>JALPQD010000076.1:14396-641896 GCA_023101885.1 Typhlomys cinereus
AGAGAGAGAAAGAGAAAGAGAGAGAGAGAGAGAGACAGCAGATGTTTTGCAAGGTGCTAGATCAGCTGTATCTCTTGGGCTACAGTGAAGTTCCTTCTTCAGAACAAAGTTAGACTTGGGTTATGCAAAGGGATAGAAGGCGGTAATATCCTTAAGTGCCCATGATTCAGTGGAAGTGTAAAACAGATCAATAGTGATCTGTTATAAAGCTAGAGCTATGTGTGGTGAGCTCCAGATCAAGGTTCCTTGAACTTTTCCTATTTGTCACCCCTTTTTCTTTTAAAAATATTCTTTTACAGCTTCGTACATGAATATAATGAATTCATATCATTTTCACTCCTCATTATCCAAGTCCATTCCCACTTCTTTTCCCACTGCAAACCTTCTTCCTTACCTAATTTCTTTTTAAAATTTTATTATGTATATGTTTTCAGAATTTCATGCATGCATATAATGAATTTGTGTCAATAAAGATAATATATCGGTTGATATACCCTTAGGGAAAGAAGACGTTTTCCCCATCAAAATTAACCCTCACTAGTCTCTCAGGGAGGTATGGAGCCTCTTGAGATTTTACCACTTACATGTGGTAAATTTTTCTTTTCTTATGAGAATATGAGAATTGCAGTGTGAGTGCACATGTGCGTGTGTGTGTGTGTGTGTGTGTGTGGCATATGCACTTGTGTGTGGATGCTCATGCATGTGTATATGAATGAGTGTGGAGGCCAGAGTTTGAACTCAGGTGTTTTCTCTCTCATTTGTTCTGCTATTTTGTTGAGGCCGAGTCTCTCCTCATCTCAGGGCTCACTGATTCAGTTAGAGTGATTAACATGAGAGTTCATCTGTGTTGTTCTCCTGGTGCTGAGATTATATATTCACTCTTCTGTGGTTGATTTTTCTAGGTGAGTGATAGAGTTCTAACTCAGTTTTCCTGATTACACTTTATCTACTTAGTCATCTCCTTAGTCCCTCTCCCTCCAAATTTGTATGCGACACCGAATAATAAGTAGATAAACAAAAAAGGAATGCAAATTAAAAATACACTGATAATAAGCCATAAGAAATTTGTTTTAAAGTTATTTATACACGTAACTTTACCATTTATTAGAAAGAAAAGGAAATCTCCATACTAATGAAGTGGACAGTTTGATTTATATGAAGTATTAAATCTTAACTGAATATTTGACACTGTAGGACATAGAAAACTGTCTATGCTTTTCAAAATTCATGGCTATCTTGATAATTGTGATGCCTAGAACAGGACTTTATACAAATATGTACTACAAAATGGCAGAATTATTTTTAAACTATTACCAAAGTTGTTGGAAATTCTATGCTAATCTCAAGATAAAATTTATTTAATGATTTTTTAATGGAACTTAAGCCAGCAACTGAACTACCAATTTTTAAAATTTTATTTAGATTCTTTTAGGGCTTTAGACATTAATTCTTGTCATTTTCACCCCTTATTACCCAATTCCAATCTCCTATTTTTTCCCACTGCAACCCAAATCTTCCCCATTATTCTTCCTCCAATTCTAAGGTTCTTCTTTGTGTCCATGTGTGAGTGTGTGTTTCTTCCTAAATCCCATCTGGGTACTGTTGATGACATGCCAAGCACCAATCTTTAAAAATCAAACATTTTTGCACAATGCAAATAATATAAAGACATAACCATGTGATAAAAAATATTAAAAATCTTTCTTTTCTTATAATTAAATCATTGTTTTTGTAAGAAAACATTGTACATTCAGAAAAAGAAAGAAAGGAAAAAAGGAAGAAAAAAGAAAGAAGAAAGAAAGAAAAAGAAAGGAAGAAAGGAAGGAAGGAAGGAAGAAAGAAAGAAAGAAAGAAAGAAAAAAAAGAAAGAAAAGAAAGAAAAAGAAAGAAAGAAAGATAAAGAAAGCAAGCTCTACAATCATATTATCTCTGAGCTAACTGTTGGAAGCCCGAATGGAGACCAATAGCATCAGTAATCCAAGTCCATGCTGAGGTGTTTCAGCAACAGTCTGCAGCCTTATATGATGGGACAGCATACATAGTACAAAGTGTGCATGTTGCATTCTCAGAACTAAGACTGAGGTTATAAGATGCAACTTGGGTAAGACCTGCCAAGAAACATGTTGGATTCATCTTGTGTCCAATTTGTAGTTAATATTTGCTTAATTGTACTTTCAGAAACATTTTCTTATTGCCAATTTGTTTTTGTGATCTCACCTTCAGTTGGGCAGCCCCATATGGAGTCATGCCCCACGTTTTTAAAACAGTGGTGTGATAGTTAATCTTCGGCATCCATTTGACCACACCTGGGATTAATTATGTGATCAGCTGCCAGACCACCTGAAGAGTTTATCTGAATCAATATATTTGCAATACAAAGACCAGCCCTATATTTGAATGGAACGTCCCAGTAGCAGGACAGATACAAGGAACCATAAAACAGAAGAGTTCTGGAAGGCTCTCTTGCCCTGTGTGTGGCCATCTTCCCTTCAACAAAACTGAAGAATTTCCAGGAATCCTCCAGCCCTCAGCCACCAACTGCTGTCAGCCAGCTACTGGAAGCCTTTGTTGAACTACATAGATGGGACAATCTTAAGCTAATTCAATAAATTCCCTTTTTATATATTCATTCTATTGGTTCTGTGGCTCTAGAGAACCCTGACTAATACAAGTGGGTTCCAGATAATTGTGATGTTTGAAAGGACGTGTTTGATCCCATGAAAGCATTCCAGCAGTCAAGCGACATACATGCTCATGACCTTGCAAGTAAGTAGGTCCTAACTCCTAAGTAGATCAATGAGGCAGTCTGATGATATGCTATCAAATCCCTATAAAGGAGAGATCCTTTTAATTCCTTTTGCTCAACTTCTGTCATGAGAAGCTTTTTGTGCTTGCAGAATCTACAGCTGTTTTATATCCAGTGGCTCCTCTTTGGAGGCAGAAGATGTACAAAAATGCACACCCAGTCCCAGTTCTTTAAGATGCTTCAGGTTTAAAATAGTCCCTGAACATGAGTCTTGCTGTCATCTATTGTTAGATGAATATGACCCTGAGTCCTGAAAATTTCTGTTCTGACCACTTGGGTCAAGGTCCCCTGCTGAAGGTTAGCAGCAATGTCAACCACCTACAGCTTTCTCTTTTTAGGAATTTTGACTCACCAGGTGAAGATCTTGGATTTTCTTTCTGTGACTGATTCTTCTGCTATGATGGATGAGAAAAAAGAGAGGTGTACCTGAAGGAAAACTTATTCTCATACAGTTGGCAAAGAGAGAGCTGTAAATCAACGGGGCCACCAGGAAGGATTCCTAATATGGGGCAATTTAGATGGGGAACAGTGAGGGCCAGTATTATGAAGACACTTCAGAAAAATAATTGTGGCAGGAATATTATCTTGAAACCTAAGCCATGAGAAAAAACAACAAAAGGTCAATTTGATATGCACCGTTCTTGCTTAGAAAGTGAACAAGTATAGGTCATGGCCATTCAGCCATGATGATAGAGAGAGGATGGTTCTGGTGGGCAGGTGGGCTGTGACCTCCTGAGTCATGACATGGGTCTTTGACACCTAGAGGCAAAGTGTCATTCACAAGGAAACCCTGGAGAAAGGGAACATGTTGTGAGAACATTTTTATGGAGCAAATTAACCTGCTTTCAATTAGAGAACTTATTGCTGGCTACCTCTCCACAAAAGCCTTCCTCGTTGCCGGGACTGTGTATTTTTCAACTTCTGAAACTTCTTTGAAGTTTCTTGCTGTACCTACCTGTTTGAAACTGCTTTATCATAATGTGTGCTTCTTTTATTCACAGCCCCAGACGGTAGGTGAGGATTGGATCAGATTCCCTCTTGAAGTCTTCCACCTTTCCTTGTGAAAAGAAAAATACTGTAAAACTAAAATGAATGCAACATTAATAGGCAAGAGGGAGTTACTCCCCTCACCCCCCATTGCAGTCTTATAAGCCCATCTTCGCCTAAGTCATTGTTAGATGGCACATGGCTGTAATCTTAAGTCGTTCAAAATATTGGTTCAGTTTAACCAGTGCCTATCCCTGGGAGTTCAAGATCCAGGCCAGACAGAAGGGATTAAAGGACCAGGACCAATCACACCCCCACCCCCTACTTGTGCAGTATTTCAATCGAATAAAAATGCATTTAGAATGAACATCAAAGGCAAGTTGAAAAGTGAAAAGTAATAACAAAAGGCTAAATGCACCTAAATTGCATGCTTGGAATCCAGAAGCGGCATCCATTCTGCAGTTCTGCTCGAGAGTGCTGGTTTATAGCAGACTGTTAGGCACAAGTACATTGGTACTGGTTTTGTTTTTAATCACCAGCTGAAAGTTCCCTACTAAGTGTTTTACTCTCTTGGCATTCCAGCACCCCCCCTGGGATCAGGGAATCCTGCTGATGATGCCACGATTAACCAGCCTCCTGACACGCGCCACAGTGATACTTGTGAGCCACAGGCAGTGTGTGTGTATGTGTGGGGGGCTGTGTCCAGTATGCACCAAAGCACAGATCAAGCCCAGGCTTTGTCTCCCCGAGACTCAGTATTCATATTAACACTGGCTGTGATCCACATCCAGATTGTTCCGTGATTGTTTCACCATCTTTTCCTGATTTTCACACTTGCTCTGCTCTTGACCTATTTTTGCGATTTGTTATTTGATTAAGATTCATATTCTTGATAATTTTACTCAATTTTTTAAAAAGGCTACCATTATGGTTTTGACTAAGTTCCTTCTCTGTTTTGTTATATAATTTTTTGTTTGTTTATTTTTGTGTAGGTCTGTGAATGATGAATACACATACACATGTATGTGCATTGTATGCACTTGTGGGACATCGTACTTGCCCATGCATATGCATGTGAAGAACAGGGGTTGATTTCATTCCATATTATTACATTCCATATTATTATTATTATTATTATTATTATTATTATTGAGACAGGATATCTCACTAAACCTAGACTGGTTGGTCAGCGAATTCCAGAAATATCTGCTTACTTCCATATCCCACAACCCAAGTTATGGTTGCCTGTTTAGTGTTTACATGGTTGATGGGGATCTGAACTTGAGTCTTCTTGCTTGTACCTCAAGTACTTTTACCCAGTGAGCCAACTCCCCAGCTCCTCTTGGCTTTTGTATGTATATTCTGATGTTTGCATAGTCAAAATATTGCTTTACTTACTTTTCAGAATGAACTTGGGCCATTTAATGACACATGTATTGTTTAAACTAGTTATGTAAAAATATTTAAAATGGTCAGTGAGGTAAATGGTCAGTGATTTAAAATACAGTGAAGGTAAGATGTATTTTTTTATTTTGTATTAGAATATATTGCTTATTCATATCTGGTTTAATTTTGACATATTCATGTATGTTTGAGATGCATTTTGATCATTTTCACACCCAATTATATTTGAGTCCTCTCCCATTGATTCTGTTCCTCTTCCCAATTAGTCTGCCTTCTAATTTCATTTCTTTTACCATGTGTGTGAACTAATAATTTTCGTTAGGTTTGCATGAGAGAGGAACACAGACATCTTATCAATGACTGCATTACTGATGAAAATGTCTCTCCCACCTCCAGTAATCAGAAACTGCCCAGAGATCCTTAGGGAAAGGTGGAAGATATTTTCCAAAAGACTTAAAAATTTATTCTAAAAGAATGAAACATGGTTTAGGTTATGTATCTAAGCAATGATAATTATTTTATTTCTGCTACATGGAAGGAGGAAATAGGGGTCATGAGTCCATGATTTTGGGAAGGTAGAGCCATGCAAAGTTTAGAGTTACCTGGCTTTCCATATCCACATATCATGTGTGGTTGATGTCACCTTGCTTTGCTTTGGTTCTTTTTGTGCATTTATTTGCTTATTTTTTTGGTTTGTGTGTGTGTGTGTGTGTGTGTGTGTGTGTGTGTGTGTGTGTGCATGTGTTTGCACTAATGTGTGGCACACAGGCATGTGGAGGCCCCAGTACAACCCTGTGTTCATGAGAACATATACATATATGTGCATGTACACATGGAGGCCCTGGAGTCAAACATAAAACTTACACTTAACAGATTTCATTCTGTTCTCCCCTGAAAGATGTTGTCTGTGAGACTCTCTACCTGATACTTTCAGCCTTCTATTAAGTCATGGTGCATAATATGGGCCCTTGAGAATGCACCCTCTCTATTGACACTGTTGCTTCCAGTATCTGTGGGGGACTGTTGGAAGGACCTCCTGAAATATCAACGTTAAGAAATCTTTGGATAATAAAACTCAAGATTCTTAAGCCTCTGATAATATGTGGTATGGTGTAAATATATACACATTTATACATAACTTCCTGAAGAGTTTAAATGATCTCTACATGGTTGGTGGTCTCCTAGGTACTATGTTATTTCTGGGTGACAATGAGTCAAATTATCTTCTGTTTCTTTAGGTGTCATTACATAGAACCTCTTTCTTTGTAATAAGGTTGTGGTGGGTCACACTGCCTAGTTTAAATGCTCTCTATATAATGTAAATGCTTCACAAATAGTTGCTACATTGTTTTGTGTGTGGATGTATATGTACATGGAAGCCAGAGCACAACTTTATATGTCAGATATTTTGTTTGTTTTTTTGTTTTTTTGAGACAGAGTCTTTCACTAATGTGGAACTCACCAACTAGGACAGTCTGGTTGGCACTTGAGCCCCAAGGATGCACCTGCCTCCCCCTACCCAAGTAGTAGATTTACAAGCAAGCACTACTATGCCTGGCTTTTCTTACTTGGGTTCTGGGGATTGAACTCAGGTCTTCATTCTTGCAAGGCATGTGCTTTACCAACTAAGCAATCTCCCCAGTCCAATAGTTGGCATACTATATTTGTGTAGGGAATCATAACAAGAAACAATTTATATAGACTAAAAGTTTACTTGGCACATGCACATTTTTCTGATATTTATTATTGTGAATTATATAAATTATGTGTATATTGCAAATGATGCAAATAAAATTATAAATAATTTTTGTTATTTTCTATTATTGTATGTGTAGGATGTGTGTGAAGGTGCATGTACCATGGTGCTTCTGTGGAAGCAAGAGGAGAATTTGGTGGAGTTGCTTCTCTCCTTTCCACCTTTATGTTATACTACATGTTGAGCTCAGGCTTGTATAGCAAGGTTCATTTCCCGCTTGAGTCATCTTGCCAGCCCTTTTCTAATATTTTTGAACAATAGTTGATTGCATTAGTGGATGTACAGCCTCTGACAATGGGTAAGAGATTCATTGTATGTGGTAGATCTAATATTCAGGCTGATCTTGGTATCCCAATCAGCTCTAGTGACTACATGGGAACACAGCGATCAGAGTCCGGCAAAGTCCCCTGCTGTGTTTGCTCCTCCCTCAGCTCATCTGAAGTTTATGTTGTGGCAGGAGGATCTAAAAATATTTTGGGGGTCTTTTATACTCAAAGAGTTTCTCTGTGGTCACATTAATGAGATCTCTGGGACAGAGCGCATCAGACGCCAGCTTCTGAGAGACAGTTGCTTTTGGTATTGCCAAACCTTCAAATGAGAAATGTGCTCTGCCTGCCCGTCAGTCACGATCATGCACGTCATCACTTTCAGAGGCTCAGACCTGTTTCTGTCCTGGAATCTGTCCACACACTGGTGTGGTGCAGCAGACAGCCTGGCCCTTCACGCTCTGCTGCCCCTTCATCCAAGAGCCTGCATTTTGCTCTATTTTCTGTTTCCTTTGCTTTCTGCCCCTTGCATTCAGCCAGCCAGTGGTGGCGTCTCGAATAGCAGATCTGATTTTTGTTGTGAATATGATGAGCTCTTGACCTCAGGGGTTATCACACTGCTATTCTATGATCCTGCCTGGGTACATTCTGGAACTTTTCAGCTGGTGCTAATTCTGCTTTCCTGCATTTTCCCTGCCACAAGGAGATGAAACCTTTCTATGTGATGGTGGCACAGAGGAGAGGCTCCTTGGCCCAGGATTTTCCCTGGACATCTGGAGACTAAAAATGTCCTTAGTACACATGCACTTCTATAAGTTATCATCATTTTCATTATTGTGTACGTGTGTGTGGTCTGTGTGTGGGAGCACCTTATAACTCTCTCTAGGCAGCTCTTGCTTCTGGAAAACTACTCCAATCTCACCTTTGTCTGGGGTGGGAGCGATTCTCCTGCATATGTGGAGTCAGGAGCTATGGGAACAGTAACTCAGGTGTACCTCCAGAGGTAAGGGGAAAATAGTCTGTCAGTCAGTAGGGCATCAATTGACACCAGCAGGCATAGATACAAATCAAAGCGCTGGACCAGGTCCCTGGGAGTTCCTCAGATGGGGATGTGAACTCAGAAGAGGGACACAGTGTGAAAGCTGACATGGGCAGATGTTCACGCTGGCCTGGTCCTTTTCCTGTCTACTGGTTGAATGCACAAACTTAGGCATACTGCTTCACTGGTTTAATTCTGGTATCATTACAGGCTAGAATCTATTTTTTTAAATTTTTATTTATTTATTTATTTTATTTATTCAATTGTGCATGTGTGCATGTATGCACGCGCGCGTGTGTGTGTGTGTGTGTGTGTGTGTAAAACCACGGACGAACTCGGGAACCACCATGGACTGCCTCCACCTCCTCCTTGTTTACTCTGCCCGGGGATTCACAGGCCCGGCCTTACAGGACCAGAAACGCAGGCCGCCCCCGCTTCCGCCCGGCGTCTATATTTGGGGTCTAGGCAGAGGCTTAACCTCTGAGCCACCTCTCCAGCTCCTACGGCTAGAACCTATTCATCCCCGAAGATGTTAAATGCTAAACTCCACTGTGGACAGGTATGTGAAACCAGTTCTGCCTCTGGTATTCATCTCAGTTCTCTCCCAATTCTTTTAAGTTTTGTCCAGATTTAAGTGGGAAAATAATGGATAACCCAAGAAATCAACGTCAGCTTTTCTGATGCATCGCCTGACAGTCGTCTCCTAGGTACGATGTTATTTTTGGGTGACAATGAATCAAATTATCTTCTACTTCTTTAGGCGTCATTACATAGAATCTCTTTTTCTTTGTAATAAGATTGTGATGGTTCACACTGGCCAGACTATTTTCGGCATACTCCAAACACTTCAGCAAAATGTCCAATTCATTTGCAGGGAGAATTATCAAAAGGTGAAGGTCATTTGTCCAAGAGTCTTCTGCATGTGCACAGTGGTCACACCTGGAGTCTGATGAGAATGGCCTACTTCTAGCACCAGGCAACCTTTCAGAAGCTCAGACTGGCGGATCCAGGACATGCCCACATTTCTGTTCACTTTCTCTCATAAGCTTTGCTGCAGCTACACCACGGGGCTCTGCTGGGGAGGCAGGGAGCCACTCTGGCCTGCCATCTGCCTCTTCATTGTGTGGCTTGGGGCACAGCCATCACAACGTCTGCATTTGCTTACAACCTGCACTGCAAGCTCATATGGCAGGGCCTTGGAAGGAGATACCCGGAGACAGTGTTCAGTGCTCACTCCCAATCAAATCTCTGATATCACCATAGGAGCATGACAAATAGATTCTAAGAAGTTAAAAACCTTTCACTTTCTAGCACATATTTTATTATCACTGCTTAATGGCTCATGCTCTTGGTCTCCTGGAGAATGTCCAAGCACTGAAAATCCAGAGGAAATTGGGAAAAGGACCTTTGTGCACCAATCACACAGTTTTGTCAGTGAAGTAGCTGTGATTAATCTGGCATGTGATCTTCACCCAAGCTATACTCCCAACATTGCTTTATTCATTTATTCATTTATTACTTCTAGAAGAGTTAATTTGATTTAACTATGATTTGATGGAATGAATGCATCATCCTCCTGAAGCTTGTCGTGGATTTTGACTTTAAGCAACAATTGCTATAACAGGAAGGAAAGGAAGATGTGCCTTGGAAGAAACAGGAAGAATGGATTGTAAATAAACTCAGGCTGCTGTGGATCATGCCTAGGAATCCCAAAGGATGCCATTAAATTGAATGAGAATCTGAGAGAACGGTAAATGGAATATATAGAATAAAGTTCTACTTGAAAAAGAAAAAAAAAAAACATATGGTACTACACAACTGGATGGAGGTAGAACTCCCAAAGCACACGGTTGTAAATCATGGTCTTGTATGTAAACCATGATAGGTAGAAAGTGATAATTTGGAAACATTAAATTCAAGTTTCATGGGCTGAAATCTGTAAAAGTTGAGTTGTTATTTGTGTTCCCTGGAGGTAAGTGATAGTTTTTCTCCCTATAAATAGCATTAATCTATATTTTTGAGATCCTCTTCCTTCCTTCCTTCCTTCCTCTCTCTCTCTCTCTCTCTTTCTTTCTCTTTCTCTTTCTCTCTTTCTTTCTCTCTTTCTTTTTTTTATTATTATTATTTATTCAACTGTGTGCATATGCGTGTGTATGTGCACGCGTGCGCACACGTGTGTGTGTGTGTGTGTGTGTGTGTGTGTGTGTGTGTGTGTGTAGAACCACGGACGAATTCGCGAACCACCACGGACGCCTCCACCTCCTTCTGCCCTGGGATTCACAGGCTCCGCCCTACCAGGACCAGAAGCGCAGGCCGCCCCTGCTTCCGCCTGGCGTCTATACGTGGGATCTGGGATCCGAACTCAGGACCTTCTGCCTGCAAGGTGGAGGCTTAACCCCTGAGCCACCTCTCCAGCCCTTCTTTCTCTCTCTCTTTCTTTCTTTCTTTCTTTTTCTTTCTCTCTCTTTCTTTCTTTCCTCTTTCTCTCTTTCTTTCTCTTTCTCTTTTTTCTCTCTCTCTCTTTCTTTCTCTCTTTTTTCTTATTTCTCTTTTTCTTTCTCTCATTCTTTCTTCTTTCTCTTTCTTTCTTTCTCTCTCCTTTCATTCTTTCTCTCATTCTTTCTTTCTCTCTCTCTTTCTTTCTTTCTCTCATTCTTTCTTTTTTCTTTCTTTCTTTTTGAGACAGTCTTACAGATTGACCTTGACCTGGCTGTGTAGCCAAGGATGACCTGGAATTTGTCATCTTCCTGCTTCTGCTTCCCTAGTGCTAGTACTACAGAAGAGAATCACACATTTGCAATATATTGTGCTGGGGATTGAACCCACTGCTTTGTGCTTGCCAAGCGGCCTCTATCCACTGAGCTACAATCCCAGCTCCTTCCCACCACCCTCCTTCTTTCTTTTTTCCTTCCCACCACCCTCCTTCTTTCTTTTTTTGACTTTTTTGGTGTCAAATTGTTTATCAATATAGTTTGAGTGATATTAAAAGTTTTAGAAAATCATACATCATACCTTTTGCCTCTTGGGAAATTTATACTATCTTCAGGTGTTTTGTTTCCCTTTCTTCCCCAAAAGCCATTTACAAACAACTAAACATTCACTAAAGCCTCATTCATGCATTTATTGGTTCAGTAAACAGGCATGTAATATCTAGCATGTCTAAGATGCTGGTGGAGACAGAGATTCATACTAACTTTTATCTCCTGAAGGGGTGGAGCCAGCCCTGGACACAGATAGATGCTGGGCCAGGTAGTGTGGAATCGAAGGAGCCATCCAATGGTGCTGATGCTGGAGTGTCCTTCTTGGCTCTGCAGGCTAGGATTCAGGGTCACTGAGATGCACCAGAGAGTTCTCTGAAGCAGCAATGGAAGAACACAAGAGTTTGCCTTTGAAGGTGCTTTCCTGAATTCAAATTCCAGTTATGAAGCTTATTCATTCTGGAAACCTTCCGCTGTCTTAATGCCCTTTTCTAATATATTCCTCAGGTCTGAAGCAGGCTGAGCTATTGTAATTGTCATGACTTGATTTGGGCCAGAAAGATCTGCTGCCTGGCCAGCCAGGAGGAGGACGTAGGTCATCAGGGTGGAGCACCTAAAGCTCTGAGTCTGGAGCATGAGGGAGCCTCTGGCCCCATTGATGTTGTGGTCCAGGATGATGTTTACAGCTGTGAAGGTTGGATACACCTTGAAAGAAGAGCAGAGACTGACAATATGGGTGAAACAGTTCTAGGAGAGGGAGAACGCTGGTTACTGGACACCTAGTAAAGAGGAAAATGGGCATCCTTCTGAATGGAGCCCTCAGGGAAGTGGGGAATAGCAAAGATTTGACTCACTGACTTTGGATCAGAGAGTCTGAGAAATCCATCTTCCAAGTCATCTGTTCTTCTTTCCTAGACTAAGGGGCATGGACGCGAGTGTCAAGCCCAAGGTCATGTGACTGTGGCGAACCTTAGCGGGCCTGTGCTTGAACCCTTGCCTCCATAGGCCAAATCCTCCTTCTTCTCTGGACTCTGCTGACTACCAGGAAATGTGCAATATTCTCCCAGCTCCCATATGTAACAAGCAACTTGCTTTGGGATGAGGAAGGAAAGAAATCTGGCCAAGGGACACAAGACCTTTTTGCTGTCATTCTGCATGGTGACTAAGGCTGTTACTTTACATTTAACCTTCTTGTAAGGTCAGGGAATGACAACACATTATTCACCCTTGAGTGTTTGCTAAGCAAATACACAGTTTGTGTGTTGGCATGGACCCAACAGTGCTGTTTGAGAACTCTCAAATTGCAGCTTTCTAGTTATGGGTGAGGGGAAGAGATAGAAAGTTATGATAAGAAAGGGGCCTAGCAGAAAGACACAAAGCAAATCAAGTGCTCAACAATGGCTTTGTGCTGATATGTTTCTCTTAATGGCCTTTGTTACTTTTCTGAAGGGGTGACATAGATAAGTCCCTAGGGAAATAGGGATCTCTAAATAAACAGACATGTATCCTTGCTCTTGCAAAATTTGGAAGCATTCTTCTTAACTTTATTAGAAAGACTACTCATGTTTATACTTTGAAGAAAATGACTGCTGGTTAGTAGTTCTTAAATCAGAAGATGAAGCAGTTGCATAGGTAAGAGGACCTCGCTAGGCATTCTGGTGGTTTACTCCCAAATGTAGGGGAAATGTCTCAGATCCTGGTTGAGCTGCTCATAATCCCAGCGTTTGGGAGGCTGAGGCAGCAGGAGGATTGATGTGAGTTCAAGGCCTGAAATCCGTCTCAAAAAAAAAAAAAAAAAAAGAAATGAAAAGGAAAAAAGAAAGAAAAGAAAGAGTATGAATGCCTCTGTGTTCTGTGTCTTTAGAAATTACTTTCAGCCCCATTTTCTCCAATGCTTAATCTGTTAAGGTTTTGTTAGTATATATCTTGTTTTTCTTTCATTTTTCCTTGTTATAATGAAAATGTGAAATGACCTAAACTCCACAATTCATTTAAAATGAAGCTAAGGAGCAAGATTCCCAGAAGGTCACCCTACAGGGGACAAACAGAAGCTAAGGGAGGTGAAAACTCTGCTTTTTTTCTTAGATTCACCCAGACTCAGGATGTTGTGGAAGTGACTAGAGTCCTCATTGCTTTGGCCCTCCCACTTTTGTAAGACAATTTTAATAACACCTGGGACTGCTGCCTGTGATATAATTTCATCCCTTCAGCAGAAATGAGCTATCAAAATGTGACGTGCTGTTAGGCAACACATTGCTTTTCATTTGTACTCAGGTGCCAAGTTTAAGCAATATTTTCTTGGCCAACGTTCTGAAGGAAAGAACTCAATTTTCACAATCACTTGGGCTTACCAACCCGTAATGACCACAATAGCTACGTGCCTGAATAAAATACAAATTCCTCTCTGGCATGTCAGTTCTTATTGTTCCAGTAAGCCTAAATATGTAGCTGTAGTTTGGCCTCACCAGGGTTGCGGGAGAGGGGTGGGTCCTTTCTGATGGGACACACATTCCAAGAAATTACCTTCACATTTGTTCGGCCATTAAAAAGACAATTCTCAGTGGTACTCTGATCAGCTGTGCAAAAGCAGAGAGCTCATCAGAAGTTGGTGCAGGTTGGCTATCACCTTTCATTCAGTCTATGAGAGAGAAAGAGAAAGAACCCTCATCTCTCTCCAACTATTGTTAAACATAATTAATGATGTTGCATTGTGAGATTCTTTTCATGCCAAAGAGTTCCACAACTCTTTGCCACTGCAGGTATAAACAGGAATTACTTCATTCACCATTGAAATGCGGCCACCTCTTGGAGGGCATGTGTAGATGTATAACAGTGCATAGCAACATTCCAAAACAAGGAAGGCTAGTGGAGGCCTGGAAGAGAGGGGATCGCTGGTGTCCGATGCAGATCAACTGGGATGGTTCCTGGCTGGGCTGGGCTGGGAGAAGCTTGGATAACTGCAGGAAGCTAGCACGTTAGTTTATGTGTCCCTAGGAGAGTCAGTTGCCTTCTGTTCAGTTCAGACCTTAAGCTGGAGCACAGTCTTCTGAAATGGGGCCAGTTTCCCACATCTACTGGTGGAGGAGGCCGGGGAACATGGACAGGTAACTGTGAAGAAGGCTATGGTATTCTGAATCTTGTACCAGTATCAGGAAGTGAGAATGGTCCTTCGGGAGAGCCATCTACTTCTTGTTGGTTACTAATATGAGTTATGTTTCTGGTCACGGTGACCAAATACCTGACACGATGCAACTTAAGGGAGGAAAGATTTATTTTGGCTCATGGTTTGAGAGTACAGTCCATCACAGCAGAGAAGACATGGTAGTGGGAATGGCTCCCAGAAGTGGCAGAAGGAACATAGGGCTGCTTGCTCACATCAGAGAGGATCAGGAAGCAGATAGCAGAGGTGTCAGACTATGATGCCTCAAGGTGAGTCCCCTGTGAGTGGCCCATTTCCTCCACTAAGGCCCTACCTCTTACAGGTTCTGCAAGCTACTAAAACACTAGCTGAGGACCGGGTGTTTAAAAACACAAGTCCATAGTGGATATATCACATTCAGCCACAACATGTTTTCTGACCCCAGCAAAAAATTATCCACAAAGTTATGAACTTTTAGTTTCAATATGTTTTACATGCATCAACCCGCCCCCCATGTACTATAAAAATCTCAAGCTCTTGTCTTTTAGGGCAAATCATTCATTCATTTTCTAAGTATATTTGTCTATTCTGGGTTGGGAATAAAAGTTTGATGTTCATTTGTATTTTCTTGAGTCCTCTATGATCCCTAATGTATTGTGATCATCTTTATGCTTGAGAGAAAGGCATTAAATACATCATTCAAAAATTTATGGTATGGGGCTGGGGAGGTGGCTCAGGGGTTAAGCCTCCGCCTTGCAGGTGGAAGGTCCTGAGTTCGGATCCCAAATCCCACGGATAGATGCCAGGCAAAAGCAGGGGCGGCCTGCGTTTCCGGTCCTGGTAGGGCGAAGCCTGTGAATCCCGGGGCAGAAGGAGGTGGAGGCGTCCATGGTGGTTCCCGAATTCGTCTGTGGTTCTACACACACACAGACACACACACACACACACACACACACACACACACACACACACACGCACATACGTACACATGCACAATTGAATGAATAATAAAAAAATTTTTAAAAAATCTATGGTATGCAGCAAAAGCAATGCTGCAAGGAAAATTGGGCTGCTGTAAACAAGATATAACCATTAACAAGAGAAGAAATACTTTCATTTAATAACCCAGTTGTATACCTCAAGAAACTAGAAAAAGACGAATTAAATCTAAACTAGCACAGGGAAGGGAATAAAAATGGTTGTGGACAAAAGGTAGAAATCAAAATAATGTTAGAGAAAAATCAATGGAAGTCAATGCCAGTTTTTGGAAAAGTTGACAAGGCTTTATTAGCTAGACTGACTAAGGATGACAATAGTCTTGTTCTTTTGTTTTGGGCTCTTGGTAGCACCAGGTTTCCTCATCATGGCCCATGAGTCTTTGTAGTTCTGTCTTGGCTGATAGAGTGTAGCTCTAAGAGCAGTCCTGGTAGCCTGTGTCCTGTAGGTCAAGTAAAATTCTGTGATTTTACAATTTATCTTTCTTGTTTAAATGAGATAGGTCCTCAGAATGTAGCCCAGGCTGGCAGAATCTGTGATTATCCTGTCTCAGCCTTTCAAATGCTGGGATTACAGACATGTGATACCATATGCTGTTTTATATAGTATATGAACAATAAGAGAAGTCCAGGCATAGCAAATCAGGTTGTGGTAGAAAAGAGCAGCCAGGAGGTAGACACAGGGTGGAAGATAGAGTCAGGGTGCTGGAAAATCAGGAGGAAAACAGTTGTCAGGTGACCTTTTGTCCAGTAGGGTCTTGGCTGGGGTCCTTGACTGATTAACACCCCCCCCCCATTCTTACCCTGAATCACTCCCAGCAGTTCTGCCCTTCTCAAAATGCAGGAACCAGAGATGTTTCAATTCACAGCTCCTGGTGACAGCTCTGATTCTCCATGGAAAAAACTCCGTCTTTCCAAACTAGGTCCAAGTTAAACATTGACTTTATTAATTTTAAGTTGTTTCACTCATAGAAAAATGTGCTTTTAAGAGAAAATTCTGAAGACACACTTTGGAGTCATCTCTGAGAAACAACCTCTGTCATACAAGGTCTCAGAAAGGTAGAGTTTTGGAGAGCAGAACGTATGGAACTTCAATTACCTTCTTAGGGGGAAGCAGCAAAGGACTTGCCCCCAGGAATACTCCTATGGATCCAGTACTTGGAGAAGTTGATGGATTCTGTAGTCCTAGGAAACACGTACTTCACTGAAATCCTCTCTTGCCCACCTACAGCATCTAACTGCTCTGGGTTCTCTGGATTTGCAGGTCTACCTTTGGTCTATTTCGAATAGTCAGTGTTCTTCATTCAGGCCATCAACAGAGGCTCTGAATGTCCCTCTTCTCTATTAATCCATCCTTTACTTCATGTCCATACTTTCCAAGTAAATGAATCTAAAGACTTAAACAACTTTTGTTAGCAATCAAAGAATTGGACAGCAATCCAGTTACAGATTTAGAAAGTGGTTTTATTGTACTTGGTAGAACTACTGGGTTTTAGTAAGTAGCTTGAACAATGTGATACTCAGTCTTGATTGGCAACATGAGAAGATTTAGACTCACCCAGGGAACATACCTCTGAGAATGTTCCCAGAGAGACCCACACTGAATGTGGGCTGCACTGTCCAATGGTCTGGGGTCCTTGACAAAATTAAAAGGGACATAGTAAGGTGAACACCAATTTCCTGACTGGGGGGACAGTGTGGTCAGGTGCCTCATTCTCTTGCAATCATATCTTCTCTGCCATGCTGAACTGTATTCTCAAACTGAGAGCAAAATTAACTCTTTCCTTCTTAAATTACTTTCATCAGAAATTTTGTCAAATGATTAGAAAAAAAGGCAATATAGTCAGGGACAAGGAAATAATCATAATACACGAAGCAAATTGGTCAATAATAGGTTGCCTTAGATGATTTCGTAGTAAGGGTAAAAGCAGAGGGGTTAGCTAAAGTGATCTGTTTAAGTGTTTGGCTTAAGTGCAGGTTAGATGAAGCGCTGTTTCTTTTTAGCATGAGTGACTCCATCTTGGTTAGGTTTGTTAGCATCTACTCTAGGAGCTCAGTCGAAATCAGTGGCCTTAATCTCCTCACAAGTGTTAGCAACTTATTTCCCCAGATGCAGTGTGATAGAGTACCATGATTTGTGCCCACCAAGCCTTATTTTGAGGCTTGGTCCTCAGTGTGGCAGTGCTGAGACGTGGGCTTAGCAGAACATGATTTGTTCATGGGGTAGAGCCCTCCTGAAATTGAATTAATGTTTTTCTTATGGGAGTGGCTTGGTGACTGTGGGAATTGGTGCTCCTTTTTCTGTTTTCCATACACCTGTTGGGTATGGGTATTGACATTGTGTTATAAACTGAAACAATGTGGGCTATACTAGACATGACTTCTTGATCTCGCATTTACAGCTTGCAATATTAGGAACCCAAATCAATCATCTTTATAAATAAACTGTCCCAGTTACTCTTCTCTATAGCTGTGAGGCAGCACCCATAAACGATTTAAGGGAGAAAAGGAGAGATTTATTTGGCTTATGTCCTGGAGGACATTAGTTCATTATGGGGGAAAGACACACAGAATCAGGTGGCAGAATCTGAAGATGTCTCAGGTCACTGTAGACATCATGGAAGCAGAGAAAGAAAGCGCAAACTGAAGAACAGACTGCCAGGGGAAGCAGCGTGAGGCTACCTGACCTCAAGTCCTGCCCTCTGGAATGTGTCTTTCCCCCAGCAAGGCTCTACCTCCTAAGGGGGTCCTGACTTTCCCGTACAGTAACAGCAACTAAGGTTGCAAACACATGAGCCTATGATAGACAGCTCACATTCAAACTATGAATCTGTCATAGCAAAAGTGAGTGGAATAAGGCATGGGACAACATTCGGAAGTGCTCCTACTGTCCTATAGGGTGGATATCCATCACAATCTGGGTCTGTTCTCCTCCAACCTCCACTTCACACCCTATGCTATAACCCTTGACTATAGGCCTGGTGCTTGTCTTGACCACAGCCTTGTGAAGGACTTTGAGGCAGAGCCAGGGCAGCAAGGTGTTCCTGGATTCCTGACCCATGAACATGAAGATGATGAATGCCTGTTATTAGAAATTCTTTTTTAATATGCATGATATAGCAATGCATTCATCATCCAGGCTTGGAAGTTACAAGTAACGTACCATGATGTCACTCAGAATGGAGAACTTGAAGCACAACAATTGTTGTAAAATTGATTCCTCTATAGCCTGAGTGGGGTTTTCCATGTGCAGTCAAGGGAATGTGTTTTGGAGGTGACTGGGTGCTCCATCACATTTAGGAATGGGCAGAATTGAAATGAAGAGAGATAAGACATACAAATAATATAAAGCCATGAGGAAGAGAAGGAAGATAAACTTCACTTATATGTTAGTGGCACTATGAAATCTTCCATTTGCATAAACTTGTCTCCTCTTCCTTTCTGCTGCCATGCAGCCTTGATCAGTGCCCCATGTTAGTTCTAGTGACTATTGTTATATACCTGCTAAGATGCTTTCGGTGGTCAGGCTAAAAGATTTACATGAAGGAGGTTATCTGTATATACAATATCACCCACCTTACTTGGTATTAAATAAAATAGTCTGATTGTAAAAACAAGAGAAGATTCCATGTGATATGTATATAGATAAATCTGGATTTTCTTTTGGCTGCTAGAAAGCATCAGCATTAGAAGAATAGAGATACCACTGTGACATATTAGTGGGGTGTAAATCAGAAGGGGGATGGCATTTGGGTTTAGCACAGTCAGGTAATCCCAAGGAGAGATGCTAGAGATTGATTGGCAGTATTGGTCAGAAACCACGATCCTTAGTCACCAGCTCATTCTCCTCTTCCAAGAGGAAGCTGAGTTTGACATAATGAGGGCATTCTTTCCTGAGTGATGTGAGATCCTTAGGGGTATGTATGCCCTGTTGCAAGTGCTGCTGCTAGGAGTGGGGTATGCAGGATGATTGTGGCCTGGTTCTGCCCGGGGGTTCCTCACAGGTGATTGATGTGAGACTTTCATGCATGCACTGATGAAGTCAGCTCACCTGCATGGTAATTATGCATTTCACGCAGGTTTAATGAGATGGTAGGTGTGTGAAGAAAATGCAGATAATTGCTTAAAATTGAGGCAAGACATTTTCTCAGATGTTGTACATATCAACATTTAGTGACCCAGACAGGCATCTTTTAAAAGTTTCTTTTGAGTTTCCCTCTTCTCTTTCTTACTCTTACTTTCTTCATTCTCTCGCTCTCATTAGACATTGACTCAGAGCCTCCTATATGTTAGGTCAGTGCTTGACCACCCACCTAGATCCCCAGCCCTTTTGTAAATGTCTGCATTTTGAAACACGAGTTCACTATGTAGCCCAAGTTGATTTTACATTTGTCAACTTCCCAAGTAGTTGTGATTACAAAGATGTATCACCATTCCTGGTTTCTTTCAGGCATTTCATACACTCAACACAGTATTGGAGCAAAAAGCTCACAATAGCCCTCATACAATCTTTGATTTAACCAACCCAGAAATGAAGTGTTGCTTCAGAAATTATCTTCCCCCTCATTTGATGGACATGTTTAGTTAATATTTTGCCTATTCATGATACTTTCTTTTTTATTTTTATTTTTTATTTATTCAATTGTGCGTGTGTGTGCGTGTGTGCGTGTGTGTGCGTGTGTGTGTGTGTGTGTGTGTGTGTGTGTGTGTGTGTGTGTGTGTGTGTAGAACCACAGGCGAATTCGGGAACCACCATGAACCGCCTCCACCTCCTCCTTGTTTACTCTGCCCTGGGATTCACAGGCTCCGCCCTACCAGGACCGGAAACGCAGGCCGCCCCTGCTTTTGCCTGGCATCTATACGTGGGATCTAGGATCCGAACTCAGGACCTTCCACCTATAAAGCAGAGGCTTAACCCCTGAGCCACCTCTCCAGCCCTATTCAGGATACTTTCTATCAGTTGTCAACAAAACAAGTGAGAAGAGACCAAAATCCAGCAAAATGTCTTATTCTATAGGAACCATTTAACTTAAAGAAAAGAATTGCTTTGTTCCTTAGATAAGAATATTTTGCTTCCTCAGACTGCAACCAGCATTGACAATTCAGTTTCATGTGTGCAAATACAGATTTTTCTTTTGAGAACTTGCATCCAAGTAGATAACAAGGATGTCCAGCAAGGATACCAATGACGCACCCAGGCCACCTGTGTCAATACTTCCACTTTGGCCAGGGGTAATACAAAAACACAGTTCTCATCTTAAAGCAGAAAAAGATATGGCTTAATCTGGAGTCAAATATGAGAAACTATGGCCTGGAGACACCGATTCAGGTTACTCCAAATTTCACATGTTCCTCTTTGATAGAAGTTTTTCAAGGTCTCATCATAGCAAAACAAAGAAAACCATCAATAAAGGCTCTTTTCAAATACATTTGTAGGTCCATGGTTTGCAGAAAATTTGTAGATGTTTGTTAGGTCTTAGATGCAATCTGAGCATTTTTTGCCTTTTAGGTTGGTGGAAAACAGGGGTCTGGTTATACATTCCAAAGAATTTACTTAACAGTTACAAAGATATTAGGCCATATACAAAGGTGGGTAATAAATGGCTTACTAATCAGGTTAAAGTTAGCCCAAGATATTCTGGCTCTGGACTTGCAACATTCCAATCTCTCCACATCATTGAGGTTCTAATTAGTCAATCAGTCTTACAAGTACAACTTCTTTCTAGGAACTTATGTTCACACCAGCCACCCTGAAGGCTTTGAAAGAAGGAGGTGGGAAGGTCTGCCTAGAGTCCTCTGCACTGGCACAGGCTTGCCTTGTGGAGCATGCTCAGGAATGTGGGCATGAACTGGCTAAATAAAGATGAAGTTTCTATACTCCATGTTCTTCTCTCACTAGAGTATGGAGGTGGCAAGCATTATCAGGATGAATTCGGATACTGGACAGCAAAAAGCCAGATGCACTGTAACTTTACACTACATCTTCTTTCTGCTCACCAGCAAAGTAAGCAGCAATAATATTCATTCTGCACAGCATTTACATGGGGCAATGGGCAGGTCTTAAAAAGTCCATTTTAGGACTGGGGAAATGACGCAACCTTTTGCCTTATAAACAAATTTCAGATTCCAGATCCTAGGTAAAATCACCCAGGACAGGTAGGAGGAGAGGAAGTATGGCCTGCACTTTCTGCTCAGGAAAGCAGACCCTGGGAAATCTCAGAGCAAAGCAATAGGGAGGCAGAGTAATCCCGGATGATTCCTGATGTCACCCTAGGGCATCCACAGACACACACACTCACATGTGCTCTCTTGTACACACACACATACACACACCATTCTTTCACTTCTTTATTGAGAAACACTTTGTTTATTCTAAATCAGTCCTCTTTGGAGACCATTGACTGTACTAAAACATTTCATTAGGCAGATAAATTGTATTTTGAAATTTTTCTCTTTTTCTCTTAAGTGCAACTTTCATGGCTTAAATTATGCTCTGTGCAACAGAAACCTTGCTCTCCTTTGTGTTTCTGCTAGGATTGGTCTGTTACTCATGATTCTTTCTGTGTCTGATATGAGAAAGTGATTCTGTACCCTCTGGGAGACGTTCATCTCAATGGAGTGCTTTAGTGTTGTCTCTCTTAAGAGCCTGAGACTGAGACACTAATTTAAAGAGGTTTTGAGAAGCAAAATTTCAAGTTTTCCTTCTGAGCACTTTGTCACAGATTCAGATTTGTTTCGTTGGTTTGCAAGGTAATTGTAAACACTCTTTCCAGTCAGGCCACGTGGTTTGCAAAGCATGGATGGGGGAGATGGAGACACCATTTTCCTCATTTGCAGGTGGTTGGGTGTCTACATGTAGGGAAGTAGCAAACTGCAGTAGTGGAATATTGGTGCTTTTTTCTCTTTTTTTGCTTGAAGGACTTAGGGAGCCAGTTTATAGAAAAAGAAACAAAAGGTATTGAGAAGATGACAGAGAAGCTGGGAGAACATTAAGGGAGATTCTCCCAGCATCTGAGTTTTGGATTTTACTCTCTTGGTTAACACGATGGGGAAGAATAAGAAATCTCTTGCTTCTTTTATTTTTAAATACTGCTCATTGGCATGAAAAATTATGGGAGGAAATTTTCGCAACTCTTTTGAGGTGGTGGTAGTTTAATTCTAAATGTTAGAATGAAAACTTTTTTTCATTCTGAGATTATCAACAAGTGTCATACAAATAATACCCTCCTTGGTGATTTCTAGCATTTGTGTGTAGAACAACAGCCTCCACAAATCAGTCACTAGGGTATTCGGGCATTGGGATAGGTGTGAGTTTTCCCATCCTTGCAAATGCATCAGAATGAGGCAGGAGGATCAGATGGCAAGGTGATGAAATCAGAGACAAAGTGGGGTGAACTGAGCGCCCCGGACCCCCCAGGCTCCTCCAGCCCCAGTTCACTGTGCTGATGCTATTCCACCGGAGTGAGCTTTGTTCTCACTTCCTGTTATTCCAATAGGTCATTCTTCTTGGCCTGTGATTATTTGACCTCTCCTTCTGTCATCACCCAAACCACACAGCATGAAAACACGGGTGCTTTAGAAGAAGGGCAGCACATTCCATCTGTTTGTTCTTTAGGTAGAGTCTGATTTTCAGAAGATTAGTTAATGCCATGGGTGTGTAAGTGGAAATTTTAGTTTAGACAACTGAGAATCAACTTTTGCTGTTTCTGTCCTCTTACCATGGAGTTATTGGAGGAAAACACACTTGACTTTCAAAATCTGTAGGAGCTAGAATAGCTCCTTACTTTGTTTTACTTTGTAGAGAAGGATGCCGTTTTTAGTCTGCAAAACATTTCCCTGGGGATTTTCATGCTAAAGCATTTACTCATCTAGAAAGTGTTCAAGGGCAGGGACTTTGCAGTCAGTTCTGTTCTTCTCTGTTAACTGAACAGACTTGTTAGTTAGATTTTCTGGTCCTCAATGTCTATCATTGCTGAAATCAAAGACAGGCAGATAGTGCCTGGCATAGTGTAAACATTTTGTTAGTGGATTAATTCTTTACTGTTTTGAATCTTGTTGCTACGACAGTCTACACTGTGGCATTGATTTGGTTTGCACGGTAATAACACTAGCTGTCATCTAGTGACCTTTTCCTTTGTCCTTCCTCCTAACCCACTGACTATTTTCTTCCAGGAACAAAGAAGAAACACCAGGCCTCCTAGATTTTGAAGTATGAACTGAGAGTCTTATTAATTTACTATTGCTGAGGCATTTCATAAGTGGAATTCCTCGATTCCTTATGAATTGGGTCATTTAGATTCAATAATGTGCTACTTGATCACCTGAGTACATATGGCATCCTTATTCCAGTGGGTTTAAGGCTACCTCTCCCACTATGGAGGCATATCTTTCACTGCAGTTATTTCCAGAGGAAAGTTTGCATGAGTCTTGTGAAAAGAGATGAAGTTATGGTCCTTGTGGACCATAACAATGCCAGCTTTTCCACATCGTCTTCATTTTGGTGCACAGCATTTTCTTATCTGTGGTGTGTACTGGTAATCTTTGTATCCGTGACACCTGTGTCTTGTGAGATAAGCTTTCTGAGCTGACTCAAAATATTAGGCTTACTACACACTTGTGACATTAAGAAAGCCAGAAAAAACATTCCCTCTCTTCTCATCTTCAGAATATAGTTATAAACATGGCTTAGGCTAGGGGAGCTAAGGCTAAGCTTGAGTAAATAAATTAGCATACTTTGAGGGAGGAATGGGTCTTCTCTCTGGGCCTTAGATGGTAGGACATTTGTTTGGACTCTGTGGAGCTGGATGAAATGGACGAAGATCTGAGTGGAAATCAGGCCTCATGGGCAGCCGACTCTGATGATCACTAGAATAAGAGGGATGGGAAAGGGCGCAAGGACTCTGAAGGAGTTATTGCTGTAGAGACAGTTGTAGAGACCTTCCTGAGAAGGTCTCCATGTATAGTTAAGTAGAGGTCTCATGTCCAGTTAGAAAGTTGTCTCCTGGTACAATTAGGATGATGGGTCCCTGCTTTTGAGAAAGGAAGATAAAGCAGCTTATTTTGGAAATAAACATGGTTAGAGGCTCTCTCACGGTTAGATACTTGTTGATCACCTTGGCAACTGAAAGCTCTGAGCTCTGGGCACAGTGGTGAGAAATTAGTAGTTAAGCCCAGAGCAATCCTGCAGGAGATTGTCTGAGTGATGGGAAGGTCCAGTCCATGGTGGGTGTGGTTAGTCCCTGGGCAGGTGGATGAGATGGAGGGAACAGAGTCAGGAAATTGGCATCCTTTGGTGTACTTTTGATATACTTGACCAGACATGCTGGTCTGGCAAGTAGGGACTGTCCTGTCAGCAGTCCTGTGGATATGGTGTGGCCATTTTTCTTGGACTTTGGTGTTGATGTGAGCTCTCCTGACAAGCTGGACAAGCAACTGCAACCAAGAACCATAAGCCAAAATAATGTCCCTTATTCCCTTAAGCTATATGGTGGTGAATTTATTGTCAACAATACAAGCTAACTGCAACAGGCTCTTTGGTTGTTGAGTTGGGTCGCTGAAGTGAGTTAGGCGCAGAACTAATATCCACCTCATTTTCGTCTTTGGTGGTAAAGGGATGGGGCAGGAGCAGGCACTAGAGAAGGGGCAACATATTTATCTGTTTTGCTTTTATGTGCACTTCCAGAATCTTACATCCCTCATCTGTGTAGAAGAAACCACGAAGCAGCATTTAGAAAGGGGCCGTTGGGTTAAACACAGCGTCAGGAAGTATTCCACAAAACAAATCCCTCCTCTTTCAGAGCTCCTCAGTGGTATGTGGTCCAGGGAATGAGGATCTGTGGCCTGCAGATTGCCAGGCATGAAGGCTTTGGATACTATCCTGAAAATCTCATGCCTGTTGAGCTGTGGGACATAGTGTGGTAAGCTATTGGCTTCTCTGTGGCTGAGCTCCAATGTGTTTGAGGATGTGGCCATGTGTCACCAGTGTTGAGCTCTTAACAGACAGATGGAAATCTTACTGAATGTTCTCCACATTTGAATGTCACCGGTGACCTGATTTTACCATAATTTATGACCTTGAAACCAACACCTCATTCCCAGAGCTACTCTCCCTTCCCCCTCCCCTTTGACCCTCCTCCCCTCCTCCCCTCCTCTTCTCCTGCCCTCCTTCCCGCCTTCCCTCCTTCCCATCTTCCCTCCTTCCTCCTTCCTGCCTTCCCTCCTTCCCTCCTTCCTTCCCTCCTTCCTTCCCTCTTTCCTTCCTTCCTTCCTTCCTTCCTTCCTTCCTTCCTTCCTTCCTTCCTTCCTTCCTTCCTTCCTTCCTTCCTTCCTTCCTTCCTTCCTTTGTTCTTCCTCCCTTAATTTCTCCATCCTCCCTTCTCCTTCCTTTACTTGTCCTTCCCTAAATCCTGGATTGCAAATGGTTGGTCCCTGAAAGCTTAATCCATTCAATGTTCTCAACTATGGGAAACTACAGAAGCTTCTATAATCTTGTGACAGTCAGACAGGTGCCTTGGGAAATGTGTCTAGAACATTCTAAAAGGATTCATTTCCTTTCAAAAGAGTTGCTTGTCCTACTCTTGCATATCAGAATTGATGCTTGGAAAGGGCCTTCAATATACTTCACGAAGTCCTTCTGGATTTGCAAAACGGATCACTCAATTGCCCTCCTATCAGAGGCTCAGTCTGGATTTTTTTTTTATTGTTTCTGTTGATTCTCTACCTAACACTAAAGTTAGGAGAGATGAACTAAGGAGCATAGTTTTTAAGAGTGTGGGCTTCTTCTCCAGAAAGAACCTACAGATGGATAGAGAAAGCTTTAGAAGGAACCATCCCAGCTTTGACTTTTGAATTTTACCTTTTTCCACTCGAAGATTGGCTTCTCTGTGATGTCTGTCACCAGAGAGCTGACATGGTAAAGGCTTCAGTTCTGTGATAAAATAGGAGAAACTTCTGTCTTTCACAATGGACTTAGGGACTAAGGCATCACATATTTCATTTTTGTATTTATAAAAACTTGCTCATGAATTTACGGAGATAGCTCAGGGTTAAGCCTTTGCCTTGCAAGCAAAAGGACCTGAGTTCAGATTCCCAGACACTACATAAAATGCCAGAGGGATATGACATAAGGAGGCAGAGCCTGGGAAACTCCAGAGCAAAGCAATCAGGAGGTAGAGCAGCCCAAGATGATTTCTGATGTCACTCTTGGGCCTCCACAAATAGCATGTAATAAGTAGATTATTAATTAAAACATACTTTCCTTAGATTGTAAAAGCCTGAAGTGGGAAGGTAGTGGATGAGGCATTTTCTCCTAGACATGACATACTTGTAATATACAAGATTTCATGGCAGAAATGGTGTAATCCTTACACAAGGATTACATCTCACCATAACATCAGAGAGCTCTCAAGAAACCCCTTACCTCTCTGAGAGACTGATGAGGACTAATGCTGATGGGGAAGCAAAGGAGGATGCTTTTTTCAATGGGATATACAGTGAGATGCTTGCTAGAGCATGAATCAGGTCATCAAAGACAGACTAGATGAAACACAGTGGACCACACAAAGGAAAAGATTTGAAAATAGGAGAGAGTCTGGCAGGAGATGTAAGGGGTAAAGGAGGAGGGGACAGGATTTGGGGCTAAGGATTGAAAATGTTATAAAGTCATTCTATTCATGTATACGACATTAAAGGAAAAAATTTTAGAAACCAAAAATGATAGAAAAAGTACTTTTCTTTTGTTATTCTTACTGGCTACTTAAGGAGCTTCCTAAATTCCAAGTCCTGGTGAATTGAAAATGCATGGTTTTAAATTCTTTTCTCCCTTTCTCCAGCATATCTTGGATTAGCTTAGACATTCTGTTCTGAGTATCATGCGCTGGGTAGAAATGGAATCCTCTTATGCTGATGGCAGAGGGATGGAGAAGAAGGGTATGCAAAGGAAGAGGAGAGCTTGATGAGGGGTGATGAGATCGCACCCTAAACTGTGCTGTAAGGCAAGAGGGACACAGGATACACAGAATGTGGGGGCAGACCAGTGATGGGTATCTAGGCATTGAGGATAGTTATTAAAGGGAACACGGACTTGAGTTCTGGGGAACAGGACTTATACCAAGACCTACCAAGAGGCCTGAAATTTACCAGGCAGGTAGGGCCTGGATGAGATGAAAGAGATTAATATGGAAATATCAGATGTCACCAACACATATTTAATGACAGATACAAAGCCAGAAGAAAACCTGCACTTGAGGAGGACAGTATGTGGATTATCTGTCTCCCTTATCCTGGAGAGATTCCTTAGGGCCGTTCCATCATGGCTGTGAGCCCTGAACAGTGAGTGGGATTTTGGTATACTGGGTGGGAAAAAACGTTCTATGGTCACGTTAGATCTAAATCGACACCACGTGACAGTCAAGTAAGTCACTCCACTGACTTGTAAGTGGCCTGTGACCTGTAATACTACAAAGCTTCAGTCAACAAGCAAACATCACTTATTACATGAGTCAGTATCTGAATACATACTAAGTGATGAAGGTTGTAGCTCAGAGATCCCTGAGAGGTCAGCACGTCCCTTTGGGTGCACTGAATACTTTTCTGAAAAATCTTTGGTCTTTTATGATGACCTTGTCTCGCTTCTTCCTTTGTTTCTCACTTGAGGACACCAGTAATCATCTTGGACTTTATATGGAACGTCCCTGCTTTCCCAGGGCCGGAATTTCTTTTTGGAGGATCTGAAACAAGAAGAATGAGTCACCCGCACAAACACATCTCACACACTAGTATTATAACTTTGGCTACTTTCCGACCAGCTGCTGGCCCCGTGTCTTCAGAGGGTTGGGACGGACTCCCTGACCCCCACGCAAGGCTTGGCTGTTATGAACACTCAGGTCAGGCCAAGGGAGCACATGATGCCATGAAATCTATTCTGTTGTCCCTCAGAACTATGTTCTGACCTGTAGCATTGACTGTGGAGTGTGGAAGCTCTTAGTGGTCAGTAGGAAGTAGGGTTGGAGGAGTGCCTTATGTTAGCTAAACAAACTGTCCCCTGCAAGTTCCCAATGTCTCTATGAATGGCCATAAATGACCCCTATGCACTTGGTTGCAAGCTCTTAACATTCTAGGAAGTACCATTCAAGGAATAGTATCATAGGCTGGAATTAATTTTTACAGGTAACTCGTAGGACCAAAGTGTGATTATCGTTCTATTTTTTTAAGATCCTACAATTTACATAATGTCAGCACCTGGGAAAGCTGGAGAGCCAAACAGGACACCCCAGTAGACAGGTGTGGAAGACAGTGATGGAAATTCTGAGGGGAGGTAAAACTGGTGGGAGCTCTGCAGGTGAAATCTAAACTTGAGGTTTTCAAAGTTCATAGGCTGCACATAAATTCCCATTAGGCATATTTCCATAAAGAATTAAAATGACAAATCACCTAGGGACCTTGCTTATTATAAATGTTCAACACTCTCAGTTGTCAGTGATTTTTTTTTTTTTTTTTTGTGGTGGGGTTAAGGATACATTTCCTTTATTTGGCCAGCTCCTTTGGGCAAATGGCAGACTGTGAAGCCAAGCTCTCCCTACCTGGGATCATGAGGGTGGCAGCATTTGTAAACAGGCAGAAATGATTTAGCTTCTTTTTTTTTTTTTTTTAGCCAGCTGTTGCCTCACCCCTATAATTTCCCTCTTCTCCATTTAGACAGCTGTGCACCCACGGGAAGCTGGGCTGGCCAGCCTAATGCAGGGCAGTTGGAAGCCTTTGTGTGCTTGGAAAAGATGCAGCTTCATCCCGCAGATGTTCCCACCCATGGAAGAGACCAAACTGTGTATCAGAGCTATCATTGGGGCAGGATGGGGCTGGAATACAGTGTGGTGTTTACTGGTGTCCAGTGATTCCACCACCTGCTGTTTTTCAGGTACATGGAGTTGCAGGAGACGAGTAAATTCTAAATTTATCAGCGTCTGTGTGAGTGACTCCAGCAGTCACAGGGTAGCCATATCTGTCTTGCAAATGTTCCAGATCTGGACCTTGGTGTTTTCTTCTTGATGAAAGGGAGCTTGGAGGGGGGCATCTACTGATGAATTCAGTCATTCTTGGCCACTGGTTCAGTGTTAGCTGGGTGGACTCCAATATGAGGTTTCCCAGGGGAAAGATAAGTGGGATGACTTCTCTGTTTGGTGGAGAGAAGGTCATGGTTGTGGGGAATGCTTTAACCAGTGATTGGAGTGGATGAGAGTTGGAGGAGAAAGTCTTTCGGAGCAGGGCTGCTCAAGGGGTTCATACTGTGAGAGTCATTTTCTTACCACTAAGGATGGAATCTGACCCCCCTGGGATCAGATAAAAATGTGTGTTTATAGTCACACTTGCCTTTCAAGTGTGAGGATTAGAGTTCATCCCCAGAATCCATTAAAGAAAGAAAGAAAAAAAAAAAACTAAACATGGTGGCATGGATTTGTAATCCCAGCACTAGGGAGAAAGAAACAGGTAAATCCCTGGGATTTCCTGGTCAGCTAGTTTGGCTTATTTGGTAAATTCCAGGTCAATGAGAGATCTTGTCTGAGAAATTAAGAATGGTGTTTGAAGAACAACACCCAATGTTGTCCTCTGTCTTCTACATGTACTTGCACACATACTTGTATACACATTTGCACATATATGAATGCTCATATAAACACATATTCATACATGTATGTATGTTTAAGGTTTTTCAATAGGTGTGATACCACATATTTATTTTCTTCCAGAAGGAGTGGCATGTAACATATTTAACAAGTACATTGTGATCACCATCCTGGGTTTTAGAGGCCGCAAATGTCTGGTCTCTATGAGGTTAACAGGAATTTTCAGTATGTGCTGATACAATCAGATCAAGTGGCAGAGTGGTGTGTTAAAATTCAGGCCATTTTGATAGCAGACTTCTTACTTCATCTCAGAGCTATGAGTAGCCATGGAGAACTGAAAAGTGAGCCAATTCTGGACTGTTCTTTTAAAGATGGGCATCTTGGACCTTTAGTATAGATTGGCATAAATTTGTTTGGAGACTTTTAATATCTCCTTTATATTGGCAGGCAATGCAATAAGAGGATGCTCATTGCAATGTTAAGAATGTGCAGATGATTGCTTAAAAATATGTTTAATCTCAGTTGCAATGGTGAGATTTGCCCTATGGGAGTGATTGCTCAATAATGGTTGTTGCTTATGTGTTGAGTACAAAAATTAGTGCCACTATGGACTAGAATAACAATCAGAGAGAGATTCAATAAAGAATGATATTTGGAAGCAGCAGAGCACTCCAGTGGGGACCATTCTGTGTTAGTGAAGCTTGGGAATGATCAAAGAGGTTGAGGTAAGAAGATGTCTTTAAAATGATAAGAGAGAAATTTGTACAAGTTGTTTGGACAGAGTTCATTGGTCTTTGAATGGCAAGCAGTCTGGTTTCTTAAATGATCTTATTTGGGTAGCACCTGTAGTCTGGCAAGATAATTACAGTTATCTTAGTAAGGGTTGCTATAACAAATTGTTGCTGACTGGGTAGCTAATCAAATTTGCCATGCACTCATTGGTGGAGGTGTAGGTTTTGACATGAACTCATTGGTGGAGTTGTAGCTGGGCAAATGTTCTGTGCAGAGCTTCATGTCTGCATTGTTGCAGTCTTTCAGAATGGTGATCATAAACTTTTTTTCAGAAATCTGTCTATTTGTTCACAGGACACAGGTAGAATTAGAAGTCTGTTGGGAGCCTTTAGAAAGCTCTCAAAGTAGTATTTAGCTCAAGCAGACATGAGCCCTCTGTTTTCATTACTTCTCAGTTTTGTCTGGGTCAGACAAGAATGAGTTCATCTTGTTTTCTGAAACTTTCACAATACTTATCTAGGATTTAACACATTTACACAGATAACAAACAGGTCTCCAAATAGCAAACAGTCTGGTTTCTTAAATGATCTTATTTGGGTAGCGCCTGTAGTCTGGCAAGGTAATGATGGTTATCTTAGCAAGGGTTGCTATAACAAATTACCACTGACTGGGTGGCTAATCAGCAGGCATTTAGCTCCACAGTTCTGGAGATTGGAAAGTCTAAGGTACTGGCAGACACAGTGTGTGGCAAGGGCCGCCTTCCTGGTTTGCAGTTGGTGCCTTCTCATTTGTGTGCACACATGGTTAAGAGTGATCATGTGCTTTCACCTCCACAGCTGAATTACTACTCCAAAGCTCCATCTCCAAATACTGTCTCTGACAATTTGGGCTTCTACATAAGAATTTTGAGAGGAGCTTACATTCTACAGCAGTGCTTAAGGAAACTTTATCCAGAAGGTAAAGTTAAACATAGGAAGTAAAGACATGAGAAAATAGAAGCCACCAGAGCTTAATGGAGACAGGTAAAGGAGACTAAATGCTCTGAGTCACTGGATAGATGTGTTAAAAGCATTGTTACATTATTGATGATATCTTGAAGTCATTGTAGTGTTGATGATGAGTGCTTTAAGTTCTTGCCAGCATTTCTGATCATTATCCTGTCAATAACCAAAGATGTTCAGGGTGTAGGGCAATGGCACTGTCTAATCGGCAACTGTTGAACCTCCCTTGCTCCCCTGGCTGCCTCCAGCAGAAGGGCTTCCAGGTAGTGCAGCCAGGGAAGGCTAGCCAGACTGTCAGCAATAGTTGTTTTGAACAAATCACAGATTTCTTGAAGAAACTATCCGATAAGTTACAGCTCCTGAGGGTGTAGGACTGTTTTAAACAGACTGAGTGATTTTTTTTTTCTGTAACAAACCTCAGTACACTTTATTATTTATTTATTTATTTGGTGTGTGTGTGTGTGCATGCACACACGCACACTGTATGTCTAGAAGAGGGCACTTGAGTGTGTAGATCATTGAAGGTTCAACAGTGTTATCTGTAATCATCTTGAATTACTCTACCTTCTTTTTTGCTTTGCTCCGGGGTTTCCCAGGCTCTGACTTCCAGGGCAGGAAGTACAGACCACCACAGTTTCTGCCTGGTGGTTTTTTGTGGGATCTGGCATCTGAACTCAGGTCTTTTTGTTTGTCAGGTCCTTTAACCTCTGACCATTTTCTCTAGCCCCTTAGTCAACTTTAGATAACATTGTACACATTTCTGTTCAGGCCAGAGAGGAGACACCACTCTGGTGGCTTAGGGGAAGGACTGCTATGACTGATGCAGAAGGGACAACACTGCAACTGGTGTAAACACAAAGCCTTCATTTATGTCTCAGCCTATGTACGCAGACGTTTCTTCTCTCTCTGCCTGTCACTTTATCATGCTCATACTGAAATTAAAGATGCGACTTATCATATCCAGCTTTTTTTTTAGCATGGGTTCTGGGGATCAAACTCAGATTGTAAGGGTTGCACAGTAAGTGCTTTTGCCCTCTGAGCCATCTTTCTGGCTACAGTAGTGTTTAAACTGTAGGAGCAGACCCTGTACCCTAACCACTTGTCTGGATAAAACTGGCTTTTCATGAAAGGGAGTTTAAGTTTTAGCATGAGCAATGTATTAAATATTAGAAATTAAACTGAATTCAACATTTGCATAAGATTTTTATCTTCTATACTAGTCATCTGTTTCTTAAGACTGGGATGGATGTTTCCTGAAGCATCATAAATATTTTACTAGAAATAAACCCAAAAAAGTAGAACTTACTTTGAGTTCAGATGGGATTTCAAGTGTAGCTTGTTAGTTGCTAGGGATGCTGAGATCAGAAGCTATTGGTTGGCAAAGGGTCAGGGTGAAGTTTAGCTTCTGGTTTCTGGTTTGCAGGTGAAGTAAGACAGAATGTAAGGAATGGGTGGGTGGCACCTGGGGATTCATGTCTCTGCCAAGGAGATCTTTCCCTCACCTGTGCTTGAAGGAATGTGCATTTGGATTTGAATGCAAGAACAATATTTGTTCTTGGAATGTATGAGGAAGGCATACCTGGTCACAGACAGGTGGAGTATTTGAGATGGAGTACCTGCAAATTAGAGAGAGGGGAGATTGAAAAGGGGAGAGAGAGAGAGAGAGAGAGAGAGAGAGAATCCAAGAAACCTATTATCGACTGGAGAGATGGCTCAGGGTTAAACTATTACCTCACAAGTAAAAGGACTTAAATTCAGATCCCAAATGTCATATAAAAATGCCAAGCAGAAATGACGATGACCTATACTGGAAGGCAGAGCCTGGGAACCTTCAGAGCAAAAGCAAAATAGAGGTATTTAGGATGATTTTTGAAGTCGCCCTTGAAGTCATACAGTACTCTTTGATACCAACACACACACACACACACACACACACACACACACACACACACACAAATGCATGCATGCACACGAAAATTATATCTCTTGTATTATGGGTATAAAAACGAATCATAACTAAGTATCTGAAAATGAAATTCACTTGTTCATTCACTTTAGTCAGGGCTCAGCAGTCATTTCTGCTCCACTTGGTATTACTGTAACTCTGCTAATATATTTTCATAGGCTTGATTTATTCTGCAAGCATCTGCAGACATGAGTTTGTTCAATGGTGGGGAGGGAGAGCAAGCTGAGGACTGCATCAGTTTCAGTGACTCTTCCAGTGATATCATTAGTAGCTATCAAGATTGGGACTTAAATGCACGTGTTCAGGTTTCAAGGCCAGTGTGCCTTGAGCTCTAACCAGGTTAAAATGAAGAAAACAAGGCGAAAGCAAACAAGCGATTATATTGGACATATTACATGGCTTCAGTGAGGCGATAAGAGATCCATATGGGAAGAATAAGCTAAATTCTTGGTTACTGTTTCTACCTAAATTGTTTGATACACATTATGATGCATATACAAACTTACCATTTATTTAAAACATGCTTATTAAAGTCTTACTGTGCCCCTGAAATGATAGAAACTACAAATTTCATGACTAGTGCTTTTGAGATTTATTAAGGAAAAAAAACAGACAGAAAAGATGTGTGATATGTTTCTTAAAAGCATCATACAAACAGGTTGGCTGTTGTGGCATTCCAGAATTCTAGAACTTAAAGAAAGATTGTGGTTTTAAAACTAATCTGGGCTAAAAAGAGAGATTTTGTCTAAATAAGTAACTAATGAGAAGCAAAATGATAGTGGTAAAAGTTGGTTTGGTATGCTCCCTTATCAAGCTTTCGGAAATGCTAGAAAAAAATTAGAATAATGGAAAACAGTATGTGTCATGAAAATGAATAATTTAGAAATTTGAGGAATTTCAAGAAGAAAGAGAACAGTTGGAAATGGACTGAGAGAAAAATAAAACAAATACATACTTTAAAATATAACCAGTAGCATTCCACTGAATAGCTAAATCCTATCAAGAGGTACGTTAAGTCCATAGTGAGCAAATTGTGGGTCAGAATGATTTGGGGGTGATCACTAGAATAATTGATAAAGTTTCTGTATTTGCAGTAGACAAGACAAAGGATTCCTCTCTGATTTTCCTGTTAAGCTGAGCATAGGACAAGAACATTTGCATCCTCCAGAAAACCTGAAAATTAACACCAGCAATAGAGAAAAAAATGAGGTCTCAGATTGTAGGACCTTTAGATTTTCCTGGTAACCACATAAGAAATGTGCAGAGGAGAAAGAAAGGAAAACACGACTTCAACAGTTGATCCCAACATTTGTCCACTGTGATAATTGAGAAAATTCTACAAAGTATGAATTTTGATATTAGTTATTCCAACAGTGATCCAGAACCAGAGGGATATCAGATAAGCAAGATGGTTATTAGAACTATATTCTCCTCTTCATAAGGCATCTGTAAGAAGAAGCAAGATCACTTGAGTTAAGGTTAGGTGAAACCCTCAGATTCAAATGCAAGTAGACAGAAAGACTCAGTGTTTGATCACTGATAAAATAAATGATATCATAACCCCATCCTGAAAATGAGTAGAGGTGCATCTGTATGGAAATTAAATGGATAGAGCTGATAGCTGATGACTTGGAGTAAGAACTTTGAAGAGGCTTGAGGAGGCATCATGTGGATGAAGTGAGCAGGATGCGTAAAAAGGAAAGCTGATGTCTTGGAAAGTCCAGATAGTTTTAGATATGTTGACAGCAGAATGAGTTCTCCGCAGAGATCAAGTGTTAGGCGGGTAAGCCTAGGGGTCACATGATAGAAAAAGCAAGAGAGTTGCTAGAAAGGAAAAACTACAAAATGCTTACAGAGATTAAATATCCAATTATGGATTCCAGAAGGTCCAGAAGAACTATTCCAGAAGAATAGTCCTATTCCTGACTTCTGAAACTCAAGGTTCCCAGGAATAAATACAATAAGTAAAACACCTGCATCTATTGGTGTAAAACTATGAATTCTAAACAGAGGGCTGGGGATGCAGTTTGGTGATATATCATTTATCTAGTTTGTACAATGTCTTGGGTTCCATTGCCAGTATTGAAAAACAAATGAACAAACACAAAAAAAATGATTATTTCAAATCTTACATACAACAATATTAGGTAGCTGAAAATGGAAGTCTGGACATCAAACAAATCACTGATGCTGGAGATCAGTAAAGATAACAATGAAGTAATATCTTCAAAAGCATTTGATTAAACAATTGGGACTATAGCATTGTTAGAGACCTTGGTAATTCTGCATTCATGTGTAAGGCAAAATTTTAAGAAGTGAAAGATTTATGAGATTTTCTAGTGACATTAATGTTGTTACTCAAATATGCAAGCATGATGAAGAAAAATGGTATGAGAAAGAGGTGATACTGCTATAAGAAAGATTACCATACAAAGACATCTAAAGAGCCTCTAGCCAAATTTAAATAGTTGTTGATTGTGGCCATGTTCTTATACTATTTTTGGGAATATGGAATAATTGCATATAACAATATAAAACATCATTGCTAAAACATATCTGAAATCATTAAAAATATTTAAAAATAAAACATACTAATGAAACTTCAGGGAATAACCAATTCAAGAGAAAAGAAAGCAAGATAAATAGTAAACACTATAACTTCCCAACATTACCAAAATGTGCTAGGAAAACATAAATATATGAAGGGTCTTCTAACGCGAATGGGTTCCCTCAGAAAAGCAGGACATCTGTGTTATATCCTTATAACTTGTTACATCCACTAAAAACTGTTTTATGCTACAGTTCTGTTTGTTGATAAAGTCAAATTTGGTTGCCAATGGTAATTGCTCATAGAAACATATTCCATGAATTAAACATTGTATCTATTCATTACATTCCTTTAAGGCCACTTTAAAACAATATTTCATTGCTACAATCAATAACTTAGCAGTGTTCTGACATAGTAGCGTGTGCATCCAGAGTTATCATAGATGAACATGGGGGTGATGGAATGGTTAGGTCTCAGGAAATGAGTATCTTCAGTTATAAGAAATATAGCATAATTGCTTTTCAAATTGTTAAATAATGATTTACATGGATTTGTGAAAATAAAGAAAGCAGGGATGCTTGATAAAAGACATGCTTCAGAAAAGGGCATAGAGAGAAGTAAGGAGGGTAAAATTGAGGCACCTTGGGACTAGCTAGGTCTTTAATATTTCAGTTCTTTTATGTGATCTAAAGCTAAGTTAACTTTGGATAGGGGAGCCAAAACCTGGGACATGCTCTTCCTTAGCTTCATCTGAAACATCTCATAATTGCAGATCTTAGAAACAAAAAATTGCATATGTATTAATATGGGCGAGGAAGGAAACAATGAGAAATGTTTCATACTTGTACTGACTGTTCCAGAGCAGTTCACTTCACTTCCAATGGGCAAGTGAATAATAGAAGTCCAGACCATGCTTGGGCAAGGGTTGCATTGGCAGGAGATTGGCAGGGATTTAGATATGAGGACCAGATTTGGACCAGAACATTAGAGACCCTGAAGTTCTGGACCATATTTGGCTGGAGCTCCTGGAAAGTGGGAGCCACAGAAGGATTTTAAGCAAAAACATATTTGTGTGCAAAAAGAACAAAATAAGCTCTTTGAATTGAAATGGAATATTTTAAGCAAGAAGGAACCTTAAATGCTTGCTATACAGGTTGTAAAGAATGAGGGCTTTAAATGAGCTCTTGCAGGATTGACAGAATGTGGCTATATGAAGGACAGGTAGTGTTTGAAAACAAACCTAGATTTGGAGATGGAGAATGATAGCATTGAGATGAGGAACACAGAAGAAAAGGGAAGCACAATGGGAAAGATTTTTAGTTGGAAAAGAAAAAGCACAAGTTGAAATGCATGTGCAATTTGGAGATGTCCAGCAAAAATCACGGTAAATTTTATCATCAGCTTGGCTGGATTTGGGGTCCTCTAGGAGACACACCTCTGAGAGCACTGATGAGGTTCCACTGAGGAGGGAAGACCTAAGAGAATGTGTACAGTTCCATTAAATGGGGTCAAAATAAGGTCAAAGTAATTAAATGATCGGAGCACCAGAATTCCCTTGTCTTCACTTACTGATGGCACATGCGATTTGACTAGCTCTCTCATGTCCTGCTACCATGACTTCCCCACCACAATGGACTGCATCCTCAATTTTGAGCCGGAATCAATCCTTCCTTCCTTAAGTTGTATCACAGCAACATCTAATAAGTAAATGAGGATGAATACTTTTTATTACTAAATTCGCATGTATTTACTTATCCTTAACCATGCTATGGTAGAGGTAACATGTGATAAACCTGAATACCATCTGAATAGTGGGTAGGCTCAAAACTGGGGTCACAAGACAAGGGAATGGCTAGTTCTCACCAAGTGCACTCTAAGGCATACACAATTAAATTCCCAAATAAAGTCTGTTGAAATCCACATTTAACAGATGAAAAAAATCAGGCCTCAGATATCCTCAGTTCCCGTGGTGACTGAGTGTTTCTGCAGATGGTGGCCTGGGTCTGGTCTGGTGATCTTTGGTGCTCCTGGCACTGACTGAGATGCTGTTCTGCATGGTCATGGCAAAATTCACTCACAATACCCTGTAGAATTTAGCGTAGCACACATGGCTAAAACTGCCTGTCACTGAATGCAGTCACTCATCTATTTGAAGTGTCTGAATAATGGCAGTGATTCAGAGGCTATAGAGCACTTTCTGAAATTTGATTTCCCATCTCTCAGTCCTCTGCTTTTTCTCTCAGGCTGCCTCTGCCTTTCTTCCTTTAAGACTCACTTCTAAGATATGAGTGCTTGATGCACATCAGGAAGTTTGAAATAAAGAATGAATCCAGTAAGAATGCACTGGCATTTGGAAGAAGAGGGTGCTCTTCGTTTATCTGGGAACTCTGCAAGGCAGACACTTGTATGTGGATTGTGGATGATTATGTTACTGCCCTTTGTTCTGCTTTACTCCAATCCTTGGGTCTTCTGTGACCATGTCTAGGATCTGTCAGTCAGTTGCCAAGTATCAGTGCCCTGGGATGACCTGTCTGGTGGCCGCTCTGAGTAACAAAGGTTGGACCTATAACCTCAGAAGCTGTTACAACCTTAGGAGAACACTTCACATTCCTTGGTGAGAAAATCACCTTTGACATATCACTGTGCAATTTTGTGTAAGGGAAACCTATGAAAGGTTTATAATTCCCGACATGGGATGGAGCTGGGAGTTACCGTGGAAGAGCTGCAATGTGCTCGACCTTGCTTTGAAAGTGATCTCTCATAGACGCCAGGACCACACAGGAGAGATGATTGCACTGGCTGAATTCCTCTCTCTTGTTTAAAAGCTCGGCTTGTTTCTCTTTCATCCACAGGAGATATCTCCTCTCTGTGCTAGAGACTGGGGCTCTGCCCTCTCCAGCCTGTCATGATAATCTCGTGCCTGTGGCTCAGACCTCTTAGCTCCACATTCTGAAAGTTGACTTTCTGAGCAGTTCAGAGGCAGTATAAAGCTCTGTTCTTGTCCAGAAGAAATGTCAAACAGTAAATTATCACACATTTCCCTAGCCAATGAAAAAATATGGAAAGGAGCTGCCTCTACTCCAAGTAAATAACTCTGAAATACTGAAGAACTATCTTCTCTCTCTCTCTCTCTCTCTCTCTCTCTCTCTCTCTCTCTCTCTCCAAGATTTATATCAGTAATGTAAACTCACACCAAATTCCTTTTGCCTGGATTGAGTGGCGAAAAAAGAAATTACTTACCAAGATTTTAAATATAATGCCTTCTTAGGTTCAGAATGTTCTTTTTAATAAAATAATGATAAGTAGTATTTAATAATTAGTGATCATCACTATTAATATTAGTATTATTGATTCTAGGAATGTGACAACTTTGTAATTGTACAAAGGACAATTTAGAGGGCTTTAATACTTCCATGGTCACACAAGCTATAGATTGTGCTCTCCTGTACTCTGGCATTGCCTTGACATTCCTTCTGTCCACATTTCACCTTTGCTTGCTTGATTTTTAACTTCTTCCTCATCCATTGTCCTTCTGGGGCCTGAGGGTCTCTCAAGTTGCAGTGAATGGCAGACCTTGAGTTGGTTCTTGCATACTGGACTCATGGTGAGGGACTTTGTAGCACAGGTAGCAAATCAGAGGATCCCATGGCATCAGAGCTGATCTAGCAGTTTTCTAGAATGTGAATGTTAAGACCAATAGAGAATGTAAGTGTAAAGGAACCAACATGATAACTGTTTGGGAATTGCTGCTTCTGTAATCAATGAATTCATCCAGTGGACAACTGAATCTGAACTTGACCCTAGAAGTAAGCTGAGCTCAGTGAAATTTACTTTTCCTGTGTGGAGCTTGTAGGCTACAGGGAGGTAATGACAGCCAGAAGCTCCTCACACAGAGGTCATGGGCTAAGTGCCACAAGAGGATGTCCCTGGGGGCCTGACAGAGTAAAGAGGGGTGCCTGGGAAGGAGCCTTGTTGCTGAAGTGGTCACAGATATCTGAAGGATGTGTGAGATTCCCAGGTGAGGGGAAGGTGGAGGAGGGGAGGAGCAGGGTCAGGATCCGAAGCAGGAAAGGGCTATCCCAGGGCTGGAGGCATTGAATGCGTGTACATGAGACCCAAAGGGAAATGAGAGGCCAGAATGACTGGGTGAGTAGTAAGGATTTTGTTGGTTGCTTTTGTTTTGTGGTGCTGGGATAGAACAGGAACCCAGGGCCCTAGACATGCTAAGCATTTCTCTAAAACCGTGCAACATGCGCAGTCTCACGATAAAGACTTTTAACAGCAAGATGAGCTCTGCTCCTGAATGCTCCAGTGTTGAGGGCTACTAGAGCAAAGGATACCTGGGTCCTGGCTCTTAGGACAGGGAGGGCATTAGAATGGTGGGCTTTTAGAAAGAAGATAGGTAGAGAGAGTTTGGCGTGGCGAGACCTTAAATCATGCCACTCTGGCCTCAAGCACATGCCCTCGGCCTGGAGGTCTAAGAAATTAGGATTATGTCACCACATCTGTCTTGATTCTCCCATGCTGCCGGCCAGTTTGATTCCTAGGCTAGAAGTCTCTCTCCAGGGAGGTCACACTTTCTCAGAATCAGATTTTATTCATTGACTGGTTGATTGCTTGCTTAGTTGGTTGCTTGGTGGATTTTTGCAGTACTGGGGATTGAACCTCTCCTGTTAGGCAAGTGCTCTGTCCCTGAGCTATCTCCCCAGCTTTCTCTTTACTTTTTATTACAAGATAAAGTTTGACAAAGTTCCCCAGGCTGGTCTTGAACTCCCTTTGTAGCCCAGGCAATCTTTGAACTTGTGGTCATCAGCTTGAGCCTTCTGAGTAGCTGGGAATACATTTTGCCTTGCCGCATCTGCTTGTTTTTTATTTGCCATCTTTTATCACCCATGTTTAAATTGGATAGCTTGATGTTTTAATAAGCTTTACAGAGTAAAGTGGTTACTTCAGTTGAGTAGGCTAACATATCCATTAGATCACATTGTTGCCCATTTTATGATGAGAATACTTGAATTAGCTTGTTTCCAAGAAAATGTAATATTAGGATCATGTTATTAAAACAGTAACTGTGCATACCTGCAATCCTACCAGTTGGCTTTTCTTTTTGAAGAAAAGTTAATTTTATTTGTTGAAACCAAAATAATTCCAAAATAAAAAGCATGAATATAAACTGGCATTGAAATTTATTAGTGGAAAATACTTACTGTCAGTGTGATAGGAAGTTAGTGTCCAGACAAACTCAAAGTCTTAACAGCATAATCCAAGTAATCCTATTATAAATGAACAAGCCATCTTTATGGACACTTCTCAAAAGACAAAGAGATGCCAGCCAGTCTTTTCATTGAATGTCATCATTGAATGGACATCAGACTCAGGTTTAAGCAAAGGCATGGAGTTCAAAAATACATGATAGTCCTAAATGGAAGAAACAACACTATATGTTCCTCAGCACGTAGAGGTAAAATGATTGTAACAGTATGTGAGCAACAGCTACATAGGAGTGAATGCCTTGTGTTGGCAGATAGGGACTGGTGGAGCAGAACACACCACTAGGCAGGAAGTTCGTGGATGCTCTCAGCCCCCAAAGCAGAGCCATTCACACTTAGTATGTTCCCTTTTACTTCAGTAACAGAATCACTGGACTTACATTCTGAAAGTGCCAGTGGATTTTCAGTGTCAGAGTGTCATTGTTGTATGACTTGTAAACTCTTCAATGTGTCAAAAATATACACAAAGCTACCTTCTTTTTGTTTTTTTTTTAATTTTATTTATTTATTGTGTACGTATTTGTGTATTTGTATGTGTGTCTGTATGTATCAGAGGGCGCCATGTGCACTTTTGGAAGCCCAAGGGTGACTTCGGGAATCATCCTTGATTGCTTTACCTCCTTTTTGCTTTTGTCTGGGATTTCCCAGGTTGTGCCTTCCAGAGTCACCCATCTGGCGTGTGTGATCTAGATCCGAACTCAGGTCCTTCTGTTTACAGGCAGAGTCTTAACTCCTGAGCCATCTCTCTAGCAACCTCCCCACTTTTAAAAAAATTTTACCTGCTGAGCAATCTCACTGGCTTAGATTTATTTATTTATTTATTTGATGCTCAAAGAGAGAAAGAGAGAGTGAGAGAAACAAAGAGAAAGAGAGAGAAGGCACACAACATGCATGCCATGCCATGGTGCATGGGTGAAGTTCAGAAGGAAACTCTCAGAAATCAGTTTTTTTCTTCCACCATGTGGGCTTCTCAGCATGGAATCCAAGTCACCAGGTTTCTGAGCAGGTGCTTTATCTGCTGAGCTATCTCGACCTCCCCACATAGGCACAATCTTAAGAGCATTTTTATTTATGATCTGAAGCTTTTAAGATCTTTAGTGAGACCTGACCCTATGATTGGAATTGAATATGGTATGAGCTCTGCTGACAATGTATGTACAGAAAGAAGGAAGTGTCCCTAAGAACTTAAGCTATCTAGTACTGTGGTCGCTAAAAGATGACCATTTGGCTGTATTTGTTAACAGAGATAATCAATGGCCTATTCAATTAGAACACTGATTTAACAGTTATTTCTTAGCACATACATGATTCTGTATGGATATCAAAGTGTGAGGAAGTTAATTTAATGACTCCATTTGGTTCCTTTGAGATTCACTTTTCCCTTACATATTTAGATCTCATTAAAAAAAAAAAAGGCTGCAATCATTGGATTTCTATGCATTAATTCAGATGTTTCTAAACTTTCTTGGTTCGAAGTGTCTAGTGTTTTTGAAATGTTTATCATGGCTGCCCACTCAGACAAAAATTCCCAACAGTTTTGTTTATTAAAAATGTTAGGCCCAGACTCAGCATTTATATCCTAAGACTTAGTAGTTGCGAGGGGAAAAAATACTCCAGATATTGAGCACTGTAGGCTTTCTCAAACTTTGGAATCATATTTAACACTGACACCCTTATTTATGATCCACTGATTGAATTTTACTTAGGACTTACTTCTTTGTAAAATCAAACTTCAAGTGTGACTTTGCCAAGATACACAGTTCTTGAAAGAAATGTGATGTGAGCTAGTGTTGAGACTCACAATTGAATAGAGTTTGCTTTTTGTGCAGTATCCAACTAGTTTTGCATTGTTGTATTTTCTTTGAATTTAAAAAAAGACTCCCTAAGCCCCTGCTGTAGCACCTTGGGTCACACAGTTTGGGAACCACACGCATGGATTTATTCCACTTGCATTAGCTGAACACTTAGAAATGTGTAATTTTATGTATTAACTTCTAAACTAATAATAATATTTTCTTTATGTTATATTTTATTAGTATTGCATATATGAATATTGTAGATTTATGGCATTTTCTCCCCTCAGTTAGTTCCAAGTTTCTCTTCTTCCCCCATAACTCCTCATTTCCTCTGTTAAACTGCCTCGCATTTTCAAGTTTTTTCACTTGTGTGGCCCGCTGTGCTTCATCTAGTTTGTTTTTGATGACAGACATATGTCTGACATGATTCATGCTCTGCAAATATTAAAGAACAGTGGGCACACAATTAAGGAAAGCATCTTCTTTTTCTTCCCTATCAGGATAAGCCTTCATTGGTCTCTCAGGAAGGCATGGAGCCTTTTGATATCTTTCCCCTTCAGGGTGAGATATTGAGAGGGCAATTCCATAAATATACATATATAATATATATATATATATACACACACATATATACATGCATATATACATAAAATGCCAAGAAATCATGAATTCTACAGCCCTATCATGTCCAACAGATAAAATCTGTTCTATCACTGTCCCACTAGGCTCTTAGGATCTTATGGCCTATTCTGTGATGTTTCCTGAGCCTTGGGTGTGTGTGTGTGTGAGTGTGTGTGTGTGTGTGTGTGTGTGTGTGTGTGAGTGTGTGTGTGTGAGTGTGGGTGTGAGAGTGTGTGTGTGTGAGTGTGGGTGTGAGAGTGTGTGTGTGTGAGTGTGGGTGTGAGAGTGTGTGTGAGTGTGTAAGTGTGTGTATGTGTGTGTGAGAGAGAGAGCGTGTGTGTTTGTTTTAGATATCCTATTTATGGCCAAACACTCTGAAGTCATTTATTTTCTGCATTTTGACCTAATGTGCTTTTCTGTAGTAAACATCTTCTGTTGCAGAAGGAGGCTTCAACCTATGTATATAATAATGGTGTTTATAAAGCAGGTCGAGGGCCAGAGAGATGGCTTAGGGGTTAAAATTCTGTGAAAGCAGAAGGTCCTGAGTTTATATCCCAGGTTCCAAATAAAAAATGCCAGGCAGGATTGGCAGCAACCTGTATTTCTGGTACTGGTGGGCAGAGCTTGGGAAATCCCAGAGCAAAGGAAAAATGAGGTAGAAGTAATCCAGGATGACTCCTGAAGTTACCATTGATCCTTCATAGGGACATACAGGTCCCTCTAATACATACAGACACACACACATACACACACACACACATGTGCGTGCGCTAAATAAAGTTTTTCTTTTAGAAAGCAGGTTGATGCACTATCTTCTTAGATAAATATTCATAGTTTACAGGTCTTATATGAACTATGACTACCCTTTTCATGGTGACCTAATAATGTTTTCTTAGTTTTGTTTCTCTAATTGAATACCATAGACTATGACATTTCCTGGTCAGTGCAGGGTAACACAGTGGGAAGGCAGAACAAGTGGATGGATAGAGTTTGATGTTGTGACCCATCCCCCTTCCTTGTTCATATAATAGTGCAGGTAGACTTATGTATCCATGAAGACAGAATCCCAATAACCATGTCACAATCCCTTATCCTCACCAACCAAAGGTTCCACTTTCAAATATCATTAATGTGGGACTTTAGAGATTAACTTTCTAAAACACAAATTCCAAGACACAAACATTGAAACCACAGGAAAAAAAACCCAAGAGAATACATTTGACATACCTGATACAATGCTAAGAAACTCACTATCTTCTGCCTTGTGAAGATGGAAGACATTCCTGTTCATAATGTCCCTGAGATCACCAGCAGTCATGTATGGCTTCTGAGCACTTAGAAAGTCGCAACTATGGTGGAAGAATTGAATGCTTAATTTTACTTTCTTTTAATTGATTTAAATTTGAATAGCAATATTAGCTAATGGCTAAGATTACAGGCAGGGCAATTAAACTTTCTCAGGCTTAAAATGGTTTCTTAGAATAATAAAATGATTAGAACCATGGAGTATTATATTTTGGAGGGTTCTCTTTACCTTTATTTTCTATTTTAAAAAAATATCTGTTAGGGAGAGAGAAAGGTACACACACGTTTGTCATTGGATGTTCAGAGGTCAACTTCCACCATATGGGCTTTCCAGGGATTGAACTCAGGTTACCAGGTTTTTTGAGCAGGCGTCTTACCCACTGAGCTATCTCACTGGCCTTCTATCTTTAGGCTAGCCTTACACAGCATGGGAAATCACATCTAGTTATTACAGAATGAGCCAACTCTATGGTTACTCACTATCTGTAGGTAGACTGCATGGTGTGGAAGTTGGCACTGGGTTCACTCGGGATCTTGAAAACTGGAATTTTATTCTTGTTGAATTTAGAAAGACGTAATCCAAAGCACCTCTTCCATGTGCAAAGGGGAGACAGCCCATCATTGTCTGCTCTGGGTTGTTACTAGAAACTGGTTTTAACGTGAAGAATTCATTTGGTTTATGCCAGAGTGAAGTGCCGCTTACTTATGCATGCTGACAGAATTCCTGATAATCATTTTCATAAAGGATGGGGCTTAAATTCAAAGAAAAATAATTTTGTACTGTACTTGCACTATCATTCTGAACTTTGCCTTGTTTTCCCTGTGTTCAGTGAGAGGACGCTTGCTCAGGCCCCTTAATAGTACATTTTGATTTCTGTGGGATTTGCTTATTTTCTTTTGTGAGCTCAAATTTCTATCTTGATCTTTTCTAAGGAGGCCCTGTTTGCATAATTTTTACTCCTTTACCAGTTGTTATAGTTACTACTGCTAAGCTTAAAATGCCACAAACCAGAGCAGTTTGAAGCAATGTGGGTTCCTGGGGGTGCGGCTGCGCACTTTCCTCTGCTGGTTTTGGAAGTGTCATGATGCTCTACAGAGACCTCTTGGTCTCTTGATTCTCAGTTAGGACATTAGGATCGCAGTCACGTTTCTATGCCGAAGCTTACTTAGACTCTGCTTGGACAAAAGCAGAAACCATCAGATCTTGAACTTGAGACCCTAGACTGGCAAGATATTATCTATTTTTTTTAATCAAGGTAGTCAGTTATAGGCTAGGAACTACAAGGAAATAGGAAAGAAAACAACAGAAGTTTTTTATTGACCTGTTTTGTTTCATCTTGTGGTCCAGAGGATTGAACCCAGGGTCTCTTGAATGATAAGGCAGGCATACTGATTTTTTCTGTTCTGTTGTAATTCTTCAAAGCACACTAAAATAGCTGAGTTTCTTCTTACAATGCATGGAGACTATGTAACTGCCACTTGATGGTAGCATTTGTTCAGCAGTGCAATGGAGTATCCTCTACTTGTAATACCAGCTGCCATTCCCCCCCCCCCACACACCATTATGACTTCTGGGTTTGTAAGTCTCCAAGTGTTTGGAATACTTCCTTATGGTTGGAGGTTACTCTGAACATTGATCAGCCCTTTTTTAAATTATCAGTAATAAACCCCAATTACCATTATTTGACCTCAGAAGTTCATATATCTTAATTTCATTTGTAGTTGTCCTGATGTGAGCCTATTTTAAATATGTAAAAGTAGTTTCATTTTTCCTCCGGTGCCTTTGGCTGTCTGATTCCATCCTTCCTTCTCAACAGTGCTCTCTTGCTTTTGTGTTTACACATTTGACCATTTACATCACTACATCAGTTTATTTTTGCATGCCATCACCCTTTCTCATCTGAAAATCTTACCCAAATCTTTCAGACTCATCTCTAGGTCCTTGTTGACCAGATTAGCCCATGATGGACTATCAATTAGTACATTCAACTCCACTGTCTGTAGTCAGTACTGAGTCAATAAATATCTCTAGAACAAGTTGAAAAGACTTAAGGTATTCTAGAATATTCTATACTTTGAATAATATTAATATTGAATAATATTGCATAATAAAGACTGGCAGATGATGGTATTAGTACTTACTATGTACTAGGCATCTCTTATATAAAATATAATAAGCAGTGTAATGGGAATTACTGTCCTATATGAACATAATAAGGCTGATCATGGCTACTTGAAGTCCTTGCTATATGGCAATCCAGCACAGATGGACCTCAAATGGTTTCAATCCCAAATTCTTGCTCTTTCCTTGACGTCACATTCCATCTTGTTAGATGTGGAGAATGTGATAAGACATTCCTCAGAATAAAACATAATTCAGATAATCCCCTCAAAATCCTTTGTACTTAAAATCAAGTGTCTTTGTTATTTGGACTCTTTTCTCACTGGTTTGAGAGTATTCTAAGCTGTTCTTTCATCTTCTATTTGGTGAGCCTAATTTCTATTTGATGTTGGCATTTTAGATTTGGGGTTTTTTTCTGTTTACACTTAAAGTATTCCCCCATCCCTATAAAACCCATGTTTTCCTTTTATTCTCGCTTGAAACCTTTTAACAAAAGTATCATAGTCCATTGGTGAATTTCTCCTTGGCATGCTTTGGGAAATTTAATGATATTCATTATGTTAGATGCATTTGAAATAACTTGAACAATGTTCAGAAATGATTATTAAAAACTATAAGAGAATTATGTTTGTGTTGTCAATCTGGAATTGGTAAACAAGTTTTTCTGCCTTTTGTATTATTTAGCAAACCACTGGTTATGAAAAATTTTGTTAAGATGAGTGCCATTGTATTGAAGCATTCACCCAATTTAGTTGTATGCATATTTGGAAGTGTGCCATTAAATGAGCAAGGAGAGAATCAAGGGATGCAATGAAGGCTAAGCATGTCTTGCTGAATGTCTGGGCTTGAAATGTTTTGGATTTTGTAGTTTTCCAGGTTTCATGTGTGATTACTTAAAGTTTGAGCAGAAGACTACATTACATGGGGTGGATCTGAAATCTGGGTCCACAGGAATGATGCCTGAGGACATCTCAGGAACTGGTCAGACCACACCCACCCCAAGGTCAAGGGTATAGATGTATAAACTCCTTGGAAAGATTTTGAGAAGGGCTCAGCAGGTGTCTCCAAAGTTGTTTCCACAATGGGATTCAATGCACCCGCTCTCCAGGCAGTCAGGAGGCATTGCTGCCCTGGTTCCAGTAGACCCTAGTCAGTGACTAACCTTGTCTTAATCCATGTGATTCTCTTTGCAGGCACCAGAATGCACCAGATTTCCAAGAAGACCTGGAACTCAGGCAGTGTGAAGCAGTGCTAGAGTCCGCGTGGAAACTTGTATGAAGAGGAAGCCAGAGGTACAAGGGCGACCTCGCAATGTTAGAATTGCCAGCAGTGCAGACTTTCCTGACTAAAACCACAGGCTATGAGTAAAGCCTCAGGGAGATACCATGTGGCCTGCAGCTGACCAGTCCACAGCCACAGGACTATCCAAGTCCTTTGGCATTTACATCACAACACCACATGCCCAAGATACCAGAGCTGGATTTATAGGATTCATTGTTTACCTGACTAGGTTTCAGTCTTCATTTGGTCCGCTCTTCCCTTAGTATTCTCCCAGTTCTTTCTTTTGAAATGAAAATGTTTACCATGTGCTGCTTTGTGTGGAAAGTGTGTAACTTGCTTTTCTAATTTTTCAGGGGCTCACAGCTAAGAGTTTGCTTCGAGTCTCAGAGAACACTTTAGACTCGAACTTTTAAGCATTTAAAGAATTGTTTTGACTTTGGGGACTCTTGGAGATGGATTAGATTCACTTTGTATTATGAAACAAAATGATCCTTGGGGGACAGGGGAAGAATACCATGGTTTGGTTCTGGAATATCCCTTACTAAATATAGGCATGAGGCAGAGTACAGCAATGTTTCAGGGTAGAACTTCTGTGTCCTCTCCATTTTAGCAATGGAAGAATTCATGGATAATTTGATGGACTATTGGAAAGTGATAGAAGCTGAGTGAAACCCAGTTGAAGGGAGCACGTCCTAAGATGCTTGTCTTCGGGACCACCTCTTGCCCCTGATCTATTCCTCATTCTCTCAGTCTCTTTCTGCCTCCTGTTTGCCACAAAGGGAACCAGTTCATATTACTGTAATCCACCTGTGTTCCTCCATCTCTCCATGTGCTCAGAAGCAACGAAACCAGGCGACTATAGTTTGAAATCTCTGAAACTGTGAGCACAAGAAATATTTCCTCCTTGAAGTTGTTTTTCTCTGGTTATTTTGTCACAGTGATGAAAAGTCAACTGATACATAAATCTAAACACCAGGTTCATTTGTACTGTGCATAGCCCATACACAGCCTGAAGGTAATTTTATAAAACATTTTTAGCAATTGAATAATTCATGAAGCAAAGACAGCTTCACACTGAATTGGAGCTCAGGTGTGACTTCCAGGGTGTATATAGAGGAAAGAAGTACCTTTTTTAGTTTAGTAAAATTTGCTTGTATAAACAGTGACAGAGCAGTTCTTCAGTGTGTGCTCTGTCAGGAAATAGGACAAGAATTACAGACTATGACTTGAGCAGCAGGCAGGCATCACAGAAGAAAACTGCAATTGTCCCCTTTTCTGTTTCTACAGCTCTCTATCCACTTCTACCTTGACGAGCTTTGCTTTCAAGACTTTATGGAGATAGCAAGGGTGAAGGCTAAGGCAGAATCCTAAAGTTCTCTATTGGCTGAAATTGTTGATTAGACAGTTTTCAAGGGTTGCTTGGTTACAGATTAGCAAGGTAGTTTTTAAAATATTTATTTATTTTTCCCCAATCATACAAGCTTAATAGGTACTTTGGTCCCCTCCCTCCTTCCACCCCTCCCCAGTCCCCTTTGCACCCTCCCCCCCTTTTTCCCTTCCTTTCATCCCCCTCCCTCCCCTTTTCCCAGTGCCTCCCCCTTCTTCCCTCTCATTCCCTGGACTATCCTTTTGTGTGAATGCCAAACTTCCCTCTGAGTCCTCCACTTTAGTGAGGTGTAAGTACTTAGTGGCATTACCCAGAGCCCTTTCTTGGGCTCCCCTTTAGTATGGGAACATTATTATGACTATTAATCCCTTGCTTCTCATGCTAGACTTTGGGGGGTCGTTGATATGTCAGTCATTGCACGGGTCAGGCAAAGTCTGATTATAGCTACTGCAGCCCTAATTTGTGTGGAGTATCTTGCATATTGTTGGTCCTCCCCATTTTTAGGCTTTTACAATTTTGCTGCCCCCTCTTCTGCAAGTTTCCCTAAGCTTTAGGATGGGAAGAAATTTAGTAACGGTAGTTTTAAGAGTGTTATTGAAAGTCAGAATTCTTGACAAACACTGGAATTGGTTAGAGACCCAGAAAGTTTACACCTCCATGTATTGATGGCACTTAGGAGAAATGTTCCACATGTAACTTCTAGCATTTCTTTCATATTTAGTCATGCTATGTGTTGTAAAGACCTTTCTTTTTGGGTTGGTGATTCTTGTTCTTTCAAGGCCTGTTTTTTAAGATCCTTAATAAAAGAAATGGACAGTAGACAACGTTCATCTCCTTTTAGACCTGATTTTCAGAACTGCATAAAGTTCTACAGTGTGATCTGCACTGATGATGAAGAAGAAGAATAGAAGGAGAAGAGGGAAGAAAAGAAGTTGCTTCTGATATCGTTCTTACAGATTCTTCCTGGCTTCTGGTGACTATCTCTTTATTCAAAAGTCAAATAGTTCACATATTGTTTGTTTACTAATTTTTGCAAACATTTCCTTAGTTGAACATCCAACATGGAAACTGTATAGCTTACACTTCCAGCTCTCTCCTCCTTTGAACATTGCAATGATTATGCATCTGCAGTTCTCCTTCTATGTTTGCTAAGAATCTACCAAAATGTAATTCTAAAAGCTTTGTGCCAAGGGGTAAGGAACAAGTTTGGTGTAAAGACAGTGTTTACTAAACATCAATCATGTAGATACCAAAGATAAGTGCTTTTGAATAATTAGTTATAATAAAGAAAGTAATGAAGGTGCCAAATTTTCCCTTTCCTGATTTTTAAAACTTGGAGATCAAGAAAGCCAATAGGAAAGATCAGAATAAATATTGAAAACGAAACATACAAAACTCATTTTGGATCTGGTATCCTTAAATCTCATGTACTGAAAAGTGTATTTCCTCTCTCTCTCTCTCTCTCTCTCTCTCTCTCTCTCTCTCTCACTCTCTCTGTGTATGCCTAGTGTTTTTACATGGGACCTAGGATCTGAACTCAGAAACTTCTGCTTGCTAAGTAGAGTCTTAACCCCCAAGACACCTCTCCAGCTAAAACTTTCTTTTCTTTAAGAAAAATGCAAATCAAAACTTCCCTGAGATATCTTCTCATCCCAGTCAGGATGGCAAAAATCCACAATACGAACAACACCAAATGCTGGAGAGGATGTAGAGAGAGGGGAACTCTCCTACATTGCTGGTGGGAATTGGGAATGCAGGCTCATACAGCCACTCTGGCGAGCCGTCTGGAGATTCTTAAAGAAATTAAAGATTGAAATGCCATATGACCCTGTGATTCCACTTTTGGGAATAACCCCCCATGCAGCAGAGGTTCACCTCGATAGCACAAGTGTGACCATGTTCACAGCAGCACTGTTTACAATAGCAAAGTCATGGAATCAACCCAAATGTCCAACAGTTGACGAGTGGATAAGGAAACAGTGGTACATCTATACAATGGAGTACTACTCAGCCATCAAGAATGATGAATTACTGGAATTTGCCGGGAAATGGATGTCATTAGAAACAATTATATTAAGTGAAGTATCCCAAACCCAGAAAGTTAAGCGCCATATGTACTCCCTAATAGGTGGCTTGTAGTACCAAATCCACCCAGCCCACCTAGAGACACTCGACGATAAATCTCTGTAATACAGTAATTGCAAGGAGTATGAACAGGAGGGATGGGGTAGGAGGGACACACCAGAAACAAGGAGAGAGGAGACCATGTTACAGCAGAGAAAATAGGCCTCCATCAAGGACTGCAGGTAAGCAATGAGACATCTGATTAAGTTCACAGACTTTTCTTTCCTGATCATTTACAACTGAGGGGGTGTGATCTCACCAGAAGGCAGATAATAAGTAACTATTTTGCAAATGGGTGATTGACCCCTCCCTCACTGTGGTTTCCTACTTTTATTACATCTACCTTTGAATATACTCTCATAACAAGACTCTAGTTTAACAGCTTTTTATCTCTGGCCAGGGGGTGACATCCAATACCCATCAGGATGGAGTGAAGAGCATTGCAGGAGCAGCAAAACTGCAAAGGAAAATCAACAAACCATAATCCAGAACGTCAGAGACTCTATATCAACCACATAGAACTAGGCCAGCCTAATCTCTCCCCATCCTGAAGCTCAGGGAAATTTGCGGAAGAAGGGGCGGTAAGAGTGTAAGAGCAAAAGGATGGGAGGAGCAATCATTTTCAAGATTCTCCACACAAGTTAGGGCCGAAGCAATCATAATTGGACTTTGCATGCCCTGCGCAATTCCAACACACTGTTGTCCCCACAAAGTCTAGCATTTGCTAAAAGCACCAAGATCCTTGGAGGCAAGGGATTGACAGCCAAAATAGTGTTCCTATGCTTAAGGGGAACAAAGGAAAAGGTTCAGGGAAATGCTGCTGAGTCCTTGTATGTCATCAGAGAGGAGGACCCAGAGGAGAGTCTGGCAAGCACATTAAAAGATTTTCTGGGGATTGGGGGAGGAGGAGGCACTGGGGGGTGGGGAGGGAAGGGTGAGGGGAGGGTGAGCAGAGGGGGGAGAGGAGGAGGGAGAGAGGGAACCGGTGTACTTATTAAGCTTGTATGAGGGAGATAAAAAATGTTTAAAAAAAAAAAGAATGAGAATGCTTCTCAACAGACAAGAAAGGAAACTCATTAGCTCCAGGGTATGTGAGGTGAGCAGTCAGGAAGGTGCTCCTGTTTACTGGGATAAGAATGTTAAGAACTGAAAACAGCTTAAGAGTCCAGACTGTGGTTGGCTCCACTTTATCTAGTGCAAGATAGCAGAAAACAGTGTGGATTGAGGTTTTGTAAAGGATTGAAAGTACAGTCTAGTCATTCTCCTCAGATGGTTGGGATGCCACTTTCTGAGGATATTTATTTCTACATTTCAAGAGAATGTCCTCTGTTCTGCTCTTTCTCCCCCTCCCTCTCACCCACCTTTCCTTTCATGACTGTGGTCAGTACAAGGGAAACCACCAAATTGACCAATGCAAGCACTTTAAAATGACCATAACCACAATGCTTTTGATCACCATTTTAATATTTCTTTTTTCTGTGTGCGTTTGTGTGTGTGTGTGTGTGTGTGTGTGTGTGTGTGTGTGTGAATAAGAGAGGCCTTGAGTGTATGTGCCTCCTTATTGCTTTATTGTGGGGTTTCCCAACTTGGAAATTTTCCAGGGATATAACTCAGGCAGTTGCCATATCTGACTGGCATTTTTACATGGGATCCTTGGGTCTGAATTCAGGTCCTTTTCATTTGAGGACCTGAATTTGCCATTTCCTTGGCCTTTAACAATATTTCAGCTGAGGCGGTATGATCTCACCAGAAGGGGAGAGCATATAGTCTGGCAGATAAAAAGTAACCATTTTGCAAATGGGTGATTAACCCCTCCCTCACTGTGGTTTCCTACTTTTATTACATCTACCTTTGAATATACTCTTATAACAAGACTCTAGTTTAACAGCTTTTTATCTCTGGCCAGGGGGTGACATTCAATACCCATCGGGATGGAGTGAAGGGCATTGCAAGAGCAGCAAAACTGCAAAAGAAAATCAACAAACCATAATCCAGAACTTCAGAGACTCTATATCAACCACCTAGAACTAGGCCAGCCTAATCTCTCCCCATCCTGAAGCTCAGGGAAATTTGCGGAAGAGGGGGCGGTAAGATTGTAAGAGCACAAGGATGGGAGGAGCAATGGTATGCAAGATACTCCACACAAGTTAGGGCTGAAGCAATCATAATTGGACTTTGCATGCCCTGCACAATGTCCAACACACTATTGACCTCACAAAGTCTAGCATTTGCTAAAGGCACCAAGATCCTTGGAGGCAAGGGATTGACAGCCACAGTAATATTCCTATGCTTAAGGGGAACACAGGAAAGGGTTCAGGGAAATGCAACTGGGTCCTTGTACGTCACCGAAGAGGAGGGCCCAGAGGAGAGTCTGGCATGCACATTAAAGGATTCTCCGGGGATGGGAGGGGGAGGCACTGGGGGATGGAGAGGGAGGGATGGGGGGAGGGGGAGCAGGAGGGTCAGGGGAGAGGAGGAGGGAGGGAGGGAACCGGTGTACCTATTAAGTTTGTATGAGCGGAAATAATAATAAAAAAAGAAAAAATATTTCTTATCTATGTTTTTAAGTCTTCTTCAGTTTTGCTTTCAGTGTCTTAAACTTTTCTTTGTAGAGGTCCTTCACCTCCTAATGTCAGTTTATATCTAGGTATCCTATTTGGAAATTGCTGTAAGTGGCCTATATTATTTCCTTAAGACAAGCCATTGAGCAAGCCAATGAGACTATCTACTTGATATGGGAAGTCCTAGCTCATAATGAGTGGGACTATTGTATGGGCAGAAACTCCATCATTGTGTTGCACTCCTCTCCCTAATGAAATGTTATGTCAACTGGATCAGAGGACAATTCCAGTTGGAATCTCTAGTGATTATAGAAGTGTGAATTGCCATCAAAGCCATTCATTGTAGCATAGCATGCATGTCGGTTGCTGAAATCCAGTGTCTCCTCCAGGACAGGTGGATGCCCCATTTACCTATAAGGACTGAGGGAATGGAGCTCGGGTTAGTGGTAAGACAATACTTGGGTACTTATTTACTTTGTGTCTTAGTTTCACAGCAAAACTTCATTCCAATACCATTTCTCTTGGTTTCATATTCCATTTTTGTTATGAGTACAAGATTCAAGCATTTTAGAGGAACTTGGGAATTTTTATCCCAATTTACAAACTTTGGATTATCATTCCATTATGGCGAAATGGTACCAGAGTTAGGAGTTGAGGAAACAGTCACAAAATATATTAACAGGAAGAAATGAGAGAAGGGCAAGGATCTACTCTTTCTAGCTTACTAGTAACTGAATTGCCAAGGAGTCCTTTCCATCTTATCTATCTGCCCATACAATAGTCCCACTCATTATGAGCTAGGACTTCCCATATCAAGTAGATAGTCTCATTGGCATGCTCAATGGCTTGTCTTAAGGAAATAATATAGGCCACTTACAGCAATTTCCAAATAGGATACCTAGATATAAACTGACATTAGGAGGTGAAGGACCTCTACAAAGAAAAGTTTAAGACACTGAAAGCAAAACTGAAGAAGACTTAAAAACATAGATAAGAAATATTTTTTCTTTTTTTATTATTATTTCCGCTCATACAAACTTAATAGGTACACCGGTTCCCTCCCTCCCTCCTCCTCTCCCCTGACCCTCCTGCTCCCCCTCCCCCCATCCCTCCCTCTCCATCCCCCAGTGCCTCCCCCTCCCATCCCCGGAGAATCCTTTAATGTGCATGCCAGACTCTCCTCTGGGCCCTCCTCTTCGGTGACGTACAAGGACCCAGTTGCATTTCCCTGAACCCTTTCCTGTGTTCCCCTTAAGCATAGGAATATTACTGTGGCTGTCAATCCCTTGCCTCCAAGGATCTTGGTGCCTTTAGCAGATGCTAGACTTTGTGAGGTCAATAGTGTGTTGGACATTGCGCAGGGCATGCAAAGTCCAATTATGATTGCTTCGGCCCTAAATTGTGTGGAGAATCTTGCAAATGATTGCTCCTCCCATCCTTTTGCTCTTACACTCTTACCGCCCCTTCTTCCGCAAATTTCCCTGAGCTTCAGGATGGGGAGAGATTAGGCTGGCCTAGTTCTATGTGGTTGATATAGAGTCTCTGACGTTCTGGATTATGGTTTGTTGATTTTCTTTTGCAGTTTTGCTGCTCCTGCAATGCCCTTCACTCCATCCTGATGGGCACTGTATGTCACCCCCTGGTCAGAGACAAAAAGCTGTTAAATTGGAGTCTTGTTATATCAATGACATTTTTAATGGAAATGGAAAAAAATTCCAAATTTCCATATGGAAAATAGCTTTCCATATGGAAAAACAAGCCACCAATAACCAAAGTGATGCTAAACACTAACTATGACACTGGCGGTATTACAATGTCTTACTGTAAATTCTAACACAGAATCGCAGTGATAAAGATTGTCTGGTACTGGCACAAAAACAGGCATGTAGATCAATGGACTAGAATAGAGGACCCAGAAATAAATCTGCATAATAAACCTCACAACCTCCTCATATGTGACAAAGGCATGAAACATACACACATTTGGGGGAAAATGCCTCTTTAGCAAATGATGCTAGGTAAAACTGGTATCCATATCCATGAAGCATTTTAAAAGAGTGAAATTCAGGTTTTTTTTGAGAATGGATTGTAAAGAATATCTCATCAATGGAAATAGTTAACAATTCACTTTAGATAACCCTGTTAAAGCTCAAAGTGTTTTGAAGACAGCATTATACCCATTTGATATTATATTTACTGGGGGAAGCTAATTAAAGCTAAGCTTTAATATAGATTTAAAAGAAAATTTTAAGCAGGATATTTCTTCAGCTAAATACTTTACTACAATAAGACAATTCTCCATGTAACTTGTATTATGACATAGAGGGAATAAAGAGGAAAAGTTGCCACTTTGAATGGAAGAATATGGCTGGCTGACTGTCGTGTGACTTATCCTAATTCACCTACCTTTAAGCCTTCCCAGGGAAGTCTGGGATGAAGGATGCTAAAGGGTAGTGTGTGCTGCTCCACACTCTTCTATGTCAAGTCATATCACAGAAGCCCTGGTGTCTTGGTCACATACACAATGTAGAGTAGCAAACTGGAACGGGGAATGATATTGGGGTGCCCCAGTCTTGATCAGGTCTCTGCAGCCTGATAGACAGTGGGTGAACAAGCAGTGCCAACTTTCTTCTAGAAAAGTAGATTAGGAGAAGGAAGCTAGAAATAATAAACAAGGAGCCAGAATTAAAAGAGTTCTTCATAAGAATCAGGTCATAACCTGATTTTTTCATTATGAAGAGGATTTTGAACATGGATCAATGCTCCTTAAAAAATTTTCAGAACAGTTCTGGTCTTATGTTGTGGAAATCATTGGGAGAAGACATAGTGATATAAAACCTTTCCTTGAAAGATGAGTAAGTTTCCTATTCCTAACAAGTTCAAATTAAAAATATGTATATAATAAAACAAACCATTTTTGGAAATTCACACTAGTAACTTAAGTATAGGAACAATTTACTGCCTTTAGGATAATCTGTATTTTTTGCATTTAAAGATATGTAGTACTTGAACAAATATGTCACAAGTATTATTTGATCATATTCTGTTTAATATTTAAAGTATGTGATCAAGCAATTGAAGATAGACTTGAAATACTGAAGAACATAAAAGAATCTAACTACTGGCTGCAATTTCTGTGCAAAATTTGTAAGTGGAAATTAAAATTATAAACATTTTGTCATTTTAATAATTCAAATATTAGTTAAAGAAATCTGGTTATTACATCTGTGCATGTAAAGGCTCCTTTAATGATAATATGCATCTAGTGATGTAGAAACGGAAGTCCTCTTCATCTATTGAATGCTGTCTTTCTCCTCTGGCCCCTGCCTTCCACCTTCTTTGTGGGACTCTCCTAACACACCTGCCAGGTGGAGCGGCTTCACCCTAGGTCAACATGCACCTGCAGCATGGCTCTGTGAAGTCACTTAGAAGCCATTGTTTGTATATCTACTTGCATGTTATCAGAAATTAGTTAAGGATTTACTCCTTTTTCTACCCCCACAGCTACCAAAGTTCATATTTCAATCTCAGCTTTTCATACGGCTTGCTAAGGTATTGCAGGAGGCTCTACAAAGAAAGAGTACTGTAATGTCCTTCTTTAGAAAGGTTTGGTTTTGATTTGAAAGCTTAGGCAACAATAAATACCATTAGTTCTTAGGTTTTTCCCCATTCAGGTTGGATGTCAAGAATGAACATGTTTAAAAAAAAATCTCCAGAGAATTCTGAAATGCAGTTATCAGATTTGATAAAAGCTGGAAGAGAGGGAGGTGGTTAGATGGGAAAGTCAGTTAGAAGACACTGCATGTCTGAAACTAATGTTCTAAACCTGGCTTAGGATTCAGGTAGTGGTGTAGCAAAGGCAGTTCTTTTCTGAAGAAGCTTCTACCCATGTTCAATCCTTGTTTCAGTACCTCTCCTGATGCTTCAGGGATCTATGAATATTAGGGAACAATGGAAGTGTAGTTTTAGGGAGGCTTTCAAGAGTGGAGGATTGCAGGTCTCTCCCCTGGGATCTGGTTTATCATCTATAAAGGAGTCCCAGGGAGCCAGGAGTGAGATTCAGAATACCAGTAGATCCTTCAGTAGTGTGGCTGATAGATACAAAGGCACAAAGAACCAAGTTTGGTTCGATAAGGTTGTGCCCGGTCCCTTTGGTGTAGAGAACTATCTAGCAGAAGGTGGTGCCTATTGAAAAGGCATGGATAAAAAGCATGGAAGGCTGAGAGGAGTTAAAATCATGAGCTTCCATGGAAAACAAAAATAAAGAAAGAGTCTAACCCACTGGCACTTTCTGGAGTCCATAAGAAACAAGGTGTCATGGTTTGAAATGTGTCCCCCACAGTCTCATGTGTTTGGCCAGATCATGGTACCTTGAGAGGTGGAGCCTTGCTGGAGGAAGGCAGTCACAAGGGGTGGGCCTTGAGGTGGATTAGTCCCACCCTACCTATAGGAGAAGTTGGCCTTTGCAGCAAGCAGTCTTGCAGCTCTCAGCCTCCAAGATATCTGCGGTGACTTAGCCTCTTCCAGGTTTGGCCAGCCAGCCATGCCACCTCTGCTTTGAGAGACTGTACCTTCCCTCTGGAACCGTAAGCTGAATAAACCTCCCTTTCTCCCTTAAGTTGATTGACTTTGAATGTTCTCTCACAACAATAGTTAAGAGTAACTGTTACACAAGGCCATGGCCTGAGATCTAAAGGTTTCTGTTTATATTGGAGATCTTATGTGTAGACTCTCTCTCTCTCTTTCTCTCTCTCTCTCTTTCTGACTTACCGTAGGCATCAGGAATATTGATTCTCTGGCATCTTAGGCTGCCATACCCAGCATGTGTTAGAAGCTAGGAGAACCCTCATTTCCTTATTTCTTCTTTCAGTAAGTCAGAGATTCCATGTCCACATTTTCATAATATTCGCAGCCTCCTGATTATCCCCTTTATAAGAAAATCTGTCAGGACTGGGCTTGAATTTGCACATTGTCCCCTCTGTATAAATAAATTCTGCCAGAACTAGGCAGCAGATTTTCACCATTTCTTCTTCTGGGAGAATGGTAGATGTCATCACCTGTCTCTGTGTGTCTCTTTCCCTTTCCCTCCTTTTCATATTTCTCAGCCCCAGGTCAGTTTCACAGGTCACCATGCTCAGACATCATACACTAAGGAAGTTTAAGGAGGAACAACAATCGAGAAAGACTCCACCAAAATCACTCTAAAGAATTAGAAAATCAAAAAACAAATAATAAACTAGGAAGGGAAAATTAATAAGAATCAAAGTCAAATGGAAATGAAACAACCAAAACATTCAGAAAGGATAACTTGTGCCTAGTTTTTCTAAAGTACTGATAAATTAGAATCAGTCCCTGTGATCTTGATGTCACAGCAGTTGTGCCTCAGCACTAGATTTACACAAGACTGGGCCTGTCAACAGCAGAAAATTCAAAAGCAATTCATGAAAAGGGAGAAAGAAAAATGGAGACCAACAGACTATTCATGTTGGTTTAAAAAGAGAAGTCATAAAGAGAATTTCCTGGCCTATTGGGCAGTGAATGCTAAGTGCACACTTATGTAGGGGAAGTTATTTAAAAGAGAGAATATAAGAAATTTTCTTTGTAAGACTTCTCTAGCTTCTTAAGAATTAGAACATTGACTAATACTAATCTTTATCTTTAAGCACAAGTGTTATGGAGTCAATACAACAGTTATTAGTAGAAGCTCTTGAAAGACAGTCTGAAAAGCAGGAATGCAAGTTTATTATGGGATCTACAACCATACTTTAGGAATTTCCTTTCCATGTGGATTTATATTTGGAAATATTGCTAACTTGAGAAAGAAGACTAATGTCAGTCAAAACAGAAACATAAAGCTGTTCAATTACTTTTTCTGAGAAGAAATGAACAAATGTCAACTTGCTCCAGATGTGAACGCCAAAGACAGACCAAAGAAACGACAATTCCACCCAAATCCAACTTGGTGAACCAATAAGTTCATTTAGCTTATTTATAGGAGACTAGGTTAGGGGTTACTTACAAGAGTGTGGGTAACTAAGAAAAGCTGAAGCACTGAAAAGTCCCACCCCATCACAAACGACAACCCCTTTGAAGCTGCATCATGGACTCCATCCTTCAGTTAACCTTCCACCTCCTACATCATATAGCATCTTCAGAAATTGCATCAAGTAGAAGGAAAGGTAAGGGTAACAGCTAGAATTCCAGATGATGATCCCATGAACCCCTCCTTTCTCCTTTTAGGGAGTGTTCATAATTTTCTTCTGCCCATACCCTATTTTTTCCCTGCTATTGCATAGACCTAGGTGCCTTGTATTGTTCCGATTATTTCTCCATCATGGTTGTGAACCAAGCAATCTGTAGGTCACCACTACAAACTATGCTCCACGAAGGAAGGTGATATTCAAGTCTTGTCTGGAGGCAATAGGCACAGGACAGCACAATAAACAGCAATAAGATGTTCATCAGTATCCAGCGATTAATTAATGGAATCTCAGATTGTAAGCAATAGCAACAATGATATAACTTGGTAGTAGGTGAACATGTTCATAGCATCACAGTTGAAAGAAGTAATAGATGCTATTAAGACTCGTGATCTTTATTCTACAGATGGCATTCTTTACCTAAAATGAGCTTAGTCTTTGGAGATGGTCACATAAAAAATAAAATTGCACTCATGTCACTAAAAAATAGACTCTAAGGAAAGAGCTGGATGATCCAATTCAATCTCATTCCAGGCCTTCACGCCTCTGCCTTGTGACACTCCATGAAATTGTCCTGTAAAAAAACATAAAATGAGGCAAGTGAAATCATAAAATTGGCAGAAAAAATGCTACTCACAGCCTTAATCAAAGAAGCTTCTCTTTGCAATGAGCAACAAGTGTTGCTGAGAATAAGTCCTGATTACACGTTCAGCCCTGGACAGGAAATTTTTATCTACCCCTTTAAGGCTTAAGAAGCATCATAGAAAAGGGGTTGGAAAACATGTAAGAACTGGAAGATAAAGGGAAGAGTTGTAGAATGCTGTCTTTTAGGCATGACATAGCCAATGTACCTTGATGTCACAGCAGCTGTCACAAAACTAGCTTGTCACCAGTCATGGATCTGGGAGAGTCTCACTGGGACCTACGCCTCCTTGCAAAGCTATTGGTTACTGATAGACTGAGGGAGGGACAGTCATTGTCTTCATTTGTATACTCACTGAAGAGCCCACTAAGCTCTGGTGGATAGTAACTTCAACTCACATTTACACAGATGACCCTGATTAAGCCTGGCTGGCTCAAAACAAAACCAAAACCCTGAATGTTGAAAAGGGTCTTATAGGGAAGAGGTTTAAGTGATATATGATATATGATATATATATATGTGCATATGTATAAATTTATATTCCCATGTTTTAAAATGTCTTATAAATAAGCCCTAATAAATGTATTAGACTACCAAGCTGAACATGAGTGAAATAATTTCTTTGGTTTGTTATTGATATTCACATTTGGGGAGTAAATTGACCTTTATTCACTATATATGTGTGTGTATGTATGTGTGTGTATAGATATACATAGTATAGATATATGAAATTGCCAAAATTCAATAAAATTGTAAAATAAACAGAATGCTATGCACATAGAATGATAGCATCAGCATAAGTAAATCTAAGAAAATAATTCCAAAGTTTTTTTTAAAACAGTAGTAATATGAATATAAATTAGTTCACTGAAATAATATTTAAACATGTCATTACCAGGATCTCCCTCTGACCTCTCCTCAGCTCCTGGTCCTTGAAATCTCTGTTAAAATAATTCAGGCAAGACACACAGAGCATAATATAGAAGCTAGATGGAGTTTATTGCAGGGTAGAGTGGATACTGTCAAAGGCAAAGGACCTCTGCATGAAACAGAGGACAATGGCCAGTCAGATCATTGTGTCAATCTACATATTTAGGTAGTTTTGAAACTGTTTCTTATAGTTTCTTTTTTTTTTCAGTTTTTTTTAATTTTTTATTATTATTATTATTTATTCAACTGTGTGCATGTGCGTGTGTATGTGCGCGCGCATGTGTGTCTGTGTGTGTGTGTGTGTCTGTGTGTGTGTAGAACCATGGACGAATTCGCGAACCACCATGGACGCCTCCACCTCCTTCTGCCCCGGGATTCACAGGCTCCGCCCTACCAGGACCAGAAGCGCAGGCCGCCCCCGCTTCCGCCTAGCGTCTATGCGTGGGATCTGGGAACAGAACTCAGGACCTTCCGCCTGCAAGGCGGAGGCTTAACCCCTGAGCCACCTCTCCAGCCCAGTTTCTTATAGTTTCTTGAACAGACAACTTTCTCCAGGGATGCTTTCCTGTCCAGGTCATTGATAGGTTCATTTGGATGAACTGCTAAGGGAGGGTTGATGCTATGACTTTGTTCTTTGCCAGAAAAACCCAGCTTGATAGTGATCTTTCAGGCAGTTCAGGAAGCCAAATCTCCACCTAGGGCCAGAGATATGACTCAAATTCCAGTCTTTAGGCCACTAATCAAAGTCTTGCAGCTTCAGCTCCTGGTTTTACAAACTACTGCTGATGAGGGAGAGGCTCATGACCTTTAAAGCAAACTAATACCTGGTTAACTACTTAAAAACCACTTGAGGATCTGGGAGTTCTCTGCAGTGGGATTTGCCCTTTCCAGATCCATATAATGACTGACATACCAACATGCCTCCATAGCCTACCTAGGAACTCAAGAAAGATGGGAACTTAACAGTGGAAACCTTTGGGTCTAAAGTTGGATGAGTGAAGAAAAATGCCCCTATCGGTGGAGTGGCCCGAAGAGAGGTAACTTGATATGTCACAGAGGCCTGAGCCCCCACAGGAGTAGATAAGCCAGAATGAATCCTGGGACCCACAGAAGCATATGGGCAGGAGGGTAGGCAGTAGTGGGAGGGATTGGTGTAAGAAAGGGAAGGGGAGGGATGGGGGAGGGAGGGAAGCTGGGATGAATACTCAATATGTTTGTAAAAATAGAAAAAATAAATTAAAAATCACTTGAGGAACTTATTATTTTTCAGCATTCCATATAGAAATAAATTCTAGCCATCTCAGGGTTAGGTGAAAATAATGTTGTTTAGCTGAAAATAATGTTGAGTGTAAGAGTGAGAGAGAGTGAGAGAGAGATAGAGACAGAGACAGAGACAGAGAGACAGAAAGGCAGAGAGTTCGTATCTTTTATATAGCATATCTGGGAGAAATCTAAATAGAGGCGAAGGTGAATGAAGGGGCATGTTTCCTGGTTTTTGTTTGTTTGTTTGCTTGTCTCCTCTAAGTCATTAGAAACTGATCTAGATTGTGTTCTCAGCCTAGGAAATGACCCGGCTTTGGGAAAGCAGGAATCATAAACCATTTTCTATGCAACTTTTACACTGCAACAAATGTGGTTTTAACACATACATATACACACTATAATTGTTACTTTACTGAATGAGAGGAAAGTCACACACTCAAGCACATACTGGGCTTTACTGAAGAACTTGTTCAGTTAATATATTATATGTTGCAGACTTTTCTGCCTCTTGTATTTTTCAGTTCTAAGCTTTGTCTGCTATGTGTTCTGAGCATGAGAAAGAGGAATTTTCTTCCCAATTTGTTTTTTTTTTTTCCGGAAGGACAATGTAACCTCAGGATAATGCCAACTATTTTAAGCTGCTTATAACGTAACTGTGGCTAACACACACACACACACACACACACACACACACACACAAAACTACACATGATTGCACATACACAATGCATGTACTTGCATGTTTACATAGAGATTTCATTCTTTAAACCCTCCTAAGAATTATTACCAAATTACTTTTGCTAAGTTTATGCATCTATGACTTAATAATACTTTGAAATGAAATTCATGTAACAGAATTAATCGTCTAAAAATACATAATTAGTAATATTTGGTGCACAATTCACTAGCATTAAGCATATTCATAATGTTGTGGGAGCACAAACTCTTCTCCAGTTACAGAACTTGTATTATCACCCCATGAAACAACTTACTCACCTTTTACTACTAGTTTCCCTTCCCTTCTGCCCAATTTCTCAATTTCTGTCATTATTGATTGCCCCACTGTGGATTTATTAGACTTGATGTCTGGCTTTATATATAATAAAATAACTGTCCATGGGGTGTCTAAACCTGTGGTCTAGCATTATCTCTGGGTGTTTCTGGGAGGGTGTTTTTGACTCAAATTAACATTTAAGTTGGTAGAGCAAGTAAAGCACCATGTGGGCTGGCCTCATCCACCCAGTGAAAAGCCCAAGTAAAATAAAATGCTGACTTTCTGAGTAACAGAGAATTCTTCCTACTTAATGGCCTTTGAATAGGCTCCTTACACTTTTCCTATATTCGTTACCTGAACACTGGTGCTTCCTGGATCTTGAGCCTGGATCTTGTTATAGAACAAAGTGGCTAGCTCTAGTTTATGGTTCATGCCATAGATCTTGGGATTTGGCAGACCTCTTAATGAGCCAATTGAGCCAATGTCCTATAATAAATCTATTGATTTATGAATGTCTTTTTTTCCTGTCTTTGTCGCCTATCATCTATCCAACCACATATTGTCTCTTATCAAACTATCATCTACCAGTTATCTGTCTGTCTATCTATCTATCTATCTATCTATCTATCTATCTATCTATCTATCTATCTATCTGTCTATCTATCTCTCTACATATTTAGCCATCTGTCCTTTTAGTTTGGTTTAACTGCGGAATCCAAACTAAAAGAGAAATTTTGACATTCTTTTTTTTATTATTCAATTGTGCGTGTGCGCATATGTATGTGTGTGTGTGTGTGTGTGTATGTATGTGTGTGTGTGTGTAGAACCACGGGTGAATTCAGGAACCACCATGGACCGCCTCCACCTCCTCCTTCTTTACTCTACCCCGGGATTCACAGGCTCCGCCCTACCAGGACCAGAAACGCAGGCCGCCCCCACTTCTGCCCAGTGTCTACAGTGGGGTCTAGGATCCAAACTCAGGACCTTCTGCCTGCAAGGCAGAGGCTTAACTCCTGAGCCACCTCTCCAGCACCTTGACATTCTTTTACTTACTATTTTTGTAGATTTATCCAAATATATTATGTATTACTATGCTATTCCTTTTCATAGTTAAATAATACTTGTCACATGTACACACCAATTTTCCTACATGTTAATCTATCCACAAGTATATGTTGTTTTAAACTTTTGGAATAGCATGAATAAAAAGGCTAAAATACTTGTGTATACACTTGTGTGTGAGCATATGTTTTCATTTCCACTAGGAGAAATGCCTGGGAGCAAAATTGCTAGATCATATGTTAATTCTATGTTCAACTATTTGAAGAATCAATAAACTCTATTCCATAGTGATTGTACAATTTGAGACTTCAACTAACAACATATGAATGTTTCTATTTCTAAAACATGCTTGCTAAACTTCTTTGGTGTTTTGGATTAGCATAGTTTTAGTAGATCTGAAGTTGCATCTCACTATGACTTTGGTTAGCATTTTTAAATAGTAAATTATTGAATTTTTTCTTGGCTATTATGCATACCATTACTCATAACATTGGTAATAGTAAGTAATGATTCTTATTATAGAGGAAATTTTTCAACTTGTAATGATGTAATTGTAAATTACAATTGTAAATGATGTCAGAATGTTTTTCTTACAAATATCCTTTATTTTGTGGAGGATATTTGCTTCTATTTTAACTATCTGGGTGATTTTTTTAAAAATATAAGTTTTAAAAACTTTAAAAAATGTAAAACATATTGTCAAATACTTTTTATGTTTTTATCAATATAATTGTGCTATTTCTTTCCCTTTGGTTCTGTTATCAAGGATTTTTATGTTAATTTTTTAATGTTAAACCACCTTTTAATTCCTGTGATAAGTGACATTTCATTTTAAAATTTAGTGAGTTGGTGGATGGCTTAAGGTATGGCGCACTTGGTGGATGATACATGTGAGCCTGAGGAGAACATACCTATTGTCGGTCAAGGGAAGTCTAGGTGCACAGTATTGTTGAAATTCTTTATTCCTTATTAACCTCCTTTCTACATGTCTCTGAGTCATGAAAAGTGATCTTTTTGTGGCCGTTCTTTCAATTCCCCTAATACTGTCTTCTCTTGTATTTAATTTTTTTCTATGTGCTCTTTTGATTTTCATTCAACTGCATTTTAACAGGTTTTTTGTTATTTTATTACTAGTCACCAGAAGGATAATATTTAACATTTTGAATCTTTAACTAGCTTGCCTTGACACAAAATTAACTTTAGTAGTATAGAGTAGTTCTGTAGTTATCAACTCCTTTTCCCTTTGTGTTTCTATTACTATTAATTTTATCTTTGTATATTTCTTGTCTTTGAACAAAGATTTATAATTGTTGCTTTATGTATTTATTTTAATCACATAAGAAACAAAAACAACAGTTACAATCAAAAAACATAGCAATATTGACTTTCATGTTCATCAGTAGTAATAGTTAATCTCAATTTTGAAAGTGATAGATTTTGGCATTACCTTGGAAATAAACTTTTAAGTTTGTCTTTGAGGAAGTTTTCAGATTAGGTTAATTGAGATGATAGAACCCACCGTGAATGTGGGCGATAACATTCTGAATAAAAAGGAGAAAATGAGCCACACATCAACATTCATATTTCTGGTGTTGGTGCAAAAGAAATAGAGTTTTAAACGTCTCATGAAAAGGAGTACACAGAGAAAATTAAAAGAAACTAATTTTAGAATAAGAAACCTAAATACCAATTGAACAAAATCCCAGTTTCATGTTTTATTAAGTAAAACAGTCTGATTTTAGTCATGATGCCAACCATACATTTGAATATCTAAAAAAAAATTATGTGTAAAAACCTTACAAATCTGAAATCATGTCTCAATTGAATCTTTCTTCCCAATTTGGTGTTATACGTTTGGTTCTTAAAAAGTCTATTGACATATCCACAAAAATATTTGTAACTTGAAAGTGATTAATGCTATGCAATAAACACAACATAAGTGATTTTTGGAAGCATATGGGAGATTAGAGAAATTAGGAAGAACATAGTTTTTCACCATGTGCAAACAAATTGACAATTTCATAACATTACCAGAAGCTCAGAGTGGAGGGATGCTGATAATATCCATGTTCCATAAACAATAGTGTTTGCATTTACTAACTCATTTAAGGAGCAAAGTTTTTCTTAAGGAGAAACTGTTTCTTAGACTGTTACACATCTCATTTATTTCTCAATTAATTTATAAAGGCTTTGAAATATTTTCATGCAACTGGATAAAAATTACATTGAACATTGATAATGTAAAATATAAGGTAAAAACTCATTCACAAAGAAGGAAATTCATTCCATGTACATATAAACAGACTTCTGATGAATTATGTGTCACTTGGAGTATTTGAGAAAACTTAATGAAGAAATATTTGTAGTTTTAAATAGCACGTATTTCATGCTATTAGGCATGTATTTACAACTTACTTTTTCTTTTCATAAAGTATGTGTGTATGGGGAATATTGGATTTTTAAAGACAAATGTATCATTGTCTGGTTAATGATTAGATTAAGGATCACTCTGGGTAGTGTGGTTGACCAATGTCAATTTACAATCGTCTGTGAGCCTGTGCTCACTTTTGGAACTAAAAAGATGCCTCTCAAGAAAAAGAACCTGAGTTCAGATCCCCAGATCCCATATACAAACACCACCAGGCAGAACTGGTGGTGGCCTACATATCCACCTGAAAAAACTCACAGCAAAGCATTAAGGAGGTAGAGCAATCCAAGATGATTTCCAAAGTCACCTCCAGGTCTCCATAGGCATACACAGTGCCCCTACCCCTGCCCCTCACACACATATACTCACACATGCCAAGTAAAAAAGAAGTCCACTTTTGATTTTCCTTCCTTGTGAGGTTTATGTGGTTCCTAGAGCAACTCCAGGAGGTTTTAATTTTTGCTTAAGTTCACAATTTCTCTGAAACATGTTCCCCCTTTTCACTCTGGTTGGTTTACAGTATCTTAAGATGTCCCTGTGAATTTGCCCTGTTGGCCTGTGGCTATCCAAGATGGTGGTGTGGCTGGCACCACAGACTCATGTGCAACTCTGCCCAGAAATTGGCACAACTACAGGAAGCTGGCTGCAGAAGGGAGGGGATTTTGCAATTGCTCAGTTGTATGATCCAGCAAGCACAGAAAATATTTCAGCCAGAAACTGATACTGTTTTAAGGGAAATCTACCAAGAGAGGGTGGAGGGAGGTAAGAAACAGGTGAGATGATCTAATTCAATTTAAAACATGGGAAGTTTCTTCCTCATCTTCCAAATATGCTATAATGGTATAACCACCACTTTTCCTGCACAAATGTGACACAAGGGTGTATTTTCAACTTATATGTACCTGAGATACCAGAAGACCACCAAGGAAGTCTGTAGAATGTGTTTTTTTCACTCCCAGTTTCCTGGGCTCAAGCTGGAACACTTTTACTGGAGAACTGGTATTCCTAAGTGAATTCTAGTGTTCTTTCCTACAAGTTTCATTGGAGATTTAACTAGAAAGTCAGTGGGGCTTAGATGGAACTCTAGTGAATGGACTAAGGTTACATCTGACTCTCTTTTTGGTTGTTGTTGTTCTTTCTCTTTGAGTTCGGGAATGTCTGCCCTTCATTTCCTTTCTTTCTCTTACTTCCTTTTCTTCCTTTTCACTTCCTTTCTCCCACTTGCTAACTTAGGGAATGTAACTTGTTTGTTTGTTTTTTTTTTTAATTCTTTTCCCATTTATAGTTCTCTGTCTCAGTTCTCCAAAATCTTGTGTGACATGCACATACTTGCTGTTTTCGGGAAGTGACAGAGTTTCTAGCACAATACTTTGAGCAAAGGTAAGAGATAAAAAAAAATATGCACCAGGTGTGCTTTCCACTCCACAAGAGAATCCGATCCGGTTGTGTGTAGAAAGTCATTGCCTAAAGACAAATCATGGCCAGAGCCAGGATCCAGAGCTAAGGAAGAGAGTAAGTGTCATGAGAACGAATACCATCAGCCCTCACCTTCTTGGTGCTCCTGGCAGGAGGCTGGCTACTGTAGCAGCCCACCAATGACCTCGTACAAGGAAGGTTAGAGCCAAGGCAGGGAGACCAGACAGCAGGACTTTGGGGGTGGAGAGCAATGAGGACAATGGGAAATTGATGACTTAAGTACTCTGGAAAAGTGTCATTGAGAGGCCAGGCCTGGAACAAGCTGTTAGACTTGATAAAAGCAGCTATTTCGCTTTGTTCCTGGGTTATCTTTCTGCAGTAAATAGCTTAGCTATTTTTGCTTCCTCTCTGTGTTGTTTATCAGTGACAAGGAAGTAGTTTTGTTTCATTTTTCAGCCTGTATCAACATACCATGCTTGCCTCTCACTATGCCATATCACAGTGGGTGACTTACATTTATCTGTTTTTCAGTAGACTGAAAAAATTAATGGCTCATTATTTTTTAGCAGGACGGATGTGTGATCTGGTAGCAGCTCTAAGCCAAAATGTTATGGTGAAGTGGATGTTATAAGGACAGCACAAAAAATGAAACAGATCAGTTCAGCCTCTCCCATTTAACAATCCTCTAGGTCTCTACCCTTTATTCTATCTCCTCATTTCTCATTCATAATGAAGCCCCATGATCACTGTCACACCAATGACCTGGAAACTTCAGGTCTTGGGGCTTGGTTGGCAGGATTAAATAATAAGATAATTTCTTATTTTATTGCAATGCAAGTAAATGGACCATATGGATCCATTCTGCAAGTGTACATTCTGTCTGAGGTTTCTCTTTCTACTGGTGTCAACCAGCTGTGGCAGGGTCAGCTCGCTTCTGCTGGCTTCAGAAGTTAGCAGATGTATTTGCATTAGGGTTTTATTTATTTATTTTAAAGTCTGAATCTTTGCACAAAGTCTTTCAGATTTTTAAAACTCTGCTAGACTATGTCGTTTATTGAGGAATTCATGTGGAAATATAACCTTAATAAATTGATGACATTTATCAAATATCTGTTTTTCAAAGTACTTTAGCAGTGCAATATGTGGTATGTTTATAAAACTATTAGTGGTTCTTGAATGCGGGCAGATTTTTGTATTCTATGGCAAAGAGAAAACTCACTACATAAAAAACATTGTGGTCCCCATAAAATTGCATGTATGATGGTGGTTTCCAATGGTTGCAATGCAGCTGGGGGGGAGGGGTAACTCAGGGGTGCTGTGTTATCATGATCTGAGTTCTGATCCCCAGCACTCATATCTGCAAGCCCAAAGCTGGGGGAGCAAGGATGGACAGAGAGCTGGGGCTTTCTTGCTAGCTGTTTAGCCTAGTCAGTGAGTACCAGATTTAGTGAGAGACTATGTTTCAAAAACAGGGGGGGAGGTGAACAGTTGAGGAAGACAACTACCACAGACCTCTGAACTCCATGAGTATGCTCGTCTGCACACACAGATGCACATACACATGAACATGTGCACACGTATATACTGCGCGCGCGCACACACACACACACACACACACACACACACACACACTATCCTGGAGCTGAAAAATGCCTACCATTTTCTTTATTTTCTGTACTTTTTCATGTCAGGATGTGTTTAGATACATAATTACTTACTGGTTTACACCTACCTACCATTCTTGGCACATAACATGCTGTCAAATCTTAGAGCGGAAGTCTAGGTGTGTAGTGGACTGTCCCATCTAAGCTTGTGTAAATACATTTTGTGGTGATTACACAACAACGAAATTGCCTAACAATGTATTTCCCAGAATGTATTTCCATTCTTAAGTGATGCATGACTATCTAAGCAAAATGAATTAATAGCTTGGTTTATGTATTGAGATCGGTTTTCAGAAGCAAATGTGACTTTTTTTTTCTTGGCAAATCAACGCCTTTTCTGAGAAGCATCACTACAAGGACGAGGGCGAGTAGGTCTAAGATGAGGAGCAGGTGAGAGAATTAGGATGTTCCCTCGAGGAAGAAAAAACATAATGGGGACAAGACAGCTGTCTCTAAACATTTGAAAAGCTGTCAGATGGGAAAGGGGATTAAGCTGATTCTGTGCACCTCCAGAGGGCACGAATCTGGGGGGAAGTTTCAAGGAAGCGGGTTTGGCTTGAAAGAAATTTCTAACAATTTGAGCGATCGCTAAAACAAATGATGTGTTCTAAAACACCGTAGGGTGTGTTTAAGGAAGGAATTTCTGCACCAATTAATCCATGGGCGTTTGGATTAGATTTTCTCTAAGGGAACATTTAACTCTGAGGTTCATGATTTTTGGATATAAAATTCCAGCTCACACAAAGAGTTAGTTTGGTTTGCCAGAATTAGTCAGAACAGCAAACTTACAAGGCATCCCAAGATGCAAACTTCAGTTTAGCTTAAGGAACCGCTGAACGTGCCCGTCCTCAGCCAACGTAGATGGAGCATTCCTAACAGGAAATCCAAATTCTGATATGCTACAAAGTCACCACAATACCACCTGTGGAAACTGACCTCTTGAAATTCTGTTGCATGCTTAACATTGTTCAAAATATTACATGTAATCATCTTCAACCCACATGTACCAAGGTACCTCTGAAGCAAATACAGTCCATGTTTAACTTGAATCCTGCTGCAGTGCGGATGTAGTTTGTATTTGAGAGGCTCATGTGCTGGAACCAAGCGGGTCCTTGATGGACAGTGTTGAGACTACAAGAAATTTCAAGAGACAAACCCAGTAGAAGGTGGGCTTAGTGCTTTTGGAAGAGATCAACATAGTTGTTGAGAGATTTTTCTCATTCCCTTGAAACTGGATTCTTATGAAAGAGGGAATCTGACCTTTGAATCTTTCTGGTTTATTGTCCTGACATGTGATTTCTGTTAACCATACCTATTACCATAATGCTCCCTGTCATGTCATTATGCAGCCAAGAAGGCCTTCCCAGATGGAACCGCCCATCTCCACTTTTATCCTCAAACATAGAGACAAGGAAGCGTCTTTATTTTTTAAAGTACCTAGCCTCAGATATTTTGTTATTGTAATGTAAACTGGATCTGGAATGCTAGGAGTTGAACCAAGGACCTGGAGCATCTTAGGCAAGTATTCTACCACTGACTTTCATATTCAATCTCTGATAGTTTGAGACCAGATTGAAGTGAAGAGATATTCATTTATGTGTGCACATGAGTGTGGATGTGTATGCACTTGTTTTTGCATGTGTGTGAAGGCCAGAGGTTGAGGCTGAAATCTTTCTTGATTGCTCTCCATTTTACTTTTGAAGACAGGGTCTCTCACTGAATTTGGATCACTCTGATTTAGTTAAGCTGATTGGCCAATGAGCTTCAGGGTGCAGCAAGTATCTTCCTCCTCAGTATCAAAATTATAGATGTGCCACTCTACAGAGCTTTTATGTGGGTGCTGGGGATTCAAACCCAAGTCTCAGGCCTTTTACTCACTGAACCTTATCTCCAATTGATATCCATTTCTTTGAAACATTTTTGCTTCCTTTTCTTCCTGAATATTACATATCCTCCTCTTTCTCTTCTTCCCCCTCCTCTTCTTCCTCTTCCTCCTCCTCCTTCTCCCCTTCTTACTCTTTCTTCTTCTTTTTGCTTTTACCGTGAAATAATCACAGCAATCATGTGTGACTAAATGTTCTGACTTGGGACTTTGTTAAGGAATTAGACAGATGAAACACATGGGGCCCACATTCATAGACGACCTCATTGAGATTGACTGCTCACAGGTGCTCTTAAAGATTATTCATATTCAAAGAAGACAAAGGTTATAATGATTGTGAATTCTTTGGTAGTGATGTCCTGGAAATTGGCCCAGAATCGCTGCCCGAGGATCCAGAAGAGGGAGGCATGAGAGTAACTGTAAGTGTGCAGCCCAGACCACAGTGGCGCCTGGATCCATTGAGAGTGGAATGAGACTGTCCATTTCCAGGACTGAACAAAGCACTATCTATTCACAGGTCAAGTTCAAGTGTACATCTTGATGCCAAGATTTGAAGGGCCCTCATACTAAGAATACCGTTGGAATTATGGAATGGTGGTCCCATTCTATTGTTTGCAGCTATGTGGGCTGCATTTGTCCCACTAACACTGTTAAGAAGTTACCAGAGACTCTAGGTGTGAGCGTGGCCGAGCGTATGTGCATGTGTCCCCATAAAGGTACTATTGGTTCCTGACAACAATGCATCCTTCTGCTTGTCTTTAAAACAGCAGCTGAGATATTGAAAGAGTGCTTCCAGGCCGAGAAAGGATAGAAAGGGGATGATGTGTTGAGAATCAACGTCAACTGCGATAAATGTGGTTTCCACATAGCAACTCTGATTGACCCTAAGAATTTTTAGGCTCTTTGATCAAATACCCTGAAGACCAGGAAGTTTGAAAAGTTACATTAATGTTGCAAAAGAGAGACCATGAACATGGGCAATGAGAAGACAGTCTGGAGCGCTGTCCTTCAAGGAAAGAGGAATGAGCCCGGCCTCTGGAGAGATGCGTGCTGTCCACGGGGTCCAGAGGGTTGCGGGCAGGCTTTCTTGAGTGGGACCTCGGCTCGCAGGAGACGCTGTCCCTGGACAGCTGATCTCAGGGTGGGGTTTCCTCCTCCATGCAGAAGCTCCTGTAGCAGGGATTCCTGCTCCCTGACCTGCGACTGTGACACGTGATCGCTGTAGGACTGTGAGAGCCACTCCCCTTTAATGAGCGTCAGACTCGAAAGGGAGAGAAATGAAACACTCGCATCCAACCAGTGCACAGCAGCCAGAGCTGAGATGCAGCATCAGCTGCACTGTCCTGCGCTGCCAGCCTTCCATCCCTCTTTGTCCTTCTCTCAGCAAGAAAGGACTCCCAGCCCCCCTCCTCCTAGAGAACCTCAGATGTCCACGGCTGCGCTGCATTGCTGAGCTTGGCAAAGAGACAGGGAGGTCAGTCAGAACAAATCCAAGTCACGCAGAGAAACTTGTCACCAAGTTAAGCAAGAAATCCTGCAATGCCTGTGAGCTGGCCAAGTCTCCTACCAGGGAGGCTTTCTTTGACCCACAAGGACAACTGATGGAGCGCTGGCATGGTGCCATGAGCTGATGGGAATGACTTTGTCAGTCTCTCCTTAATTTCTAAAGCCCATGCTGGAAAGATTCCTTTGCGATTGGTCTTCCATGACCTAATTAAAGCAAGAACAGTATGTGAGGATGCTGTAATGTATAAAAACAGTCCGTAAAAAAAAAAAGTCCGTCTGCTGGGGGCGAGTTGAGTTTCTAAGCTCTGTAAGAACTTTCCTGGAGGGGACCTCCAATTAGGAACACATCTCCTGGCTGTGATGATTTCCAGCCCTTCAGAAGGAAGACCATCTAAGATGTCAAGGGGGGTATGAGGTGTGTGTGTGTGTGTGTGTGTGTGTGTGTGTGTGTGTGTTAGGGACTTTCTGCTACAGTGAACATGTGAGGCCTGAACACATAGGCATCCACAGTTCACATGTCCAAACAGTGAGAACAAAGCAGAGAAGATGGGAAGGTTGGAAAAGCTAGTGTATTCCTCAAACAGTAGCAAAAGTCCACTGTGGAAATCTCTACTTGAGGCAAAAATAGAAAAGCACATTCAGACATCTCTATTATATTAGGCCAAATATGCCCTTCGTCTTCTAAGAAAGAAATGCTTGAAAAACTCAAAGCAGGAAATTTGAACACTGATCTTATTCATGATCTGAGGACACGGCCTGAGTCCTTTGTGTTTGATTTTGTTTGTGCTCAAATGCAAATAGCTTCCTATGTTATCTGTCCACTGAGAAGGACTGCATGGAAGAATGAGAAGCTGAAAATCACACGCAGTTGTTTCACACAGAGCACATTCAGGAGCTCCCCTCCCCAGAAGGGAAGGCTGACCATGAGGTGCGGGGGTCCCGCCACCTGCTGAGGGCAGTGCTTGGGGAGGTAACCTGGGCCAGGCAGTCAAGGTTAAGAAAAGGGTAGGAGGCCTGTTTGCTTTTCATCCTTCCTCCCGATAGTTCTGTCAATTGACAATAGGGACTTTATTTCATGGGCTTTCTTGGGTTTCCTGTTCCTGGACTTATCTCTGCTTCAGTTTCAGTCGCTGTGGAATTCTTTGCATGGTTTTCTCCAGGGTCAGACCTTGGATCTTGTGGGTTTTCCTTCTGTCCTCTCTGCTGGTTGTGAGGCCCCAGGTGTCACGAACCCAGAGCTGCTGTGAAGTCACAAGTCTCCTTCCACAGAGACTGTCTGATGGAAGAACAGAGCTTTCTACACAGTCTGAAGTTCAGGGGGAATGGGAGTTGTCGATGATTAAGGTTAGCATTTCCAGACTCAAGTTCACCCATGCCTCTGGCTTGCAAAGACTTAAATTTTGTCTCACAGAAAGAGACCATCACATTGTGGCCTCAACACATCCTGGAGAGAATTAAAGGGGTTGTCATTCAAAAGCTGCATCGTGTAAACAGTTGTGACTAATAACTATTGATAGTTAAGAAAGTGGTGTGCTTAGTAATGTGGGGATGACTGAGTGTTCCCAAGTCAGGCGTGACTCCACAGATGCGGAAGTCCTCTCTCAGAGGGAGTGAACTCAGACAGGTGCAGAGGCAGGAGGGCATTTCCTCACCAGCTGTAAATAGGGGAACATGTGGGGAACCGTGTGATGCTGAGACTGAGGAGCCCATGGGGGTGGGAGTGGCTATGAAGACGAGGAGGGATGAGCCCAGGTAAGCTACAGGGCTTCACCTTTATCCTGGAAGCTTCGGGATTCACTGATGGGATTTAAGCAGGGGAGTAAGAAGAACAGATCTGGATTTCAGAAAGCAAGCACTGGCAAACACGTGGAGTAAGGGATTGGAGTCGTGCCAGACTGGAGGCAGCAGGAGCAGTTACAAGGCAGTTGCAGTAATCCAGGCAAGAAGCAATGAGGGCTCGGATTAAGGTAATGGCTTTGGGGATTGAGAGAACGGCATGGTTGTGAGTGGATATTAAGAAGACAGACTCTGCGGAGCTTGGGAACTTGATGCGAGGGCTCAAGGAGTGGGAATCTGGGATGCCTGCCAAAGGTTTGGGAGACACATGGATACATGGCAACGTCACACAGTGGAAACATCTGAAAGACAAAGGCGTTCCGACAATGTGCCCAGTGGGTCCCACAGCAAGATTTTTATATTAATTTAAGGGCAGATGTTTAATGAAGTTGTGATTTTCTTCTGCACGTAGTGAACCAACATCTAGAAGATGGTAAGTGGTGTATTGTATCCACTTATGCTGAGTAAGGAGAAACAACAAGGTCTGGGGACCATAACGTGGGAAATGAGGGAACAGTTTGGGAACCCAGACAATCACATCATGGAGTCTGTCGGCACACAGGTGAAAGAGAGCCTGGGTGGGTGGGATTCCCATAGTCACCCCTTGCACAAATTAGAGGAAAAGGAAAAACTGATCAGTGGACTGAGGAATAGGAAGGTCATGAGCATTGCGGCTGGCAGCAATTTCCTTGGTGTTAAGAGAGAGGATAGTAGAAGGAAGCACATTGGAAAGAACATAGCAAATAGCCAAGGCTGGAGGATCTCGAATCTGAACTGTGTAATTTGCTCCTTAAAGTTTTTCATGTGTGGGTCTGCAGAGATGGCTCAGGGTTAAGACTCTGCCCCACAACAGAAAGACCTGAATCACAGTACCTTCACACACACACATACACACACACACATACACACACACACACACACACATACACTAAACAAACAAACAAACAAATAATTATTTTTAAAACTTTCTTTTCACGTGCCTGTGGCCTGGCTGTGAGCATGGATGCCAGTTTCCATTGGTCCTCACTTTCTGCCTTATTCGATACAGGCTCTCTTGTTCCCTGTGCCATAATCTGGGCTAGTTGATCATCTGCTCTCCAAAGATTCTCTGTCTCTGTCTCATCTTGCCCCCCAGCACTAGGAATTCAAATGAGCACTGCTGTGTCTGGCTTTACCTAGGTTCTGGGGATCTGAATTCAGGTCTGCCTGCTTATGTAGAAACTGCTTTACCGAGCCATCTCTCCTGCCTTGTTCTTTCCTTTCTATTTATTTAATCTTGAAGTGAAAATGTGGGAAAACACTTGGGAGTGTGTGTGCATGCGTGCATGTATGTGTATACTGAAAATTTAATAAAAGTAGAATATGGTAGACAGACAAAAAGGGAGTGATGGAAACCCGTCTAAGAGGGAAACAGAAGGGCTGCAGGATGCTGGTGATGAAAGTGCTCTGGGGAGACATCCATGTCCTTCACTGAGACAGAGGGGAGACAGGATCACAGTGAGCATAATGTGTTTTAATGTCAAGATGAAAGAGTTTTCTTGACACCTTATTTATGCATCTGTTAAACAGGGGCAAGTTTATTTCTTGGGGGTTGGAGCAGGAAGCCTTGAGAATAGATAGACGAGTTTAAACAGCTCTTCAGGGGGAATAAAAAAGGAAAGAGATAACATTTATTGAATGCTTACTATGTCACAATCATTTTTAAACTACTTTGAATATTCCAACATTTTCAGACTTTGAATAACTGTAAAAGAGAGTAACTACCCCCTTGGTTTTCAGAAGAGGGAATGAGACAGAGATTAAATGCCTTGCTGGATGCAGTCTTGAGTCAACAATTTGACTCCACAGCCCATTCTTAAAGCATTAGTACATCTTCACAGGACCAAAATATCAATTCCTTCAATATGAATGAAATGCTTGGTTTTCCAAGTGCCTGTTTGAGTGTCGTGAGGTACATGGTGTCAATCACTTAGTTAAGATCCTTGTGTTCATGTTTTTGCTATGAAGAAACAGAACAAGATGGAGCTAAGGAGGGCTGTGAGCATAAGTAAAAGTAAAGGGGTGTGTGTGTGTGTGTGTGTGTAGGTCAGAGGTCCATGTCAGGCCTATTCCCCTATTGTTTTTCATCTTATTTTTAAGGGTCTCTCACTGAACCTGGAGCTCACTGATTGGCTAGTCTGGTGGCCAGCAAACTCCAGGCTCCTGTCTCAACCCCCTGAGTACTGGGATTGCAGTTGTGCCGCTGTGCCTAAATTTTTATGTCGGTGGTATGGATCTGAAGACATATCCTCTTGCTTGCATAGCAAACATTTTGCCAACTGAGCTGCCTCCTTGGCTCCAGCGTGGTAGCATTTAAACATACCCTGGATGTAGAGGAAGAGTCAGCCAGGTAGGCAAGTGACAGAAATTTCTGAGAACTGCAGCAATACAGTGCTTGATATCTTGAGGAAACAAGGAATGATACTTACTCTGTCAATGTGTGTGTGTGTGTGTGTGTGTGTGTGTGTGTGTGTGTGTGTGTGTGTACGTACATGCCAAGACACACATGTGGAGGTCAGAGGACATTGTGGGGTGTCAGTTCTCACCTTTCACCTTCTCAAGTCTTTCCTTTTGCTTCTGCTGCTGCGTAGCATATTCCAAGCTGGATCATCAGCTTCAGACTCTCCCATTTCTGTCTCTAATCTTTCTCCAGGGTTACTAGGATTATAAATGTGAGTCACCACATCTGCCTTTCTGTATGGGCTCTGGCAGAAACTTAGATTGCCAGGCTTGAGTGGCAAGTGCTTTCACCTGCTGAGCCAGTTTCATGGTCCCATGTGCATTTTGTTGTTATCATGTCTTTGAAAATTCTGCAAAAACCACTGCTCATATGTGAACAAACAAACCTTTCTTTCTCTAGTTTCTTTTATTGTCTCTTTGAGCTGGCAGAGCTTTCAGTGTGAGGCTGGCAGGAGGATAAGCTGCAGCATCCTTACCTTGTTGTTGCTCTAAGAGACAAAGCAGATTCTCAGAACTAAGAAGGATGCTACTGTAGGGTTTTGCAGGTGTGCTTTACCACATTGAAGTAGTTCTCTCTATGCCTAGTTTGCCAGAACATTTAGTCACTGTTGGGTTTTACATCTTGTCACATGCATTTTCTGCATCCACTGATCAAGCCTATGATTTTCCTTCTTTATTCTACTGATAAAATTGATGACATTAATTGAGTTTGAAATGTTGGACAAGTCTTGTATGTTTGGGACAAAGTCCCACTTGGCTATTCTTTGTCTAATTCTTTTTTCTGTTCCTGAAAATGAATGTCACCACACAGCACATCTTATTGTCCTGCCTGAATACACCTACTTTGGGCACTCTCATACAGCTTCACTTATGCCTTTGTGACGGTACTCATCAGAACGTATTTGTTTTGTTGTGGTTTAAATTCTGTGACTACCTCTGGGAGCAGCTGAGGGGAAAGCTGCTCTTTGAAAAATTATTTCTGTCTTTGCTCCTGTAGCCCTAGAGAATTACTGTTTAATGATAGTTATTTTCACTATTCTTTCCATCTCTAGTGCTTAAATATTCTGCTTGGCATATGTACATATTCATAGAGATTTATTGAAAGCAAAGGAAAAAAAATCATGTTCCAGACATACAGCATGTTCCAAAGTCAGCAGGCAGAATGCTAAAATATTTCAGTAATATAAACCTGGTGCTAACTGTGACATACAGAAAGGAATCCCCATTTATTTTTAGTGACATTTTAAATGAATAAGCTGGTAAACTTTATCAGTAACAGCTACAGATCACTGACCTTTGGACCTCTCAGAGAGAGCAAGGGCAGAGAAGGTAGGATTGAGACTCTATCACTTGTCTGGGTTGATGGAGAGAGGGATTTCATGTGTGCATTACTCTGTAAACACACTGGCGTTGAACAAGAGGTTTGAGTTGCTTCAACCACCTTGGCTTGGCTCTGAGGTCATTCATCTCCAACACGCACTCTCCTATCTCCAAATGGAAGAAAAAAATAAGGGGAAAGTGTTCTTCTGTAACTGACAGAGGTCAGAGACACATAAGACAAATAGCACCATTTCAAGCCTAGAGAATGGGCCAGGGGGAATAATGAACACCAGCAATACTTTAAGAAGTTTCTATGAAGTCAAAACACATAGAAGCCACTTTTAGGCTTCTTTCATTCTCTTTTCTTATGCCAGAAATTGAGAAAGCTTCTCCCCCTCCCTACTTGGAAGTGAAGATGTCTTTTACCAATCAAATCCTGTGGTCATGGTTCTAAAACACTTCTTATTATGTGTCTGTCCCCTCTGAAAATGTGTTTATGGCTTTTCATGCACTGTTTCAAAAGCCTAACTGTGATACTTAAAGTGATCCCAATCTACAAAAATTTACAAAAAATTTCAAAAATAACGAGACATGGGCCCACAAGATAGCTCAGTGGGTAAGGCATCTGTTAGGAAAAAAAAAATAACTAAATGAATTTAAAAGTTCCAAATACATAGAAAAGACAGATGTTGATGGAGATAAAACTTCTAATGACTCTGGTGTGGTCATTGCATGCTTATACACATGCACAGAATTAGCGTACTATGTCTTATAAATATGCATAGATATGTCAGTGATTTAAAAAAACGAATTGCAAATTTGACATGATAAACAAAAGAGCTACCATGTCAAGTGCTTTTTTGGCGAGAAATTTCTTTCCAGTGCAGTAGAACAAATTTGAAAGCTAGTTTGCTAATTGCTGTGGGTTGTTTAGACAATGCTATTTTTGTCATAAAAACCACTGTCTTGTTGGAATGAGCCAGGCTCTTTCTTCCTGAACCTCTAGGTATTATCTTTTTAAAAACCTTGGTTTTCTCCTGCCCTCTTTGGGCAAACCTATGTTCTAATTAATTATATTGGCATTCTTTTATTTAAAATTTAAAGCTATGTAATTACTTGGAAAGATAACACAACAATTGCATCATTTTGAAATAGTTTTTAGTTTTGATTATTTGAACATTCCCTTGAGGTAAAGGTTGTTCAAGTCAAGCTTCATGTAATGACTGATAATGTTATACATGTATGGACCCTGAATAAAGGTAGTCAGGATAAATCTTCATTCTTAACTTGACTGGATTTAGAATTACTGGGAAGACACACCTTTGGACATGTCAATGAGGATGTTTCCAGTAAGGTTTAATGGAGGAGGGATAACCTGAACTGGGTCACACTAGTCCATAGGCTGGGGATCCAAGCTGGATGAAAAAGAGAAAGATAGCTGAGCACCAGTATCCTTTTCTGCCTTCTGACTGTGGATAGAATATGATTAGATGTGTCATGCTAACTCACCATGCCTTCCCACCACAGCCAATTAGAGCCCTCAACCATGAGCCAAAATAAACCCTTCACTAAAGACTTTCTGTCAGTTATTTTGTCATAGCAATGAGAAAAGTATCACATACAGATCCAGAGGTAGAATCCAGTCTTCTGGTCTTCTAAGCCAGGATTTTCTCCACTAAATGACAGGTTGTCAGATACTTTTTATCTGCCAGCCAGCCGATGGGGTAAGAACTTTGCAGATATTAAACAATGACTGTGAAATTCAAAATTTTACATATGAAAGGATTGAGGCTTGGGGGAAGGGTTGCCTGAGCATCTGAAGATTGGCTCTATTCACAATAGCAAGACAATGGAACCAGCCAATGTGCCCATCAACAGAGGAATGGATAATGAAAATGTGGCACATATACATAATGGAATATTACTCAGACATCAGAAAGAAGAATGAGATTGTGGGATTTGCTGGTAAGTGGATAGAACTGGAAATTTAGTATTGAGTGGGGTATCTCAGACACAGAAAGTTAAGCACCAAATGTTCTTTCTTACATGTGGATGATTGAACTTACATTCTTGCCAATGTATTTGGATTGGACTTTAAGAGCCAGAAAAATCAGAAATAGACCTATGAGTGGGAAGGTGGGAAGGGATGGTATGGTTAGGGTGAAACCTTTTAAAGGGGAGATTTAGATACCATGACAAGTAGGATGAGGGAGGAAATAATTGGGAAAAATATATAGCAGGAAATGAGGGGACAGGAGAGAGGAAGGACAGAGGAATTTATTTAAAAAAAAACCTTAAGATTGTGGGATGCAACCCCTCAGTTAGTAATGTGTCAAAAAACACATGTCTTTCAAAGACAGGAATAATAAGAAGCAGTCTTCTTATTATTCCTGGTGGGAAAAAACTGCCTTAAGCTAATACACTTAGAACCCAGTGACAAAAATATACTAAAAATAACAGGCTTGTAACACTTCCTGATAAAATATTGGTTATAGAGGTCTCAAAGACCCCTAAACATTATAGGCTTTTGCCATTGCTCTTGGTTGCTTTCCAAAAAACTGTCAATAAAAACCCTATTACTGAAGATGCAACACGTAAGGATCACAGAAGACGGGCAAAATGCACCAACTATAGCTGGTCTGAGAACTTCCTCTTTGCTGGATGGCTCACACAGTATCAAGGAATACTGTATAAGCTATTGGGGGAGAGAAATAATCACAGGCTTCATCAGCACATGAGATCTGCAAGTTATAATAAAAATCACCATGGCAACAGGTGACCACCAGTGTAATAGCGGCATGAGTTTCAAGGAGACAAACAACAGCTTTCTGATTGAACTCAAGACCTGTTTGTCAGAATGGAACACATTCCTGTTACTGTTAACTAGAACAAAAACCTAAAAAAGGGAAGGAAATAGGTCAATAGGGAAAAACAGCCAATGAACCTATAAGTAGAAAGACAATACACCAAAGTACTCTATAAATAGCTGCTATTATACTCATAGATTTGAAGAACACATAACACTCAGCCTAGACATCTTCTTCTACAACAGAGGTAGAGGATCTTAACATCCTGACAGGATGCAGTCTAGTATAAAAGAGGGGCAGTAAAACTGAACAGCAACTGCCAGCCATAACAGAGTGCCAGTGTCCTAACCAGGTTCACCCAGAATCAGGCCAACCTAATCTCTCCTCATCCTAAGGCTTTGGGAACCTTACAGATGAGGGGTTGGTGAGATTATAAGAATCTAAAGATGGAAAAGTTCACCACTGGATAAGACAGTCCCTTCAAGTCAGGACTGCTGTACCCAGGAACTGACTACAGTGAGACTTGTACTTTTCAGATCTGCATAATAACTGACAAACCAACGTGCCCCCATTGACTATTGAGGAACTCAAGAGAGATAAGAACATACACTGGAAATCTTGGGTGCTAAAGTTGGATGAATGAAGGGAAATATTGCCATCAGTGTGTTCACTAGAAGAGAAGCAACTTTGCCACAAAAAGCTTGAAATCCCACAAGAGTAGGCAAATTACAGGGAACTTGGGGTCCAAACAGGCAGACAGGCAGTAGGGTTGGAGGGAGTGGGATAGATTGATGAAGGGAAGGAAGGGAAGATGAAGAGAGGGAGGGAGGATGGAGGGAAGAAGGAATGAGTACTCAGTATGCTTAAAAATTAGAAAAAAAACCATGTAGTATAGTCAGGCTAAAGTAATAGAACAAAAACAACAAAAAAAATGTCATCTGTGACTTCTGTAAACTGAAAAAAAGAGAAAGGATTGAGACTTGGGAAGATGAAACTATTTTCTTCAAGTGATATGAGAAGTAATAAATTTTGGCATTGAGTTAACCTATTCATGATTGTATCCAAACTTTGGCTCATGCTATAACTCTCTAATGGAGATGGTTTTCCATGGACAAATTCCTGCACTAGGCATTTCAAACTATGTTTGCACAAAGGCACCTGGTTTTTGATATCAGAGAGGCTGAAATCAGTCCCAAGTGTCATTGGTAGAATTATCAGGTCTCATGTCATCACAAGAAAGTGATCCTCAGAAAGATGAGAAAGATTGAAATATCCAGTATAAGGAAGGGAGAAGAGGGGATTGTCTGTCTTGAAGGACCTGGGGCTTGTTTTTCCACATCACTCACAAATGCTTTATCTACTAACTGAGGCTGAACAGATTAGTTGTACATGGGACCATAACCCTTGCTGTCTCACCCAACCCACCTGAGGAAAGACCAGGCAGACTATCTGATCTTATGAGGAAGGAGTGCAGGAATTCCGAGTGAGGGACAGCAGAGTTTTCTTCACTGGAGAAAGTATTGCCTCTTTCCTCCAGTCCCGCAGGACTCCATACCTTGGTTGAAGATTATGGACTTTTATGAAGAAACTTCAGAGCTCCCTGAACATGTTATCGGCTCCTAACTTGCTACCGATAAAAGACTCTTGCAGTTACTGGGTAGTTAAATGATCAGGCTCCAGACTCTGAGCGCTTCCATTCCTCATGCTCCATGTTTCTGGTCAAACTCAATTCAGTCCCCGAGACGATCACTGGAAAGTCCATAAAAGTCAGAGAACTATAAAAAACCAAAGTAATGGTCTTATATTTCCCAGCATTCCTAGCCTTTGTACTTCAGCTTTTCCATATGTTTACTGAGAAAGAAAGCTCACACCATCCTCAGGGACTTGAACAAAGGAGACCTGAGAACAGACAGGTTCAGAGTACTGAATGATTGTCCAGGGGAAATTAACCTTGTAAGACCGTGGAAACTGAGATGTGCCTTTAGATCAAGGAGAATGAACAAGTGATACTTACAAGGTGGGTATAATGATGAACTCCACTGGCCTGCAGTCCAGATGTCCTGGGAACTCAGTAGCTGACTTGGCTGCCCTGCATTTGTATCACAAGGTTAAACTTGACACCTAGGACAGAAATGGAAAAATGCTATCCACACAGGAGCTACTGCTCCTGGGAAAAGCGTAACTTTGAATTGATTGACTTTGGTGTGTGGAAGGTGGTATGTGCGGCACGAGCATATTTGGCAGAGGTGTCCAGGGTAGATATCCGTGTCTCATTTTAGGATGGAGATCAACCAAACACTCAGGCATTTTCCCCTCCCCAGGTTTCTGGAGCAACAGTAAAACTGCTGCAGTGCTACCATGCTTGTCCCATAGCTCCAGGTCCCTCAGTCTGACAGAAAACCCATCAGTCTGTGTCTGACTCACAAAAAGAGACCGAAAAGGAAAAATAAATTCCTTGTGAGGTCATCCCCGCAGTCTGAACACTATCTGGTAGACTCCTCGAGCCACTAAAATGGCAAAGAACTTGGCCGTCTGCCCAGTTGTTGGAGCAGGTGCCAGAGACAAGAAAAGGAGTCAGAAATGTTGGCCCAGGAGAATGCGGAGCTGGAGCAGGGAGACAGAAGACAAGGCCTGCTGCGAGATGATGACGGAGGACCTGAGGCACGGAAAACAGCCCCCAGCCAGGTGTCATCAGGGAAGCAGGGGTGCGACTTTGGCAGAGAAAAGTAAAGGGACTTGGTCTGTCTCTCTGTCTCTGTCTCTGTCTGTCTCTCTGTCTCTCTCTTTCTCTCTCTCTCTCTGTCTCTCCTCTCTCTTGTGGGTGTTGAGTCACAGAAAGTTTCACACAGTGCAAGAAGGCAGCTGCTTCTTATTTATTTTTTTTATTTTTTTGCATTTGGAAGAAGTCCACCAAAAGTTAAAGGAATTGAACAAGTAGGAGTGGAGCTGCGACATTCGTAAGCTGTATTTGGAAGAGAGATTTGGGTGTGACTACCAGTCTGACTTCTAGTCTTGTTCTCAAGTGCACGCACTTCCTCAGGGGGCAGTCGCAGCCGGGAGTCTGATTTCTGACCTTCACCGAAATAAATTGGATCAGGGGAGCTTCAGCAGGTCACTTACAAGTCTGGTTGAAGAGGAGTGGGGGGGGGGCTCCTTCCCTTCACTGCTGCATTTCCAAACATGTTTGGCTTCTCATTGGAGCTAAGAGGTTTGGCAAATATCAGAGTTCAAGTCTGTGCGTCTGTTGGAGGTTTGTTTTCCAGTAGGTTTCTTTACAGCCACTTGAGACTATGGAAATTATATCATGATCCTTACTTCATTATTTTTTTTTACATTTGTTTCTACAAAGCAACGAGGTATTGTACATTTTACTCTGGATAAGCTCATGTGAAATTGTTTCATGTTGCTTGATTGACAGCATAGTTAACTGTTCTTATACACAGGGTATGTAACAGAAAGTCATTGCACACAGCACACATTTATTAGTTTTGCTACAGTTTCTTAAAGATACTGATCAAAGATGCTGTAAGTATCAATATATCCCTGCTTTCCTGAAGGCAGTGAATATTGGGCTACTAGTTGTTAGTTTGATTGCCTATTAAAAACACTTTTAATAAAGATGCATATAAAACAGAACTTATTTTGGTTACTTATTGGTGTGAAATTATATTTAAATACGAATATTTTCTCACACACACACACACACACACGAACCCCACCGGCCTTCAATCAAGATGTCTGGGAACTTAGTAGCTAGCTGTTGGCTTTATTCTCTATGACGTTGGTTGAATATTCATTTTTTAAAAAAAAAACTTTATTACTTTAAATTATCCCATTCTGTAAGTTGTCTTTTTGCACAATTTTTGGACATTTGGGAACAGAAGTTTTGTTTTTTAATTTTAACAAGTCCCACTGTTTTTCTATGTATTTTCCCCAATTATTCCTTCCCTCACTCTTGTCCTGGAGCCCTAAATCTCCCCTTTAAAAGGTTGCACCCTAACCATCCCTTCTCACCTTCCCACTCATAGGTCTATTTCTGATTTTCTGGCTTTTACAGTGCTTTGAATCCAAATACATTGACAAGAATATCAGTTCAATCATCTACATGTAAGAGAACATACGGTGCTTAAATTTCTGTGTCTGAGACACTTTACTCAAAATTAAATTTTCAAGCTCCATCCATTTACCAAAAAATTCCATAATTTCATTCTTTCTGATGTCTGAGTAAAAAATTCCATTGGGTATATGTATTGCATTTTCATTATCCATTCCTCTGTTGATGGGCGTGTTGGCTGATTCAATTTTTTCACTATCATGAATAGAACTGCAATAAACATAGATGAACAAGTGTCATTGTAATAAGATGTAGAGTATTTTAGGAATATTCCAAGGAGTAGTATAACTGGATCAAATGGCAGTTTTATTTTAAGCTTTCTGAAGAACCGCCACACTGATCTCCATAGAGGCTGGGCCAGTTTACACTGCCACCAGCAGTGAATAAGTGTCCTTTTTTCTCCACAGCCTCGCCAGCAATCTGTGTTGTTTGCATTCTTGATGTTAGCCATTCTGACTGGGGTAAGATGGTATCTAAGGGTTGCTTTGGTTTGCGTTTCTCTGATAATTCAGGAAGTTGAACATCCTTTAAGGTATTTGTTTGACATTTCAATTTCTTTTTACGTGAAATACCTATTTAGTTCCAGGGCCCATTTTCCCCCCACTTTCTGATTATTGGTCTTAGTTCCTAGGTGTTTGAGATCCTGTTCAGAAAATCTTTGCCTAGGCCTGCCAACTCGTGTGTATTCTCCACTTTTTCTTCTAGTAGTTTCAGAGTTTCAGGTCTAATGCCCTGAGGTCCCTGATACACTTAGAGTTAATCCCTAATGTGCATATTTGGCACCTTTGTTAAAAATCCAGTGGCTATAGATGAATAAGCTTATATCTCACTATTCCATTCTAATCCATTGATTAATGTATCTGTTTTTGTGCCAGTTTTACACTGTTTTTATCACTATGGTTCTATAGTATAGCTTGCTCAAGATTGTTTTGGTTACTGTAGGCCTATTAATCCCTCCACATGAATTTTGAAACTTTTTTTTCCATTTCCATGAAAAATTGCATTGGGATTTTGATTAGGATTGCACCGAAGTGTATATTGCTCTTTGTAAGATGGTCATTTTCACAATATTACTCCTATCAATCCATGAGCATGGGAGATTTTCCACCTTCTAGTATATTTTTTAATTTCTTTCAGTAATGTTTTATAATTTCCATTGTACAAATATTTAACTTCCTTGGTTAAATTATTCCAAGGTACTTTATTTTTTTTAAGCTATAGTGAGTAAAAATGATTCTCTTGTTTCTTGACTTGTTTGCCTCTAGTATATAGTTAGGCTACTGATTTTTTATGTTGATTTTGTAGCCTTCCCCTTTAACGAAATTATTAATTAATTCAAGTAATTCCTTGGTGGAACCATATGGATCTCTGAAGTACAGAATCATATCATCTGCAAATAAGGATACTTTAATTTCTTTCTTTCTTATTTATATCCCTTTTCCCTGCTCTCTTGCCTTATTCCTCTGGCTAAAACCTCATGTATGATATTAAACAGGAGTGGTAAAAATAGACATCCTTGTCTTGTTCCAGATATAAGTGGCATGCTTTAAGTTTTTCACCATTTAGAATGATGTGTACTTTAGGCTTATTGAACATAGTCTTTATTATGATGAGATATATTCCCTCCATTCCTGTTCTCTCCAAAACTTTTATCATGAAGAAATATTGAATTTTGTCAAAGACATTATTTGTATATATTAAGAGGATTATCTGTCTTTTGTTTTTGAGTCTGTTAATATTTGAATCACATTAACTGATTTACATATGTTAAACCATCCTTGCATTTCTAGAATGAATCCAATTTGATCATGTTGTATTTTTTATATGTTTCTGGATAAGTTGCAAGTATTTTATTAAGGATTTTTGCATCTGTGTTCATTAGTGAGATTGGTCTTTAATTCTCTTTTTTTTTAATGTGTATTTGTTTGGTTTGGGGATCAACATAATATTGGCCTCACAGAAAGACTTCCCTTTTTTCTATTTCATGAGATAATTTACGGAGTAGTGGCACTAGTTCTTCTATGAAAGTCTTTTGCACTGACTCTATTCAGTCCTGGACTTTTTTTAGTTGGGAGATTTGTGTGTACATAACTTGCAATTATTTTATTTAAATTATCAATTTCACCTTGAGTCAATTTTGGTAAATCATATTTGTTTAAGAATTCATCCATTTCTTTTTATTATTATTATTATTTATTCAACTGTGTGCATATGCGTGTGTATGTGCGCGTGCATGTGTCTGTGTGTGTGTGTGTGTGTGTGTGTAGAACCACGGACGAATTCGTGAACCACCATGGACGCTTCCACCTCCTTCTGCCCCGGGGTTCACAGGCTTCGCCCTACCAGGACCAGAAGCGCAGGCCGCCCCCGCTTCCGCCTGGCGTCTATACATGGGGTCTAGGATACGAACTCAGGACCTTCCGCCTGCAAGGCAGAGGCTTAACCCCTGAGCCACCTCTCCAGCCCCTCATCCATTTCTTTTAGATTGTCCTTAGTAGGTATAAATTTTTAAAATACGTCCTTATGATTCTCTGAATTTCTCTCATATCTCTTGAAATGTCCTCCTTTTGTTTACTGATTTAATTTGATTTAGAGGTTCTTTTTACTTTTGTTAATGTGCTAAGAGTTTGTTAATCTTGCTTATCTTTTTAAAGAGTCAGCTCTTTCTGTCATTTTATTGATTGTGTGTTTGTATTTGCATTCCTTTATTCAACTTTTGTCCAGTATTATTTATTTTGAACTGTAACTTCTTTGTTGTATTTTTCCTTGTATACCATCTTGAATATTCCTTCCAATAGCTCTTCAGCCCTGGATTAGTAGCCATATAGTCCTTTAGCCTATTTCTGTCATGGAATATTGTTCTTTCACTCTCTACTATGACCAATAATTTCATTGGATAGAATAGTCTGTTTTGGCATTTATGTTCTTTCATAACTTGTAGTAAGTTTCTCCAAGTTCTTCTGGCTTTTACAGTTTTCATTGAAAAGTCAGTTTTTATTTTTATATGCTTGCCTTTGTATGTGACCTGCTTCTTCTGTCTTTCAGTCCTCAAGATCTTATTTAAATGTGCATATTTGATATATGACATTATATGTCGTGGGTGATTTTTCTTTTTCCTGAGTATGTGGGATCCTATATGCTTCATGGATGTGAATGGGCATCTCCTTCCTTAGATTAGGGAATTTTCCTATATTGTCTACTTAATTATGAATTATGAGTCTTCCTGTTGTGCGTCTGCTTCTGGGATACCCATGATCCATAGATTGTATTTTTTGTATTCCATCCCAAAATTCCTATGTTTCATTCATGCATTTTTTTCAATTTATCAATTTCTTTGATTGACTTATCAACTTTTCTCATTTGTCTTCCAATTCTGATACTCTGTCTTCTATGGGATCAGTTTTATGTTTGAAACTCTCTATTAAATTTTATTTGCACTGTTTGAATTTTGAAATTCCAATGTTATTTCGGTTTAGACTTTTCTCAGTGCTTTTCTCAATGTTTAAAGAGCAGTTTGAGTTTTTTTCAGTGTTTCTAAATTTGTTTTCAGATCTTCAACTATCTTTCTAATTGTGTCTAGTTGATTATTTGTGTTTTCTTGGTCTTATTTCCTATATTTATTATGTTCTTCTGCCATCGCTTGAATTGTGTCCCAGATTCATGTGTTTGGGAAGGTCATGGCACCTTTAGGAGGTGGAGCCTCGCTGGAGGAAGGCAGTCACAGGGGGTGGGCTTTGAGGTTGATTAGTTCCACCTTACTTCCAGGAGAAGTCTGCTCTTGCAGCTGGCAGTCTTGCATCTCTGGCTTCATGAAGGACGTGACTTAACCTGTCTCCAGCTTCTGCCACTAGCCGTGCCACTTCTGCCATGAAGGACTGTATCTCCCATCTGAAACTGTAAGCTGAATACATCTCTCTTTTCTCCCATTAAATTGCTTTCCTTTGGGAGTTCTCTCACAGCAACAGAAAAGAGTAACCACCACATTTCATATTTGTTTAAATGTTTATTTTTGTTCTCTTGAATCTGCTTCATCATATTTCCAAATTATCTTTGAATTTCAATGTCAAAATTATAGCTCTCTTTATTGCCCTTCAATGGGCTATCCTCAGTGAGAGTTGGTGGTTTAGGTTCAGTGTGTGTGTGTGTGCGTGTGCGTGTGCACATGCGCTAGAGAAGCTTGAGAGTGTGCCTATGGAGATCCAAGTGTGACTTTGGGAATCATTCTGGGATGCTCTACCTCCTCATTGCTTTGCTCTGGGGTTTCCCAGATTCCATCATCCAGATCCTGAAATGCAGTCTGCAGCCATTTCCATTTTGCATTTTTCATTGAATCTGGGATCTAAGCTCAGGTCTTTTTGCTTTTGAGGCAAAGGATTTAACCCCTGAGCCAGCTCTCCAGTCTGCAAAGCTCTTTTTGACTTACTGAAATTTTTCATCTCTAAGAATACACAGACGTGTTCAACAAATACACAAGTACCTTACCTTGTAATCAAATGAAGCTTCTGCCCATGGTCACACCATGGTCCAGGCATCTTTTGTTTCTTTCCAGCTTGAGTAAAAAGAAGCTAAGAACCTATGTGTCCAGAAGAGAAGCCAGAGGAGGGCAATGAGCAAAATAGTTTGGTCCAAAGAAGAAAACAGAAATGCGTCAGATGTGTCAAGCCCTTTCTGGTTGGGAAAAGACTTTGCGAAGGCAAGGTTTTTACCTCCCAGACCTGTGATCTACAACCACAACAAAGAAGGGAAACTTTGGGAAAGGAGAAAGATAGGGCCCTCCAGTGTCCAAAGATCCGGACTCCTCTGATGAGCAGAAGCAAGTAAAAGGAAAATGAGGACTGGCCAGGCTTACTTGTAAGGGTGAACTGATCTAGCTCATGCTTTAGACTTTATCCAAATCTACACACAAATATACACAATAAGAGAGAGGGGGAGAGAGACACAGAGAAGAGACAGAGAGACACAGAGAGACGAAGACACAGAGATATAGAGGCAGAGAGAAGCAGTGCAAGGGATGCTGTGTCTTTCCTGAGGAACGTCCTCTCTTGGCTTCTGGGAAAACAATCCTTGCATTCTTGTCTTTCTGATCTGTTTACAACTTCCCCTTGGAGTGAAGTGAGGGACTGATATCTGGAAGCACACTGGCAAAGGGATTTGAGGGAAAAGCATCTTCAGTTTCCTCCCACGGACACCTGTGAACTCCACTATGTCACTACCATCCATCCAGAGCAACTGAGAGAAGACAGACAATCCAAGACCTGTTCTGCCCCACCTTTATTTATTTATTTTTAATGTCATGGGCTCCTTTGTCAATTGGATAAAAAAAAGGATGACCACTTAGAAATGTGTTTTTAAATTCTTAAAATCAATTAGAATTACAAAGAAAACCTACTGTTACTGATTGACCAATTGAGAAGAGAGGTTTCATGGAGCCCAGTTTAAGAATCCGCGCTGTGCTTCAGTCAGGAGAAAACAGGGGACACTCACAGCTTAGGATAATTCAAGGTTCATTTCCTGAGTGGACATTTACAATACATGGACTGTGTGTAATGGCAAAGATATCCCCCTGCATGGGCATTGCCTTGAGAAGAGTGACAGACTGGCTGGGTACAGGGCCATCAACAAGTGACCCTTACTGAAAGGGTACCAGGAGTACAGATGCCCCTAGCAACTCCTTTCTGATGGGCCGAGCTCCTTGGAGATGCCAACTGTCAAGCCAGCTTTTTAAAGTATGAATAAAAAAAGGTGGGGCTAGAGAGATGATTCGGGGATTGAATTCTGCTTCCCTCACAAGCAGGGCCCTGAGTTCAGATCCCAAGTCTAGCCTAAGCACTTCTGGCCCTGGTAGGCAAAGCCTGGGAAATCCCAGAATAAAGCAAAAAGGAGGTCGAAGCAATCCAGGATGATTCCTGAAATCATCTTTGGTCCTTCATAGGGACACAGTACCCACGGATGCACACACACACACACACACACACACACACACACACACACACAGGCACACAGGCACGCACACAGGCACGCCCATGCATGCATGTGCACTAAAAGAACAAATAAAGTTGAAAAAATAAATAAAATATGAATGAACTTTTTGTCCCAATTGACCAGCAACTAGCAGGCTGAGCAAGGTACTGGGTCTTGTGTTCTGCTGACCTGGACATCGTCAAGCCGAGAAAGCAGATTAGTTGCCATGTGTAAATAATCCTGCTTTCTATCCACTTTCTATCCACAACTTTCATTTGTGTTGGCAAATATTTTAAAATGCTCTGAACTCATTGTGGAGTTCCTATATTGGTTCACATTCATCCTGTCACAGTTTGAATGTGATTTGTCCCCCACAGACTCACGTGTTTGGATCCTTAGTTGATGCTTGGGTAAGTCACGGCACCTTTAGGAGGTGGAGCCTTGATGGAGGAAGGCATGCCACAAGGGATGGACTTTGAGGCTAGTTTGTCCTGCTCTGCTTCGACTAGCACTCAAGTATACAGCTTGAGATGTCTCAGCCTACATGATGGATGTAACTTTAGTGGCCTCCAGTTTCTGCCAGCCAGCCATACCTTTTCTGCCCTAATGGACTGTACCTCTCCTTTAGAACCATAAGACAAATAAATCCCCTTTCTCCCTTTAAACTGCTTGAGTCTCAGTGGTGTCTCACAGCAACAGAGAAGAGTAACTACTATTCACCCCAATAAAAACTCTTTCTGAAATTATTCTTATTTTTATAGTTGATTAAAAAAAAACACTCCCAAATGGCTTTCCCAAGAATTCCAAATCTTGGAAAGGTTTCTGACCCAGCCCTGCCCTGCATGGCTGCATGTGGAGGGAGTCGCCTTTTACAAATGGCCTGGGCTCAGCTATGTGGTCTTGAGCATTCAAGTAGAGTTCTTGGGAACTATGTAAAAAGACATTTGTTCCAATGATTTCTATGGCTACTCTATAAATGACTCAAAACCAGTGAAGAAGAAAACTGAGAACGATCGTTATCTATCCAGGGAGAATGGTTGAAATGTATACTTGATGTTCCGAGATGAGTTTTTCTGTTTGCAATAACAGACAAGGAAGGAGTATGTGACCCACATGCCTCTTGATGCAGACGGAGAGGCGAGTGACTGGTTGTCCTGACGAGGAGATGCTTTTTCAGAGATGGAAATCTTTTGCTCTGGGAGTTGAGCTGGCATGACTGCTAAATCATTTGCATATAGAGTACCAGGAGTTCCCAGAACTTGGCCCTGGGCGTTCCCCTCCTGTTTCCACTGCTGGCTGATTCTGTTTGGGTGTAGGTCTCCATGTGTCATAATGTTCTTTTTTAAAATACAGCAAGGTTCAAGACATTTCGCTTCTTTGAAAGAAAGTCTGAAGCTGGTTATGGAGGTTCGCACCGGAAAGCCTAGCACTTGGGAGGCAGAGGCTGAAGGATTGCTGTGAGTTTAAGGTCAGCCTCAGCTATAGCGTGAAAAAAATCCTGTCTTTAAAAATTTTTATTTAGTTTAGAAATTTATTTCCTATATAATCTTCTGTAAAGTGTCTTCCTATTTTAAATTCTTTGAAACAATAAAGTTTGGGGTGGAAGATTTTTTAAAAAAAGATGGTTTTTGAGATTGTGACTTAAGGCCAGATTAAAAATACTTCTGAAAGGGGCTGTAAGATGGCTCAGTGAGTAAAAGTGTTTGCCACACAAGCCTGATGACCTGAGTTTGATAGCTCATGAAATAAAAGGAGAGACTAAACTCCTGAAAGTTGTTTCCTACACACACACTCACACATACACACACCAAAAAGAAAAACCCAACTCAACCTAATGCGAACCTGCATGAAGTACTGTGTTATTCCTCCCAACCCATAAACATCTTTGTTCCTTTATTTTTCAATTGTAAAATATTTCTCCAAAACCCATCTCCTTATGCCCAGTGTGGAATGGTACACTGTCTTCTGACAATGACTTTACAAATTATCAAACTGTTACTGTCTTTGTCCTGCTGACTTGTTCTCCCTTCCTGATGATCTTCCCATGGTAGATGGGACTTGGTGACTAGAGAGGGGACCACATATGGTGGCATTTACAAAAGCCTTTCCTACCTCCTCCTCCCCTACAATAATTCTCTGCAGAAGAATGGTCACATTTTTTTAGTGAATTTTCATAGGCTGAACAGAAGTAAGGAAGGAGGGGTAGCTGAGTATTTTTCCCTGTGTTTTGACCCAGTGCAGTGTGAAAATGTTCTGTTTACAAATTTGGGGAAGGACATTTGGGTAAGGTTAGCCTTGGAATCACTTGGCCTGGTCACTACATGCAGAGTGTCTGCATGGATTAGGAGAGCCTGCCAGGACTCCATCTGTTAGCAATACAACCCTGGCCACAAACACAACTGTCCTGACAACCACACTGAGTTAGTCTTTCAAATAAAACTTGTTAAAAGCTACTGCCTCCAGCCTCCACCCGCTGTAGCTAACTGCATTAGATCACTCTCTAACTAGTATTTATTTTCTTAGGTGTTCCTTACTTGCACAGCTGTGGACATACCGGCCTTTGATTTAAAATAACCCCGCCAGGATGAGCAGATCAGGCTGTATTTAAGATGATTTCTGAAAGCCGCGTCCCACCTTACCTTTCTTAGGGTCCTCTATACATACTCGGGGTGTTGTGGCCTTTAAGTTTGGGAGCTGACACATAAACTGGTTTATTCCAGATGATGAGGAACCACAGATGCTTTTAGAGTATGCGGGGTAGAAGACACCCCCTTACTCATAATCCAACCCGGCACCTGACTCATTCATTTCCATGAACCTGGTGGCAAAGGCAAGTCAGGACTTATTTTGAGTCAACCTGTGAAATCTGAGTTGACAAGACAGTCGAAGTTCGAAGGTAATTCATAAGCTATTGTCGGTGTGCCATGCATTTCTGGTAAGTTACATGTTTGAGATCTAAGGAGACCAAATGGTCCAGTAATGTTCTTGCAGGGAAAAGCAGGCCAAGACTCTCAGGGCACCCCCTTTCAGATCTATCTGTAGAAACGAGGCATTTTCCTATTGGTTAGTAAGAATAGCACATGGTTAAAAATGAATTGGCCACAGTAGGAAAAAGCCACATGGATGAAGCACACTGTACATTTTTGCATTCTGTGTACCTTTCAGAAATAAACCTTTCCTGGTTGCTAGAGAATGTTCAAAGACCATACGTGTGTGAGTAATTTGCCAGGAATGAGATCTGAGACCAAGAGTGACTTTTACATTCTTTAGTGGTTGCTAGAGTTATGGACACGTGTAGAGAGTCTACAGTGCCCGAAACCATGGGAACTTGGCAATAGCCAATGAATATTTGAATGATAGGTAGGACAGATGGCTCAATTGGTAAGTATTTTCATATATACGTGAGGATCTGAGTTCAGATCTCCAGTATCCACATAAAAAACAAGGTGTGATAGTGCATGCCTATAATCCCAGCACAAGCGAGGTAGAAACAGAAGGCTTGTGGACAAACACACACACACAATGATGATGATGATGATGATGAGATCATTAAAAGATAAACATTAAGTGAGAATAAGGTCATGGCTTGATTAAGATCAGGAAATGAGTGTGAGTTAAAGTTCATGAAGAAACACGTAAGATTTTTTTCAGAGCTGGTTCACATACAAATTCAAAGGAGCATGTATTTTTCAACAATGAAAGGGTATTGAAATGAATTTACGAATAGATAATTAGAAAAAGAAATCCATATCTACAAGGTGTTAATCAATTATTCTCTGGGACATGGATGTTTTTCTCTGGTTAAGAATTTGTATAGCTTAGTTTTCTACCATTGCACTTCCATGAGCATGGTTGGAATATAACCCAGTCAAAGAAAATCAAATGTGCACGCCCTGTAAATTAAAGTAACCTTTATAACTCCAGTTACTTATGTAGAGCACACATACACACAAAAAATGCATGATGAAAAAAAGGTTAATTTATCTAATATTCATAATAAGTGACACAAAGTAACAAATAAAGAACAGTTAGAATTTGACCCAACTAATTCAACACCACGCTCTATCCACCAGGCTGTACCAAACTGCCAGTGTTGACTGTGATCATTGCATGTCCATGACAGAGGTTAAGCTGCTGGTACTTTTGATCTTGAGTGAAGACAGTAAGCTTTGGTGACATAGGGAAGCTGAGGTCTGAAGTGGTTTCTCCCTGGGTCTTTGGCTATAGAAGCAAGGGCACGATGTGTGTCCCCTGAGTCTCCTTTTTCACAGAATCTGTACCCCAGTACAACATCTCTGTTCTCACTGCGAGAGGCATGGCCTGATGCCCTAAGCTGTGACCTATGATGGTCTGACTTTGCTGCAAATTGAGGCGAATGAATAATTGCATCCAAATATATGTCCACCAGTGAGGCCGGGGAGATGGCTCACTTGGTAAAGTACTTGCCGCACAAGCTCCTGGGCCTGAGTTTGGATTCCCAGCATCCATGTAAGACCTTGATGCTCCAATGCTGGTTGGTGAAAGTGAGGTAAGGGCAGGAAGCTCCTTGGAGCTTACTGGCTAGGAGTCTAGGAGAATCGGTGAGCTCTGACTCAGTGAGAGGCCCTGTCTCCAGAAAGAAGGTGGACAACTGAGAAAGACAGCCTATGTCAATCTCTGGCTGCCACATGTATACACACAAGGACACACACACACACACACACACACACACACACACACACACACACACACACTCGGGAACATACCCACATGAAATCTGAGTAGTAAGAAGATTCAGCCGGAATGTCGGTTGTTCCCATTTGCTGTGGGGCATACCTCTTGTTATTCAAGTCTGCACTCAGCAAAGCTTTGGCGTGCCCATTCTGCTCCCACTCATGGGGTGCTGGCATACTTCTTTATCCACAGGGGACCAGGCCTACTTTTGCAAAGTGGAGCATGTCCAAGACAGTGAGCTGCGAATTCCCAGACTGGCGAAAATTCTGCCCTATTCATTTTCTCCCCAGTTTTATTGCTCCCTATTAAAAAAGAAAGTCCAGGAAATATTTAGCACTGTCGGCGTGTTGGGCCCTGGGCGCACAGCCCTTCTCCATTGGCCTTCTGCTCTCTCTCCTCTTCACGTAGCTGACCTTGGAAGGACTGCACTGGGGCGGTCACCTGTGCACGTGTCATGAATTTGCAAGCTCTAGGAAAGGGATAGTGCTTGTGACACATAGGCTCTTTCTCAGTCCATCTGCCCTGTATGGGGATAGTGCTCTCCTTCATTCACCTTGCTTTGCTTTAAGCAGAGCAAAGTAGAAAAAGGAGGTTACCCACAGTTTAAGACTGGATATACTGTTGTTATTATCATTGGTTGTTGTTATTATTACTATTATTTAGTAGTGCTAGAGATCAAACCCAAGGCCCCATGCATGCTAGATAAGCACTCTGCCCCTATGGCCCATCCTGGCCCTGGGTTACTGTTTTCAAATAAGTTTTGGTCCTTTATACATAATAAGCCAATGGTTTGTATGATGTTCCCTGAAGAAAAATAAGATATGACAATAACAGAAATATTATTCAACCTACAATGATTTTTTTTTCGGTTATCATGTCCCTGAAAACTTCCTTATAGATGTTTGATAAGCGAGAGGTTTGGGTCAGACCTCACCTGTAGAGGTAATGTCAGGAAAGGAGTCCTGAGAGGACAGAGAAGGATGGCTGAGCTGAGCTGTTTTATTTAGTGACTTGCTTGGTATTTGCAGAACCAGTGCAGATTTTGAGCATCGTGGGTAGCTGGAAGTAAACCATAGGAGTTGGCAAACCACCCCAGATCATGCTTCCTTGTCCCAGCCCCTGAGAATGGCAATTGGCTGTTAAATATTAACCTGATAACACTTGGTAAATTCCGGGTGCCTTGAAGAGTGCTTGGCGCACAATTTATGCCTAAGAAATACTGAAGAAATGAATGTTGATATTTAAAGAAATCTTGAAGTAAATTTCATTCTGACAAAATAAATAGCCTTAAACTTCTAAGTTGGGTTTCTTGAGCCATACAACTCAATGTGTGGCATTCAATACAAAAGACATTTTTCATTTATAGCCACTTTAGTTGCTCTCAGCAGTCACGCAAAGTGGAGATTATTCTCATTTCACAGAGAAGCTGAGGTTTTCTGTATAGCCAAGTGTGAGTGCACCGTGAAGGAAGAGGGTCTGTAATCAGATCCAAGCATGTCTGACTTCCAATTACGGCTCAGGGGCTGGAAGGACACAGAGTTGCATCTGCATGGGCAGGTCACCTGTTCTGCAGACACAGGGTCACACTCATTGTCTGCAGGGGCCATTTGGAGCTTCATAGTCTGTCTTTGTTTCTGGTGCTTCTTAAAGAGCAAAGTCAATGACTTTTTAGCTTCTAGCCCCTTTCTTTATTGCTCCTTGGAGGATTCAGGAGTCCACAGAGATCCACAGACTCCAATAGTTGTGAACTTATTTTGGGCAAGATTTGGCTGGGTGTTCTCCCAGCAAGTGTCTCCAGTTATGGATAACAGCTCATGTGCTGAGTAAAACAGTAGGGGTGGCATCAGTTAGTGATGGTGTGACTGCGGTCTCAGACACCTTGTATGCAGACGGACACCTCGAAATTTTAGTATTTCACTTTCTGAGAGGACTTTAGTGAGGTCTCCAGCAACTGCTGTGTCCATCCATCACTGATAGAGAACCTACAGGCAGGCCATAGCAAGAGCAAAGCTGCTCTCTGCCCTTAACCATGTCCGACGATGAAAATCTGAGATGATAAAGCAGTTAAGTGGATCCCATCCGCACACCATGCTGATCTGAGCATCAATCAGGGAGAGAAGGACAGAGGTTCCTTGCTCACTGGCTCTAACTAGTTTGCTCCTTCTGGTCTCTTCCCTTCCTGGGACATGGAAATGTGGTTGATGGGGACCTCTGAGATGTTGTAGAACACTGAGTGGCTGTGCAGACCCATGAAAAAGTATTATGATTACAAAACCTCCCGTAGGGGACACAGTAAAGAGAATGTTGCCTGTTGGGGTGCTTGGAGGGTGTCAGAGCTGATAGCAGAGCAGGAGGCACTAAGGAGTGATGCTGGGAGTGTCTGCTTTGAATCCCCCTCATCAGCCTTCACCATGAAGGGTTCTGATAGGGAAGTGCTTGCTCTCATACTCTCTAAGGTGGTCATTTCTAAAAGTTTGTCCAGTTACTACCTTAGAAGGTCATTAAGCTTCTTTTTCTTCTTCTTTTTTCTTCCTCCTTCTCCTCTTCTTTGTCCTCCTCTTCTTTGCCCTCCTTCTCCTTTTCCTCTTTCTCTTTTATCTCATTGATCTTTCCCTCTTCCTCCTCCTTCTTCTTCTCTTTTTCCTTTTACCCCTCCTTCTCTTCCTTTTTCTCCTTTCTTCCTTTCCTCTTTGTCTGCTTCTGTTCTTTCTCATTCTTCTTCTTCTTGTCCTTTGTCTTCCTCTTCCTTTTCTTCCTCCTCCTTTTCTTCTTCTTTGTCTTCTTCTACTCCTCCTCCTTCATTCATGTGTGTTTATGTTTGTGTGTGTGTGTATATACAAGAGTATACTTGATTTTGTGTTTCTATGGAGGTCCCAGATTGACCACGAAAATCATACTGAACAGTTAGTCCTACCTCCTTTATGTTTTGCTCTGAGGTTTCTCAGACTTCACCTTCCAGGGTCAGAAGTGCGAATCACCACCATTTGTGTCCAGCATTTTTATATGGAATCTAGGATCTGAACTCAGATTCTTTTGCTTGTGAGACAAAGGCTTTAACCCTGAACTTCTTTTACTCCAAGGCCCTGACATTCTTTCCAGGTGGGCTTGCTGGGTGAGACAAGGGAGGAGCTTCTTCCACCTTGTTGAGGATGACATAGTGCTAGGATCCACTTCTCTGCTACCATATGTTCTGAGGAGCTCTTGGGATACTGTGAGTTTCAGGAAACATGTCTGCTTTTCAGTCTCAGAAACCAAAAATCTGTGATACACACACACACACACACACACACACACACATGAATGATGAGGATACAATACTGTGGCTACATAAAGAGCTCACGATGCATACAATAAAATACATACATACATAAGAATGAAATAACTATTATATCTTGAAGTCAAGGAGTCAGGAACCTTGTGACAGGACAGGGGGACAGAGTGGGCTGGTTTGCAAGGCATTTTATAGGACTTATTTGGGTGTCTGACTTGTTCTGAGATTGGTGAGAAAATAGTGAAGAGGTTGGGACAGAGGAAAATGTGGCAGAATTAATGCATATTTCAAATTCCTGGTTTTTTTCCTTTTGAAAAAAGTTATGATCATTATGATCACCATTATTATTTTGTAGTGTCCTAGGTTCTCACTAGTCTTGTGTGCTTGAACACTTGGACTTCACAAATCAGTATGAGAGTTGCAGCCATGTAGCCATGTACCGGCTCAAGTCTCTTTCTCAGAAGAGCAACTTGAAAGGGTTGGGAGGAAAACCCACATCGAGGAAATTTGGAAGATCCAGGGAAAAGACCATGACGGGCTGCATGCTGTAAACACCAAAAAATCACAATACATTTTTTGGAAGATAAACTGACAAACCTCACTTATGGATTATGTGTGGGGATGAAGGAGAGAAGGTTGCAAGACTGGTTTGTGAGTCTTTTTTGGTACTGAAAACATTATGGCAACAGGGAAGTCTGCAAGACCACTGTTGCTTCTGAGATGTGAGAAGGAGTCACCAGTTGAGTGTTCATGTGCATTTGTTTTTAAGACAGTTTTGTTACTTAGCCCAGTGTGGCCTTGAACTCACTGTGCAGTCCAAGTTGACCTTGATCTCATGTTTCTGCTGGCTCAGCCTTTCCAGTGCTGGAATGATAGGCATGCAACACCACACCCAACTTAATGCTTGCTTTGGTTGTTTACTGTTGACATGACTTGGGAGAGGCTGAGCTGCAGGCATAAATTTCAGTTTTGTTACTTAGATCTTGGTCTGGGTAGGTCTAGACTTAACCTTAGAAGAACTGCAGAATCAAACATCCAGGTAAAAGATGATGAGCTCACACCCAGGTGAGTACAGCATTGCACCAGAGATGGTGGGAAGACAGTTAAGTACCAGGCATTTTAATTGATGCTTGATCCTGAAAATGGACTGAGCACACTGAGGGTTCCAGTAGGCCAGGGAGACTTGTCACCTGAGCAGCAATTGTGAAGTTGTAGTAGTGAGGGCAACTGAGGAGGAAGAAGAGAGGGAGGAAGGAAATGAAGAACTGAGAAATCTTTAGAGGAGTTTGAAGAAGAGAAAGATTGAGAGCCACAGCAAGAGGAGGAAGAAGGAGCCATGGATGATCCTAGGGAGAATATCGTAGACTCAAAAGAGTCCAAGACTTCAAGTGTGGAGAGACCACAGGCATGGGAGTGAGGGGATCCCTAGGCACAGGTGTGTGACTCAGAAATGCATCTTTTGGTGAGAGGCAAAAAAAGATGCTGATAAGTTAGAATGCCCCAGTGATATCGGGAGATGAAAGGAAGAGTTCCTTAAAGCTGTTGGAGCCAAGATTTCCTTGGCTGCTAGATTCAGGTGACTGCTGCTTGCCAGAAAGTAAGAAGAAAGGAATGGTTGTTAAAGGGACTTGATGTAGACTACAACCGAACAAGAATCACCTTAGATTGTTTCTAGGTCTTATCAATCTGTGAAATCTGCAAGTTATAATAACCATCATCATGGCAACAGGTGATCAGCCGTATAATAGTGGCATGAATAACATGGAGGCAAACGACAGCTTTTTGTTAGAAGTTAAGGCCCACTTGTCAGAACAGAATGCATTCCTATAAATGTAAACTAGAACAAGAACCTATGAAAGTGAAGGACATAGTTCTCAGGGAAGAGGAGGCTATGAATGTTTGGTTATTAAAATACTATACAAAACTGCTTTGTAAATACCTGTTATTATACCCACATATTGGAGAAGCTGTGGAAAATAAGTGACTGTAGACTTCTCGTCTCTAAGAACATCTGTCCTTAGTCACCCCCACCCCAAGGCTCAGGAAACATCTCAGAAGAAGGGAAAGTAAGACTGTAAGAGCTTGAAGTGGAACAGTGAAGGACCAGACATTATCTCCCAGACGTGACAGAGCTGTGATATACATGATATTCATGACAGATATGTATATGTTCACAAGAATTGCATAGAAAATGTCCTATAAATATCTCATCATTAAAGCAGAAAAATTTCAAGAAGCTCCACATCTCTCTGAAAGACTGATGAGAACTAATACTGGCAGAGGAGAAAAGGAGGATTCTTTCCTCAATAGTATACCCACAGATCTGTGGGACTTGCTGGAACATCAATCAAATCAGGCATATGTCATCAAAGACAAAGTAGATGAAACACAGTGAGCCACACAAGTAAAAGATTTGAAAATATGAGGGAGTTTGGCAAGGGAGATGAAAGGTTGTAAGGAGAAAAGGAGGGGACAGATGTGATGGGGAACTAAAGGGGTAAAATATCATAAATTCAGTACATTCATGTATGCAACATTAAAAAAAGAGAAAAAAATCACCTTGGAAAAATCTTCTAAGAATGGCAGCTAAGCTAGTCACTGTTTTGTTTCTGTGACCACATCTCTGGCAAGAAGCAACTTATGGAAGAAAGGATTCATTTTAACTCACAGCTCCATGGGCATCAATGTGCCAGTTAGATATAGCTGTCAACTTGAGAACGGAGGGCTGAGCCTTTGGGCACATTTGTGAAAGGTTAGCAGTTAAGGTGAGCTCTGAGCAAGCCCACGGGAGATTATCTAATTGATGTGTGGAGGCCCAGTCTACAGTAGATGAGACCATTCCCTGGGCAAGTAGATAGTGTGTAGAGAGCTAGGTGGGCATTTTGTTACCACTTGGTTTATAAGCATGCAGACATTCTGGCAAGTGAAAAAGTTTGTTCCTCTTTCAGCTCTTTTGTGGATATGATGTGGCCAGTTTCCTGGGCTCCCTATACCGGTGTGAACTGTCCTGCCATGCTGATGGAGTGTAAGTCAAGAATAAACCCCTCATTCTCTTAAGTTGTTTGATCCTACATTTGTTCAGCAATGGGAAAACAAAACTAACACAGTCCATTAGGATGGAAAAGGGACAGAGGCAGGGCTGTGAGGCAGCTGACCACTCCATGTCTAAGTCAGGAAGCAGTGACCAAAGTTGATTCTCAGCCTACTTTGTTCTTTTTGTTCAGCCTAGGTCCCCAGTCCATGGATGAGGCTGCCCACACGGACAATGAGTTTTCCCACCTTGATTAACCCAGTCTCAGAACTCTCTCACAGACAGGCCATGAGATCATCTCCTAGGTGATTGTAGATCAAGTTGATAATCACTGTTAACAGTCACAGTAGCTGTTCTTATCTCAGCTTCCAAAATCTTACCTGCATGGAAATAAAAGGTACCTGTACTGAAAGCATGAGGCAGAATAGGGGTGCTGTCACCAGCTAGAGCTGCTGTCCCAAAATATCTCTGACTTATTGGCTTAAGCAAGAAGTTGTTCACATTATTGTTCATGGTTCCAGGTCTAGTCACATGTTCAGATACTGGGAACTGGATCTTCAGCATATGGATTCAGGGAACACACAATGGATTCTTGTATAAATTGATAAGGAGAGTTTTTTCTTATTAAATTGGAAATATCTTGCTTGTTAAACTTAAAGTTGTTGTAAAACATTTCAAAAGAGAATGTATGTATTTGTGACATACACCCAAATGTATATGTGTGTGAAGGTCAAGGTGTAACATTCAGAATTTTCTTTGATCCTTCTACCTTATTTTTTAAGATGAGTCTTCCACTGACCCTACACTAACCGGTGGGCTAGGCTGATAGAAGTCTGGAGGTCCAAATGCCCAACCCACTCCCTATACTAGGAATACAGATATGCATGGTCACACTTGATATACTTTTTAACATTTTTTATTATTATTTCTGCTCATACAAACTTAATAGGTACACCGGTTCCCTCCCTCCCTCCTCCTCCCCCCCGACCCCCTGGCTTCTCCTCCCCTCACCCCTCCCTCACTTGATATATTTTTTAATGTATACAAGGCTTCATGTTCCAATTCTGATTCTTATGTTTGCATGGCAGGCATGTTACTAAATCATTTTTTTCAGCTTCATACTTTCCCTTTTGAAATTGTTTGTAGAATTTGTACTTTTACTGTTATTAGTTGTTATTATTTTAACAAATTTTTCTCGCCAATTAAAGTATCAAATATGTGACATAAATTTTCCATATTTTTGTCTTAGTCCAAAAATAATGTCTGAGAATGAAAGGCAAGTGAAACTTGCACCATTCTTTTGCAACTAAATCAAGAGAAATTATAATGTTCTTTTCTGCTTTTGTAGGAATTCCCTTGTGTAGCTTTCCTCTAAAATACCTTTAAAAAAACAAATTAAACTTTTAACAACAGTCAGTCCTGTTGTAAAAATAAGAATAAAAAGAGAAAAATATAGACATTCTAAGTTATATCATTTTTTAAAAGACCTACAGGATATTCCTTCATTTAGAAGATTCTGACAAAGGAAATGGAATGCATTGCTAAGATTTGATTTGGTCTTTTGTTCCTTTCAAAGTGGCTATCTCACCTAGTTCTTCAATGATGTTCTCAAGAACATTACCACAGAGACCTGGACATTCTGTGCAGATGATTTAAATAATCATCTCAACTTCCAGGGTTTTACTAAAACACCCACTGCACACTTAACACTCATGGAACTTACTAAAACACTCAGGGTCCAGAAGGCTGCCTGGGGATGCCTAATAATAGCTGAACATCTGCCCAGCTGTACATTCAGAGTCCTTGGGGTCACACTTGAAAATCCCTTTTGCCTTATCTTCCCACATGTATGCCTCACAAACCTCCCCCTTTTCTTCCTCAGATACCCTCCATTCTACCCTCTACTTTTCTACCTTTTTCTATCTCACTACAAGCATCCTTAGAGTTTTATGTACATTTGGGCACATCTTGCATCTTCTCAGATTCTTCCTATGGGACCTGCCTTCAAGATAAACCAGCCTGCTGGCAATCCCAGCCCACACAGCCTAGGGTGGCGCCTGCTTGCTTTCAGCCTTAGCTCTTACTGGCTCCTCTTCCTGTAAACTTGGGTTTCCAGCCATTTGGAGCTACCTTGGTTTTCTTGAGGATTTCTCTCCCTCTCTTTTCTGTCTACCTAGTTGATGTGTCCCTATTTCTCTGATTCTTCACAACCTTCAGAACTCCTTCTAGACCTTTCCTCATCTAAGAAATTACAGTTTTCCTTGTTGGGCTTTGTGTGTTCAGCTGAGTTTGTTCTGTTTCTTGTCCATCTCCCCATTCAGGCATCTGACCCTCAAGGGTAGTTTGTCAAGCTGGCCTTTTTTTCCCAATGCTCACTTCTGTAACCTGTGACCCTTGCAGAAAGGACTGTCCTTCCCTGGCAAGCCATCATTTGAGACTGTAAAGAATCAACTGTGCGCTCACTTGCAAAAACACATGCCAACCCAGTGTCTAAACTGGAACCTCCTTTATAGAATTCTCAGTGTGACAATGGCTGACATGTCAACAACCCCCCAAAGTCTAGCATGGATTACAGGGGAGAAGGCTCCAGGCAGGAGGATCCTTAGAGGCAAAAGATTAACAACCATAATAGAGTTCCCATACCAAAGGGGAGCCCCCAAAAGGGCTCCAGGCTATGCCACTGAGTCCTTACTCCTCACTAGGGTAGAGGACTCAGGGGGAGGTTTGTCATTCACATGAAAGGATGCTCCAGGGGATGGGAGGGAGGAAGAGAGAGGCACTGGGAGAGAGGGAGGGAGAGGGAGATGAAAGAAAGGGATGAAGGAGGGAGAGTGCAAAGGAGAATGACTGGGGAGAGGAGAAGGAAGGGAGAGGATGGGGGTACTTATTGAGCTTCTATGACTAGTAAAAAAATAAAATGTGAGAGAAAAAAATTAAAAATTAAAATTAAAAAAAAAGATTAAAAAAGAATTCTCAGTGCAAGATACTGCTCCCTAATACACTTATCCCAGGATTAACAAAATGGATATAGCCTTCTATTCACATCCTGCTGAAGTTATTAATATTCTAATATTGTTATTATAGTCAATCCTAACTAAGCCTGTTTTCCCTTTCCCATCCATCCTATTCCTTCATGCAGAAACTACAGAAACTATCTTTCTAATGGCCATTATTTTTGGAGCTGTCGACCTTAACACATCTGAATAATAACAAACCAACATTCATTTGGGGGAACAAGTCCAGGCTGGACTTGATTTCATGATCTTCCTGCCTCAGCTTTTCAAGAACTGAGATTATAGGTATGTACTACCATGTCTGGCTGAAACGTCAACTTCCAAAACAGGCAGTATATTATGGTTTGAATCTAAAGTGTATCCCTCCAGCTCATGTTTCAAATGACCAATCATCTGATGGTGTTGTTTTGGGAAACTTTAAGAAATGGTAGGGGCATGACTGGAGAAAGCAGACCGTAGGGATGAGTCTTTGGAGAGTATACACAGCTGGTTCTGGCCCTAGTCTCTTTGCTTTATGGTGTGTGAGAAGCCTCTATGATTGCTCTTGAAGCCACTCTACCATGCATTCCCTATGCTGATGGAGTGAAATTCTGTGGTCATGCTTTGGATGTGAGTTGCCTCTCACACACTTATGTGTTTGAATCCCTAGTTGATATTAATGTTTAGGAAGATCATGTAACCTTTAGGAAGTGGAGCTTTCCTGAAGGAAGGCAACCACAGAGGGTGGGCCTTGGGACTTGGCAGCCCTGCCCTGTTTCCAGGTAGCTCTTGCTTCTATCTCTTTCCTCTGGAACCTTAAGCCAAATAAATCTCCCTTTCTCCATTGCATTGTGTTTGAGTGTTTGAGTATTGTTTCATAGTAGCAATGGAGAAGAGTAACTGCATCACTGAAACCAGGAGCACAAATCAGCCTTTTCTCAGTTGGTTCTGTCAGGGGAGTTGGTCAGAGATATGCATAAGTAACATACAAGGCTTCATTTCATTCTTTGCCATTCTCCATTGTCCTACATGTGCTTCATTGTCCATACATAAGTAACTGACAGATGAAGGAAGAAGGAAGTGACTGACTGAGTATGGGAGGCTCCCAGCATGATTCTTATGGATTTTAAAGCAGGCAACTGAAGGACAAGTGGGATTCACCAATTGCAGATGGGCTGCCATGTCTAGAATCTTTCAGTGCTGCTGAAACAATCTCTCTCACCTCTTGTTCACTGTCAGCAATTATCTCATCTTCTTTCTTTCGAATGGGTGCATCCAAAGCTGGCCATGGGATAAAGAATAACTTGTCTAGTCCCAGGCTGCCATTCCAGGATACTGCCCATCAGTCTACTTTGAGAAGTCCCTAGGTGAGTACCATTTCCTGATAAGAATACGTCACTAATCAATTTGCTCCTTGGGGATGCCTTGTGCCAGAAGTGTCTTGTGTGTACACGTGGAGCTGCAGACTCCCTGCCTTTGTGTTAAATGGAGCCAAGTGATGCTTGTAAAATGGAGTCACCCAGGGCAAGGCATGTAGAAGCCACTGCTTCACAAAGATGGAGTTGCTCAGAGCAGGACACAGTCTGATCTCCCCACAAATACAATGATAGCAAAGTTGAAATCCATCCTGCCTCATTTGCTCTTCTGGCCCTCAACTGCACTGCAGTGATGGAGCCAAATAGAGTATGATGAGAATATTTGTTCTCCCCGAAACCCTGCTATGGTTGGGAAGCTGTGCAGCTCACAGTAACTTCTTATGCACCCTTTTCTGTTACATTTTTCTCTCCCTGTGGTAGAAAAGATACAAGAAGAACAGCCAATTTTAGAAAAGTTCACATGTGCAAAATGCAGAGCAATTTTTGTATTGTTCTGTGAGTGGTTGGCTCAGTTGCAAGGATGAACTGTGACAGTCTTTTCATAGAACCAATCATGCACACATAGAGTATTCTATGAAGTTCTTTTGTTATTGGGCCTTAAACATAGAGTGTAAAAAGGACCTGATATTTTTGGTTATTTAAAATATAATGATAAAGGAAATTGAAGGGCATGGTCTTACGTTCTTGTGTCTTGGATTATACACACACACATATACACACAAGGACATACACATGCATGCATGCATACATACATATGTATACACATGCATGATAACACACACACACACACACACACACACACACACACACACACAGAGGAAACAGAAGCTACTCCACCTTCACTGTGTGAACAGAGGTAGGCAAGCCACATTTCTCCACAAACAATTCTGCGTTACTTCTCCTCTGGAGTGGATTAATGCCTGGGAGACTGAGAGCCATGGAGTTGATGACCCTTTGCTGGCCTCACATTACAGGAGAAATACTAAGGAGAAAATCTCTTCTGAGACCTTAGCCTTGGTGATTTCCGTAAATGACTCCACCTGAAATTGCAGGGATCACGTATCCTCCTGTAATTACTGGTGTTCTAATTTCCTGGGACTAATTTTAGGGGGTAGAAGATTTTAATCACAGAAAGGAATTGTTTCCATTGTTCAGACAAACTTGGGAAGTCCAGTGGAAAGTCAGTGCCTGAGAAGCCCCCAGAAAATTCCACAGGGACAAACTATCGGTCAGTCCCTGTCCACTACCTGGGAGAGACACCATCTGGGAGTCAGGGTTATGCTGATTTTCCCAGCAAACTCTTGCCTTTTTTTAATACCTTTGTGCCTCGAGGACATGACAGAGTGTAAACATCTGGCAAACATCTGAAGGAGTTTCTCTGCATCCACTTTCTTTAGGGGATGCTGCAGCTAGATGAGGTCCCCATACTTTCATAGGGTCTTGCAGTTCTGTATGTCTGCTGAAGGAAAGCTTAGGGGCAATGAAAGTGCAGAGAGGGTTGAAGAAAGAAGTGGCTTCTCTGCTCAGGAGACTGGGGAAGACCAGGAGTGCTGTCAATACAACAAGTCATTAGAAAGCATCCAAGAGCCTTCCATAAGGCACCAGGAAGGTCCCTCCACGTCCAGCCTACCAAGTTTGTAAAACAAAGTAACTTCCAGCATTTAATACCCTTTGCAAAAATACCCATTGTGTTAAGTTAATGTCGAGCACTCACCACTTGCTGGGTGGAACTAGCCTTCAGTGCCTGCAGTTCTGTTCCATGCTTACACTGCAGAGTCTCAAGGCTCAGACCTTCCCATTGGTAAGACCTCATAACCTTGTTTCATTTGGAGAGTTGCCAGTCCGCCTTCCACCAATCAGGACACTGTCTCTACCATGAGATACCAGGAAAAACGTTATGCACAATACACCACTATAGAAGCAAATCAGGAAGAAAACTTCTGAGAGTTTTCAGGAAATGATATCAATAAACTTTACTATGAATAGACTGGGGTCAGCAGAGGAGAGAGGTAATCTCAATAGTTTTTATTCCTAATACATATATTAGTGATTTGCTTTTTCTTTTTTGCTTGTTCTGGTGGTAGATAGCTAAAGGTGTCATCTTAGCAATTGAAAGCTAGAGGTTTGGAGACAATTATAAAGAATTAGTAGTTGAGTTACGTTCTGAGCAAGCCTGTCCGATTGCTGGGGAGGGTTCAGCCTAACATGGGTGGGATTAGTCCCTACACAGGTAGATAAAATAAAGGGAGTTGGTTAAGTTAGCTGAAATTCTTAGGGGTATTTGGTAAGACATGCAAGTCTGCCAAGCGAGGATTGCCCGTTCCTCAGCAGTGGATATGATGTGACCAGTTCTCTCAGGTCCTGGTGTTGGTATGAATTCTCCTGCCAAGCTGGACAAGGAACCAAGAATCATGAGAGAATAAAACTCCTTGTTTTCCTAAGGTGTTTGATTGTAAAATTATCAGCAGATGCAGAGTGACTGTGACAGCTCTTTTGTGTTTTGTTTTATTTTGTTGAAACAAGGTCTCACTGGGCAACTCAGGCTGGCCTTGAACTCTAGTTCCTCTTGCCTAGCATTCCTGAGTTCTGGGATTCCACCAATGAACTCGTCATACCTGCTTGTCTCTCCTTTTCTTGTGATTCTAATTTTTCTGCGAGGAAGAGACTTGGAGCACTCAGGAAAGAAGGCTATCGAGTGTGTTCACCCTCTCTGTTTGGGGTTTCTATTCTGCATGGATTACCCTGGCAGCTGCATCTGCCTCTGGGACAGATGGTAGGGGGTTGCCAGTTCAACTGCTATCTCACCCGGACCTGCGTTTTCTGAGTCCTAGTGAGCCTTTATTCCACCCCTGCTAAGTGTTCCCAGTTATAGAAAACCATTCCTTACCTGACCAGAGGCCTTTCCTGGGCAAATCTACTAAAGAAAGGAAGGGAAGAGTAGGAAAGAGAAGGAAGGAAGAAAGGAAATGAAGGAAGAAACAAAGGAAAGAAAGGGAAGGAAGAAAGGAAAGGAAGGAAGGAAGGAAGGAAGGAAGGAAGGAAGGAAGGAAGGAAGGAAGGAAGGAAGGAAGGAAGGAGAGAAAGAGGGCAAGAGGGAAAGAGAGGAAGGAAGGAAAGTATAAAGATGCAGAAAGCGTTGGGGAAACAGTTCAGGGGTTTAAAGCCTTTGCTTCACAAGCAAAAGGACCTGAATTAGAATCCTTAGATCCCATGTAAAAACCCCAGGCAGAAAATGGTGACCCACAGTTCTGGCCCTGGAAGACAGAGTCTGGAGGACCACAGAAGAAAGCAATAAGGAAGCATAAGGAAGTAGAACAATCCAGGATGATTCCAGATGTCACTCATGGGCCCACAGGCGCACATGTCAAGTGCCCTTTGGTAAACACACATATATCATGTATGCACACGCACGCACACACACACACACATACACACACACACACACACACACACACACACTATGTGGAAGGGTGAGAGACAGGCAAATGATGGAAAGTGATCAGTAGAATTCAATACTCCTGTAACCTCTGGAACTTGGCTGACTGAGTTCCCATGGGAGCCCCTTCCCTGCTGGAGACCTTGTGGAGGATGAATCACCCCAAAGGTCTTCCCATCTTCATCATATGGGCGTCTTTCTAGACGGAAGTCAACACTTCCCTGAAGGTTTCCAGGTTCCCTGCAGAAGGTGTGAGTGAGGCACTGAACAGCAGAGGTGTCTCTCTCCAAGTGTGTGCACATGGGAGGGTTTTAAACCCAAGATAGCACTAGCATTTCTAGGATTTATATCAACTGTCAACATGGGAGACATCTGTGGCCCCCATTGTTGTGGAACCTAGCTGTTGCTAGAAGTTCATCTCCTAAGTTCACTGGGTAAGGAGGTTAGAACTGAGGGTCAGAGGTCATGCTGGGTATGTAAGTTAGAGGTAGACTTATGAGGTGTCAGGTAAAAGTGAAGTAGCTCCCCCGGAGGATGGTGGTCTGGGGAAGAGTGTCAACTGAAAGGAGGCCCTCCAACACAGGACTAGGGAAAACAAGGCCACTCCTGCTGGGAGATCCCACCCAGAGGTGATGGTCTTCTCACTTCGGGGAAGTGAGCTCTGCCACTTGTGTGCAAGTGTCTCTGCAGCCAACCAACAGGGAAGGTCCTGAGAACGCAGCCTGTGACCTCCATGCTGGGGAGGCTGGAAGGAAGGGCAAGGAGACTGTTGGGCATGGCGGGTGTGGGGCTCATCCAGGGTTGATGAAATGTCTGCAGCAGCAGAAGGGATGAGAAAGAGAGTTTGGAGCATTGCAAGGACCTGGAGAAGACAGGTATATATCCAGACTCTAGAGATATCTGCTTATGCTCATCTGAGAAAACAGGCGAGAAGATGGTGTGGTACAAAGACACAGGGTACAAGACCATGGCAGAGGCAACCCTTTCTTCACAGTATAGCTGTTGGTCTTGAGGGTGATGGTTCAGAGGAAATGTAGACAGTGCTGGGACAACAGCCCTGCAGGTGCATATGACTTGTGATGTTGATCCAGCAAGTCAGGGTGGAAGATTACTGTGACTTGCTGGAACATAAAGGACCATTAGAAGACGGATCGCAAGGTCACCTCAACAGATACGGATCGCAAGGTCACATCAACAGATATGAGAGCTTTGGAGTCTACGGAGATGGCCTCAGTGGTCACATAAGATAGTCATGCCTGGGAGTCACAGGCATGTAGTTTCTTAAATTGATGAACCTTTACTCCCTGGACCTTACAGAAGCTTCATGGTAAGGCACAATGCAGGAAGAAGTAGCCACTCAATTCTGTGACTTTCTGAAGCAAGCAACATTTGGGCCACCTGTGTGTGTCTGACCCGGGCCATACCCAGGGCTCTGTTCTCAATAGGTGCTAGAGTCTAGTTACAGAGACCACATTGGGTGTCCAAGAACTCTAGAAAAGAAAGTTCATTTGAAGACAGATTAAAAGACCACACAACATCTAAGGCTTTAAACCTTACAAGTTCAAGAACCCAACGTTGTTTTCACAAGCTCAATTTTATACTTGTCTTGTGTATATGCGTCTGTAGTTTAGCTTTCACATGAATATTAAATTAGGGGATATTTGTAGATGTCATCCCTCGGTTCCTGTTCTGGCATTCCAATATATAAAATTCAACAACAGGTAAGAGCAGCGAAAAGATCCTGACCTCCTAGTGCTGTGATAACTTGAGTCTTCCTTGGGAAGTTCATATGAATGACTAATATGCTTCTTTCTTGATAAAAACCTACAGACGTTGTAAAATGTATTTTACAAGTGTGTATCAATGAGGATTAGATCTGTTGTAAGATATGTTGAAGCCTTTCTACGCAGGCTTCTTCAAGGAAGGATTGCTAAGTTACAAGCAATTTTCTCCCCCACCCCTTTTTAGGTCTGACCTTAAAACCCACTTTAGCTGTTATTTTTGTATTCATGGGATGGCGACCCTCTTAATGAGATTGAATCGAACAGCTCTGAAGTGCCTCTTCTTGGCTTCCTGTTGAGCCCACATGGTTTGCTAGGGCAGGTACCACCCCAGCGGGGGATCCCTGCTTGCCACAGCTGCCGCAGACTCCTAATTGCTTGTGACATGGTGCTGCCTTTTGATCTTGACCGTGTTCTCCTAATCACTTAATCATCGACAGCATGGAGACACGTTTAACCACATACCTTGTGTGAACATCCAACTCAATGTTTCTCCTGAGGCCAAAGAGGTTTCAGCATTTTTAAAATGCACATCCACAGCATCTAAGGCAAGAGGTGCTTATTTCCTGCACCCCGTGTCAGAAGGAGGTGGCCAGGAGAGCAGCTTCTCCTCTTCTAGAGAGTTGAGTTACCTAATTAATGTTGACTGACAGCTGTCCCTGGCAAAGGGAAGGTAGGCTGGAAAGCTAACTGTTGGACAGACAAACACAAGGGCCAGATACTGGCATTGTATGCCTGTGCTCATCTTTTTACCTTAAGAATATTTATATTTTACTTTACTTACCTCATGTCTGTTTCTCTCCTTGGGTTCTTGATATTCATCTATCACCTGTGTTTTAAAAATGTTTGCTGAGTGAATGAATGAACATTTAAAGAATGAATGTTAAAGTGCATTTACTTAGCTAATGTCATGCATGCACACAGAGGCCTGAAAAACTCAGAAGAAAATTCATCTTTTATCTCTCTCTCTGTATGTGTGTTTTTGTGTGCATATTCACGTGCATGCATGCAGAGACCAGAAGTCCTCATCAGGTGCCTTGCTTAATCATTCTCCATCTCATTCATTAAGACAGAGACTCTCACTAACCATGGAGATCACTAATTCAGCTAGAGTGACTGGCCAGCAAGCACTAATGAATTTCCTGATTCTGCTTCCCCAATACTAGGCTGAGATTGAGATCTTATGCTGTTTGGCTGTTAACTTTTGTGTATGCATGCTAGAGATCTGAACTCAAGTCCTCATCTTGTGCATCAAGCACATTATAGACTGAAACATCCATCTGCCACCCCGTCATTCCTTAATTGCAATGAAAATGCAATCATGTAAAGATTTCTAGCCTGAGGACTCCTGTACCTAGAAACTCACTGCAGTGAGACTGGTCCATATCAGTCTTGAATAATGACTGACATACCAACATGCCCCTAGACTATTCAGGAACTCAAGAAAGATAAGAATATACAGTGGAAACCCTAGAGCTGGATGAGTGCCCTATCAATGGGATGACCTGAAAGGTGGCAATTTGGTATGCCACAAGAGGCCTGAATCTCCACAAGAGTAGACAAGCCAGAAGGAACCCTGGGGTTCATAAAAGCAGACAGGGAGGAGGGTGGAAGGAAGGGGAATGGATTGATGAAGGGAAGGAGAAGAAATGGGAGGGAGGGGGAAGAGACAGAAGCAGGAATAAGTACTCAATATGCTTATTGTCATAGTTAAGTAGAGGTGTGAACTTGACAGTTGAGGGTTTGAGCTTTGGGCACATTGTGGAGAATTAGTGGTTGCATTAAGCCCAGAGCAAACCTGCAGGAGATTGTTTGGCTGATGGGGAAGGCCCAGGTGGGTAGGACTAGGCCCAGAAATAAAATACAGAGAGCTGGTTGAGAAAGTTGGCATCCTTGTGCATGCTTGGCCAACATGATGATCTGGCAAATAAGGATCGTCCCTCTCTCAGCCATTATGTAGAGATGGTGTGGTTAGTTCCCACTAGCCCTGATGTTGGTACATGCTCTCCTGTCAAGCTGGACTACAGACTGTAACCAGACTATCATAAGAAAACAAACCCCTTGTTCCTGTAAGTCACTTGATGGTGATTTATCAGCAACCATGGAGGCAACCCGCAACATTTATAAAAGTAGAAAAATAAAATAAAATGAAAGACTCTAGCCTGAATCTGAATCCCAAGTTCTATAATTGATAAACCGACTCAAAACTTCATTCCTGGGGTTACCTCATTTTCTCTAAGGCATTAATAGACAAAGTTTTAAATTTCCTGCATAATTTATCACTTAATTTACTAGTAATATTTCTCTTAGCTCTCAAATTAAACTGTTACTATTTCCTGGAAGAATTGCTTGCAAAGTGGCAGGAGGCCTGCACATTTTTGCTTAGTACCTGTGTATCCAAGTGGGGTCAAGGGCTGTCTAATGTTATGGGGAGCATGGAATTCTGAACAAGCTAAGTAGTGTCACACCTGTACCTTGGTTGTGTTGGGACACTCACAAGCCACTAACAGACTAATCTCAAGGCTGATAATGTTTTTCAATGAGAGACAAGGTAACAAGTACATTGTGATATCTGCACAAAAGCAGATATCAACATGCCATCACAAGTGGCCATAACTGTGTTCTTATAAATTTGGAATTTGGATTCCTTATAATCATCTATGTCATGACATATTCTCATTTTCACTCCTTCCTCAATCACATAAAATGCAAAATGCATGCCATGGTTGGCTAGACTTTTAGGAGGTGGGAAATGTCTACTCACTGTCACATGGGGACTGACAGAGGGTCTAACATGCTCTAGACCAGAACAGAGACAGCGTTTTCCTGGAAGAAATCTATTTGCATGAGGACAGTATTGAAGCTGGTTGTGAACTTGATCTCAATAGGCTTCCAATAAGATTTGGCTACTCCCAACTTTAGCAATTCTGTATTTGCTTGCTTTTTTCTCCTCACCTCCATGTTTGATATTTTACTAGATAAGAGTTGACATTATGAAATCTTAGTGCCCGGTCTGAAGAAGATACACTTCTGTTAGCTGCTTCTCTGTCTGCATAAGATTGCATCATGCTACTGTACTTATTGCTTTGATTATAGAAAGAAGTTGGTTTTGCATTGGAAAACTACATCCTATGGAATTCATATTAGTCTGTTGCTGTACTACTATTACAAAATCCCAGAAGCTGAGTGATTTACCAAGAAAAAATATTTGTTTAGCTCACAGTTCTAGAGGTTTGAGGGCATTTGATAGCTTCCAGTGAATACTGGGTGGCAGATGGCATCAAAACAGAAATACGTGTGAAAGAGTGACATTTCAGTGTTAGTAAGAAAGCCTGAAAGTAGGCATTGGCTCTTGTATAGCAACTCACTCTCTAAAAGTCCCATGAGAGCTCTCCTAACACCTTCTGAGGGCAATGCCCCAATAAGTTGGCCAAGTTCCACAAACACCCCTTCTGAAAGAGCCTGCTACCTCTCAACATCAACTCCCTGAGGATCTAGCTTCCAACACAATTGACTGTAACCAAACTATAACAGCATGAGACTGAGAAGCCCCTCTGGGGCTTTTGGAAAAGGGTCCTTGGACATTTATTTGCCATAGCTTTCACCAGCACACATTCAGGTCTTCTCTGGTTCTGGGCAGGGACTCAGATAACTTAGCTATAGTAAAACCTGAAAGGGAAAAGACATTTTCTTTCTTTCAACAATGGCATCTTTTTCTGACTACAAATGACTGGCTCAAGCAACTCATAGATTCACAGGCTTTTCCTATTAATCCAGCTGAAAGTCTAGATGCTGTACCTGCTTAAGTTTCTATGAGAGCAATCCTTGGAACTTTATCCCTCAGTTTTTTCTTTCTTTTTTTTTTCCTTTTCTTTCTTTTTATTTTATTTAGTTTTGAAATAAAATGAGATATAGGGAAAATACAACTTTGAATCGCTGGAGACCAACATCAACCCATGATGTTTTAATTTGGGGAGAAAGTTTTTGAACCCCATTTCAGAAATGGAAAAAGAAGCAGAGTAAACTAAGGAGAGATCTGTCTCAGCCCCCTGCCCCCCGGTCCTCAGTACTTTTTGTCATCCACACAGAGCTACCTTGTCTAATACTGATGTTTGCATGATGTGTTCACATGTAGATGGAAAGTTATTCTCATGGAAACATGAGGAGTAAAATCAGCTGTCGATAAGCTTTTAGAAAGAAAATAAAGGATTGCCAGGAATGTGGACACGATGGAACATTCTGGAAACATTTGAGACTCTGTTCAGAACACCTGTCCCAAACTAAGTAAAATATGACACCACAGGGAACCACTTCCTTCTGCTCATGGCTGATGTGTTATCACTGGGATATGGACACACACATCTTCAGATCATTATGCACACATGTGTCAAATTGAGCGTACTCCAAAATCTGTATGATCAAAAGTTCTCAAGTAATTTTCGGCCCTGACATAATCCACTTCTCAGTTTCAGGGCCTGTTAAACCGTTTTCATGAGTACTTACAGAAAGTCACCCATGTGTGCAGAGTGGAGAATGGAATGAGAAACACCGCATGGTCTCAGAATGCAGAGGGGCTCTCATTTCAAAACAAAGCCAATATTTGGGTTTTCCCCAGGCTGCACAATTGTACTTTTGCACCAGTGTCTTCATGGCAGACGGAGAGTTCTTTGATTCAGAGCTCTGGAACTAGGGTCACGGTCTGTGCTGATTTTATGGTTCAATTGTCAGAAATTTGTAAGCGATGGGAAAGAGGTCACTCTGGCTCTTTGATATAATTTCTATACCTAGTTATTTATTCATGTCATGGCAAAAAAATGTACTTCACCATAACCATTTGCTCTCCACGGGTATCATCGACAACTGTGTAAGCAGGTCTAGCTCCACTCAGTCCAAGTTCTCACACCTGCCAAAGACACACAACACATATAGGGAGAGGAAGGCACAGGGAGAAGAATGGTGTCCTCGCTGAGACAGAGATGAGCCTGTCTCCATTCTAATGAGTTTCTGTCTACATTTCATCTTTCTTCTCTGTGTCCTTCTCTACATAGTGTTGGGAGGGAATAAAATCCAAGGAACGTTTCAGAGAGGTGATCTTCACTTCTTTGTTTGCTTGTCTTTGTTTTCTGGTATTGCTGATGAACTTAAGGCCTCCTGCATACGAAGCTCTACATCTACCCTTGTGCAACATCTCCAACTCCAAGAAGTACATCTTCAGAGGTTAGAAAATAGCTACAGGGATTCACAACAGAGAGGCACTGTAGTATGTTCACAGCGCACTTCTGCAATAGCAGAGTTTATATTGCAGTGGCTGGACAGACAGGATTATGCATTATGTGTTCTGGGGATCTAGTCAGGTAAATAAACTGTGAGAAGTAAGCTGATCACATAGAGAGGGGCCTGAAGGCTGGGGACTGAGAGAATAGTTGTTCCTAGCCCCTAAAATTGGGATCCAATTTTTAAGAGAAGAAAAAAAAAAAAAGAGCATGGAGCTGAGTTGTGGAAATCACTGATGAACATTGGCAAAGACAACTCAAGCGCAGCAACCACTGCTCTAGCACTTCAGAAAGACGAGTGGCTCTTTATTCATATGCCCCTTATTCAGGCCTTTGGTGAAGAAGAAGGAAATTTTGAGTTACATGCGTTACCTCTTTTTACTACATATACTCCTGTAAAACTCCTCCTCTTCCTCCTCTTCCTCCGAAGGATGATAAAATAGAAAAAAAAATGGTGAAAGGGTTTTAGGGTTCTTAGTCTTCAAGGATATTTTGGGATCGTGGCTTCCTTTCCTGGGTGAGGTTAAGATGTCTTCCTACAGAGACCTCAGGTGTTGGAGGGACAGTTCAGGTCACAGTGTGGACACCCCAGTCTCAGAAGAAAAGAAAGCCTTTTTTCTCTATTGTCTGTACAGAGAAAGACAATTTAGTGAGTAACAGAGATCACAAAAGCATTCAGTCCTCAAGTGGGAGGCTGCCTTGGATAGAGATGCTAGAGCAATCTCCTGACCTGATATTCCTCAAAATGTGGAGAACAGAGAGAGGAGTCATTAAGGATATGCTTTTCTTCTCCTAAAGAAATAAAAGCTTGTGGGCATATCTCAGCACCAAACTCAAATCATGCAGGGTGTGACAGATGTTCTCTAGGGGGCAGATAAGACAATGACCATGAGAGCAGATGGAATCTTGGAAAACTAGGGATCTTGAAGTGTCCATGTCACTTCTGATAGCAATGGGAATGGCTCACAGTTATAGAGCCCAGGATGATGACATATCTGTCTGCACTATGTCTTCTGCACTTCCATCTTCCTCCTCTTTCTTCTTTTGCCCCTCTGTTTTATTTCCATTCCCTGATATTTCTCAAGGGACTCTGGAGACAAGACTCTGGTTCCTCTGCAAGGAATTTTTTTTTCTCATCATGTTCCACTGATTTTTTGTTTTAATTCTCAATCCAGGTCTGGAGACCACCTTGAGGGGTGACAGGGTAATTCAATTTTCAATCCCATTTCACTGTGAGGCTTTCACTGGGGCTGACCAACAAGGCACCAATTAGGGGAAACAAGAGGCCGAAGAGAAACAGAACTTTGCTACTGTATGGCCTGTGTGTGTTTTGACATCTAATGTGAACTTCAACCTGGCCTGTGCTCCTTTGGGAGCTTTTAAAAAGAAATAAACTTAGTCTCATTACCATCAGATACAATGATGGGGGAAATGGGCTGGAAAAAATCCCGCATCTTTTCTGAGCCCTATTTTGTGCTTACAAAAGAGAAGGGCAAATTCTTTACTGCTGTGCCAGTCAGCCATTATGTTTAACAATCTAATTAGAAAGGCTGGGTAGCCTATTCCCATTGTAAAAGCCGAGACAGCACACATAAGCACATCCAATTAGACAGCTGTCCCTTTACCATGAGAACTGCCCTCCAGCCAGGTTCTAATGAAGGACCTGCCACCCCAGCCCCTCCCTTAAGCCCCAGGGAACAAGTTTTGTCTGTAAACCAGGCCAGATGACAGTGGTGGGACATTCAGGGATATGCATCCTAATGCAGACATCTGCATTTTTACCTGTGTGCTGGCACACAGCAGGAAGTCTTTGCCTGACTTCGAGATTTAACATCCATCCCCCCTGACTGGTTGATGGATTCTCTGCTCCTATACAATTTGAAGCCATGTTCTCCTTCCAGACCCCAACGCCTGCCCTTGTTCAAGCAGGTCAGAGTGATGCTAACAGGTGGCAATAAATCAGAACCATTGCTTTCACTTTCATGAATGTTACTTTCTGCACGCCAGGGACTTGAATAACTTGAAACAGACCAAAAGCTGTACATTGAGCCGCATGCTTGCCATGCCTTTGCTTTTCACCACGTATGGCTTGAATTAAGGCACCCCATGTTGAGCAGATTGCTCGCTGCAACTTAGTCATCTGTTTAGTGTTTGGCATATCCCGCAAGGCAGTCGTGGTTATTCACAAGTCTATTAATTAAAAGGAGATCTGGTGGAGGGCCTACTAAGTGGCCCTATGGACTTCAAATACAGATATACTGCCAGTGTACTTTCAGACCCCAGGCATTCCATCTGCAGGTTTTGTCTGCCCTGGGCGGTTGTTGGAACTTGGCTTGCAGAGAAAAGAAAAAAAAAGAGTTCTCATTGTATGAGTACTAAGGACAAATGTATCATCAAGAACTAGAGCAAAGCTGTCTGAGCAGATGTTGCCATTGTGCTGAAGACTGCATTTTTCAAGCTGTATCCAGGGGCTGGAAAGAGGGCTTAGTGGGAGAAGCACTTATCAGACTAGCATAAAAGACCTGGGTTCATGTCTTCAGCACCCACACAAAAATCCAGGTATGGTACATTATTGCAGTTCACCTGCATGGTTGCTGATAAAATCAACATCAAACAAGGGGTTTATTCTCTTACAATAATCTGGTTACAGTTCTTAATTCAGCTTGGCAGGACAGCTTGCACCAACATCAAGTGGCTAAAGGAACTGCCTGCACCATATTCACTTAACAGCTAAGAGAGGGGCAATCCGTACTTGACAGACAGTATGTCTGGCCAAGTATACACAAGGATGCTTCCTTTCTCAAACAGTTCCCTTCATTTTACTCACCTACCTGGGAACTAGTCCCACCTACCACGGGCTGGGCCTTCCCCATCCATTAAATAATTTCCTACAGGTTCACTCTGGGCTTAACTCAACTACCAATTCTCTACAAATGTGCCTAGAGCTCAAACCCTCAACCATTGAGCTGACACCTGTGTCTAACAATGACACTTGTTAATTTGACATAAAATTATATCACTTTAAAACTGTAACCTCACCTTGTCCCCATGGGTGTTAAATTTATCTTATAAATATCTTTATTCTAAAGGTCTGAAGTCTCTTAACCATAAGATCCTGTCATATCAAATTAAATACTTCAGCACAGATAAAGCATTAAAATGGAAGTATTATGATGCAATAAAAAATATAAAGCTAAAGTCTAGCCTGTCAAATACTGTATCTTATATCTCAATGTCCCTCTTTTGTTGCTCATCATGTAGTCATAATGGCTTAAAGATTTTGGGAAATTTCAGTCCCTCTTCACAGCTCTACGTTGCTCAAACAGTGTTTCTCTGGACCAGATTGAATCTCAACTCACAGCCATCCTCAGCATACATCCTAGTATACAGCTTTTTTTTTGGCAGATGTCCCATGTTGGCTATGGCATCTCCAATATCTTCACTTCTCAGTGGCAAAACAGGCTTCAACTCTATAGCACAAAATGCCCTTCATGGGTCTCTCTGCAGGCTTCCTGCCACACACTGCCTGGGTTCCTGTTATTCTCTGAAACCTTGGAGGAGGTATCCACGACCTCTTCCCTCTTGTATCTTTGATGCCTTTAAAACCAGTACCATGTGGACGATGTTGCAAAGTTCTGCCATAATATCCAGGTAGCAATTGACTCCCTGGAATCACAACTGATTTGGCCTCTGTGCTGATTCTCAGATGAATCTCTATGCTGGGCAGAATCTTTTTTTTTAATTTTTAAAAATTTTTTATTTTTATTTATTCAATTGTGTGTGTATGCACATGAGCGTGTGTGTGTGTGTGTGTGTGTGTGTGTGTGTGTGTGTGTGTAGAACCACAGGCAAATTCAGGAACCACCATGGACCACCTCCTTGTTTACTCTGTCTTGGGATTCACAGGCTCTGCCCTACCAGGACCAGAAATGCAGGCCGCTCTGCTTCCACCTGGAGTCATACGTGGGGTCTGGGATCTGAACTCAGGACCTTCCACCTGCTAGGCAGAGGTTTTACCCCTGAGCCACCTTTCCAGGCTGGGCAGAATCTTAACACGGTGGTATTCATTTCTTCTACCATCCCAGTGCAAAGCACTAAGTTTTTCTTCAATAATATTCACTACCTCAACAGCTTGCAGTTTCTTTTCTGTCTGCCCTGTCCAAAACTAGAGGCTGCCAACACAGCTCTCCTCTATCAAGTAAACCAGTTCATTATCTTTAAATTCAGGTTCGTCAAAGTCGTTGTTCCCTTCATCACAAACTAGGCCCAAACAATTCACAATTCTTCCAGCATTTCTAGTTTCTAAATGCCCCAATAAACTTCTCAGAATGGTATTTGTAATCCATAGATTCAAAAGTTTCAAATATTTCAAGGCGTCTCCAACAAAACAGATCAAAATCCACAAAGTCCACATAGCCAGATTTATCAGCAACAACCTACTTCTCTGGTACCAAATTCTGTTGCAACTACTCTGCCTGGCTGCTGATGAAATTACTGTCAAACACAAATTAAGAGAGCAAGGGTTCATTCTCTTATGATAGTCTGGCCAAGTTCTTGGTCCAGCTTGACAAGTAAGATTATACCATCACCAAAGTGCCAAGGGAACTAGCCATGCCATATCCAAATAACAGCGAAGATAGGGGCAATCCTTACTTGACAGACCAGCATGTCTGGCCAAATATACAGAAGGATGCTCCCATTCTCAAACAGTTCCCCCTATTTTATTCGCCTGCCAGGGCACTAGTTTCATTCACCATGAATGGGCTGGGCCTTCCGCATCCACTAAACAATCTCCTGCAGGTTGGGCTTAAATCAACTACTAGTTCTGTACAAATGTGCCCAGAGCTCAAACCTTCCACGATCAAGTTGACACCTGTGTCTAATTATGACATATGGATACCTGCAATCCCAAAATGGGGTAGGTAAGGAGAGACAGGTGGATTTTGGGGCCTTGATGGCCAGCCAGTTTTCCAAAACAGTGAGTTCCAGGTTCACTGAAAGATCCTGTTTCTGTAATAAGATGGATAGAGAAAGAAGAAGACACCATACCTACATGCATACACACACAGAGAGACACTCAGGGACACAGACACACACACCCCCACACACACCATATTCCATGCTTCCACTGCCAAAAACTAGTTTCAACACATTGAAAGCACCTTGCATTGAACAGAAAATGCAAAGGATCATTAAGTTCTGGGAGGAGGTACAAAGCACATTGTATCCATTGCAAGTAGAATAGGGATGAAAACTACTTTCATGTTCCTCAAAATTCTTGGGGCCAAAATGCTATTTGTGTTTTCTTTCTTATTCTAAAAGTTGTTTCACCAGAACAATGGCACAAATGTGTTATTTCCTGCAAGGAACTGGTGAATAATGACATATGAAGATTTTTGCAAACTTCCTTGGTATTAGTTACTTTTCTTAGCACTTTGACCAAATGCCTACAAAGCAATTCAAGTCAGTTCTTTCTTCCCTCTTTATTCCCTCCTTTCTTTTGTTTTCCATATCATTATCTCTTTGCAAGATGTGATATTGCAAGCTGGAGAGATGGCTCAGGGGTCTTAACCCCTCTTCCTTGTAAGCAGAAGTTCCTGAGTTCAGATCCTAGTTCCCACATAAAAAAGCCAAGCAGAAATGGCCGTGGCCTGTACTTCCAACTTTATAGGCAGAGCCTGGGAAATCCTAGAGCAAAGCAAGAAGGAGGTAGAATCAATCCAGGATGATTCCCGAAGTCACCCTTGGTCTTCCTCAGGGACACATGTGCCCTCTGATACATACTATTTATTCATTTGTTCACTTAGCGTGTACGTGTGTGTGTGTGTGTGTGTGTGTGTGTGTGTGTGTGTGTATCACCTAGAATAACAGAGATAGTGATTCTGTGTTGGAAGCAGGAGGCTGTATCATGGTAGTCAGTGCCTATGATATTGCATCATTTGTCTAGAGTCTTTACCCAGCTTTTCTATCTCTGTGATTTGGCTATGGTCTGGGGTATCCCACAAAGTCTCATGTTTGAGAAGCTTGGTCCTCAGTGTGAAGCTGTTGAGAAGTAGCATAACCTTAAAATGTAAAGCCTAATGAAGGCAAAAGGCAAAGGGTACCATCCTCAGAACAGACACTGAGTCAGTGACTTCTGCAGACACAAAGAGGCCAACAAACTTGCCTGGTGTCATATTGATTTGAGCATCTGCAATGTTCCAGACATTGGCTGAGGCACTTGACCAAATAGACACAGGTTATTACCCCAGCGCAGTCAGTATTCAGTAGGTGTTAGTACTTGGAATCTGTCTATACTATTTGACCTTGGTTCTACCCTTGGCGAATGAATGAACTGAACGAAACCCAAAGCAGAGCACATGTTACTTTCTTCTTTAGTCAATATCTGCTTCACTGATTAATATGCAACCTGCTGACTACCAAGGGCTATGTTTCTTGAGACAGTGTCTCTTTCTGTCAAACAGGCTGTCTTGGAGCTTACTATATAGAGCAGACTGGTCTGAAATTTACTTTGTGAGTCAAGTTGGTCCCAAACCCCTGGCTACCCTACTCCTAAGAATACAGATATAAGGTACCATACCCAGATCAATAATATTTATACACTATTATTAAACTTTCAGGTTTAATGCTATTGGTAAGAAATAGTACATTCCTTAGTTAAAGAAACAGCCTCAGAAATATTCAGTGCTCAAAGCTGGCCATGGAGATTTAGGATCAGCTTAGCTACAATTTTACAGAGCAGTTGCCTTCCACAGTGGTGCTGAGGGGTGGCAGCCCATGCCACCCTCTACTGGTGTCTCTTTATAAAAAGTGACTGTGTTCCTCTGTCCTAGAAACCAGTCAAGCTCAGCCTGTGTAGTGTGATATCCTTTGGAATCTAAACCCTCTCAGTCCAAGGGTTCTCAGCTTGGATGCACTTCAGAATCATGGGAAATCAATTATATTATGTTTTCAGGGATGGGGTCAATGAGTGGTTGGGAAGCTCATGGAGCTGAGATTGTTGTAGAGAGGACCCAGAAGGCTGTGGGTGTGAGTACGGATGTATGCAGGAAGATCAGGGATAGCCGTGTGGTCTTCTGTGACCTCCATTAGTGCCCCTAAGTCCAAGTGTGTTGAATGGGAAGTGTCCAAACTGAAGACCATGGCCTGCACCATGGTAAAGCTGTGCTGGCCCAAGTAGCACCAAGGCCTGTGCATCGGTGCTGCTGAATCCCTGTTATTCACAGCTGTGTCTCTGTTCTCAGCTCCAGTGATTATTGCCTCCTAGGCCATGAGATTCTCAGTGTCATTTCCAACCTTTTTCATATAGCCCACGATAGGAAGCCTAACCACCTCTCCCTGTGCACTGCTGGAGCTGAGGAACACTCTTCCTCCAGAAGTAGATGCAGGATAGGTTAGTGTTGACCCAGAGCCTTTAGAATGCATCCTCTCACCCTGCAGCTTGCTCGAGAATCTCAGAGCCAATTGCCACCACACAGCCACATTGTAGTTCTGAGATGTGCGGAGGTGGTGATGCTTGGGCCACTTTATAGCACACTGGAGCATGAAGTGAGGCAGCACATGACCACCTTCCTATCTGAAAGGCTTTCATTGGTCAAAAAGCAGAGTCTTAGCAGTACAAGTCCAGCACTTCTGCAGTTCACTCACTCTTTTCCAAAAATTTTCTGTGCTTTTGCTTTTATGGTTGCATGGGCACGTTTGCTTGGGACAGCCATTGAGCCTTCAGAGATTTGAGCAAATATTCCTCTGGGCTGGAAAGTTTATCATTTCTTTCAATGTTTTTACATCCTTGCTTTCTCCTAGCTACCACCTCAGCACTCAGCACCTCTAACAACGTGTAGGCAGAGAGCCAACGGCCTCTTTTCTTCTAGTTAACTCCTGTCTGCTTCCAAACAGATTTCTCTCCAAGCTAGATATATTTCTCAAACTGCCTTAAACAACTGATTCATTTTAATTAATCTCAAGAGTCAGCAGCATTCTGACTGCCTTATGTTGGTAATAGTTTAACATTTTAAAATAAACTAATTTGCACATATAGTCATAGTTATGAAATCCTCCAGTTATAATGAGTATATGTACATACACACATGTGAATGTACACACACACACACACACACACACACACACACACACACACACAGACATTAATATGCAGCACCTTCTGGAAGTACTGCTCTCAGTCTCCATACCAACCCTGTCACATCAAAACATGACAGAAATGCAAACATCCTAATGCCCTCATTCTTCATCTTTATCAGAGTCAGCTATGCAAACAGTGTTAAAATGCTGTATTTGTTACATGAGTTGTTTGCATGAAAATGATCATGAAACTCACCTTATTATATACAGTAAAAAATTAGTTTCAAAAGGTTTTAATAAATAAGAGCAAACTTTTAGCTCTCATTGTCTCATTTTGTTATTAAAAACAATTTCAGGACACATAAGTAGGTGCAACCAGTTATTTAGTTATGCATTCGATAATGGCATGTGTTTGTGAATGAATTGCAAACACCACCTTGAGAATGGCAAAGATAATTGCATCGTGAACACTGTGGTACATGTCATTCTCATTGCTCTCATGATCCATAGAGAGGGGGACATGCGTGTTTCTCAAATGTTGCAGTTGATGTCCTGTTCACATGAACACATGAGAGTATGCACCCCATTCCCCATCCTTCCTAGACAGTCTTTGAACGAATGGATTTTTCAGTAGGACTTGGCTACATTAAATGAAATTACAGGAATCACTGATGGGAAAGAACACATCTGAAATGATGTCCTCCTCCAAGACAGGGTCGGTCCTTATCTGCATGTGCACACATGTCAGCTCTCGCCATAGAAACTGGGCATGTGGGCCTTGGGATTAAGGACTAAATAGAATTCATTCTTAGTAATGACAGGGAGTACCAGAGATTTTTCTTACCAAATGAAATAAGTTAATTTTCCAAACTCAGAAATAATGAACAGGAATGAAAATCTGGCAGGCAACATGGGGAGAGGGTTGGACAGGTGCCTCCTTTGAGTCTGGAGAGCAAGTACACATCTGTTCACGCAGGAGGACTTTAAATGGGCATTTGTTACGACAACCCTCCTATTAATGGCTGAGACAGGAACATGATTAGGCCCTGGTGGGAATATGCGATGGTAACATAGTGATTCATGGGAGCTGTGCTTTATTCCACCTGCTTCCTTCTGAGTGCAGCACCAAGGAAGGCATTAACCCCCGGAAAACTGACATCTAAATCAGTCACCAGGATAGCACCTGTGTGGAAGACTTGGGCTCCCTTTGAAAGCTGGTCCCTGCAACTGACTCATTGGCCTTACTGGCAGAAACACCTGTGGCACTTGGCCCTCATCTTAGAGGTAGATGGTGTCAGTGCACAGCACCCAAAGCATGCTCATTAATACACTAATACAAAGCAGCTTCATTAATACAGACGGAGTGAACAGTGACTTTAATGAAGGTCTAGGTACACCAAACGCCTTTTCACCTGGAGTATATACACCAAAATCAGATGGTGTATCTCATTGTATACTTAGTAGAATTATACACGATTGTGTCGGCCAGCTTTCTGTTACTGTGACAAAATGCCCAAGATGAAGTTATTCTGGCTGATGGTTCCAGAGGTGTGACTCTGTGGTCAGCCGGTTTTGTTGCTTTAGCATCTGTGGAGAGGCAAGTCAGCATGGTGGGAATGTGTGAGATGGGAGCTGCTGATCAAAAGGCAGTCAGGAAGCAAAGACAAAAGAGACTTAATCCGAATATACAGTTTAAGGACATGTCCCACTGACTTAACTTCCTTCCACTGGGTCCCACCTCCCAAAGGTACCACTATCCACGATAGTTCCACAAACTGGAAGTCAAGCCTTCAACTCCTGGGCTTTCAGAGGTTGAGAGTCATTCCTCCATTTTTCATTAGCTTCCTATCAAATGTGGGATTGTAGAAGACAGAAGAAGGCTGCAAGCTTCACGAAGCCTTATAGCTGAGCAAAACCTTTGCAAACCTTGTGAGAACCACCCATGTCATCCACTGCCACATCAGCTGTATTCGTTAGGTCTCAGAATATCCTGAGGCTGCAGGAGAACATGGAGTCATGAAAACCCAGACCAGCAAAGGAGAGGTGCTGAGAAAATTCTGTAGGTGCTCCCAGAATTTTTGGCTGGTCCTCAGCTGAGGGGATGATGGAGGATCAATCTTCTGGATGTGGCGGGTCATTCCCAAATTCTGAGTCCTGTGGTGCCCATTGAAGCAGCATCTGTCAAGATTAACATGCACATATGTCACGTGAGCATCTTGCTAACATATGGATGCTGTTCCAGTCAGTCTGGGGTTGAACTCCTGATTTGACTCTATCTTTCTGAAAACTACCGCAAGGTCTAAGACGCGTAGTCCTCAGGTCTTGGAAGTGGAGCCACACTGAGTTCTGACATCGGAACATCACCATGGCACATTGCAGGATTCCTGGGTAACTTGATGGAGCCAGTTGAGATTTACCATAGCTACCTGAAATGTGGTCCTGCGAGGGTGTTGCTTTCTCACTGTCATGTTTCATGACATGCCTTCTGATTGTTTTCTGGACTCAACACCATTAATTTTTACTTCAACACACACACACACAGAGGAAAATTGCATTTAGGGACCTGGTATACTCCTGCCCAAATGGTAGACACCATCACAGAATAGGCAGGCATGACTTTTGCATGAACAGTCTTCACTTTTTCCTTCAAGTGTGTTGTTTATCTTTAAACTCAGCCAGACCTCACACACATGAACCACAAACATCTTGTTGAAAGCGTGAGGTCGACACTTTGCACGTGCTCTTCAAACTTGGTGATCTCTTCTTCCAGCAGGTCGGTGCCCACTTTGTCATCTTCTACCACACACTGAATCTGCAGCTTCCAGCTGCTGTATCCCACAGGCCCTAGCTTGGAGCCTCCCTAGATCAGCCCATCCAACTGATAGATCATATGTAAGCATTGAGTTGGGCCATGTCTGTCTCAGGCTTGACATCCAGGAGGATGGGAGACAGGCCACCAGGGTGGACTTCTTGGCCTTCTTCTCTGCATATGGGCACAGCCTCTCCTCACATAGTCAGGCTGCCTGCTTGTCCTCCTCTTCCTCATTGCTGCTAAACAGATCAATGTCATTGTCCTCGTCGTCCTCTGCTAGTGTGGCTGCCTTCTTGGTTGGAGGCTCCACTTGGTGCCTGGGAGAAACATGATGGGTCTGTGGAGCTGTGGCTTGGTAGGGTGGGTGAGCTCTTCTCCAGGGCTCACAGCAGGGCCTCCAACATGGAAATAGCCTGCTGCAGATCCTGCGCATGCAGCAAAGGTTCTGGTTTTCCACTTCCAGGCTGGCAATGTATACAATGAGCTCACTGTGATCTCCACCAGGCCCACTAGAAGCCCTAGGGCCTGGACTTGCAGCCAGGGATTTCTGGATGTTCTCTTGGGCTTTCTCAGTGTCATGAAGGATCAAGGATTGCACTGGTGCCATTCTCCTGGCCGGAGCCACCAGCACAGGCCATTCATCTGCTCCTAGAACCTCCTCTCTGCCTGGTCGTACTTAAACTTATTGAACCAGATCTCATGCCCTAGAAAGTTGGTGGCCTTTTTTTTTTTTTTTTTTTTTGCTATGAGACTGCTTTTCTCTAGGAGAGTCGATGAAAACGGCTGACAACCCCTCAGCAACTTCTGGAGTCAAAAGTCTTTACTTTCTTATGTAAGTTATTTTACTTTTTCTAGTTTCACAAGCATATTGATAGTCCCTATTCCCTCCATCCCCCCCCCCACTCATCCCTTTCCCCTCCCTTCTTCAATCTATGCCACTCCTACCCTTCTGCCTTCATGGACTCCAGGGCTCCCTCTGGCCTCTCTACTCTTTATTTTTCAACTTTTATAAGCATATTGAGTACTTATCCCTGTGTTCCTGCTTTGCCTCTCCCTCCCATCCCTCCATCAATCCTTCCCTCCTGCCGTCTGTTTCTATGGATCCCAGGGTTGCTCCTGGCTCATCCACTCCTGTGGGAGTTCAGGCCTCTGTGATACATCAAGTTGCCTCTCCTCGGGAAACTCCACTGATAGGGGCATTTCCCTTCACTTATCAAGGTTTCTACTGTACTAATACATTTTTATTTCTCTGGAGTTCATTGATATTCTATGCGGGACTGTTGGTATGTCAGTCATTATGCAGGTCTGGTAAGAGCAAGTCTCACTGTAGTAAACTCTTAGAAGCACCTGTCCTGCCTTGAGTGGAATGTCTTGTTCAAAGATGGACTTTCCCATCTTTAGGTTCATACATTCTCACCACCTCCTCTTCTGTGAGTTTCCAAAGCCTTAGAATGGGGAGATTGGATTGTTCTGATTTTGGGTGAGCCCTGCTGAGTCACTGGCACTCTGCATTGTGGCTTTCCACCACTGTCCACTTCACTGCTCCTCTGCTGCCCTAGACTGTATCATGTCAGGGTGTTGATATTCTCTACCTCTCTCGTAGAAGAAGGTTTCTAGACTGAGAGGTCTCAAAGCCTCCAAACATTATAGGCTTTTGCTATTGCTCTCATTTGCTTTCCAAAAACCTGTCAGTAAGACCCTATTACTGAAGATGCAACACATATGGATCATAGAACATGGGCAAAATACATCAACTAGAACTTGTCTAAGAACTCCCTCCTTGCTGGATAGCTTTCACATACCAAGGAATACTGTAGAGGCTGCTGGGGGAGAAAAACAATCACAAGCCCCATCAATGCATTTTAATTTAATTTTTTAATTTTTTAACATTTTTTATTATTATTTCCGCTCATACAAACTTAATAGGTACACCAGTTCCCTCCCCCCTCCTCCTCCCCCTGAACCCCCTGCTCCCCTTCCCTTCCTCCCTGTCTCCCAGTGCCTCCCCCCAATTCCCAGAGAGTCCTTTATTGTGTATGCCTAACTCTCCTCTTGGTCCTCCTCTCCAATGACGTACAAGGACCCAGTGGCATTTTCCTGAACCCTTTCTCATGTTCCCCTTAAGCATAGGAACACTACTGTGGCTGTCAATCCCTTGCCTCCAAGGATCTTGGTGCCTTTAGCCGATGCTAGACTTTGTGAGGTCAATAGTGTGTTGGACATTGCACAGGGCATGCAAAGTCCTATTATGATTGCTTCAGCCGTAACTAGTGTGGAGAATATACAGATCATTGCTCCTCCCATCCTTTTGCTCTTACAATCTTACCGCCCCCTCTTCCGCAAATGTCCCTGAGTTTCAGGATGGGGGGAGATTAGGCTGGCCTAGTTCTATGTGGTTGATATAGAGTCTCTGAAGTTCTGGATTTTGGTTTGTTGATTTTCTTTTGCAGTTTTGCTGCTCCTGCAATGCCCTTCACTCCATCCTGATGGGCACTGTATGTCACCCCCTGGCCAGAGACAAAAAGCTGTTAAACTGGAGTCTTGTTATAAGAGCACATTCAAGGGTAGATGTAATAAAAGCAGGAAACCTCGGTGAGGGAGGGGTCAGTCACCCATTTGCAAAATGATCACCTTTCATCTGCCAGACTATATAATGCATGAGATCTTTAAGTTGTAATAAAAATCCCCATGGCAACAGTATGACCACCAGTGTAATAGTGGTATGAGTATCAAGGAGACAACCAACTATCTGATTGTACTCAAGACCCACTTGTCAGAATGAAACACATTCCTGTTATTATTTACTAGAACAAGAACCTGAAAAGGGGAAGGAAATAGGTCAATAGGGAAAAACAGCCACTGAACCTATAAGTAGGAAGACAGTACACTAAACTGCTATGTAAATAGCTACCATTATACTCATAGATTTGAAGAGCACTTAGTAACAGTCTTTACTTTAAAGAGCCTAGCTACTTAGAGAACATGAATGTAGTCTCTAAAAACAATAATATATATTGTTGAATTAAATTATTGATTGATTAGATTTTTTTAGGTTAAATTTTTCTTATTAAGATCTTTGCTTGAAAAAAAATGGAACTAGTAATGAAATCCACAGAAAAATTTAGGTGAAAGTGTTAAGATTCTGACCTTGCTAAATTAGGAGTAGTCAGTGTTTTGAGCAAGTATAGACCACATTCATCAAGGGACAGGATCCCTGTGAAGTCATGCTGGGGGGACTCTGTGTTAGACATGTCACATGAAGATGAGTAGCAGGAGTGTTGAGAAATGGCCTGAGACAGAATTTTTAGATATAACCTGTTCCCCTATAGTTCCTGGTTTCATTGGGCTATGCCACCCAGGTGGGACTGTCAGTCCAGGCTTCTAGGTGTCTGAAGCCTACTTCTCCCTGCCTCTTTCCTCAGCATAGAAATCCTTTCGGTAACATTCTAGAGTGGATTTCAAGACATAACTTAGCCCTCGGGATTATAAGGATCACTAAACAATGTACAGGGAACATTTGCAATCTTGGTATTTGATAAAAGGTAGAAATAACCCTCTAATGTTAAAAAAATAAGTTCATATGAACACACAATGCAAAACCTATTGTGTGGGGATGGGAGTGGGGGTGAGGAGAAATTCTAGGTGGGTGGGGAGAGAGGGGTGGGAGGGTGGCACTGCTTCTTTCAACTTTTAATACTGCCTTTTGTAATTCAGGCTCACCATCAGACCTGTTTGGTTTCCAAATGTCATCATGATGAACCATCACTTGAAAAATCTTGATAATTTTGACAAAATTGGAACAAGTGACATAAAAATAAAAGGTCAGAAGAACTGTGCATGACAGAGTTTTAGCTAACCTGGTATAGATTTCTTCAAAGGAACTCCTTCACTCACCACTAATGCTAAGACAATGTGTCAAGGTTGTTTAAAACAGGGACCTGTTTTAATGAATATGACCCCGGCTTTCCAAGGTGTTTGGGTCTGGGAGCACTTAAAGTACATCTGTTATTTGGGTTGTGCTGCTTTTCTTACTGTATATAGCTTCATTTCAAGAGGAGATGTTTGAAGGACTATGGAACAGGATTCTTAGCGCCATATTCTGGATAAATTGTTAAAATTTGTTTATTTCTCTAGTCCTTATCAACTGATTTCTTGTATTTGTAAACTGAACCTTCTAGAAGTGAAATCGACCATTAGAGTATCACTTAGATTGTTTGTTGTGACAGAAACTAGTGACAAATTACCTGTAGGTGGCTTCATTAGAGGTAAATTAATTTATCATTCCATCAAGTCCTCATTAAAGAAAATCATTATTTACATATAATTTTGTATTAACTTATTTTTGAAGAGAATTTGAAGGAATTTTATCATATGGGCATTTTAGGTTGACAATGATAGGCAGGAAGCAGAGTCACTGTCTATTAAACATATGCATATGAGCCAAAGAAAAATTGGGAGCCTGCCCTGCTTAGCCTCCCTCTTCTATTCTATTTCTCCCATTTGTTTCTATCACTCATCCACCTGCACTTTTCTCTCCATCCATTATATGATCTATCTATCTATCCAGCCAGTCAGCCATCCACTTGTGAGTTTAAGGAAGTAGAATGAAAAAGCAACTTAGTATTACATATATTAAATTTCTTATTACCCAGGAGTTATTGATCTAATTTTGCTACACCTGACTGAAATTGTTTAAATATCTAGCCATACAGTAACTGGAAGAATTCTTTCACTGGGTGTTATATGAAGAACTGAGTTTAATAGATTGGTTTGTGAGAACAAACAAACTAAACTGTTAATTTGAATATAATTAGAGGGTGTCTATATTAATGTCAATTTGTTTGGCCTCACCAAATTTCCAAATCCCTTAGCCAAATTTAGCTAAGGAATTAGGACTTCCTATGATTTAATAAAGTATATGCTTCTTGGGTGGTTTAATTCCCATTCCCACTGCTTTTTTGCCACAGGGGTATTATTTTCCAAGTCATCACCAAGTAGATCTTCATACTCACTTGAAATCCATGCCTTTATCAATAGTCTACTAGAGGAAATGGTTCTTCCTTCTTACATTGCAAAATAAATGTCTGGTACCAATTGTGTGTTGGTTGGAAAAATCTCCGCTGGTGACTGATTCTTTTCGTCGTCCCCCTGGAAAAGGGAAAAAGGATCATATGTCTTCTTGTTAGCATTTCTTTTTGATCTAAGAGTCTCTTTCTACATAGTATTTGCTACCAGAAAAGATACACAATCCCTTTCAACAACCCCAATAGTACTTAGAGTTTTGATGGTCAGTGTTCAGTCTCGCTTCTGTGTTGCATGTATCAGATTTCTCTGCTTAAGAGCTATTTTTTCTGTCCAAGAACTTAGATTAGGGACATTCTTCAAAGGCGACTTTTTGATCTCTAGCATGTCACTATTGGGAAAAAATGGAATATTTTAGGAGGAGAATTCTAGTGAATAGTCTTCAGGTTAGGACACTGAAAGAGACTGTGAACTGTCTTTCTTTCTCATGTCCCAACCACGAGAAAAGCAGCTTTGATTAACTGTACACTCCTTGCTCTAATGAATTCCTCATCACATGCTTCAAAAGCATGGCACTAACCAACCACAGACTGAATCTTTCAAAACCACAGCCCCAAATCAAACTTTTCTCTATATGTATTTAGTTATCTCAGGAACATGTAGGAATGTGTAGCTGGCATTCTTGGCTCTTGAATGACCAACTCTGAATCAGAATCACCCTCGGCTTGGGTCCTTCTCTCAGTTTTTTAGAAGCTTGCCTCATATGATCTGGCTGGTTTTTGCACTGCAGTAGATTGACCTATGACCTTACATAGATGGTGACTGGAGATCACCATTATTCCTAGCTGAAGGCCCTTTTGGTCATCTATGTTTGCTGGAAAGATTGTTCCCTGTGGACCCCAATCTTTTGGAACTTAGCATAAAGCTCCTGTAAGAGTCTCTCTTTGTTTTGAATGGAAGGATGCCTGGGGATCTAAGTGGTGATTATGGACCTGGACGAGTCTGGATTATTACTATGTAGGATCATTTGGTCTAAGAAATAGGTACAAATATTATTCTTGAATAATGAGGGGGAAAATTGAACTGTGTTGTCACATTTCAATAGTGTATCCAATAGCCTCAGTTTCCTCTATTTGAAAATTGACAATCTAAAAGGCAAAAAGGTAAATAAACAAGTAAACACAAAAGCTTGGGAACTCTGGATTTATGATTATGATTCAGGGAAATTTTCTCCAAGCTCATATAGTAAAAGGACATGACACCACTTGTATTTTAATGAGGTGCTATCAGTACTATTCAATAACATGAACACGCTCTTCCTTTTAACATTTGCTAATGGATGGAATTAAATTTTTCTCTGATATTGACCACAACCCACATATATGCTTGCTTGTCTGTCTGCCTGCCTGCCTGCCTGTCTGTCTGTCTGTCTGTCTGTCTATCCATCTAAATTGGAAAGTCATTGTCTACTAAGTTTATATAAGTCAGAATAATGCTCTCTTCAAAAACAGATGCTTGGCATTTAAAAAATTCTGAATGAGCTCAAATTAGTTCACCAAGAATAAATGATCAACTGTTGATGTTGTCCTGATTTCTGTGGTGGGAGATGGACACTGAAAGGAATTCACTTCTCAGACGAGAGTAGAAAATATTAAGAGTATTCAATATTCTAGAACCATCCTCTTCAGAGCTAGGGTTCTCATCCTGCAAATCCTGTCAGGCCATCCCTACCATGAAGATGAAGGTGACCCTGATTGGTTGTTGCTTGAGACTGAATAGGGACTGGACGTATTGAGGCAGCAGCTCCGGGGCACACACACAGCTTCAGTTGGATGGGTGATGCTCAGGAACATCTTTCTTGCTCCTAGTTTAACCTCGAAGTCACTGTTTTGTTTTATGGTGCTGGTTAAGGATTCTTTGTGGACCAGACTTGTAGTTGGAAATTCCCTGATAGGGATATATCCCCTTTCTAGTCTCTCCATCATGACTTTCTTTCTAATCTCTAAATTTGTTTCTTTGAAAATTGTCTGAGAAGGGCTGGAGAGGTGGTTCAGGGGTTAAGCCTCTGCCTTGCAGGAGGAAGGTCCTGAGTTCGGATCCTAGACCCCACATATAGACGCCAGGCGGTAGCAGGGGCGGCTGCGTTTCTGGTCCTGGTAGGGCGGAGCCTGTGAATCCTGGGACAGAGAAAACAAAGAGGAGGTGGAGGCGTCCATGGTGGTTCTACACACACACACACACACACACACACACACACACACACACAATTGAATAAATAAAAATTTTAAAAAAAGAAAATTATAAAAAAAAAGAAAATTATCTGAGAAAGCGTGACCTTGTTCAGGCTCAAATATAAAAAAGAGCAACAATGAACGAATATGGTTCCTGACATACGGTTATTTCCTGTCACACTCGTGTTGCTATATATAATTATTGGTTAAGTATAAATATTGAAAAATAGTATTTTTAATAATCACTCAAATATTTTACTCTAAAACTGATTTCCTGATTTAAAAAATGTTTCTTTTCATTCTGTATAAAATTAATGCATACCATATTACATATATATATATATATATATATATATATATATATATATATGTCACAAAAATGTGATTTTCAGTACCAGGAAAAAATATTTAAAATACCTTTACAAATCCAGAGGTTTTATTTATTTATTTTTTTGCAAGCCCAGAACATCCTGACTATCTTCAATATTTCAATTCACAGATTCCTTTCAAGCGATCTTCATCATAACTGTGACAAGAAGGTAATTTTGTACCCATTTTATAGATGAAAGTATTGCATGCAGGTTTGTCACACAGCAAAGTGGAGGAAAACCAGGATCATACACCTACTTTCAACTTCAACATTCTTTTTACTATTATTATAGTCTCCCCCCACCCCTCCAAAGAGACACAGTTTGAAAAATTGCTCTGCCACCCATTAGGTAGATGTCTTAGTATTAGTCTGATCTCTAAACATACATACACTGCTTCAAAATGATACGAAGCCTAGCTTACTGCAGCTGGATCATTTTAAGGGCTATATCAGACCCTGGGAAAATGATGACTTCTATGGTGGCTTACACTCTGGCTGCCCTGTATTAATACTCAAGACACTGAGTTACATATTTTATTCTTACAGGAAGAGGTTTGTTCTGGAGGATGTGTTCATTTTAACAACTCGGGATAAAAGTGCAGAAATTTATGCTTTGGTGCTCAGAAAGTTTATTTTCTGTTCTGGTTTACTCCCTTTTACAGCTTGCCACCTGAGTGTTTGGGAGAACTACAGAGATGCCTTGAAGGTTTGCTTTGGCACTCACTTTATAGACGTTGCTCAGACTGGAGCAAGAACCTTGCTCGCAGCAGATTTCATGCAGTTATTTTCTGGTCATAAAGAGCTAAAGGCTTTTGAATCCGTGATTATTTTATTAGATCCATATTTCGTTTTATTTTATTAGCTCAGAATCCTTCACAGGCAGCATTATGCTTCCTGTGAACATATCCTTTTATTAAACTCTCATGCGCACAAACATTTAGACAAGGTTATTGACATATATGATTTTTGCCAGAACAATTCTAAATCTTCAATAGTGATGTGTCCTCAGAACTGTGAGACTGTCTGAAATAACTGTGTCTTTTCTTTTCTTTGACTATGGCCACTGTGGAATGAGAATGTGGTGACACTGAAATATAACGGTTTCTCCCCTGGGTTGCCTGAACTGTAGCCACCATTCCCTCTTTGGATTTCTAGTGCATATATCACAGTCTGCAGTATTGTTATTTTTGAACGAACTATCATTCATTTATGTTGAATTATTCAACTCCTGTTTCATTACATGGTCAGAATGTTTCTTACTTTCCAATGTATCGCCTTCATTCGCAACGCTAAAAAAATACCCATCCCAAACTTGACCTCTGTTTTTTTTTTTTTTTTTTTTTTTGGTCCTTTGGATCACTTGTATCCTTGAACGTGAAATGGATAGGATTTTATGTATGAGACATCAGTGCAGCCCAGCGCTTGAAATCCCTCAGTCTGAAGCCACCAACCATCTTGCCCTCAGCAATTGCTTTGAAACAGGGTGATGTGGGCTGGGGTGCTGAGGGGGTACTTTCCGATGACCGGTTTTTCACCACTGGCCTGACCACAGATGCCATGAGGCCACTGTAATGGTCTTGCTAATTTGATTTCCTGCGCATAAACAAACTTGGCTGTTCTTTGAAGTTCCCAAGATAGGTATGAAGAGTTTCAGCTTGCAATAATTCAACTCCAAGCATAAGCCTAATTCATCTTTTAAAAAAATCAGTAAAACAGAAGTTAATTAAAGTATAAACAATGGCCAGCATTGTGGCTGGAGACTAAGGAAAGGAACCTTAGGAATTCTTTGTGTAATGGATATTACCTGATCACACTCGGAGCAGGTGGGGTTTAGGGAAGGATCAAGTTACTCTTCTTCTCCTGAACTTCAAGAAAAGGCCCCAAACTCAAAACAACAGATGCTTTATTCTTGACTCACTGAGGAACTGGGCGATAACTTCTACCCTTAGCTGCTGCAGACACATGTGAAGCTTCTTTTCCCACTCCTGGGGTGGCCTGGCATTGCAGACTCTATTAAAGCTCCTTGGGGGTCCCATGAGGATGGTGGGAGTGGTGGATAGTTTCCACAGGAGTTGTCCAGGACGTCAGCCTTGTGAATAGCCTCAAGTCAGGCTCATTTTTCCCTGTTGAAATCCATCTTTGAAAGGGGTGGGCAGGACACTGCCAGTAACACAGACTTACACTCTTTTCCTTTCCCAAACAGGAGGCTTAAGAGGGTCAGGGGTGGGAAGATGATGGTGGTTAAACCATCCAGATACCGGATCATCCAAGAGGGACCCTCTTGGCTCTGATCTTGGAGGGATATAAAGGAGAGATGCAGGAAGAGATGAGCAAGCAAGAATTGCATCACTCCTGGAGAAGTACCTCAGCCAGTTAGGACTAGGTCTTTTTCTGTACAGATTCTACACATGCTTGAGATTTCTTTGAAGGTCAGAGAGTATAAAAATATGAAGTATTTTGCTTCAACATAAAGGCCTCAGAGTAATAATATATTGTACATACTACCCATCACACTACAATGAAGAAGTCACATACTCACGGGAGGAAAAAGCTTCTGTAATCCAGATCACTTGTGAGGGATATATCGGGATGCCCATGTGTGAATGCACCTTTGTGTTCATGTATGTATGCAGAGATGTTCTGCAAGGGTGGGCCCCTATGTGCATGTGTGCATGCGTGCATATGTGTGTATGTGTGCATGTGTGTGTGTGTGTGTGTGTGTGTGTGTGTGTGTGTATGCATTCATGTACATGTTTCTGGGTGTATGTATGTCTTCAAGTTGTAGCATAGATAGTTTACAAGGGTGTATCCACATGTGTGTGCCCACACATGCATACCTATTGATGTGTATGCCTGTGAATATTCATTTCAGAGTATATGAACTCATTGAAGAAGCAAAGAACAGGCATCAGGGATGAATCACTTATATAATCCAAGAGCGGAAGTCCACTTATGAGTCCCACACAGAGGTTTCAAGACGTCCCTATGGAAAACCATTCATTCTAGACTATTCAAAACTCCTTAGTTTCATTTTGACCTGCTAGAATTTCTGCCAGCAATCTAAGACTCTCTCTTTCTCAACAGGTTGACATTCATCTTAAATGACTATCAAGAAATGTTAGTTTTGAATCAGTTTGTTTAACAGAAAGTTTTCTTTATAATATCAGATTACAATATATCTGTGGATAGGGCAAGAAAGTATAGAAATTGCTTGGAATGTGTTGCAATTTCTCTGCACTGCTGCCAGTAAGTGAATAACCAAATGGCTTATGGGGGAATGAGGGGTTTTATTTTGTCTTACAAGTCTTTGTTGCAGTTCTTTGTCCAACTTGGCAGGAAAGCTAATACCAACACCAGGAGCCAAGGGAATCAGCCATATCATAGCCACAGGACTGTGAGGGAGAGAGATAATCCTTACTTGCCAGACCAGCATGTCTGGCCAAGTACATGAAAAGATGGCAATTTCCTCAACCAGTACTCTCTATCTTATTCACCTGGCCAGGGACTAGTACTACCCACCATGTGTTGAGTCTCCCCTATCAACTAGATAATCTCCTGTATGCCCAAGGCTCAACTCAACCACTAATTCTTTACAACTGTGCCCAGAGCTCCAACTCTCAACTCCGAAAGTTGGCAAATATCTAACTCTGACAGAACACAAACATAGGACAAGGTTCCTAGGCTTTGCTACTAAGAAGAGTTAAAAGTATAGTAAGATGGGGTAAGACCGAAATGAAGAAGAAATTCAGGAGAAGTAAGTCCCTTACTAGTTTTGGTCAAGAGTTGATCTCACTTACCTGAGCCTAGGAGGAGAATTTCCAAAGTGATGCCTCAAATAAGATGTCCTTGGGCCAGCAAGAATTGCTCAATGGGTAAAGACTCCTGTGAACCAACCTGGGCAACACGAGTTTGATCCATCCAACCTACATGGAGAGACAATAGACTTCTTAAAGTTAACCTTCACATATGTGCTCTGGCACATATGTAACAAGGTGCTGAAGGCAGATCTCTCTCTCTCGCTCTCTCTCTCTCTTTCTTTCTGTGTCTCTGTATCTCTTTTAGTTTCTCTCTGGTGTATATGTGTGTGTGTATCTGTCCCTATGTGTGTGTGTCTGTATGTGTTTGTGTATGTATGTGCCTGTATTTTTTTTGTGGGTGTATGTGTGTGTGTGTGTGTGTGTATGTGTGTGTCCTGAGATTGGCTGCAGGAAGCATGTTCTGGAACGATCCTCTCCGGTGTTCCTTCTGACCATCACCTTGCTGTGGTCTTAGGTAAATTTCTTAATGTCTTTTGTCCCTCATTTTCTTCATCTACACAGTGGGGATATTGTTAGTGAGTCACAGAGTTGCTTCAAGGATTGAATGAGCTAAAAGGTAAAGCTTAGGACAGTGCCTGCTCCATGAGGAGAAGGACAAGTTGTCTGAGGAGACCTAAGGAGGAATAGAGGAGTCATGACTAATAAGCTTTAAGCTTGAGGTTCTCAGAAGTTATTGAAGTTACAAGTGATCAAGGGTCTTCAAATGCAGGACTTCAAGTAAATGAAATCTATTTAAAAAGAATCCTTGCTGTGGGTTGGTTTGGGCTCTAATTAGATGCGAGTGTCAAGCATGAAACATCTAGGGGATCTGTCACCGAGGCACTTCCTTTCTTTGTGACTTTCAGTCCTTTGAACTTCAGTACAAATCCACAAAAAAGTGAAGGAAACTCAAGCGGTTTTGCGCTTCGGGAGTCATAAGTCATCTCAGGTATTAGGAAAGTGGTTTCGGCCCTGGCGAGTGTACGATGGATGGAGGCCACACCTCTTGGGACAGTGGTCTGTACCTGCTGACAAAGTAAAGGAACACATCAACCTTCGCATGGATGTGAGCATGTGGCAAAGGTAAATCAAGAATGCCAAGATCAAACATACCCGTGCCTTCTGAATACACAATGCCCTCATTTCTATAAATCTCAGCCCTCTGACATCCTGTTTGAATGCATTCTCCGAGAATGAGTCCTCCATCTTGGGCTGCGTCAGCATCTCAGGAACTTTTAAGTAGATGCCGGCTGACTAAAGACAGAGCTGAGCTTCTAATTAGCGTGTTAATTGAGAAGGAGATCAGGGGAGGGTCATCAGAGGCGTGGGGTTCCCGCCCTGCCTCCCCCTCCCCAGCTCCCCAACCTCATTTCAAGGAGAGGTTGGAAATGGCCTCCTGGTGACCCCAGGCGGGAACAGATTGCATCTGCTTAATTAGGCTCCTCTGTGCTTACACCTCCTGCTTCACGCTGCTTCCCCCAGGGTGCGTTTCTTCTGTGAAGCTGGGAACAATTTCCAGCAGAGGGTTTAGAGATGTCGGATGAGTTTCCAACTCTCTCATGGCTCCCAAGAATCCCAAGCTCCTTTATCACTTCTTTATTCCTCCTCTCTTCTCCCTTATCCAGCCTTCAGGCCACTTCCCAGGAAGGCCAGAGAACCATGGCTTTCATACTCCAGGCAGCATCTCCTAGTTTTTGATTTCCTCGTTCACTCTCATCCCCCTTAGACCGCCATCCCCCAGCCTGTGGGATGACTCCTTGGCATCTTTGGTCAAAGTGGTTTCCGCAGAACATGCCTGTGCTTGCCTGGCTTTGAGGTTACTCCAGGGTCCTTCCTACAACCGAGGACACCCTGCTCTGTTCCTGACACGCACTCTGCCTCCAACCACCAGGCGGCTCTGCTGCAAGAGCACACAAAGACTCTCAACTAGTTGTGTTATTTATTTAATCAGTGTTGGCACATGATGCAACCTGAAAGCCTGACTCTCCTCGGGGGTTTTCATAACACTGGGCCTGAACTGTGATAGCTGCTTTCTGTTCAAGAAATGACACATTTCAGAAAGGGAAATAGTGTTGTTGGGTTTTTTTTTTGCAAGTTTTCTCTGTTTCTGAAGCATGTCTCAGGGGAAAGAACTATGTGTACATATATGCACGGGCATGCATGTATGCATGTGTGCTCATGAGATTTCTAGTCTGATTCTACTTTCCTTTACTTCGGGGACTCCCAGCTGTCTGGAGGAGTGGCGGTGAGGGCTTTGAAGTACTTAAACAGCACAGCTTGAGTACCTTAGAGTCTGAGATGAGAAAAGCCACCTGGAAACACATGTCAGCTCAGCTCCCAGGAGAAAAGAGTGCAGCTGTGTGTGGGGTTCTACCTGCTTAAGCACTCGGTGGATCCTGCCCACTCTGTGTCATTCAAAGGGTTCCCAGGCCGGAAGCAACTGCAAAGTTGAGCCTCCTTCCCCGAAAGATGGATCCTGTCGATGCCAGTGCAACGGGAATCTCCTTTAAGCCTAGCTGTAAATGCTGTGATTTTAGGAAACTAATAGCTTTACCTATTAAAATCAAGGCGCATTGTAAAAGAAAAATAATTTACAGATATTTTTTCTAAATGAAACGTTCTCTTCGGGAGGCTTAGGAAACTGGTAGCTGTAAGATCTAGCTTACACAGGATCTGGAGATCCAATTCCCTCTGCACTCGTAGCTAGCTCCTATCTCCCTACTCCAAGGTAATGTCCCTAATGATCAATTAAGTAATTACTTGCACTCTAAGATTTAATCTTGCTTCTAGAATTGCTGGTGCCCTGGTCACTTTCTAGTTACTGCTTGTGTGGTGTACCCAGTTAGACACAAGTGGTAACTTGGCAATCGAGAGTTGAGCATTTAGGTACAACTTTGAATAATTATTTAGTTAAGCAAGGCAAACCCTGCATAACCTTATCTGAGTAAGTCTTTGGGGGATGATTTAACTGGTGTGGGAAGACCCAGTCCATAATGGGGGGGACCATTTCCTGGACAGTTGGGTAAGACAGAGAACAAGATGGTTAAAAATTTACAGACTGGAAAGACTTGGAAGGATGGTCCTCTCTCAGCGCTTCCTGTGGACATAATGTGGTCAGTTTCCTCGTTCCTGATGTTTACTATTAACTCCCCTGGCCCCATAATGGACCATAAACTACAATCATGAGCATGAGTAAACACATTGTTCCCCTCAGTTGTTTAGATCCTATGTTCATTCCGCAACGAAAAGATGAAACTCACACAGAAAATTTGAATGTGCATTTCCTAAATACGCATGTTGCAAAGTTAATCTTCAAGGTCCTATGTGACTAGTATTTGGAGATAGGGTTTTATGAAGGCTGTGAGGAGGAAGCCTCACAATGCTACTAATGGTTTTATTAATGAAAGAAGAGGCCTGAGTTGTCAGAGCATTTTCCCCTTTCCTCTGTATCACCATGAGAAGGCCCCCAGCAGATGTTCAGATGTACCATGCCCTTGGACTTGCTGACCTGCACAAATGGAGGAATAGAATCTGTTTTTTCTTTCCTGCCTCAGGCATCCTGTGTTAGTTCCAGACATAGAATACATAGAATACACAACTGCTTCTACTGTGTTGCTCCCAGCCCTCGTCATCCCTGGAAGGAAGTCAGCCCTGGACTTCATTGTTTGTGTTCCTCTGGTCATATGTGATATATAGCTGTCAACTTGACAGTTGCAGGCTAACCTTTGGACATATCTGTGAAGAATTGATAGTTTAGGCAAACCCTGCAGGAGATTGTCTAATTGATGTGGGAAGACCCAGCCCACAGTGGGCGGGATCATTCCCTGGGCAGGTGATAAAGTGGAGGGAGCTAGTTCAGTAACTTGGCATACTAGTACAAAGTTGCAGTCTGGAGAGTGAGATTTGCCCTTCTTTCATCAATCCTGTGGATAGGCTGGCCAGTTCCTTTGGCTCTTCTGTATGAGCTCTCCTTCCAAACTGGACTAACAACTGTGAAAGGAGAATCATGAGCTAGAATAAAAATGCTCGTTCCCCTAAGCTGTTTGATTATGAATTTATCAGCAACAGGCTAACTACAAAACCATATCTAGCCAAACGGAAGCCCTGGTATATGACTGGAGAGGAGGTAAGAGAGATTGGGATGCTCGTTTCTGCTTCTCTTTCATAAAGGCCAAGAGAGTGTTGTAGTTGGTCTGCAGCCTGCCGATAAATTCATAACATAACAGCCTCCTAAAGGAACGAGCAGGTTTTATTCTTGCTAATGATTCTTCATTACAGTTCACTGGGCCAGCTTTGGCAGGAGAGTTCATTCCAACACCAGGAGCTGAGAGAACTAGCCACACCATATGCACAAGGATTGAGACAGAGGAGTACATCCTACCTGTCAGAAGGCAAATCTGCCAAAGTATGTGAAGGTATACCAAACCATTGAGCCGACATTGTTCATCTTATCTACCTACTCAGGGAGTAGTTCTGCCCACTATGGGCTAGGTCTTTCTATGGCAGGTCAGTTAGACAATCTCCAACAGACTTGCTTAGAGCTTGTCTTAATTACCAATTCTTCAAATGTGCCAGTGACAACTGTATCTAACTAACACAGGTAGTCAGGCACGCACTCAGTCTGCCAGCATTGCTCCACAAATCTGTCCCTGCCAGCACTACAGTTTTTTCCGTGTTGCAGAATGCTGCCTTCAGTCCTTTGCCTTCTGCCTCCAGTGCATAGGGGTAGGGACTTTCCATGCTCACTATCCCTGGGTCTGTCCCCACCCCTCAGTGCCCTTGTATAAAGTTAGATCTCCCTTTCCCCAAACCCCTGTCATAGCCCCTTTCCTACTGTGGCACATGTCTCGTTCTAGAACCACAGGATATGCCGTCTGCTATTTTATTTTATCTTCTTGTATTTCATGTTGGTCTCCCGCCAATCACATCCCATACCACCATTGCCCTGTGCATTTTTCTGTCTGTTACCCTCAAGACCAACTTGTACACAGACTAGTAGCTTTAGTTCATACTTACTGGACAGTCTTCACTTACCTCCTGCTAAATCTCAGCAAGCTCATTGATAAGATCCCCTCAAATCTGAGTACCTTTTATATTTTAAGTGTGTTTTAGCTTTTATTACTCTCAGGTGTAGATTCTATGGAGCAGTGTTATGCACCTGTCTTTCTGTTCTCAATGGCATTTACAGGGACATCTGGTGAGGTTGTCCAACATATTTCCATGAGAATCAGTGCCACTGGGAGCAGTCTGAGCAAATGTTGTGCCTTCAACATCGCACATGATAATGGAGACATATATTTTCCTTCCTTTTTTAAAAAAGTAATTCAGTAGAAATTGCACAACATGCATACCCATGTTCATTTTGCAAAGTGTCTTTGAGAGCTGTTCATGTCAACACAGAAGTTTCAGTTGCATTGTTTACAGTCCTTTTTTGAAATACAGCAGTGTTTAATATACACCTGTTGAAATTCTGTGTGCAGTGATAAAGAAGTTCATCATGCACAAAGGACTGTAAACCATTTATGAACCTGTAGCCTAGACTTAAAGTGTAAACATTTTCCACTTTTTTTTCCCCAAGCAACTATTTAATGATAAGAAAGACAATTGGAACCTGTTCTACCTTTCTCTTCCTTTTTACCTTGCTCTTTATTTTCACTCTTTCCCTTCACTATCCCTCTCCAAAAACATTCATTATTTGGAAGTCAGTGATAATTTTCCATCCATAACTTCAAATTCATATGACCTTAATATATGTGTCAAGCTTAAGTTTTGAAATGATCACAGAAACTGTTCATTAACAACTTTTTTTAAAAGTTATGTGAGAACTGAGGAGATGCTGCTTTGCAAGTATGAGAATCTGTGTTGGGTTCTCCAGCATCCATGTCAAAGTCAGACATGGTGGCTTGTGGAATCTAATTTCAGCATTGGAAGGTAACTAGAAACAGGTGGATTTCAGGGACTAACTGACCATTCTTGTGGACCAAAATGGGATGGAAGCTTAAGTTTGATGCAAAAAAATAAGGTGGGAAGTCATAGAGAAATAAATTTATTGTTTACCTCTGGCCTCCACTTATAAGTATAGGTGAACATATCATACCACATGCATACACACATACGCACACACATACACACATACACACACACACACACACACACATACACACACACACATACACACCACACATGTGGTGCCAGGCAAAACAATTCTTAGAAATATATAAAGAATTCATATATGTGCTTTACTCCCTCAGGGAGGTTTCCTACTCTTATTACATCTACCCTTGAATGTGCTATTACAACAAGACTCCAGTTTAACAGCTTTTTGTCTCTGGCCAGGGGGTGACATACAGTGCCCAGCAGAATGGAGTAAAGGGAATTGCAGGAGCAGCAAAACTGCAAAAGAAAATCAACAAACCACAATCCAGAACTTCAGAGACTATATCAATCACATAGAACTAGGACAGCCTAATCTCTCCCCATCCTGGAGCTCAGGGACATTTGCGGAAGAGGGGGCGGTAAGATTGTAAGAGCAAAAGGATGGGAGGAGCAACGATTTGCAAGATTCTCAACAATAGTTGGGGCCAAAGCAATCGTAATGGGACTTTGCATGCCCTGCGCAATGTCCAGCGCACTGTTGCCCTCATAAAGTCTAGCATCTGTTAAGGGCACCGAGACCCCTGGAGGCAAGGGATTGACAGCCATAGTAGTGATCTTATGCTTAAGGGGAACAAGAGAAAGGGCTTATGGAAATGCCACTGGGTCCTTATATGTCATCGGAGAGGAGGACCCAATGGAGAGTTAGGCGTATACAATAAAGGACTCTCTGGGAATTGGGGGGGAGGCACTGGGGGAAGGGGAGGGGGAGGAGGGGGGAGGGAGGGAACTGGTAAAAAATTTTAAAATGTATAATTAAATTTTTAATAAAAAAAATAAAAAGATCCCATCACTTAAAAAAAAAGAAATATATAAAGAATTCATATATGTGCTTTACCTAGGTTCATCATCAGTTGTTAATATTTTCCTAAATTCATTTGTCATTTTCTTTTATAGACACTCACACATGTCCCTAAATGTAAAATATATAAGAGGTCATAGTTATTGTCTCCCTTGACAGTTTAAGATATGATTGTTTCTTTTCTTTTTTAGAATACCTTTATTATCAACTACAGGGAAATGAACAATCCATATAATGTTGTTATATCATCTTCAGTTTCTATACTAATTTTATCATTTGCTTCAATAATGCCTTTAGTTATAACTTTTCCTATTCCACAGTATAGTCCAACATAATGAATAGAATTCAACTGCTGAGAATCTTAATTTCTCTAACCTCAAATATTTGCACACTTTTTCTTTTCTAAATCCCCACTTAGCAGTCATTGTCAGGCCTGGCATGCCAATCAATGGTAGAACACTTGCCTGGCATTCATGAGGCTCTGGTTTCAATAGCTGTCACCACAAAACCTCTGTTGTTATCATTGCAATTAATTTTATTAATTAATTTAACAATAATTTTATTAATCAACTTAGTAATAATTTTAATGTGTGGTAAAGTACATTGGTATATGAATGTGGTGCCTTTGGTTTATTATTAATATTAGTGTCACACTAATATTGCTTCTTGAATCCCAGCATTCTCTCTGGGATCATGTTCTACCTCCACAAATGTTTCCTTCAACCATTTAAATGATCTGACTGATGGACTGATAAGATTATTTTGCTGCTTTAAGGTCTTTAGGATGTAAATGCTGCTGATTTATTTTGTATTTTAGCATTAGAAGTGCTACCTCTCCTTCTTTTGAATATGTAACTTTTTGTTTTGAACTGATCAAAGTGGGGGTTTTATTCTTCCATTCTCTTTGTGTGTTGTGTACATGGAATATCTCTCTACAAGACCATTTTTACATAATAGTACCTGAGCACAAAATTTTTCTTAGCTTCTATGTCATCTGACAGCTTAGCTTCTGCAATGTACTTTGAAATTCTCCTTTTCTTTTAACCTCATCTATCAAAAACATGAAGTCCATCTAAGCCTCTCTGGGGACAGGTAGAGATTTTTCTGTCCTTTCCTCATAGACAGGTTGTTCAGGAAGCACTGCAATTCATCCATTAGGCTCTCTGTCCAGTTTTGTGTTAAAGAACTGGAAGTATCGTTTAACATAGATGATGTGGGCCATCAATGCAAAAGTCAATAGAATGCAAAAGGCACATGCCCTTGGAGCTCAGGATAGGTGTACACTTAGAAATGGCTTTTCCAGCACATTGTAAAGGACTGCTCAAATATTGTAGGCTTCACAATGATCATTGCTGTTTTGCCTCTTGTGATGATTAGTACTTATTATCAAACTGGCAGAAGCTAGAGTCATCTAGGAAACAAGCTTCCAAAGACACCTGTGAGAGACTGGTCATTTCAGAGTAGCCTCTGGGCATGCCTACAAACTTGATTAATCAATTGAAGTAAAAAGACCCAGCCTCCTGGACAACATTTAAAGGAGGAATGTTGTACTGCACATGCAACATGAACAACTGCATCATGTCAAGTTCTTGCTAATAGAACTTCCCCATCATGATAGACTGTGTTCTCCAACTATGGTCAGAAATCAATGCTTCCTTCCTTAAGTTGTTTTTGTCAGAGTGTTTTATCAAAACAACAGGAAAAGTAGCTAAAATATCTCTTTTGGAGATCAGGACGCTCTCTAGAGCTTTCTATGTAGCTAGTTTGTGATTTTTGCTGACCCAGAACTAGTAGAAAAATAGAACTCATAATTACTGTCTCTCCCAATGCAAAGGAATAACCATCAGAAAAATCTTTGGTACTGTATAATGCTGTCATAAAAATTTAGCATGGATTGTAACAGCAAGAGCTTATTAGATTGTGACACTTATTTAATAGTAGGTACTTCCAAAAGAAAGAGGAAGGATGTCATGGAATTTAACTTTGAGCTTTAATTCAATGCATAAATGGGTTATCTGTTCCTGCTGCAAATAGATAAACCTACAGCTTTAGTTGTCAAGTTGATTTTTCAGTGTCTTTAGGCACACCTACAAGGAATTATCTAGTTAAGATAAGCTTGCAGGAAATTGTCCTGATGTAGAGAAGACCCCTCCCATAGTGATGGAGGACATTCCTGGGCAGATGAATACAGATACATAGAGAAAGCTAGTTGGAATTTGGCAAGATAGCAAGCTAGAAAGCTGAACTGGTCTTTGCCTCTGTTTTTTTGTTGTGTATATGGTGTGGCCAGTTCCTCAGGTTCTGCTGGTAAATCTCTTGCCATCAAAAATCAATAGGAACCTGTAATCATGAGCATGAATAAAAATACCCTTGTTTGCCTAAATTGTATGGTCACAGTGATGAAATTTGAAACTAAGACACATCATAAATATAGGCAATGGGTATAGTCTCTTCTATATTGTAGCTTACAACCCAGTATAGATGCTAATAAGCATCAAGGTAAATGAAGTACAGTTTTACATAAATGATAACTATAGGTATGCAGAGAGTCAATGATGTGCATCTAATTCTACCTGGGAGCATATGGTATCAAATAGAGGAGCCAGTGATTTGAATAGAACCTAAGAAATAACTTCATACTCCCTGTGCATGGCTGGTATGGGAAAGATGCTGTAGGCAGACTCACATCTTGAATGATGTTAGCAAGGAGTTTAGTGTAGTTTAAACACTGATAGTAAGAAAATGAGGAAAATAAGGAAATACACATGCAGGAGGCTAAGCATGGTGATGCACACTATAATTCCAAACACTCAGTAGGCAGGGGTATCACTATGGATTTGAGGCCAACCAGGTTTGCATTGTGAGACACTATCTCAAAAAGAAAAAGAAAGAATAAGAAAATAAAATTCAGATGGAATTGGCATAAGTTAAGTCGTGTGAGAGTTGACATGTTGTATAAGGAGTATTTGAGAAATATTGAGAAATTGTTGGTATGTTTCAGTTAGAGAGTGAAATGAAAGACCTGAATATTAGGAAAGTCAGATGATCACCAGAGCATATGAATGGTAGTTAGCAATACTTGAAGAAGGCAATGAGTTGGGAATAGTCTTAATAGGCTGAAATTGAGATAACACAGAGAAATGAGTCATGGGGGAAAAGGGAAGGGAAATATTTTTTAAAATTATATGGACTTGGCCAAGCATGGGAGTGCATACATTAAATATCAGCACTCAGGACCTGAGGCAGGAGATTTGTCACACATTCAAGGCTGACCTGGTCTGCATAGCAAAGTCAAGCCTTGCCAGGGCTACTTAGAGAGACCTTGCATCAACAAACCACCCCAAATTGGAGGAATTTTTATTTTCTCAATGATTCATGTTTGCTTCATCTGTGATTTGGGCCCTCAAAGGTCCATGTATTAAGAGATTTGTCCTTATCCTAATTTCTCTTGGGATGTGCCATGGACTTTTGGGAAAGGTGGCTTGGTAGAAAAGTCAGAGGAAGTATTCCTTTGAGAAAGACTGATAGACTATGGGGTTCTTCTCTTCTTCTTTGGTTTCCTTCTTTGGCTTTATGAAGTAAGTTCATCCACATGCCTAGGCCTTGATGTGCCTGGCTGGAGACCCCAATTCATGGGCTACCCATGCCTTTATGGTGATTTGTTTGTCTTCTTTTGAATAATATTTTTTTGGTTCTTTGTCCATTCTAAAAATCATATTATTAGTTGATTTTTGCAACTGGATCTCTTAATTACTTGCTCCTTGATAATGATCCTTTATCAGATGCACAGTTGGTAATTATTTTCCCCTAATGCTTCACTAACAAATTCTAGTGTTTTGCATAGTGGGGTACAATATAAAAATAATAATAATTGTACATTTCAAAATATCTAAAAAAACAGTATTTTAAGTGTTGTCACCCTAAGCAAATAATGAATGCTAGAAGAGAGGTATATGTAATTTGTACCTATATTGAAATATGACTCTATGCTCAAAAGCATGTCTAATTATTATTTGTTGATCAAAAGCACTTTATAGTCTAAAGCAAGCACCTTGGTGTTACCAAGCGTACCTCCCATGTACAAGGCTCTGGACTCCATTCTTAGCACAAGTAAATAAAGACAAACAAGCTTATTAAATGGTTACTCCTTACAAATATGGTCAAATGTACCACGTGAATAGCTAAAATGACAAATCATTGCTGCAACAGTGACTTAGTGATGCTATGTATACTGAATTTTACTTCTTAACAGCCTTAGTTGGAGCTTGAGCTATTTGAGTTTGGGGGCTAGACATTAATTTTTGTCTGCATCACTGCCTATATTATTCAGGTAATTTCTCCTGTCTTAGGGTAGAGAAAGGAAAGGACACTCCTTATTCTTTGTGTTCATTCCTATGTGTGGAATTCATAATCTCCACTTTATCTTGACAATAGTCTCCATAGTTTATGCCAAGAAATGCAACTAGAGGTCTTTCTGGTCCAAGAATTTCAGTCCTTGTGTTATGTCATACTAGAACCTATAATCAGAAAATATCTTTCAAGTCACTGACTTTTGAATTAAGCATGTACTGTGTGGTTAAAATATAAGTTTCCACTTATATTTCACACACATAAGATACATGTTCTTGTGAATAGTCCTTGGGTTTTATTTCTCATATTTATTTCTTACCTTTGAGCTGTCACCTAAAGCTTGTTAATAATGTGTACGTCTAATTATATAATATAACTAATATGATCTTCAATTTTTTGAAAATACTTAGACACAGGCAGCTGAAGTATTGCTCCATGTGATAGTCTATTCTGTTTTTTATTTTAAAAACTATATACAAATTCATATTTTTCCATTATTTTTCAACATCATAGTTTAAGATAAATGCACTTTCACAATGTTATAATTTAATGACTGCAGTTATGAACTGAGATGTTAAGACAGGGGTGGCGCATTCACAAGAAAAGGCCAATTTGAAGCATGTAACCTTATGGGGTCTCTCTCTCTCTTTTTCTCTCTCTCATCTGTGTGTCTGTTCTGTGTGTGCATCTGGGTGCATCAGAAGGCATTATATATGTCTGTGGAGGTCCAAAGGTGACTCCAGAAATGGCTCTGGATTGCTCTACCTCCTCTTCACTTTGCAGAGGAGTTTCCCAGGCATTGCTTTCCAGGGCTGATATTTCCACCTGTGGTTTTTACATGAGATCCAGGATCTTAAGTCAGGACTTGCTGCTTTCGAGGCATTGACTTAACTCCTGAGCCATCTCTCCAGCCCATATGGGGGTGACTTTCACAGTCCGGGTCAGAGCTGCTCAGATTTGAATGTATAAGCTCCTCCTAAGCTCCTTAGCTCCCTAGGAACAGGCTGACTCCATGAACTCCATCCCTGGCCCACTTGCATCCATACCTGGCATGAAAATTCCTTTTCTTTCTTTATTTCGCCCCAAAGAATTTAATATTTTTACAGTATAGAAAAGGTCACACTAATCTGTTAATGAGTATGATTTAGATGAAACCAGCCTGTTCAGGAAGAAGTAGACAGATGTCAAGGAAGATGAATCCAACCCAGGTGGGCCAGGCCTGCAGGTGGCCTGATTTGCATGCAGACTGCAGATATATTTTAATTTTCAGGAACAGATTATACTCTGAAAATATCTATGGTTAGTTAGCCTTTTGGAATTTTTGCTGTCATTGTTGACTTCCAACAGGAAGCTTTCTTTTTGAAACGTGGAACTTTTTTTTTTTTTGCCAAGCTTCTTGTTGACCTCAGTCACTGCATACCACATTTTGGGCTGAAGATTCAGGGATCTGAACTTCTGCAGTCATAAAGTTGTGACAGGTGTACTTTTCATCTCTTTCATTGAAATGTGGAGGTGAATCTTTCAGTCTTCAAGTGGTATGTCGTGGTATGTCCCTGCTTATGACCAATGTTAACCTTCTGATCCTTAGTCCCACTATTCATTGTTGTACTTCCCTTTCTATGATGCTCTAAGGGTCTAACTAGGTCTGCTCAATGCTAACCTCACAGCTGCTTTCTTCTCTTTACATATTTTCTTAGTTTATCTTCTTCATATGAGAAAGAAACTCTAATATGATAGAAATCTTTGGTTTTTCTCAAATGCTGATTTTTTATTAAATTGTCTTTTAAAATGGTCATACATGTAATTATCATATTTTATTATATGCAAATTTTGGGTAGAGATGGGCAGAGCTTTGGAGGCACAAGGTTGAGTAAAATGTTACTGGCTTTATAGATTTGAATGTATAAGAAGAGAGACAGATCTATTGCATTGGCATGAGATGAGTGTGGCAAGTACTCAAAAAAAAACTAGAATGCAAGAAAAAGTAGAAATAAGTCAAGATTAACATTAAAATTGAGTGTAAACTGCCAAGGCCAGTTGTAAGCAGGATACATGAGATGACCTCTCATAATAGATAGAGTCTACAGAAACTGTCATCACTTGATAAGTCTAGGCACCAGCTCATTTCAGAAAGCATTAGGAATGAATGCTACATATGCAAATGTTGTGGATCCTATTGACAGCATGGATATCATGACCAAGAGTGGGTCAGTTCTTTTGTGACAGGTTTGGAAAGGTGAGCTGAGAAATAAAACTACATGTCAGGAAATGGCAGAGTGTTGTGGTTCATGAAAGAGCTTCAGAATCAGATGACTGAGTATCAAATCCACATTACCTGTGTGGCCCTATGCAACTTTCTTAACTGCTCCACACCATGTTTTTTATTTTTTTAAGGAAGAGATTATGTTTAATTCAGAGGGTAGTCAGGAGAAAAGTAAGTTAATTCATTTAACACAATAAATTCATACTAGTGAGTGTGTATGTATATGTGTATGTGTGTATGTTCAAAAGAAAAAAACTTGGTTTAAAGTATTATATGCCTTCTCAAATAAACAGTAAGGATATACCAGATCGGTCATATACAGGTACTGTTTCTTTTTTTGCATTGCATTGCATTTATTTTGCTTTGTGGTGGTTTTACATATTGGCAATAAATTTATTTCATATGCAAATCTTAAAAAGAGTCAACTTCTACCATCATATCTAAAAAATTCATTTAAATTGCTCATTTCAATTATAATTTATCTGGGCACATCTCTCATGTATCTTATAGGTTTGCCTTTAACTTAAATGGCATAATTTTATAAGGCATAAAAAGTTGGCAAGTCCAAATCATCCCATTAAGTGAGCTCAGATTCTATTTTGGAAACTTTGTGTTATGACTAGGATGTGTAAACACTCATGCACTCAACCTACATAGCTTTCTTTCCTACTGTATGAGCAAGGCTCTCTTTAGTTTTATTAGTTTTGGAATCATTTGCAGAATGTGATAGTACAGCTGAGTAATGAAACTAATGTTAAATAATGCTGACATGGCTTTGACAAAACAAAAGTCTCTATATCATTCTCTTTGCTGTTTCTATTAAAGCAAGAAGATTAATCAGGGAGGCCTCAGTAGCTAAGGTAGAATGACAAAGTGCACTGCTTATGGGTAGCTGTATGCCTCGTGCCTCAAAATTTATAAAACTTACATTGTTGCCACGTATCTCCACTTGCCTTGGAATTCTGTTCTTACTTTCCAGTGTACAAGGTCACAGACCCATCCATGTCATCAAAGTACTGAGTCCCTGATAAATTTCAGAAAAGAATTGCATATTTATTTCATAAAATTCAGAGCCTTCTGCTATCTTCTCTGTGTTAGTCAAGTTTCATCACTGCAACAGAATATCTGAGGTAAACAATATAAAAGAAAGATACTGGTGATTTTAGTTTACAATTTCAGAGCCTTCTGTCTGTGATTGCTTGACCTTTTTGCCCTTTGGATCAGCACATGATGATGGGAATACATGACAACCAGAGTAATTCTTCTGATTCTATGGAGAGTAAAAGCTCCTAGCACATATAGGAGTGGTGCTTAGAAGAGAGTCCATAAATGAGGCAGAATGAAGATTGTGCTGTATACGGTCATTGAATCCACAACCCCTCTAATATGTGTGCTAACATTTGATATTTATTTTCTTATTTAAATTTCTTTTACTACCTTTATTGTTTTCTCATTTTTGCTTGTTACTGGTTTATGCCGTGCTTTTCTGTGTAGATTTTTGAAGCGGTCTCTTTATTAACACAAACATTTAATTTCATAAGGTTTCTTCTGTTCAGCATCCCTTTAGCTATGTCCTACATATTTGTTATTTTCTTATTTTTATTTAGTTTGGTGTTCTATTAGTTACTGATGTCATTGCTGTAATTAAACAGCCAACACAGGTTTGTTTTGGCTCACAGTACTCCAAGGCATGGAACGCATGGTGAGGAGGGAATGAGGAGCCTGATCATTAGAAGCAGAAATAAGGCTTGAGTGATAGTCCTTAAAGGCAATAGCCATTAAATCTGATAACCTGGGTATGATTCCCTGAACACACATGGTAGAAGTACAGAACTGATTCCTGTGAGTTGACCCAAAACTTCCACGTGCTTACTGTGGTGTGCATATACTCACATACATACCAAATCTCCACATGAAATAAATATATATAAAACCAAAAAGAAGATTCAGAGACAAATGGTGGTGGAATTCAGCTGGTTTCTTCTTTTTTTTCATGTTTATCCAACCCAGGCCCTCGACCCATGATATGGTAATCTTCAGTTAAATCTTTCTGTAAAAGCCCTCAAAAGACATGCTAAGCAGTGATTTCTAATTTAGTAGAAACTGATCATCAAGATCTACTATCACATTGCTTGTCAACTTGATGTCCAAACACATCATTTTTAAACCACACTCTTCTTATCTTCAACGATCCATGGCCATATCACAGTGCAAAGTACGTTTATTTCCTCTGTAAGAATCACCTCAATCATGAGAGTCCTAACATTGTTCAGGATTCCAAAGTCCAACATCATTTCTCAAGGCACTCTCTCTTCACTTGCCTCTCTGCATAATTAAAACAAGAAGTTACGTACTAACTGGTATAAAATGGCACAGAGTAAATATTCCTTTGCAAAGGGGAGGAAAGGAGCACAGCCAGCAAAGATTAGGCCAATCGATGCCAGCACCTGTCAGGGAGAGCACCAAGTCCTTCACCTTCATTGCCTTGGGGTTCTCCTGGCGACATCCTCTGTACTCCAATAGTCTGGGAAGCTTTTTGTCCACTTTGGGCTCCTGCAACACCATAGAGCCTCTCTCGTGGGTCAGCTCCACTTTGCCTGAAGCTTTTCTTTGCAGGCATCCCACAGTCTTGGCATATCCAGCAATCTAGTGTCTTCAATGAAGCTTAGACTTTATCTGCAGTTACATGTAGTAGTCTCTCAGGACCTTCTTTCAGGGAATCTGATCTACCTTACATTGCCTGGTCTCAGCATCTTTCTAGAACCTTGCTGGAAGCTGGTATCCATGACTGCATAACCCTTTCATTTTGCTTAAATGAAAAACCAATGCCATGTGTAAAATGCTACCATGTTGCAGGAAAGCAAACATCTAGGCTCATTCTTTCTCTTCTGGCGTAGGAGAGACACATATGCTTTCTTCTCTGGCTGGCGTAGAATAACCGTTGTTCTTTGTTTTACAGTGCTTCTCTGCTGGTATCTGATACAAGAGAACTGTCGTTTTTGTTGGGGATTAACTTTTTCTACTTTTGTTATGATCAGAATGTTGCCAACTTCTTGAGTGCTAGGTGTGGGGTATATGGAATAAAAACAAGAAAGAAAACTCAAACTGACTCAATCCAAGAACTTCCTGCCATGTCATTCTTGGAATCTTATCATCCTTGAGAAGTGTGTCTCCTTCTCACCTTCATATGTTTTTTTTTCCGTGATACCTAAGTGTTTAGTTACTTAGTAAAAGGAACAAGGAAAAATCTTTCTTCTCCATCTATCTCGAAGCCGAAGTCAAAACTAACTACATTCTAACTCCTTGAGCACACTTCTTTGTTAATCAGCCAGTTCTCTGCGACAAATAGGGCAACCTGAGGTCAGCTTCCTGTTCCTAAGGTGACACCTTTCAGACAGAGATGCGGCAATTTATATGACTGACTTGATCAGAATGTTACACTACACCCATGGGCTTGGTGCGGCTACCAGCGTTCTATTTTTACAGGAAATTTACTTAATTCAAATAAAATAATTGAGCATCATCACATGAGAAATGTTTAATGTGCTATTGAACTTTAAATATACTTATTTGTATTCTACAAACAGTAAAATATACTAGATTCCGTTTTAATTTCTGGTTCGACCTTGTCAAGAGTTGGTGAGCTCCTTCCCACAGCTGTCTATTCCGAGTGCTCGGTGGCTTCTTTCATTTTTCTCTGTTTGAATGTGTGCTTCAGTTATCCCCGTGCAGTGTGTGGTAGTGGAAGCTGCAGCAGTAGCTCGAGCCTCTGCCATTCTTTCTACGTAAAAGAGATTATTTAATCCTCATGCGGTTTAATGTTTTCCACCATGTCTTGTTTTTCACAGGGAAGGAACTAAATCTCAGGGAAATTAAGTAGACTAAGGTGCCCCAGTTATTACACACACAGTGGAGGTTGGTGCTCAAGTGAAGATGTTCCGGTTTCAGAGGGCTCAGCGAACATTTCTGAAATTTTTCCCCTTTTTCCTTTAATCTGCAATGACTTCAACTCCAAACTTCCAGCAGTATCTTCAGCATTCACTGCACTTCTACCAGTGGCCTCTGAGCTTTGATGGAGCTTCTCCCGTGACTCCCTGGTGGGATTCTCCTGCCTATTCCTGTCTAGCTGAGTACCTCACAGTCCCTGTCAAGTCTCTCCTGAGCCCTGACTCAGGCTTTCATTTGCAGTGTGAACACCTTGGAGGGATGATATCTGACACCCTGCACAGAAAGCAGCCTTGCTTGTATAAATTGAGGGAAAGCCCCATATTCAGGGTTTCTAACTTGTTATGTCACTTGGGGTACATGCAAGTGTCCGTGGCTTTCAGTACTTCAGCAGGACCTGAGACTTGGGGAATTGATGGAGCTCACATGACAGTCACTGCTGGGTGTTGTGAACAATAATGCTGTTGTTTCTGGCCTGGAAGTTTCTTGTCTTTTTGGACACTACCATGCGATGTCAGTGCAACTGATCAGCTTACAGTGGGAGAAAGTATTAAGCCTGCCACAGTCTGGGTACGGTACTTGTCTATTCTTGTTTCCCAGAGTGCTCTGGCAGCTCCACCCACCCTCAGATGAATGGCATCTCCATTCCGTTTCTTCATGGAGGAGACTTACTATTTGACCTCAGACAGAAAAAAGGTCTCTTATCATTTAAAAGCATGAGTTTTATGTGTAACTAATAATAGCAGTTTAACACTCAGCCAGTTTTTCCCAAGTTCATTCCCATGTAGATAGAATGGATTATTTGACAATTTTTTAAACTTTATTTATTCATTCATTTTGTGTGTGTGTGTATGTATGTGTGTGTGTGTGTCAGTGGGCACTGTGTATCCCTGTAGAGGATCAAGGGTGACTTTGGGAATAATCCTGAATTGCTTCTACCTCCTTTTTTCTTCCCTCTGGGATTTTCCATGCCCTACCCACCAAGGCTGGAAGTGCAGACTGCCATCATTTCTGCCTGGCATTTTTATGTAGGACCTGGGATCTGAACTCAGGACCTTCTGCTTCTGAGGTATGAGCTATCCTTTCAGCACCCAATTTTTTAATGTATCTATAGCTAATCATCCTGGAGAACATGCTTGCTGATACCAGATAGTAGTACAATGCCTTATACAGAGAGGACCAAATATACTGGTGATGTGGAAAAAATGCTATGAAATGGAAAGGTGCATTTGAAAGATGATTTCCCAGAAGTGATGCAGAACTGAAGCAAGTTGTAAGCCCAGTCACTTCAAAGTGATCCATCTACTTCCTCAGATTTATATGTCTGCTTTGTATTCAAAATCTTTTCCTTTCAGCTAAGGTGACACTCTCCTCTTCTGTATCTGACCCATTCCTAATTGGGTGCATCTAAAAAAGCATCTTCAAATATTACATCTGCTGTTACCTGGCAGACATGTTAACCATCATGAGGTTCTGGGACCTAACTTGTCTCCAACTCATGCTACAAAATTTATTCTTTGTGAAGAATGACAAGAAGCAATAATCTTGAAAGTTATGGTGTTGTTGTGTGATGGAGTGGGAAATAACTCTGGCATAAGGTCTGGATTGGTCTGTAAATATGAGTCAATGAGAAATGAACGTTCTTTTCCCACACTTGTTCTTCAGTTCCATGTGCTCCTGCAGTCTCTCCTGCATTGATTGGCATGTGCTGGAGAAGGCTAGATCCCCGGGGCCAGTGCTGTGACGAAGAGGGTGTGTCCTCATGCTCTCCTGGCTTCTTTTGCTCACCACCCTCCACCATCCTCCTCTCTGAACACACTTGTCTTTGCTGCTTTCTTTTTTCTTTTTCCTCAATTTGCTAAATGCACCTTTGAAATATTCCCTTTTCTTTATTTTTCTCTACTTTTTGTCTCTCTTTGCCTGGTTTTCTGGGCAGTCAGCCCACTCTGATTTATATTTCTTATTGTGTCTACCATCCTTTTCCAAAGTGATTCCCTCCTCTATGATTATAACTCTCATTCATTTATTTTTTCATCAAAGAATTAAGTGAAGTGTTAAAGGGACCTCTTAGCTGATTGTTTGGGGCAAATATGTCTCTCTATGTTTTTAAAGACTATTCTTCTAAGATGCTGAAAGATGGGGCTTAAGGTCTTCCTTCCCCACTTGGCTGCTGAGCAAAAGGAATCTGTTTTGACCCATGTTCCAGTCACTTTCTTTACTCTTGTTGAATAGCATAACAGTTTCAGGTCTCTGTGTTTGTAAGCTGGGGTGCACAGTGATTGTAATCGGAAATAACCCAGCTATGATTGAGTGTCTATGGACTGTGTGACAGAATACAATGCAGAATGCACACCTGGAAGAATGCTTGACTGTGCTTGGCATGTTTATTTTGGAACGTCATTCCCAATCAGATCTAACATTTAGAACCAGCCGTCCTTCGTGGCTTTCTGGGCCACAATATAAATGTCTGAGAATAAACATGTCAACTGTAAATAGAAGATCATGGCATCAACTAGGGAAAACTGCCATCTCATTAGCTGCTTAAAAATTAAATTTTTCTTCTGTGGTTAGATTTGCTTACAGCTATGTCTACAGGCTGTGAGGAAAGCAGATAGGTGGTTCAGAGAACAGGCTGTGGCACACAAGACATAAAAATCGCTGAAATACCTTGTCTTTTTTGCTGGGATCCAGATGAAATACAGTTCTATTATCAACATATAGCTCAATGTTCAGCACCATATCCCAGCTCAAGCTCAGCCTGAATGTCTTTGGACAGCTTTGGTCTGGGGAAAGCTGTAGTCTAAGCCCCTGTCTTTGTAAACTGCACAAAGCCAAGGGGCCAAGATAAAGTTAAACTTCCTGCTACAAATTGCAAAGAATAAGAAAAGTTTAGAATAAACAGATAGTTATCATTAGGAGATGATTTCTAAGATTCTAGCTCTTGCCTGCTACTCTTTAATCAAACCTTATAGAGTCCCACCAAGAAAAAAGTAAATGATTCTTCTTCCAAGAAGATCCCAGAGTTTGTCTCCGTCCATTTACTGCTTCTACCATTTGGATCTCTCCCTCTCCGCCACTGTCCCGCTGGCCGTGACATCCTCAGAACAGGGAAGCTGCTAAGAATGGAAGATGAGCCAGAATACTTTTAAAGAAAGGTCTGCAAACCCCCAGCATGTATAAACTGAGAGCATTGATCATATTTTTCCAATGGAGGTGCATGGTATAGTTCTGTGTACGTACCGTGTGTGCTTAGCTGTGTCCAGGCAGCAGAGCTGCTGGAGAGAAACGGCACTTGGGCTTTGGTTTTCTATTTGAGCACAGAGTATTTTTTTTTACAGATGACTGCACCCAGCTTGCTCACATATTCCCTAGATACATCAAGAAAAATTGCACACTGTCAGGAATAATTTGCCAGTGTCTCCAATAGGTATGAACTTAATACGTCTTTCATATCTAGGAAGCCACCGGCGGAAGCTGTCACCGGGCCAAGTGTAGGCCGTCCTGCTGAGCTGGGTTAATATTGTCAAGCGAATGTGATGCAGTGCGACTTCATTGATTATGGCATACGGCAACCCCTCAGGAAGCACAAACGCATACTGCTGCCGTCCCGACTGTTTAGAACTATACTCTGGGAAGAGACATTTTGCAAACAAATCACACTTATTCTTCAAGAGAATTCTGGCTTGCCTTTGTGTCTTAGCTTGGGTTTTTTTTTTTTTTTTCTGTCAGTTAAACTATTCCCTGGGTCTTCTCACGAACAGTTCACAGATAGAATGTAAAGCTTTCACAATGTGGCTGTGATCTCATACATGGCTATGGTAGTAAGAGCTAGTCATGATGGGCTATCGCACCATGGCCTGAGAGACCAGCCAAGGTGCAACTTCTGATGCAGAGGGGTAGCTCAGTGGCCATGACCACACTGCTCATGTCTTTCCATATCCATGCAACATGGGGCTTCAAAGCCCCTTGCTTTCTGCATGCAGAGCACCCAGGTCCCTAACCTGACAGGGAGTGACTGGGACCTGTTGACCCTACTTCTTGGTTTTGGCTCTGTGTAGGCAACAGAGATGGTAAGTGCTGAGATGGACTCCCAAGGTTCAAACAAGTGAACCAAGTTGTGTGGTCATTAGAAGGCAGCCATTACTTTCCTCGGAGAGCACTTAGCTTCAGTGATTCTTTAAAGAATGCTGCACCCATGTTTTAAGCCTGAATCATCATTCTCTAGATAAATTCCAAAATTATACCCAGCTCCTCTTTGCTACAATATCCATATTTAACCAAACAAAATGAAATAAAACACTGAGTTTTATCTAGGTGAATGAAGTCTTTATTTTCCTGTGTCTTCCAAGAGAAGAAGCTTGGTGGATATACAAAGGTCTCAATTATCTGCAGAATTGATTTAATTCTCATGTTTTCTTTATATAGCTTGTAAGATATGACTTTTAGCATAATAAAGGACATATTATTACTTAATATAGATCAGAAAACTAATAACAAATGTTGCATTGCAACTGGCCAATAGAGATATTGATGAGGATAATAATTCTCCATTTGTAAACTCATCTGCTACCAATTAAGCATTTAGCAGGTTAGCAGTGACATCTTCACTTATGGAATCTGGTCTTTTATTTCACTGATATTTTCAACTCCAAGATCTTAGAGTTTAATATTAAAGAAATTAAATTTAGTAGCATTGATGTGTTTTCAGATATTTTTAAATGTTTTCCTATGACAGTTGAGAATACACAAATCCATTCCACTCCATGAGTCCTGTAAAAATAAAATTAGCCAGTAGTTATCTAATGATATATAACTGACAATCTCCTGATTACAGTCATTTTCACATATACTGAAAATACTTTGAGAAAACTGATTTGATTTCCACTCCCATCCTAGGAAAATGTTCTTACTGTCTGGATAATATCCAGCAGATGATCTTCAGATATAGATCAGCTGGCAAACATATGTGGAATTACATAGAAAATTGGCCTAAAATAGCTCAAATTCACAAATATGTCATACCATGCATGGTATCTTATTTATCAGAAACTTTAATAAACATTTCTATCATAATTTGCTTCAAAGTCATCTTAGTACTGCTTGAATTTCTTCCTTCTTATGGTCTTTATAACTCTTGATACACAAACTCTGTTGTAGCAGCTGCTTACCGATGGTTGTTAGCCAGATTGGTAACTCAGATTACCATCCCAGGGACCAGTCATTGGAATAGTCATGGTCAGATAATTTTTTGCTCCCCATTTAGTGACATTATCCTGAGAAGTGATATTTAAAACGTGTGCGTGCTCACATTTATGTAGATGTGTACTATATTTGCATGTGTGTGGGGATTATAGGTTAACCTTGGCATATTTCTCAGGTATCACCAATCTCATTTGTAGACATGGTGTCTCTTCATTGGCCTGAGGCTCTTCAATTTGTCAGGCCTAGCTGGCCAGTGAGCCCCAAGGATTGATTCACTTGTCTCTACCCTCCCAGTTTTGAGATTACAAGTACAAACCACCATGCTTCTTCTTATCAAGGTAGTGGGAACCAAACCATCTCCCCAGTCTTGTTTGAGACCTTAATTAGTCTCAAGGAGCCCATGGAACACACTGATTGTAGATATTAGAGAGCTAGAAGGAGGATTAATGCTGTGCAAAACCTACCATATCCCGTTCATTGATATTGTAGCACTTACTGAGTACTGGGGTCACAGGCAGGTAGAAAGTTCAAGTAGTTGTCCTTTCTCTTTAGCAAAGATCATTGTGGAAACTAGAAAACCTGAGTGTATATGACCCAGAGCGTCCTGGTTAAAAATGAGAAAGACATAGTTCATGAATGCATGCTGAAGACCAAGTTTCATCCAAGGACCCAAGAAATGATGTGAAATATATTTCAATATAGAGTTTTCCATTTTATGGTTTCTAAATGTTTTCCTCTAAATAGGTTCTAAGTCTCTCTCACCACCCCTACTAATGTCTTTTCTCCATTAGAGACCAAGACAAACATTGTAGAGATCTACCTGTCCTTAAAACTGGGTTAGGAAGCTGTTGGTTGGGTGATGTCTAGGGAGAATGAAATTAATCTTGAAACTTCAACGTTTTTCATTGTGAACCACAATGGTACTGTACTGTCTGCAAATAGGTATAAACTGGTCGTGGTACCAAAATCAATATACGAGTTGAAAAAGATTATTTAAGTTAGTGCTATAGAATACTTGATAATTTATTTCTCCTCTTCATTCTAGTTTAAACCTTAATGAGCACTCATGAGTGTGTCCTGCAACCGCGAAATTCCATAGAGCATTCCACTTAGTTTCTACCCCCTCACTTTCTGTAGAGAATTGTGCCAGCTTTGCCGAGACGAAACTGTCCACATAAGACCTGGAATGCTACCATGTCCTCCTGCTTTCAGGACCTGCTTGCTTGTCAAGTCTCTCTACACCCACTCATTCAATTTAACACCAGTCTAGCCCTGGGTTCTTGCAAATCATTTTCTCCTCATCAGACAGCTAAAATATATCAGTTCTTTCTTAACTTTTTTTCCTCAGAAAAATGCTTCCTTCATCCCAGGTCATTTTCTAGTTGTTGCTCCTTTTACTTTTTTCCCCTCACTCAATGTGTCATGCATTCACCAAGAAGCCAAACCTATCATGTGTCAAGTTATATGCTAAGCTTTCAAAGAATCCATCATAAAATAAGGTATTTTTTACTGAAATAAAATATCAATATTAAATTAGGAATATAGATTAGGAAATATGGAAATGGATAAATGAAAAGTTACAAAGAATCCTGCTCTCCAGGTAATCACTGCTATCATTCAGGACATGGGCAACAACATGTATGCTATTGAACTTTAGATGTAGATATTGAAAAACACAAAATATTAAGTATAGATTTTTGCTTATATATTAAGCTACTTCCATGGCATGTTGGGATGTAGATATAGAAAAACATGAAGTAATATAAAGTATAGATATTGGGATATTTCTCATACTCATGAAGTTTTTTAAGTACAATTTGTGAGTGTTGAAGTTCCAGGTTGCATATTGTTATACAGCCTCAGATGGTAGGAAAAGGGTCCCTTCTTTAATGATACATGCCCCCCCCATCGGGCTGTATTTTCATGGCTTTGTTTCTTATGTCTTATCTCCTAATACCATCACACTGGGAATTAGGATTTTAACATATGAATTTTGGAGAGACACAGACTTGCAGTCCATTGTCTCTAGCCATCTCTCCACCCACCTAGGATTATATTTCACAACCTAGTTTTATCAGATGAGGCTATGTGATCAGTTTTTCTCAAGAGTTGTGTACATTACCACCATTATGAAAGTAGTTGAGAAGGAGGTATTTCTTCTCCAAACCATGACTTCTCTTAATAATAGACTGGATAACAGTGAGCAAAACCATTTGGAAGGCACATGTTGAATATGGGAAAGACCTTTATCAATGAATTCACAAGCAACAGTACAGGGCACAGCAACATCCCACCCCTCCTACTGCCTGCTGGATTTACACATATTAGGAAAATTGTTTGGCACTAGGGCGCTGGGACATGAGGTTTGTTTGCTATAGTGACTGTTTTTTCTTTAATTATTCAAGGAGTAAGATCTTGAAGTAAATTCTATAATAATGAGCAGTGAAACAGATGACAATGCTGTAGTTATGACACAGGGCACAGAAAACAGGACACTGAAGTTGAGGAAGACAGGCACGATGTCCCAAGTGGCGATACTTAGTCACAGTATCCTCCAAGAATGCATTCAGAGATGATCAGCTTTCCTACAGTGCTAAAGGAAAAAGATGTAAAATGGAATATGGACAGGCTAGGCTATTAGTTTCCTGTAAACACCACAAACTAGGTCTTTAAAGCAATAAAAAGCCATTTTTCACACTTTTGAAGCCTGCATGCCCACATGTGTAAATCATCTTCTCTCTAGAGTATCCAAGGAAGATTCCTTAAGGACCTTTCCTTACCTCTGCTCATTGTTGGCACCCTTCCATGGTTGGCTTCTGCCCCTGTCTTTACATGTCTATTGTACATGCTTTGTGTTCGATTGTCTGCCTCTAGAGCTTTCTTCTTCTACATATACCAACCTAGTCTAGTCTGGTATGGACTTATATTAATGTGGTTAAATCTGCAGAGACAAAAATTCCAAATCGGGTCTCTTTAACAAATACCAGGGGTTAAAATTTCAGTATATCTTTTGGGAAAACACAATCAATTCAATTTAAAATTGACTTTGAGGCCTGGGTATATTTAGTGATAGGGTACTTGTCTGGCACACAGAAGGTCCTGTGTTTGATCTTCAACACTTTAAAAAATAGTAGACATTGAAAAATTATATGAGATCAACAAACTTTTGCATGTTTGTAGGTAAAACGAAAGGGAACAGAGTGAGTACAGATGTTTGGAGTCTCAAATGCTGGAAAAACATGTGGCTGATCTAAATACTTAACACGTTCAACATGTGGCTCCCATGATTACTGGGGTCAGAAGTATAGAATCTGTCTGTAGTGATAAGCTGCACATGGATAATGTTCAGCAGAGGACTGACTAGCATTAGAGATGGCCCACTATCCACCAGATCTTTCTCCATAATGGGAGGTGTTACCTAGAAGTAGCTATTCTTTCAGGGACCACAATTCTTGACAATTATCATCACGTCTGACAGGGAATTGAAGGAAATTCTTTTAGCAAGAAGAAATCCCTTCTCCATATCTTGACTAGATGTCCAGTCTTCTGACTTTGGCCTCTGCATCTTGAATAGAGCAGAACCTTATCAGTTTAGATTCTTCCTTGAAGACTTTGTTACCTTACATAATATTTTATTTTGCAACCATTTCTATCAAAGGGTATTATAATACCATGATTTTTATACCATTGCTAACATACTTTACCAAAATTTGCCAGGTCGAAGGAAAGGAAAAAGAAATTCCATGGCGACAAAGCTGGAGGTGTAGCCAGCATGAGCTATCACCACAGTGTCACTTTTCAGTGCTTCTAAACCTGTTACAATCTGCCTTCCACTTCATTAAGCAAATGAAAACACTCTTCCCAGTGGTCTCTAATGACTTCTTAGTTATAAAACCAAATGGACACATTTAATTCCATCTCCTACTTTACCCCTTTGGAGCATTTCACAAATGGGATAGAAATCTTTCTTCATTACTATTCTCTTTGTATTTGTGTTTCTTGACTTCTGGTTTGGCAAAGTTCTCATATTTGTATGACAACACTGATATCTTTGTCCTTACTCGTTTCCTGATCTTTCTTCTTTACCTAGTCCCTGAGTATGAAAGATTGTAGTTTCTGGATGATTCTGTCCTTTGCCGCTCCTTCCCTTTCTCTCTTTTTAAAATCTGTCCATGGTCTCAACACTCCTTGTGTGTGTTACTAGCTCTCATGCCTCTGTGGTTAGCCTGAGCAATAGATGACCCTGGATCAGGTAATTACAGGATCTGACACTCATGGTCTCCAGAGAGACTAAACAAGAAATATTACAGAATTTCTTATCATTACTTTCTTTCATCTATGCTTTTTTCTGTATTCCTTATATTAGTTGGAGCTCCACTATTTATTCATGCTCCCTAGACTGTTGGAGTCAGTCATCATTTTAAAAATTATTTTCATTGTGCATATTTATGGGGCACTATTGGAAACGTTAATTCTCTAATGCATACATTCTGAATGCATTGCAGCACCGTGATGCACCTATAAATCTGTGCAATCACCCACAGGAATCATAAATGTTTAAGGAGATGGCAATGCGATCATTTCGTCTTCCTCAATAGCCCCATCCAAGTTCCCTTGAGTGTGGACTCAACCCAGTGACTTGCTTTTGAGGAAGAGCCACCTTGTTGGATGAAAGGTCTACCAACCTGTGAGGATGGAGATTTTACCTTCAAATCCATCCAACGAACTAGGAAGTTGATTCTGCCTCAGCTGAATCTCATGAGTTTGTATGCAGTGGATGACCCTGTGATCACAATGATGAGAAACTCTGATCTGAGAGGAAGACACCAGCTCTGTCATGGCCTCTTGTTGTCCCATGGAAATCAGGAGACAGTGGATGAATATCATTTTAAGGTGTTAAGTTTCAGCTAATTTGTTACACAGCAATGGATAGCTGATATGGGGGTTAAGCCTCTGCCTTGCAGGCGGGAGGTCCCGAGTTCGGATCCCAGATCCCAAGTATAGACGCCAGGCGGAAGCGGGGGTGGCCTGCGCTTCTGGTCCTGGTAGGGCGGAGCCTGTGAATCCCAGGGCAGAAGGAGGTGGAGGCGTCCATGGTGGTTCCCAAATTCGTCCGTGGTTCTACACACACATAGACACACACACACAGGCGCACGCACACATACATATGCACACACGCACTATTGAATAAATAATAATAATAAAAGATATATCAAAAAAAGAAATAACAAAAACAACAAAAAACTCATACACAAAAATGTATGAATTTTAGCCTTTGAAGTTTGTATTAATGAGGTAAATTCTTATTCATAATATATTTGTATCTCTTAATCTGAATATGATCACATAGCATATTTTAACTTTTATTAGTGCTTGATATGCCAATATTATCTTCATTATTATCAGTCATTCATCCCTTGTATGCTTAACAGTGTGAAAACTATTGATGGCAAAAATTATAAATATAGACACAGATGGCTAAGAAACTGCAGAAATCTTGATTAAAGTCAAAGTCAATGGAATGAACAGCTCAAGTGAACCTCATTTATGTGGCAGGAAAATACTTTATCTTGGATCAGCATTTCCTGTACAGAAAAAATCCTTCCAAATACTTCAAGAAGATGCACAGCACTAGTTTTGCCAAGGAAATTTTTTTTTTGCTGTGAATTTACATACAAAACAGTATGGTAAGGAGTTGTAGTTCCCAAAGCATTGGATAATTGTGTGTGTATGTGAGAGAGAGAGACTTAACTGAAGTAGCTGTCTCCATTAATTCATCATTTTTATCCTCCCACTGCATTTTACATTACCTCCAGGATGGAAACGAATGCTATAATTCTAAGACCAGGGAAACATGACTCATGAGCAATGTTTCAGACACAGGTCAATAATCTTGCAATTTGGAAGATGTGGGCATTTCTTCAGCTCCAAGAGAATCACAGAGGTACTAAGTACCACCTATAGGACCAAGCTGGGCATCATTAAGAAGGGCCAATATCACAACCCATTCTATTGTGAGCTGTGATCTCAGGGTGATGTTTGGTGCCCCAACAGCCATAAGTCATGTCCACAGATTAAACTCATTTTCTGTGGCCTCAAGAAACTTTTCTACATTCAGTCATTCAATGTTTAGTTTAACCATTTTCATATGTGGAAAAAAATGATGCTTTCTACAGAGGCAGAATGGTGATCCCTATTCAGAAGAAATTTACTCTGTTATATTGCTGGGGCTTACTAGAGATTGAGGTTTCATGTGGAGAATATCCTGAAGATAAAATTTAATGGTGTATTGAACCACCGAGGTGGGTTGTCACTATAAGTCACACACACGAGAAAACCTGTAAGCGATGAGACTCACTGTCTTCTCTCTGGAGGGAAAGAATAAAAAAAGAAGTAATTCTGAATTATGGCCTGAGCCATAAATTTTTATTTCATATACTTCTGCCTGTCACCAAGTAGCACGGAGGCTTGCTCCACACAAAGATGTGTTGATTTTAAGTTCACATTGAACACTGAAAGCAGCGAAACCCAAAATATCTCACCAATCTAAGACCTAAAAGATGTTACCCTTTTTGTATTTACAGCGTGTACACACACACACACACACACACACATACACACACACACACGCATGCACGCACGCATGCACATGAACACATGGTCAAACACATGCACACACATGCATACACCCACATGCACACTCTCAGGTGTGTACACACACAAGCACATACATAAGCATGCACATGCACACCTGCATGGCACATTATATACACGGTGAACATTAACACGCAAACTGATGAACTGAGATGATTTAGTGTTTTTCTTTTCCCCTGTGAATTTGGTACTCAAATGAACCTCCGGATATCCGAATATACTCATAGAAACTCTTGTTTTCAGCTCTCATTTTTGTCACTAAAAATGAGCTGACATTTCTGAGTAACACAGTTTGCCCTGTGCTTTTTGAATCTGTTCCCTCCATATTTTAGAACCCTGTGCCTTATGTGCTCTGATGTCTTCTAGGCATTTGCTTAGTGCAGAACTACAAATAGACTTTTTTCCTTGATGTCTAAGGAATACCCTGTATATGCACCAACTGGTTTGATGGCCACTGGTCAGAAAGCACAATTAGTCCCTTGAAATGTGTCTGTAGCAAGGATTAAGTGAGTTTTTCATGTTATAAGCTTTTATTTGTCTATACATTTTTTAGAGCTTTGCAGATGTATTTGTATTGTTTGTGCTCCTTGTTACCCGATTAGAATCCCCATTTTTTCTCACTTTGAGCCTTCTTTTTAATCTATTTATTCACTTATGAGAGAGAGAGAGAGAGAGAGAGAGAGAGAGAGAGAGAGAGAGAGGGGAAACATGCACCATATGGGCATCCAGGGATCAGACTTGGGTCCTTCAATTTTCAAGGCGGTGTCTTACCCATTGAGCTATCTCACTGGCACATATCATAATATTTTAATCAATGAGCGTGTAAACAGTCACGTGCAGCTGCTGCACCAAATGGCAGTCGATGGAATCAGGAAAAAGTGAATAGTGTTACTATGTTGTTCCTTACAGTGAAAATTAATGATGTTTCCACGATGGCTCTTTCCCTCCCCATTCCTCTCCTTTTTCCCTCCCTTCCCCCTCCTTTTTCTTTCCTGCCCCTTCGATTCACTGAGTAACCACCACGTGTCCAGTACTTCAGCTTCGTCAACACATCAATACCGATTCGTTTCATCACTGTGTTGATTTTGAAGCTGTAATTGACTACCGAGCTTCAGAGAAAATTTGTCTTTGACCTTAGCGTGACCTGAAGATGCCTTTGCTGGGAACTCCTGACTGAAATATGGGCCCTGTCAGCAAACTGAGCTGCTTTGCTATCACCTCCCTCTGTCAAATCAGACACAATCAGATTCCAGGCTGACCGCTGGTGGAAGAAGTATTAATAAAAGGAACATTCCATCTCTTTTTCTTACCTTTTCCCAATCTTTTTTTGAGTTTTAACGATGAAGAAATGAAAAGTCCCTCAAATATTAATAGAATGAGTATTATATTATCTATGGCATTTCTACCAACCCTCTGAAATCCCTAAGGAAACCCTAAGTTCCTAAGTCTAAGAAGACGCTATTGAATGTGTTTTTGTTTGAGAGTACTCAGGTATTATAATCATAGCAACATATGTATTTCAGAACATTTCTGCCTGATTGGATTAAGATCAAATTTATTAAAATATGTCAGAACCAATTAAATAAATTGTGATATAACGTAAAGTATAAGACACCCACCACTGATAATAATTTCTATCAGCATTTCACATCTGCAGTTAACTTGAAGCAGATGCTGTAAGACACGGCCCATTGTTTTGTATTTGCATGTGACAACATGTTTTGATGTTTTCTTTTTAATTGTAACATCATGTCATACAGATTTTTTTAAAAGCACATGTGTGGTAAGTGTCAAAGTCTGAGTCAAAATTTTAGTTTCCAAGCACTTTGTAAGTTTCTAGTGAGCCTCTATTTTACAAAGCACTCCTCAGGAATCGACAGATTCAGATGGCTGAGAATGAAGCTCCGTATTCTGGACTATCCTTAACAGACACCCTCATCTATTTATACTTTTTTTCCTATGCACCAGATGATACACACACACAGACACATACAGACACACACAGACACACACACACACACACACACATACACACATACAATGTATGTTTGTTTTTTTTCTCATGGAGGCAACTTCTCTATGAGTCATAGAAGGGGACCAGCATTAATGTGCCTTTTCTGGGATTAGAGTGAGAGTTTTTCCCATAAAAGGTAGAGAAGAAACCCACCAGGAAGGAAAACTTCATGGCTTCAAAGTGACTGGGGAAGGAGGCAGGAGAGGGAAAGAAAGCTCTCACAGAGCAGGAGAACTATCATAGCAAAGATAAGAGTAGAATGATAGAAAGCTAAGGAACATGTTGGTATAATCCAAGGGGATCACATTATGAACAACAGAGGTTTTATTAACATATGCTTAGAAGTTCATCAAAGTCAATATGTGTGCAGAAACTCTTATCTAATTGATGGAAAGGATCTAGAAAGAAAGAAGCACTGCTGTGTTGTGGCTGCCTTGTTTCCAGCTGTCATAGTTAGCTACAGGTGCCAGCTTGATAATTAAGGCTGGATTCTCTGGGAACATTTGTTTAAAAAAAGTTAGTAGTTGATTTAACCCCTCAGCAAACCTGCAGGAACTTGCCTAATCGATGCTGAGGAACCAGCTCATGGGACTAGTCCCAGGGAAAATGGATAAGATGAGGGAAGCCGGCTTAGTAAAGTTTGGCATTCTTCCCCACCACACTAGGACTGCTGAGATGTTTGGCTCCTGAACTGAGCTGGTAAGACCAGTGAATCCCATGAGCCTGAGCCCCCTGTGGGACTTCTTTAGCTGTTTCAGGGAGTTGGCATACTTTGATTATAGTTGGTCAGACATGCTGTCTGGCAACTGAGTGTTGCTCCTTTCTCAGCAATCCTGTGCATATGGACAGTTTCTTTGGCCCCTGGTATTAGTATGAGCTCACCTGCTAAGCTGTAGTAAGAAGTGTTAACTGAAAAATCATAAGTCAGAATAAAATCCCTTGTTTTCTTAAGCTATTTGGTCATGAATTTATCTGCAACTGCAGGCAAGCATTGGGCTCTCTGGAAACATTTGCTGGTGACTTACCCAGATGTGCAGCATATCATGCCCTTTCTCATGGTGTCTCACAAACCTGTCTGTCTTCCTTCCTTTCTTTTTCTGATATCCAATCATAGATATGTCACTGCGTATGAGTTCTAAGAATCATCTCCTACACTTCATGACAACTTGTCTGTCACTGGATGGTTTGCAAAGTGGTAGGAGACCAAAGCTGATAAGAAATGGCTGCTGACATCAAGGTATCTTGCCTTGGAAACACATGACTCACTGCCCAGGAGAAAGTGAATGTCATGGCTAGAAACAGGTATCAATTTGATGGTTGAGGGTTCAAGCTCTGGGGACAGTTGTGAAGAATGGGTAGTGGAGTTAAGACCCCAGGAAGCCTGCAGAAGATTGTCTAATTGATAGGAAAGGCCCAGCACACCGTGGGCAGGGCTAGTGAATAGGATGGAGGGAACTGGTTTAGGTAGTTGGCATCCTTTGATATATACTTGGCCAGACATGCTCTACCTCTTATGGGAAAAATTCTCACTCTAATCCCAGAAAGATTTTTCCTTTCAGCTGTCCTATGGATATAGTGTGGCTAGTTACCTTGACCCTCGATGCTGATGTGGGCTCTCCTGCCAAGGTGGACAAGGAACTGTAGTTGGACAATCATAAGCCATATTAAACCCTTTGTTTCTTTAAGCCATTTGGTTGTGAATTTATTGGCCATGCAGAATAACTGAAGCAGCAGGTATCGCTAAGAAAATATGATTAGATGACATAGCTGAGCTAGAAACAGACATGAAGCCATGGCACATACTCTCTTTACAGAGCCAGGCCTTAGATAAGGATTTTTCCTGTTTGTTCTCCTCAAGGTGGCTTCTGCCTCTCACATATTCAGGTACAACATGGTTAATTCACTTTTGAGTTTTTGAAGTATTGGATGATGGTGTGGGTTGGCTCTTCAAAGCCTCTGTATAAAAGAGTAAGACTGACTCATCACTCCTACATTCATGCTTTGGTTACTGCCATTATTGCAGCTGGGACTCATAGGAATGCTTGTACACACACACCGGTGGCCCTGTGGTAGAGATAATCATAGACTATGAAGTAGATTGATTACAAATTTCAAAGTATGACTCAATTAATGTAGAGATCTAGAAAAGAAGACACCTTTGTCTTGGAGACTTGTTAACAGTATGGAAGGTTCCAGATCATGCCTCATAAAAATTCTCCAGCTAATTTTCTACTGTACAAAGATAGCCAGAAATAGCTTTGTGGCTAAAGATCATGCTCTTTCACATGGAAAATTAAAATTACTAACTGCTCCCAAATGTGTATATGGTATTCATGTTGAGATGGCGTGTTTGCATATTTTGACTTTCTCAATAATTAAAACATAAAGAATGAAGCCTTAGAGAAGATTCTGAATATTATTTTTTTAGTTTTATAGTGAAGTCTAATAATAATAAGTACTATTAATAATTTCTTCAAATACAATAGCTTGTGTGGTGTCTAGAGATGAATTCTTTTTGAGCCACCTGTTTTAGGACACAGGTGTTACATTATTCTGCTAATCCCATTAGGTTTAACTGTTTGAAAAGCCTAATTAAAGGTCTGAACTTTCTAGAAACATATATATTAATTCATATGTGTACTTGAAATTTTGGGTTGTTAGGATCTGTCTATGAGCTCATTCACCTACATCTGCCATCCTTACTATGGTTTCAGACTAACAGCATCAATATTATTGGGAACTTTCTTGAAAGGCAGATTCTTAGGCCCTATGCTAGTCTCTTACAGACAGAAACTCTGGAGTCTGGCAGCCTCTGTTTTATCAGGTGCTATGGTCTAGGTTTGTTTTGTCCCACAAAGGCTCAAGGGCCTGGTACCTGAGAAGGCTCCATCCTCAAAAAGGATCGGTGTTGACTTCAGTGGAGTTATTTCTCTCAAAAGCATGTTGTGAAACTAGGGCACTTTTCATTCTTGGGCCTTTCTGAACACAATCAGTTTCCTTTTTTTTTTTTTTTTTTTCTCTCATGTTTTACATTGGGTAGGGAACCTTCAGAATTCTAAGGCTGCCAGTCTCTCTGAATCTCCTTAGACAACAGAAATGGAAGCCAAACATTCTGTTGATACTATGAAATACTGGCCTTTGTATATTGTGTCTTAGGAAACAGACTGAAATATACAGATTGGAATGCAGCAACTTCACATTATAACTGAGCTGTGGTCCCAGAGTCCATAACATCTTGATTTTCCTTGGGCTATGATCTAGAATGATGAAAAGAATTCCCATTTTTGGCTAGGTTGAGCGTTGCCCTTTCTCTTTGGTGCCACTGTAGGCTATTGGAGATTAACTTTTTTTTTTCACATGGAAACATGCTTGGTTTAACATTCCTAACCTACTTAAAGCTATGAGTGTATAGTACAGGGCATAGTTCAACACAGGATTATGTATATTTAAATTTATTCATTTTTTCATGTATGTGTGCATAGGATGTGCTCATTGTATGTGTGTGAATATGTGTGTGTGTATGCATATGTATATGTACACAAGTGCACTTGAATGTGTATGCCTGTGGAGACTCAGTGGTGCTATTGGGAATCATCCTTGATTGCTCTTACATTTTATTGTTGAAAGCCTAGATTTCTTACTAAACCCAAAGCAGGCTATTAGGGATAATCTGACTAGCTATCTTGCTCAGGAGATTTCCTTGGCTCTACCTTCACAGCTAGAAGCGCCCCTGTATATGCCTAACATTTTTATTTGAGGTCTGGGGATCTGGACTTAAGTCCTTTCGTTTGTGAGACAAAAGCTTTAACCCCTGAGCAATCTCGCCATCCCCTAAATTTATTCTTAAAGTCAATCCAATGATATAGAAAACACCAAAAAGAATGGATTCTGTCTGAAACATGTAGAAGTACACAGACAAATTTAAAGGAATTATTAAAATACAGTCTGAGCAGTAAGTGCTCTGTGTTCTGGTCCTACTGTGTTGGGGCACTTGAGAACATTGTTTTTCTATAGTCGAACTAGGCACAGGAGTGAGAATCTGAAGTTTTTGGCTTGAGCTAGTACCATAGTTTATAGAGGACACCTAAAACGGCTTAGTGGATACATTCCTAAAATTCACCTTCTTTATCGGCAAATGAAGCACTTGCTGTCTAAATCTTTGGACTGTTAGGAGCACCAAGCTTAATTGGTGGAATGACACAAGGGATGCCTTGCTCAATAAAGGTTTTCTTCATCCTTTCTCTAATGAGAACATTTTCTTTTCTTCTCCATACCCTTGCCTCTAGACCAATGTATCAGTTCTTTTTGTTGGAGGAATAAATCCTTTATAAGCTTTCCAGTGTAGATTTTGAATCACTTTGTCAAAAGAAATATTTGAGATAATATTTATTTTATCATATCTATAAGCCAAAGTAAGTTTCAAACATCTGTGATACTGCTTTTCTAGACTTAGATAAGTCTCCCAGGAAAAGTAGGAAGCTCAAAGTTTTGCATTTTTATCTTACTAGAAGGAAAGAAAAGGGCTAAAAAGGAAGAGCTACATGTGCTTAGGAGCTTTTGTGAATCTCTCATTTCCTAGAAGAACCAGAGTTTTTTTCTGATATCACCTTTCAAAGTTAAAAGCATCAAAGCACTTGGTTTACATGACATCCCTCTTTGGGACTGGCCTGTTGATGGAGGAAGAGATAGATGCCTTAGTAATTTTCAGAATGTTTTCAACACAATGTATGTCTGAAAGCTCAGGAAAAGGCATATGGGAAGGTTTTCTTTTAGAAGTTTACTATTTGATGAATATTCCATGGGGTCAACAATATTGACCACTGGTTGGAGGCAGAATCTCAGACTTTTCTCCAGATCTTCAAACTGACAATTTGTATTTGTCCCATCCAGGTACTGTCCAGAACTGACCCTGCTTAGCTTTCAAGATAAGATAGGATTGGACATCTTTAGCATGGTATGGCCATAGACATTTGTGAAACAGCTTGAGGCAGAAGCCTAGGCTGCTTCAGATATTCTACATATCTCAGACTGAGCCCAAACTTGTAGTCCTCCTGGTTCAACATTCCCAACAGAAGTTCTGGGATTGTAAATGTCTGTCAACCATGCCTGTATTAACATTTTTTTTAAAATTCAAGTGATTTGTATTCATCATAAAACTGGAGAGATACCAGTCATTTTGATGCTGGTTGAGGAGGTCATTTTGTCTGTCTACTTGCGATGGATTAAAGAGCATTTTCCTGGAAGGAATAGGCTATTCTTTAGAAGGAGGGCAGACGGCTACTACTGAACATTTCCCATGTGTTCACCATGGACCCAAGACTTGAACTCAGCTCTACGAATTATTTTAGTTTTTGACTTCTGTCATCCAAGGAACAGGGAGACTAGAACTCAGGAGTGAATTGATTGGATGGCAGAGACTTAAGCAAGGGTTCGAAGCAGGACATTGATTTTTGGTTACCCTGTCTCTCACCTTATTGTAGACTCGACTGCCTGTCTCTGTCGCCAATGTGCACCAGTCCTTGTACACCTTGTTCCCATCTAAAAATTCCCTAGGTCCAGAGCAGCAGCAAGTGACCAATAGAGTTGCCTTTCCGAGAGAATTTTTTTGATGTGGTCCTTAAAAATAAATGAAGTCAACAAATTCCTAGGACTTCATGAGTGAACCTTTATCTCAGATTCTAGATATCATGATGAGTTGAACTTTGAGAAAAAGGACTCCTGGATTCTTCAAAGTACACTAGGAGGATATCTGTTGATTCACTAAAACCTGTCTAAAAGCCAAGAACGGTATTCTGCTTAGAGATAATGGGGAAGGCCATCATGATCAGGACATTTGGAGTCTTTAGGTATACCAACCATCTTGTAAGGTGTTGGATTAGCAGAAAGCAAGAGTCTACCCAAATTTACAATGGAGCTAGTGCCCCCTGCTGGAGAAGGTATGCTTAAAATTTCCATGTTTTGGGGTATGTGTGCCAGCAACCCTGTTAAGGCACAGCTTTGCCAACAAAGCCTGTGGGCATCGGGGTAAGTCATTTAATTAGCCTCTCTTCTTCAATTCTCTGACATATAAAAGCAGGATAACAATAGCAGCCAATTCTAAGTTTCTTGTTGAAAGGTAGAATTAATTAGGGATGACAGTAAAGTACTTTATGAAAACTGGATGCTAAATAGTGATAAATGTTTGAACATGCCTCCGGTGTTCCTATGGCAGAAAAAAAATGGTAGTGTGGTATGTCTTATTGCTAGACCTGCTGCTGCTAATTTTATCTTATGGATTTTTATGACTCTTAAAGTTAAACCACACATATCTGCCTTCACTCTCCCTCGCTGATAGAACATGAGCTCTGTATTATGGTGATCCACAATCACCTCGGCCCTTAAGTAGCTGAGGATTGCTGTGAGTCCAAGGCTTGGTGGGCCATGTAGTGAGTTTAAGGCTAGTCAGTAAGCTCCACACCGTTCCAGAGAGTCTGTTATAGAATGAGACTCTATCTCAAAACACCAAAAGAAAACAACAAAAATATCTCAGTGCTTTCCTTACTCTATGGAGTGTGGGTGATGGGGCATTTCAGATGGATGGGACAGAGTCACTCAGGGAGCAAGTGCATCCGTGTGAAATACGTGAGGGAGTTCCAGCATGTGCTCTGACTTGGACTCCTTTACTGATAAGAGGACTCTACCTATGGAAAGTAAGATATCAAGAGCAAGAGTCCCAAAGAGCAAATTCCATCTGAAGAAAGAGAAAAGTATGGAATTGAGGAATCCTCCATCATTGCATGAGGATAAAGAACAAGCCCTTTCTGGCCAGAGCACTGAGGTATAGAAGAAATTTCCTCCTTGAGCTGAAGCAGAGAGAGGCTGCAGGTGGTGGTGGGACGAGAACTGGAGGATGCTGGAGAGAAAGCGTACAAAGTGGCATCCCGTGTGATGCACCATCCACAGGAATGCTAAGGTAATAGAGGACAGCTGTGTGGCAGGGCTTCTGGTTCCTGGGGCCTTCATGTGATACACAGAAAACTGGAACTCCCCTGTCTTAGTTAAGTAGGGGTGTCAACTTGATTATTGAGGGTTTGAGCTCTGGGGACATCTGTAGAGAATTAATGGTTGAGTTAAGCCCAGAGTGAACCTGAAGGAGATTGTCTAGCTAACGGGAAAGCCCAGTCTATGGTGGGTGGGATCAGGCCCTGGAATAAATCACAGAGAGCTGATTGAGAGAGTTGGCATCCTTGTGTACACTTGTAAGGATTGTCCCTCTTTCAGCTGTTATGTGGTGATGGTGTGGCCAGTTCCCTCAGCCCTGGTGTTGGTGTGTGCTCTCTTGACAAGCTGAACTAAGAACTGTAACCAGTAACCGTAAGAGAAAATAAACCTCTGGTTCCCTTATGCCGTTTGATGTCATTTATCAGCAACCATGAAGGTTGACTGCAACATCCCCTTTCCCTACTCCTGCAGAATGTGAGGAAGGAGAGAAGAATCCTGCCTTTGAGACCAACAGTGCAGTTTGACAGGTCTTCAGATGGAACCAGGCACTGGACAGGGTTTTTCTAGGAAGTCCTGCGATAGGGCTCAAGTGGCTGTGGACTCTGCTACATCAGATCATTCATCCCTGTGGAACCAGGGATGCAGTCATGCATGTCCCAGCAAGAATAGGAAAACATCCTCCCCATCCATAAATGTTTAGACCCTACCTTGGAAGGGAGCAGAGGACGTGAAGCTCTGAGTGTTTGCCACAGGGTAGGTTTAAATTTCACAACTGAGAAATTGAATGATTTCAGAGACAGAGGTTGTTTCATCCGTTCACCTTTCCACCTGATTCCAAAATTAGCCCCATGAAGCACAGATATCTACTCAAGACCCCCAATGGTCTGTGCTGCTGAGGCCTGCATCTCAGAGTCTGCGCTGAAAGATCTGTCTTCTGACTGTATACACGCCAAATGGAGTTCTTGTGACCTTAAAGAGGGCAGGAAGTCATAGTAGCATTACGTCAAGGTAATTATTATGAAGTGTATAAACGGAAAGCTTACACTCTTAAAAGCAGAAGACACAGCAGGTAAACAGTTATTAATCCTTTACTTGAAAAGGAAACCTTTAAAAAATTGTTTTCTCTGTAGCTGCAAAGAACCTTTAGGAAGAAACAAGAGGTACAGTCACTAACACTTCTAATCAAGTGAATCCCCAGCAGCATGTCTTTGAACATTCCATTGATTGCATTGTAGAGAGCAGAAGCTTCCAGGCAGATCAATGAGACCACATCCTCCACTTATCTGTTATCACTGAAATCACATCCATGACATTGGCATTAAGTGCTATAATGTCATCTAATATTCTTTCAGTTAACCACACATAGAGCACAGGTTTTGGGCAAAAATCTTCTTTGTACTTCTGATCTACTAAGTTGGTACTGATTTCTCTTTCCTGCCCCTTGCAGTTGAGGATGCAATTTTAGTGCTATCTATGAAAAAATAGCAGAAGAGGCAACCATGGGTTAATAACCTACCCTTCTCTCTTTCCCTCCTTTCCCCTCTTCTTCCTTCTGTTTTTCTGTCTATTTATCCTGGGTTGGCACCACACAATTCTCCTGGCTCTTCTTTGGATTACCACCTGACTTTTATTGAGTTTTTTAATCATCCATCAAGAAAAGAAGCCCTTGGTATTTCCTGACACCCCGGACAGAGTGCAGTCTAGGTAGGCCCTACAGGAAATCTTACTAAAGACACCATGTAGGCTGGTAGTAGGTGGAGCAGGAGTCCTGCTAACAGCAAGCAGCCAGGATCAGTCCAGGGTGAGGAGCACCTCTCCTCCTCCTCCACTTCCTCCTCTTCTTCTTTTCCCCTCCTCTTCTTTCTCTTCTTCCTCCTCTTCCTCATCCTTCTCGTCCTCTTTCTTTTCCTCCTCCTCTTGTTCTTCCTTCTCCTTCTCTTCCTTCTTTAGGCACTCCAAAGTGAGGCTGGGGACCTGCCACTATAAGCTGTCACACTTAGGAGGGCTTACTACCCCCTCAAGAAACAATGATTATGATGAATATGATTATGAATGCAAAAGTGAATGAAATTCTAATAGGTTCCCAAATGTGTTCAAAATAACACATCTCAACCTTTGTTTTTCTCCACGAAGGCAAGCCTGTTTGATACCAATTTCACATTCACATTATTAAATAAAAGCAGAAAGTCCATATGGTATTCTTTCCAGATATTACAAAAGAGTAAGTAAATTAATGGCATCCAATTGCCATGAAAAGATTTTCAACCAAGTAAACATTCAGCAATCCCCTCCTATTTTATGGTTTTGTTTTGTGCACTTTTGCTATCATGGTTACCATGGTCTGAAAATTCTAGAAATGAATAATTCATAAGTTTAGAATCACTCCCTATTCTGAGAATCTTAATGAAATCTGACACTCCCCTGCTCTATCTCATCCAGGATGTGAACCAATCTTTGGTTGTGTCTGAGCACTATATATTACCTCCTTGTTAGTTATGTGGTAGCCATCTCAACTGTCATTCTGGCTGACTATTGCAGCATTGTGTGCAAAGAAACTTTATTTTACTTACCAATGGTTTCAAAATGCAAGGAGGGTGATGCTGGCGAATCTAGGTACTGCAAACAGACCACATACAATGCTTTCTTTGGCAAAAAGAGAACATGCTCGACTTACAACAGAACAAAAAAATACTATGTGTTGGAGTCATTCAGGTCTACGGGAAGCAAATCCATTGAGAAATTATGGAGCAGGAAAAAAACATTAGGGCAGGTTTTGCTTCTCTACCTTACATTACAGAGGTCATGATTACAATGTGCAATAGTGCACAGGTAAGGCAGGAAATCCATTGAGTTTTTGAGTGAAAGACATGAACAGAGACAATGTTCCAATAGACTGAAAATCACTCTACAAAGTGCTTAATACTGTGCTAGCAGTAGCTTGAGTCTGGGTTTGACTCTTGAACTCTACTTGAGCAAGTACTTTAACTCTATATGTAAAGAACATTAGTCTCACCTAATGGTAGGACTATTGATATGTCTAATTAGATACTGTCTGCTTCACAAGTATATATGTATAGAAAGCACATGTTTTTTTTTGAATGCTACCCATAAGCTCAGGCACCCAAAGTGCACCTTAAAATGTATAAGAGTAGAGGCTACTACAAATAAATTCTTCATCAGCATGATGAAATATTTATAAAATCTTTACTGTTATGATCAGCAAGTAAAAAATAAAGATGGCCTCCAATGTACAATGGTTCAGCTTAGGATGTTTTGACTCTATGAGGTTGCATAAACACTACATATTTGGTAGGAGCTGTCCTTTGAGTTTTGAGATTTGCTCTTTCCCTGGGCTAGCAGCATGTGGCATGACACTCTTTCCTAATGCCAGCAGTGGTGGCAGCAGGCCCCAGCTCCCCATTAGTGTCTAATTACAAAGGGAAACAGCAGAGACCGCACTGTGTGTGGGGTTGCTAAGCGATGGGGCTTGGATGTGAGGCACTCTCAATGCATGCTTGACTTACAATGTTTTCAAATCACAATCCTCTGTCAGGATGTCATGTGGCGGTAGGTTAAGGAGCATCTGGACAGGAACATTCTTGCCCAAGTAAGAAACAGCATGAGGATGCTTTCTGTCCCTGCCGCTGAACCTATTTTACTATTATTTGTTATTTTAACAAATTTGACGTCAATTTTTAAGCCACTGCAATCCGATAAGAGAATGAAATCAAGCAAGTAAAACTGGGAAACGGGAGACACATCTTTGTTTATTGGGAGTGTGTCTAATAGTGTGTCTAAAAGCATCCTGAAGAACTAACAATGGAAAAGTGATTCCAATTTGAAGTGAATACAAAGGTATATGCAAGAAGAAAAGACCCAATTAACAATATCATATGAAAGGTAATCTATATTGTAGCAAATATAATGAAAAATCCAGTGAAAATAATGAGTTTTATTTATGTTTTTTATTTCTGTTGGAGTGATTTCTTAAGAAACCTAGTCCCCCCTTTGATTACTAAGGCTTCATACTTTTGATAATGAGCAAACTGAGTTTCTCTTAAATATCCATCAATAAGTGCTTGCTTTTATTTATATCGGGGGTATTCTCCAGTAGAAATCACAGTTCAAATTCAGATGTTTCTATTACTAATATGAAATGACTTTTTGTATGTTGTGCAGCAAGATAAACAAGAGTTAAGAATGTTTTGAGCAGTATAAATATGTATAAAAGGTGTATGTACTTTAGAATGCAGGGAATGCATATACATCTTCACTGAGAACTGGCTGGGGCTGTAGTACCAGCTGCAGAGCTCATGCCTACCTTGCAAGGAGCCTCTGGTTCAGCTCTCAGCACCACAGAAACAAACAGCAAGGCAGCTGGTAGTATTGTTTTCCTTTGAAGAGGGAACACTGGTAACTGAGACAGGAGTAGGAGGGAGCTGAAGCAATGTGAAAAGTTGGGTTTCCATTGACTTTTGAACCATAGGAATCATTCATTATTTGTTCAAAAGAAGTAAATGCCAGTTTTCTTCCATTTTCATATGTATGTGTGCGCATGAGTGTGGACACGTGTTTGTGGATGGAGGTGTATCTGTGTATGTGTGTATATGGAGGCCTGAAGTTAATATCAGGAATTTTCCTTGATCACTCCTCCATCTTATTCTTTGAGGCAGATTCTCTCAATAAAATACAGAGCTTGTTGTTGCCAGCTGGGTCCCCCGTCTTTGCCTTCTGAGGCTTGAATTACAGTGGAGATTCCATACTTACCCAGTATTTTGTGTAAGTTCAGTGGGTCTAAACACTGGCTCCCTGCTAATGTGGCAAACATAGTACCTGGTTAATTGTCTTCCCAGCCCATGTTTAAGTTCTAAAGTATATATATGCTAGCAGACATTACACTTGAATCCACAGAAATACTTTTAAAGTTTTTATGTATTAAAATACTCGAATACCTCCATGAATATCAGATATTGATTCACTTGTTAATATCTTTCAGATTTATGAAATAACTTTCTGAGAGTGTGTGCACATGCGTGTATGTGTGTATGTTTTGCAAGTGTACTTGTATGTGCGTGTACATGGGTGCACATGCATGTGAAGGAGAGAGGTCATTGTCAGGTATCTTTTATTGCTCTGTGCTTTATAAATTATTTATCTGAGGCAGGAATTGTCATTGAATCCAGAACTCACTGATTGGCTAGATTGACTGGTCAGCAACAGGGATGCTTCGTCTACAGCTTCCTAGCACTGGGACTCAAGGTGTGCTGTAAGGCCTGACTCTCTTTTTTTTTTGAATGTAGGTTCTAGGGGTCCTAACTTAGATTATCATATTGTGCAGCAATCACTTTACTTACTGACCAGACACTAGATAAGACTTTATATAATGCTCTATTGTCTTTTATTTTACTATAAATGCACTATATGTTATTAATTAATTATTCTTTGTGCCATTAGAGTATCCATATACACAGATATACCTTTATTAATGAGGTTTTCCTACTCTTAAGAGTATGCTATATGAACTCTGTATGAGAATGTTCATATCATAATACCTGAAAGAATGAGCAGTCTGTGTTCTAGACAATTCTTACAAAGCCCAATCAGCTCCATAGTGTCTGTCTGCCAAATTGGGTGTTTGACCTCTTCTTTGATCTTAGGCATAAATTTTGAATATTGGAAAAATATTTCAATTTTAAAAAGTTGGGATTTACACAAACTCAGTGTTCGCATTTCTGATTGTGCTCAGTGTTTCTTCTCTCTATTCATGTCCCGCCCCATGTCATTCTTCATGTTCCTTGACCATGGCAGCCTGTTTCATACGTTCAGGTTAAGGGTAGACATGAATTTGTGGGTTTTTTTAAAGAAAGTAATACAAAGTTTCAAATACATAAATACAAAAGTAAATGTTCTTTACCAAAAGAAATAATTCAATTTTAAAAAATAAAAGCTAGCAAAATTATAGAATAATAAAATCCAGAAAAATAAGATTCATTAATTTTTCTAACATGTCCTTTATAACATTCTTCACCATGCTCAGTTTTTTGGCTATTTATTCTTTGACTTATCACATGACAATATTTTTTGGAGGACGGCTGGTGTGTGTGTATGTGTTTGCATGAGTCTATGATAGGACACTGTCTCTGGGATTTCCCAGGCCTTGCTTTCCACACTCTGAAATATAAGCAGTCCTCTATTGCATCTTGTGCTTTTATGTGGGATCTGGGATCTGAATTTGGGTCTTTGTGATTGAAGGCAGAGTCTTAACCCCTGAGTCATCTCTCCAGCCTGCTCACTTTTTCTTAATGATGAATTTTAAAATGATTGAAGAAGGTACAAGATCTATAAAAATAATATTCAGATCACACATCCTTGTTAAAGTCACACCAGCAACTTCCTATTTTAATCAGTATTTAGATGGAGACGTGCAACGCGAGGCCAGCAGGTTTGCTTTCCTCAGCCTCCCACCATAGCTGCCTTATGCTTCTCATGCTCTTGCCGTGCTGACCTCCCCTTTCATCCTTGGATGCAGTGAGCTTTTTCTGCACTAGGATCCTGATACTTGCTGTTCCCTAGCCTGAGATACTCTTCCTTAGGTCTTTGCATTAAGGGCTCCTCCTTATCTTTATGGACCTTCCCTGAATATTCTTCCTAAGGAGAACATCCTTCTGATCTTACTGCATTAACACTTGGTCTTCTTAGTAGAACTAATGGAATGATTTATAAAATTCTCTTATTTCTTTTGTCCTCTCATCATACCTTTGGCTCATTTCTGTTTGTGTCTCCTGAACAGATGTCTTTGAAGACAGGGACCCTATCAGTTCACCATTTCTCTTCATGGCTATGTACAGTGCACAAATTAGAACGAATAGTCAGCATGAAGATCAGGAAAGTTTTCTGGGCCCAAAGATGCAGAGTTAATCATTTACACAGAAAGCAAGTAATTTTGAATGTTAAGAACTTTTTTCTGCAATTAAAAGATGAATTTCGTTTGTTTAATCCAGAGTTTTTCAGATTTACTCAGACACAGTGCTGTTCTATTTGCAGATGCATTTCCATCTAACCTTTTGGAAATAGTCACACAAATCTTTATGCTAGTATTTTTAGCAACTGAAGAAACTCTGTAGTATTCCACGAAACTTCTTAAGAAAAGAGTCAGGGTAAGCAGACTTAGGAAAATATTTTTTTGCAGCTCTAGTGTTCAGTTCTTCACCTATTCAACAAGTATTTATTTTCTGCTATGTAGCAGACCAGTTCCATGCCCTGGAGGCATGATGATTGATCCATTCCCTGCTATGGTAGAATCTAAGCACATGTGACATAGTATGATAAACAGCTTGTTCTATCTGAATAGGACAGAATTAACCCATGCACACAACTCTTATGAGTCTTGGAGAATATATAATAACCTCTCATCTAAACCAAAACTTGAAAGATAAAAGGATACTTGGTAGATGAAGAACAAGTATCTATTAGCAACTGGTGCTGAGAGGGAACACAAGAGGTGTTGAAAGATCCCAGTGAGATAGACACACTCAAGGGACAAGTGTGATAACAAAAGAAGCCTGAAATCATGGAATTATCTGGTTCATGATACTGAGAGTCAATTCATTGAAGCAGTATTGTTGACTTTGTGTTTACCATACCACATGGTGCCCAGTGCACATTTGGTAATATTTTGTGAAATGGATAAAACTAAATTGAAGGCCAGAAGCATCTTTCAGAAGCATTGCCAATGGGAGAAATGGTTACTCTTGGGTATGTGTCAATCGATCCGCGACTGCTTCCTTTACTGCTCACCAGCATGCGACCTTGAAGGAATACCAGGAAAACCAACCACAGAAATGATAGCAATCACAGCCCATCCTGACAGCAAATGACCAGCGCGGCTGCCTCAGGAAAAGAGAGCAGCATTCCTGACACTAGGAATATCTCTTTAGCGCGAGCATAATTCAAAGTGTCAGGATCATTTAACTTTTCAGAGTGTACAATGTAAAAAAAAAAAAAAAGTGAGGAATGAGGGAGAAAAGTCCAAATGGAGAAAAATAGTAGATGGTGCAGACTTGTTTCCACTAGTCATTGGCCAATATACGGCGTCTAGACTCTGTCCCTAGCTCCCATTTGGAGAGCTCTCCTGTCTTACAGAATAAACGAATAGAAGAAAAACAATCACTGGTGGGAGAATCCCAGACTCTTCACATTCACGTCCCTTTCTGAAGGTTTTGCCAGCAGGAAGACAGAGCTTCTTGCTGAGCTTTATGAAAACTGCTCCAACTCCCAACAATCGAACCCTCTTGAGTCGCCAAGTCATTTCTGGGTAGCTCAACGCTTCTTATTTTGGCTGAGGCCCAGCCTTCTCTACCCTGAGAACTCATATGAAGAACATTATCTAAACTTTCCATGACTACTTTATTTCAGCGCTTGAAACCAAAGACATATTCCAACATTCTGTTATCGATGGCAATCATGTCTGTGTAAGTGATCAGCCTTTCACACACGGGGTGCTGAATTCACACATGGGGTCCTGAAACAGGTCTTCTTATGGAAAGAGAGATGGTAAAGACAGAGCTTGATACAGAGCTTGATTCCTGATTCTCTAATAAGTGAAATATGAAAGATTCCTCTGGAGGAAATATCCAACCTATCTCCAGCTCTTGACTGTTTCTTACCATTTGTTTCAATTTTTGTTGTTGTTCAGTTCTTGCATAAATAACCAAGTCTTTTTGTTCTCTGAATTCTTTCTAGGATAAAAGGCTCTGCTACCATGAAGGAAACAGAGAAATGCACCTCTTCAGGCTAGTTAGTAATCAATGCTTCAAGAACTCTCCAGAGTGCCTTATGATGTTTCTTAATATCTTTGAATATTTGAAAACCAGTTGGAGGTTTTGAGAAATAATGTAGTTATTTATTGTTTGTATTTATGTATTTTGAGACAGGGTCTCGCTCAATAACCTTGAACTCACTGAGTGTCTCAGACAGATCTTAAACTCACTATGTAGACTGACTTCAAACTTGTGATCTTCCTAAGTGGTGGATTCTAAGAATGTGCCACTATAGTCAACCAAGAATTGTTTTGAACCAGATATGACAAGTTGTGGGGTTATCCCATGTATCTGACTGGTCCTTGGACCCTTGGAGTGCTGTATTCAGGCACTGTACTGAGTATTCAGGTGGCTGAGATTTCTCCTTACATGTGTGTCACTCTTGTTGAAGGTCTGCTCACAGAGAGCTTTGCTTGGCAGCATGTGTTATAACTTGATGGAAGATAATGTGAGTATGAAAGCTGTTTCACATCTATGAAGTCACATGACCCTTGCACTCAATCAATCTTCTGTTCCAAAGGTTTTGTTTCTAATTCATATACTTCTGGTCTTTGCTGGTTTCAGGCTGTTACTTTCCACAAGACATCTAGAATAGTATACCAGTTGGTGCTTAGACTTGTGTCTTTATGCTACCATTGGTTTTCTGACATTTGTAAGTTTAGGTGCCAGAATATTATACTTTTATAAGTGTGTCCAATATGTATCCAGTGGACTCCATGTGCCCAGAATAGCTAAGAATGTAAGTCAATGCATAACCACAAATTTACAGAAAAAATTATAAATTTTTTTCTTAATTCTCTTAATGTTTTATACATGAATATAATGAATTTATGTTGTGTTCACCTTACTCCCTGAGCTTAAATCCTCTCCTCTTCAGATTATAGCCCTTCTTCCCTGCCAATCTTCCTCCTATTTTCATGTCTTTTCACTTGAGTGATGCACTGAGCTTCATCAAAGTTGCCTTTGATGGCATATGCCAGAGTACTTGCTGGAGCATAAATCATGATACCCGTGGGGATACCACTGAGGAAAGCCTCTTCCCTCCCCCACCCAATTCAGCATTAACCCTCGCCACTCCTCAGGGAGGTGTGGGCCCTCTTCAGGTCTTTCCCTTTCCATGGCGAAATGTTGACAGGACAAATCTTGTGCATTGCTAATGGGAATATACATAGCTAGGTACAGCAAATTCAATTGCACAGTTCTTGAGTGTGATTTTATAGCTGACGATATTAGGTTTCAATGTTAAAAGGTTGGACATGCCCGAACCATCTCTAAAACTGTGAATCTTTTAATAACTTCAACATCAATCATATGCTCAAGTTAGTCAAGTTTTAAGCTCAAAACTCACATTTCACTCATTGCAGAGTTCCTAATATTTACAACAAAACCCTATATTATATAGTTGAATCTAAAGTATTATTACTACAGATCTTTAAAAAATTAGTTCCTAGGACAAAGGTATAAGTGCATGTGGTTTATAGGGAAGTTCCAGAGGGATTGTGAGTGTCATAGGGAAAGGAAGGCCACTACAAAAATTGGCATTCCTCAGTCCTCTATGTCACTCAGTTGGTAACTGAAGCTTAATCCCAGAGAGAAATCTGGGATCATTTCCAAAGCACATGTCTCAGAATTTTCCCATCTAAGAGGTGACAGTGCAAGTGTATTTAATTTTTTGGTACTACTGAAGAACATTGGATTTATGATCTTGCATATACTAGGCAAGTTTCCCTCTATCACTTGAGTTACACCCTCAGTCCTAAGCCAATGTTTTTAAATAAAACTTTTGAAAGTGTAGTAAAGGCTTGCATTCCTTACTTTTTGTCCTGTGACAAAACACCTAACATAAACAACTTAGAAGAGGGTTCTTTATTTTGGCTCGTGGTCTAGAGGTGTCAGCCCACAGTCCTTGGATTTGTTGACTCTGGAGCCACGGTGAGAAAGAGTATCAGGACAGTGGGTTTGTGTGCCAAGGCTCATGGTAGAGAAGAAGCAGAGTGTTATGGTTGCATTTTGGTGTCAACTTGACAGTTGCTGACTGTTTGAGGAACAGCTGTAGAGGGTTCATGGTTGGGACAACCCCTGAACAAGTCTGTGAGTACTTGATTGATTGCAGTGGAAAACCCAGCCACTTTCCAGTGGTGAATCAGATAATAGGAAGTGCAAGGAGGAGTGACTTGCTCTTCACTTATCTTGTGTCGACTTGCTATGGAGTCCACTCTGCACCCATTGTTCATTTTTAGAGCATTGTGACCTTCTTTGTCACCTGCTGCTGTCTCCATCCTTGGCTGACTTGGAGCTTCACCTTTTCCACCAGTTGTTGCTGTTCTGGCTACCTTTGGAGCCTCGCCTCTAGGCCTTGCTGCTGCTCGCTATTCATCGCTGAGGTCAGAGCCCAGTTGTTGACCAACATCGGGACCTAGGGTCTTCCACTCTCCAGAGAAGTCAAGGCTTGAGACCTTCTTGGGACCTTTTGGTTTTGTGGAACATTCCAGTCAAAAACAAAGCAGCTACGGGCAGCTACTTTGAAGGACACTATTTTTTATTATGTGTTATTTTAATAAACATGTATATGTATATATATATGTATATATATATATATATATTACATTGTATAGATTCTGTTTCTTCAGAGAATCATGACTAATACACAGAAAGAAAGGACCTGATGAATTCTTCAAAGATGTTTTGGACACCTGGCAAGGCCTTACCTCCTAATCTTCTAGACTTCACCAAATAGAACTGCCAGCTAGGACCATGTGTTCTGCACATGAGCCTGTAGGAACAGTTCATAGTCAAGCTTCAAGGCATCTCAGAAGTGCCTATTTCTTGTCATTTTCCAGAGTGTTTACCATGGCCAAGACTAAAGGCCATCAGTATAGAGGTGTAAACATAGAATTTCAGAAGTTTAGTGCAACCCAAGTGGCAGGGTGAAAGCTGACAGCATTTAGATTAATTTTTGTCTTATGTGAAAATATTTGATAGCTACTCTAATTCACTTAAAACTTAGTAGTTTTGAGAATGTTGCAGCTGGATTTATTATGATTATTTTAATAGTATAAAATTAATGACACTTCAATGAATTCAATTTATATTTCCCCTCATGTACTTTTGGTATCACAGCTGAGACTCCATTGCCAAATCTAGAATATAAATGTTTCCCCAACATTTTCTTCTAAAAATATCCTGTGTGTGTGAATTATCCATAGCAAGTAATTCCATAGGAACAAAAAACAGATTTATTTTTTCAGGATTTAGGAGTTACAGGAATCTGGAGTAATTGCTTATTTGGTAGAAGATTTTATTTTTGGAGCAATGAAATGCTTTGAAACTAGCAACGTTGCTAATGTACTAAATGTTACTGAGCTGTCACTGATGATGGCTCATGCTTCGTGCACTTTTACATTGGTTTGTACTTTGGAAGCTAGCATCCTGAATATAGCTGAAGTTCTTGGAAAACTTGAGTTAGACATATTTTTACACATTATTTTTGTATCTATTTTGATGACTATTATTTTAGGAACAAATAAATGTGTCTATTGGATAGTTTTACTAACCAGACCAGGTCTTATGACAAAGTACTCAGTCACATTTTAGAAGGATTTTTTCCCCTCCGTATAACCATTTTGTGAAGTGCTCTGACAATCTTTTTTCCAATTAGTGGTTGATGCTGACTTTCCTTTTTTGGGGACAGAGGAAAGTGAGGTCTTAGGAAGAAGTTTAGTCCATCTTTGACTGTCTTAGTCCACCTTTAACTCTGTTTTGCACACTTGACACATTTTGAAACCAGAAAAGACAAAAAGGGAAAGGATGACAATTTAGATTGTTTTTCTGAGTATATCATTTAGATATTATCATTGAATATGAGTTGCCCTCCATAAGCTCATTGGTTTGGATCCTTAGCTGGTATGAATGTTTGGGAAAGTCGTGGTACTTGTAAGAGGAGGAAGGAATGACCAGGAGCTAGCCTTGAGTTTTAGTAGCTGAGTTCTTGCTTTCTCTGACTTATGATGGCTACACTGATGTGAACTGGCCTTAATGGATTATGTTCTCTTTGTAACTAGAACACCATTTTTTCTTTTTATGTCTGGGTCTCAGTACTTACAATAAAAGATGAATAATTGTGACAAATGTAATAACATTAATTAATTAATTCCTTCATTTATTTATGTGTTTTTATCAAATGGCAGTACCTGTGGAGGCCCAGGGATGACTTTGGAAACCATCCTGTATTGTTCTACCTCCTTATTGCTTTGTTCTGTGGTTTCCCAAGCTCTCTGCCCTTCAGGGCCAGAAGTGCAACCTGGTGTGATTTCCACCAGTCATTTTCACCTGGTATCAGGAGATCCAACTCAAGTTCCTTTGGTTGAGATGCGAAGACTTTAGCCTCCAAGTTATCTCACTAATCCCAAATATAATGCTTTATTTGACAATACTTATTTTCCATACAAAGAAATTTGCTTGGTTTTAAGGTAAAACAGTTCATTTGTGCATTGGTAGGCATTTCAGTGCTTAAGTCAGTGAGCAAGAAGCTTATTCTAATCCAGTTAAGTCCAGGTACTACAGTTGTGAAATTCAGACTAGGGGATTGGTGATTACCATGGCTTGCTTCAAGCTGGAAGAAAATAATATTTCATAAAGTTGCCCTATGCACCAAAACAGCCCACTTTCTGTGTTTGTGAAGAATCAGCTGCCCATCATATAACTGCTGTGAAAGTAAAAGAATTTCATCACCTTTGTTCAACCTCTCTGTATGAACCTACTGAAGAGAGTCAGGAGGAAAGGAAAGGGTTAATCACCAAGTAAATTGTGGTATCCAGTGCTGCTGTGTACAGTACTAAAGGCCTGGTTTTCATCTGGGAATCTATGGAGATTTGAAAGCAACTCGGTGAATTCATTACATGGAAGGAAGAACAATGGTTTCAATGAATCACACTCTGGTTATTGGAATGGTGTTTATGGTTTTTAACTTGGGAGAAACGCTTTAAATAACTTTAAATATATTATCTTGGCATATGGATTCAGGGTTCCCATTCTTTTGTATTTTTTTTTTGTGGTATGAATCTCAGAGTCATAATCAACCATCTTATTTGTTTTGACAACTTAAGGGTGAAAGGCATGAATTTTGAATTATTATGACCTGTTGTAATACTCTACATAGGATTTCATTATAAAATGAGTGTTTTTATGTATATATATATATCATTATGTGTTTATATTTATTATGTATAAATGCTCAAGAAAATTTAGAAATCATAGAGCTGAATTATGGGAGAAAATTAGAATCATCTACTACTTAGGAATAACTGTCATTAACCTTAAAAACAATTTTATTCCAGCTTTTTCTTTTTCTTTTTTATTTAACATTTTTTATTATTATTTCCGCTCATACAAACTTAATAGGTAGACCAGTTCCCTCCCCCCTCCTCCTCCCCCCGAACTCCCTGCTCCCCCTCCCTCCCTCCCCATCTCCCAGTGCCTCCCCCCCAATTCCTAGAGAGTCCTTTATTGTGTATGCCTAACTCTCTTCTTGGTCCTCCTTTCCGATGATGTACAAGGACCCAGTGGCATTTCCCTGAACCCTTTCTCGTGTTCCCCTTAAGCATAGGAACACTACTGTGGATGTCAATCCCTTGCCTCCAAGGATCTTGGTGCCTTTAGCCGATGTTAGACTTTGTGAGGTCAATAGTGTGATGGACATGGCGCAGGGCATGCAAAGTCCTATTATGATTGCTTCAGCCCTAACTAGTGTGGAGACGCTTCAAATCATTGCTCCCCCCATCCTTTTGCTCTTACTATCTTACCGCCCCCTCTTCTGCAAATATCCCTGAGCTTCAGGATGGGGGGAGATTAGGCTGGCTTAGTTCTATGTGGAAAATATAGAGTCTCTGAAGTTCTGGATTGTGGTTTGTTGATTTTCTTTTGCCGTTTTGCTGCTCTTGCAATGCCCTTCACTCCATCCTGATGGGCACTGTATGTCACCCCCTGGTCAGAGACAAAAAACTGTTAAACTGGAGTCTTGTTATAATAACACATTCAAGGGTAGATGTAATAAAAGCAGGAAACCTCGGTGAGGGAGGGATCAGTCACCCATTTGCAAAATGATCACTTTTCATCTGCCAGACTATATGCCCTCCCCTTCTGGTGAGATCATACTCCCTCAGTTGTACATGATCAGGAACGAACGTCTGTGAACTTAACCAGGTGTCACATTACTTACTTGCATTCCTTGGAGGCCGATTTTCGCTGCTGTAACATGGTCCCCTCTCTACTTGTGTCTGGTGTGGCCCTCCAACCCCATCCCTCCTGTTCACAATCCTTGCAATTACCGTATTACATAGGTTTGCCCTTGAGTGTCTCAATGTGGGCTGGGTGAGTTTGGTACTAGGAGCCACCTATTAGGGAGTACATACGGCGTTAACTTTCTGGGTTTGGGATACTTCACTTAATATAATTGTTTCTAATGACATCCATTTCCCAGCAAATTCCAGTAATTCATCATTTTTGATGGCTGAGTAGTACTCCATTGTATAGATGTACCACTGCTTCCTTATCCACTCATCAACTGTTGGACATTTAGGTTGATTCCATGACTTTGCTATTGTAAACAGTGCTGCTATGAACATGGTCGTGCTTGTGCTATTGAGGCGAACCTCTGCTGCATGGGGGGTTATTCCCAAAAGTGGAATAGCAGGGTCATATGGCATTTCAATCTTTAATTTCTTTAAGAATCTCCAGACGGCTCGCCAGAATGGCTATATGAGCCTGCATTCCCACCAACAATGTAGCAGAGTTCCCCTCTCTCCACATCCTCTCCAGCACTTGTTGTTGTTTGTATTGTGGATTTTTGCCATCCTGACCGGAGTGAGATGATATCTCAGGGAGGTTTTGATTTGCATTTCCCTGATGGCTAAAGAAGTGGAGCATTTTTGAAGATATTTGTTAGACATTTTAATTTCATCTCTGGTAAAATTTCTTTTAAGTTCCAGGGCCCATTTTTTAATTGGGCCATTGGTTTCCTTGGTGTTTAATTTTCTAAGTTCTTTGTGCACTCTGGAGAGTAGAGCTCTATCAGATATGTGGTTAGTGAAGATTTTCTCCCATTTTGTGGGTTGCCTTTGAGCTTGAGTTACAATCTCTTTATCTGAACAGAAGCTCTTTAATTTCACAAGATCCCAACTGTTGAGAGTTGGTAGCAGTGACTGTGCCATTGGATGTCTGTTTAGGAAATGTTGGCCTAGCCCAATCAGCTCAAGGGAGTTCCCTATCCTTTCAACTATGGTTTTTAAAGTCTCTGGCGTGAGATCAAGGTCCTTGATCCATTTGGAATTAAGTCTTGTACATGGTGACAAGTACGGGTCCAGCTTTAATCTTCTGCATGTGGAGATCCAGTTTTGCCAGCACCATTTGTTGAAGATGCTGTTCTTTTTCCATTGGATTCTTTGGGCCCCTTTGTCAAAGACCAAATGGCTGTATTTTTGTGGGCTTGTATCTGGGTCCTCAACCCTTATCCATTGATCTGTGTGTCTATTTTGGAGCCAGTACCAGGCTGTTTTTATAACTATGGATTTGTAGTATAGACTAAGGTTCGGTATGGTAATACCTCCAGCAGTGTTTTTGTTACTCAGGATTGTCTTTGCTATCCTGGGTCTTTTGTGCCTCCATATGAATTTTGAGATTAATTGGTCAACTTCTTTAAAGAATTGCTTTGGGATTTTAATTGGTATAGCATTGAATTTGTATATTGCCTTTGGTAGGATGGTCATTTTTACGATGTTGATTCTGCCAATCCAGGAGCATGGGAGGTCTTTCCACCTTCTGGTGTCTTCAGCAATTTCTTTCTTTAGGGTTTTAAAGTTTTCATTGTAAAGGTCTTTTACCTCCTTGGTTAGGTTTATATCAAGGTATTTCATTTTTCTAGGGGCTACAGTAAATGGGATTGTTTCTCTCAGGGCTTTTTCACTTCTTTCATTCTGGGCATATAGGAAGGCCTCTGATTTTTTCACATTTATTTTGTATCCTGCCACCCTGCTGAACTTCTCAATTAGTTCCCGGAGCTTCCTGGTGGAGTTTTTGGGATCCTTTAGGTATAAGATCATGTCATCTGCAAATAGGGATAGCTTGACTTCTTCCTTGCCGATTTGAATCCCTTTTATGTCCCTTTCTTGTCTTATGGCTTCAGCTAAGACTTCAAGTACAATATTGAATAGAAGTGGTGAGAGTGGACAGCCTTGTCTAGTTCCTGATCGAAGTGGGAATGCTTCCAATTGTTCCCCATTGAGCATAATCCTTGCTGTGGGCTTGTTGTATACAGCTTTTATTATATTGATAAAGGTTCCTTCCATTCCTACTGTCTCTAGCGTTTTTTTTTAACACTATATATACATATATTCACACATCAGACTTTAAGCTGGAACTCTGCAAAGAAGAAACTTTGACTAAAACTTTAAGTAAACCCTATATATGTGCAATATGAACAAACATAATTTTTCCTATGTGTTTTTTTGCTATAAGGAATAAATTAGAATAAAAACTTTACTGTCCTGAAGATAATTGAGATGTCTTTTTTTTCTTTCATGATTTTCTTTATTTTTTTATTTTTTTATTAAAAATATAATTATACATTTAAAAAATTTTTTTACCAGTTCCCTCCCTCCCACCTCCTCCCCCTGAACCTCCTCCTCCCCCTCCCCATCTTCCAGTGCCTCCCCCCAATTCCCAGAGAGTCCTTTATTGTGTAAGCCTGACTCTCCACTGGGTCCTCCTCTCCAATAACATATAAGGACCCAGTGGCATTTCCATAAGCCCTTTCTCTTGTTCCCCTTAAGCATAGGATCACTACTGTGGCTGTCAATCCCTTGCCTCCAGGGTGCCCTTAACAGATGCTAGACTTTATGAGGGCAACGATGCGCTGGACATTGCGCAGGGCATGCAAAGTCCCATTATGATTGCTTTGGCCTCAACTATTTTTGAGAATCTTGCAAATCGTTGTTCCTCCCATCCTTTTGCTCCTACAATCTTACCGCCCCCTCTTCCGCAAATGTCCCTGAGTTCCAGGATGGGGAGAGATTAGGCTGGCCTAGTTCTATGTGATTGATATAGAGTCTCTGAAGTTCTGGATTGTGGTATGTTGATTTTCTTTTGCAGTTTTGCTGCTCCTGCAATGCCCTTCACTCCATCCTGCTGGGCACTGCATGTCACCCCCTGGCCAGAGACAAAAAGCTGTTAAACTGGAGTCTTGTTATAATAGCACATTCAAAGGTAGATGTAATAAAAGTAGGAAACCTCAGTGAGGGAGGGGTCCATCACCCATTTGCAAAATGATTACTTTTTATCTGCTAGACTATATGCCCTCCCCTTCTGGTGAGTTTAGGAAAGAACATCTGTGAACTTAACCAGGTTTCTCATTACTTACTTGCGTTTTGATCATAAAAGGCTGTTGTATCTTGTCAAAGGCTTTTTCTGCGTCTATCGAGAGTATCATGTGGTCTTGGACTTTGGACTGGTTTACATGATGAATTACATTTATTGATTTTCGTATGTTGAACCAACCTTGTGTGCCGGGGATGAAGCCTACTTGGTCCCTGTGAATGATCTTTTTGATATGTTTTTGAATCCGATTTGCTAAGACTTGGTTGAGAATCTTTGCGTCTGTGTTCATCACGGAGATCGGCCTATAGTTTTCTTTTTTAAGTGAATCTTTATTAGGTTTTGGGATTAAGACGATATTAGCTTCATAGAAGGAATTTGGTAGTGTTCCTTCCTTTGCTATTTGATGGAACAGTTTAAGGAGTATTGGTGTTATTGACTCCTTAAATGTCTGGTAGAATTCTGTGCTGAATCCATCTGGTACAGGACATTTTTTGGTGGGAAGATTCGAGATTACTTCTTCAATTTCCTTATATGTTATAGGGCCATTTAAGTAATTCACAACTTCCTGATCCACTTTAGGTAAGATGTGTTTACTTAGAAATTCATCCATCTCCTGTGTATTGTCAAACTTCACTGAGTATAAGTTTTTGAAATATGATGTTATAATTCTCTGGATTTCTTGGGTATCAGTAGTGATTACTCCATGTTCATTTCTAATTTTGTTAATTTGGGTTTTCTCTCTCTTGCTTTTGGTTAATTTAGCTAGGGGTGTATCAATCTTATTGATTTTTTTCAAAGAACCAGCTTTTTGACTGGTTGATTTTTTCTATTGTTTTCTTAGTCTCGATTTCAGATATTTCTCCCCTTATTTTGCTAATCTCCTCTCTTCTACTACTTTTGGGATCAGATTCCTCAAGTTTCTCTAAAGCCTTAACCTGCATCGTTAAGTTATTTATTTCTGATGTTTCCATCTTTTTGATGTAGGCATTAAGAGCTATGAACTTACCTCTTAGGACAGCTTTCATTGTGTCCCAGAGATTTTGGTAAGTTGTATTTCCACTATCGTTCACTTTGAGGAAATCTTGAATTTCCTTTTTAATTTCTTCCTGAATCCAGTTCTCATTCAGCATCATATTGTTAAGTTTCCAGGAGTTAGTGTATTTTCTCTTGTTTGTTGTGTTGTGGATGTCCAGCTTTAGGCCATGGTGGTCTGATAGGGCACAGGTTAGAATTTCAACTTTTTTCTTCAGGGTGTCCCATATCTCTTGAATGTTCCTCTCCAGTATCTTTTTGGCTTTAACAATCTCTTCCATTGAGCTGGTTAATTCTCCCACTTTGTCTTCAAGATCTGAAATTCTATTTTCTGCCTCATTTGTTCTGCTGCTAAGACTCTCTGTTGAGTTTTGGGTTGAAGATAACTTGTCTTTTAGTTCAATTTTAAACTCTGCCTGAGACTGTTTTAATTGTTCCATACCTATTTTTTTTTCTTGAACTGTTTTTCTCAACTCCTCTAAGTGCCTGTTGTGTTCCTGTTCAAAGTGGTTGATACCGTTGTTTAACTCTTCTCAGATTTCCTCTTTCATAGTATTAATCATGGTAAGGATCATACTCTGAAAGTTGTTATGTTGGGTCTGGCTTTCATGGCCATTTTCTGTGGATTTGTTCTGGTCGGAATCCCTCATTATGGGATTGATTCTTTCGGCAGGAAATTGGTCTTCTTGGGTTTTGTTTCTCGTGGATCTGTACTTTGACTTGTACATTGTTGTTTTGTTTTTTAGGACCTTTCAGTTTCTGTGTGTTTTTCACTGAATTGCGTAGTTGGTATTGTTATGCTTGCCAGTTATTTCTAGTGTTTGCCTTGGATTGGGTATGTTTGTGTATTGTTATTGTTATATCCTACATGAGGCTACTAGGCTGTTAGTATGTCAGTTAAGTCAGGTTATGTTACCAGGGGGTGAATATTAGTTTGGTAGTGCACTTTTACGATTTAGTATCTTGGTGAAATGTGGGGGTGAGTGGTGTACTCCCTGGAGTTGTATGTTGTGGGGTGGCTGTATGAGAAAGTTGATCTACAGCATTGATATTTTAAAGAATCCGTAAGGTGAAAAGAAAAAGTTTACTTATCTTTGGGCTGGATGAGAAGAAACTCGCCCACGTGATATAATGATTGTAGTGGAGTCCAGATGTATGGCCTGTGCTCCCTTTGTTCCTTAGAATTTTGCTTGAGTTTCCTTTGGGCTCTATTGAATTCTGAGTAGCAGTGTGTCTTCCGTGGACCACGTGCATAGGTCCCCGGTGGGCCAGAGAGGCAGAGGGCCTGATGTTGATGGCAGAATTCTTCACCTGGGACCTGGGAAGGTGGGCGCGGAGAGGGGCGGGGCCCGGGGGCAAAGCTGGTGGCCGCGCGGCGTGGTGCTGCTGGCTGGGGGTCTCCCTCATGGGGGGCGGGGCTGGGCTGGGCTCTTTCGCTCCCTGGCTCAATGGCAGAATTCTTCACCTGGGATCTAGGGGGGTGCCCAGGCGCACGGGGCGAAAGGATGAGAGGGGCTTGGGTCCGGGGTGGGGCCCAAGCTAAGCCGCAGTCAGTCGGCCTGGGTGCTCGCCGCCGGGATGCGTGGGGCTCTGGGGTGGTTGGGCTGGGCTGGCTATTCCAGCTTTTTCTAATATAAGTAATAGTGTATTTCACATACATATGCAGTATCAGAATATATTTATGTTATATTTAAATTTGTGTCTCATTGTTTATTTAGAAGATATTAAATATTTACATATATCATAGTATTTGCATATCTTTAATTATTTTGTAAGTCAGTAGGTGGTTTCAGTCTTACTAAATTTCTTGTTTTTGGTTTTGATCTTTGTTTTATTTGCTTATATCATCTATAGCTATAGAAGTATATTGCATATTTTAATTTATATTAATAGCTTCTTTTCTTTTATTTCCTCCATACTAAGTTTCCTCTCTGCATTTTCATGATTTGATAATATTTATTGAATTCTAGATAATATTGTATTATGTCTGGGTTAGATTAAAGGTTTGGTGATTAAGAATGAAGTTAATATACTTTTCAAGTTTGGGTGGACATAAGTTTTTTACTCTATTTTGTTAAATACTAGGGAGCACAGGAACTGCTCTGCTCAATAGGAGTATGCTGAGTTTTTTAAGAAGCCACTGGATGACCTTCCCAGGTCTTCACTGTGTAGATTCCTTTGGTGATGGATGAGAGTTTGTTGCTTCACATTTCCACCAGTATTTTGTGTTGCTCGTGTTCTAATAAGTAAGTAGTCACAGCTCATTAACTTTCTGTGTGTTTCCTTACTACCTTCTAACATGTCATCAAGGTGATTGTTAAAATCTTTGACCCATATTTTAATCAGGGTTGTGTGCTTTCTTGGTGTTCACTTTTATCATTTGCTTATTTCAGATAATGGTCTGCTATTGGGTGCGTCTTTTGCAAAGAGCTTCCCCCATGTGAGCCTTGCTTTCTCATTTTCTAGATTGTGTTTTTGAAGAGCAGAAAGAAATAATTTTAATGAAATTCAATTCATCAGTTATTTTCTTCTTGTCATATTTGAGTTCTTCAGTATTGAGTTGAAAATTCTGGGTTTATCCATCTCCATGTAAACTCCAAAGTCAGTTTTTCTATATTAACAAAATAACTGACGGGGATTTTGATTGCAGTTGGTTTGAACCTACAACTCACAGTGTCATCATGATAATATTGAGTCATCATATCTATCAGCATGGGCTATATCACTCCTTTTATTTATTCTTTTGGTTAAAGTTCAATATGGTATTTAACATATAGAAGAGACCTTATATCTCTTATACACATTTGCTAGATTTATTTCTAAGCATTTCATTTTCATGAATGTAAATATGAACGATTGTGTGTTTTCAATCTAAAGTTCCTCTTTTTACGCATTTGCAATGAAATCATATGGTAATTGCATATTACTGCTAGGAGCAATTTTCTCTTTTATTCTTTTTGAGTTTCTTCATTGACAGTCATGTCAGCTGTGAGCATACAGCAGATGAAATAAGCAAACTAAATTTACTTGTACCATCAGATATGTACCACTAAAATAATAAATAAAAGTAAACTAATGAAAGTAAATTGGAGGGAATGTGAACATACTTTTGGAACAGTGACTATGTTTGAATATGTAGGCAGTGGCCTGGGGAAATGTTATGTTTATAATATCCACATTGGTAAAGGTAAATAAATTGTTGAGCTGGAGAGATGGCTCAACTGGTCAAGTGCTTCTGCACAAACATGGAAATCTGAGTTTGATGTCCAAAGCGTGACATTGTGACCCCAGTGCTGGGGAGTTAAAAATACTATAATTTGCTTTTGTTAAGTATCATTTCAAAACAACAAGAAAAGTAGCTAACCTTTCTCTCTCTTCTTGGCTACTTTTTCTCTTGTTTATTCTTTCCTTCCCTTTCTTTTCAGCCTTCCTTATTTTCCTCTTTTATTCTATTTTCTTATCCTTCTCCTTTTTCCTAGTCAGTGTGGGTTTTAAGTGGAGGAGACTAGTAGCACATGGAATTGAAAAGTTCTCAGGCTAGGTTAAAATTCTTTTATAAATATGCAATGAGATTTAACTCGTAAAGACAATAGAATATTTGGTTAGAAACAAGGTGTTGATGGCTTCTTGGCCTTTTGGCTACGATCATGTGTAGAACAAGGTGGTTGGGTTCAATCGCAAAAACGTTCACAGTTTTTATAAACAGTACCCCACCAGGTACAATAGGGATGAAACATCTCTTATACAGCATGTGTGCATAAAGTAATTTTTTCCTGGTACTGGGTCTGTAATGAGAGGCTGCGGTGCTGTGTTCAAAACACCTGCAAGACTAACTATTGGGAAGGTAAGAGGATAATGTCAAAAGGAATTGGCAAAGCAAGGCATGCATGCATGTATACAACAGAGGGTAATAAAGCAGAGAATAGCTCAAGGAAATGCTTATTTGTATTAAAAATATTCCCTCAAAGCAAATATTTCATAAAAGTGTGGCACAGTTAGTTACTTATTAAAATGGAATAGAGGCACATCAGCCCTAGGGAAGACAGCGCTAAGAGATGAACTGCAGAAAAAAAGAATTCTGGCTTATGAAGGTGCAGTCTATTTGACATGGAAAGAAATGAACATCTCTTGGAATAGCACCATTTACATTGCTAAAAGTGCTGACTTTCGTATTTTCTGAAGGCTGAGTAGTATTCCATGATGCCACATTTTACAATCTATTCTTCTATGTTACCTTACAGGCAGACACAGAAAGAAAATACAATATGCTCTCATTTATTTGTTGGATCTAAAAGAATTGATTGTGTTCAAGAATAAGGTAAGCTGGTATTGCTGATAGTAATAGTGAACCTGGTCAACTGTGGAGAAATTATTACTTACATAAGAGGAATAGGTCTAGTGTTCCAAAACATCATAGATGATTGCAGTTGTGTATCTGTTGTGTATCTCGATATAACCAGAAGAGCTTGAATTTTCCCACCATGAAAGTGTTCAGTGCCTGAGATGATGGACTGAGTACCTTGATCTCATCTTGATTTAGTGCCTATCAAAATATCACACTCTATAAGGTAAGCTATGGCACTTGGGAGGTGGAGGCAGAAAGTTCAGAAGTTCATGACCAGCCTGAGATACATCATGAATTTCAGGATATTCTGTGTTACACAGGCAGACTTTGCTTCAGAAACTAAAACAAAACAAACAAACAAAAAAGAAACCTATCTCTTTTTCTCTGGCTGTTGTCCCTAAACACCCCCCTTGGTTTTCTGAGACATGCCTAAGACTCTTCACATTTCTTTTCCTGAAAGAATAGACTGAGAAAGTGTATAAATTCCTTATATCTTATAAATCTTATTCATCATGGATTCCTGGTCTGGAAAAGTATTTTATTTCTTCTTAAATATTTTACCCCACCCCTTTTACTCTTTTTTCTTTCTGTCTTCCTTTTTAGGGACTCTATGGAAATTTCACATACATGTAATTTACCCATTTAAGGCATGCACTTCAGTGCATTTTGCTATATGCTATATTTAAATTTTCAGAGTTGTGGTCTGATATATAGAGCAAAATTGCTATTTGACAATTTCTAAAGATCAACTCGGAATTGCATAAGTGGTCCAGGGATATGAAAGTCTTGGCCTTGGAGGGCTGACTGAGGATGTAGTACAGTAAAGCGAAGCAGATGCTTCTCAATGGGGTTCTGTCTTTATTTAAACCTCTGCAGATCAGAAGTGTCATAATTTAAAAATGCATTTAATAAGTCTATTCTACCAAACATCACAGAATATTTTTATTTTTTATGTTCTGCCTTTGAAGTTTATTCACTTAAAACTTAGAGTCAAGAATCCACATGAAGCATTCTTCACAGACTTGGGCTCATTAGTGTCACTGCCTTGAATTGCCACATCTGTCTCACTGGAAGATCTTCAGGGGCAGCAACACACTTGGGAAAAAATGCTTTTATCTAGAGTCCCCTAAGGATCAACCTAAGACTGTTTCACTTGATTTTTAAAAATGTGTGTGTGTGTGTGTGTGTATGTGTGTGTGTGTGTGTGTGTGTGTGTGCATGTATGTGGCTATATGGGTGCACATGTGCATATAGAGGCCAGTGGTTAACATATTGTATCTTCTACAGTTGCTTCTCTAGACTGTTTTTGAGTGCAGCATGGCAGGACTGACTGGGCAGAAAGCCTCAGAGATCTTCCTATCTCCTTCTACACTCTGGGATTATAGACATGTGCCACTGCAACATTTTATATGGACATTGGAGATCCAAACTCAGATCTTCATGTTTGAGCAGCAAAACATTTGCCAACCTAGCCATCTCTCCAACATCCTTTTTATTTAACTTCATTTATTTAGTGTGTGCATGTGTGAGTGTGAGCGTGAGTTAGTGTGTGTGTGTGTGTGTGTGTGTGTATCAGAGGACACTGTGCCCTGTGGAGTACCAAAGATGACTTGGGGATCATCCTGGATTGCTTCCGTCTCCTTCCTTTGCTCTGGGATTTCCCAGGATTGTCCACCAAAGCTAGAAGTGCAGACAATCTCCAATTCCACTGGTGTTTTTTATGTGGGATCTGGAATCCAAACTCAGAACCTTCTGCTTGTGAGGCAGAGTCTTACCTTGAGACATCTCCCCAGTCCCCTTCCCTTAACTATTTTTTAAATGGGACAATATCCTGAAATAACAATTGAAAAGTGTGCAGTATGTTAAATGCATAAACCACTAACATGGCTGTTTATCATCACCAACCATCATGGGAACACAGCGATGTTCAGTGCTCTCGTGTGCCTAGCAGCACAGTGGATTTGCTATGTAGCATCACACTCTCAGAAAACTCCTTCTCATGTCTGGATATCTTTATCTTGACACTGTAACTATACTCTTGGTGAGATAGTATACTCTCAGAGTGTCCTTTTTATCCCAAGATTCTTTCTTAGTGAGTATTTTTCCAGTTTGCCTTGGGGTTGCACTTCTTGCCATCTAGCTCTCTTTAGCATGTAACCTAGCTATGGTGACGCACCTCCCCAGCTACAGACAAACAAGAAAAGTAAAAGAAACCATGATGAGAACTTCAACCAAAATGGACAAACATTGCTAACCTGCAGGTCAACAATGCTCTCCTGCCTCCCTGAAGTTTTTGTGGCTTGTCAACTGCACTAGGTGACAAGACATGGAAGCAGCTTTGCCACTTACACCTGGGCAGTTCCAACTATGTTGCCGGCTCTTAATTATTGACATGTGGCCACAGTTAAAACAGTACCAGCAACAATAGGCAGGACGACCATCTGCCACAGCTTCAGGGCTGATGGAGGCAATCTCAAAGCCAGCTGTTTCGGAAAGTTTCTTCCCCCCCCCCCTTACTATTGACTTTCTTTTTGAGGGCACAAAGTTCTGAAGACATTTTAAGAATTTGTTCTCCTACAACAAACTTCTATATTATCATCTAATTTCTAAGTCCTATGCCACTTTTAGAAAACTCTGCTTCGTGTCTCCTTTCGCTCTTCCCATGTCCTTTATGGGGATGGAACCTAGCAGAGAGAGGAGCTATTTGTCTAGGCTGTGACAAGTAGCACGCAGTGTCTTTTTTCCCACATGGGAGTGACCCTTCTCAGTGATGGGAACTGTGTGGAGCTCTGGACCCTGGATGTTCAGTGAGGCTCAGTGCTCACTCAATCTCTGGCCACACAGCAGGCATGGCTCTTCTATAATTTCTTCATCCTGAGATCGGTTGCATTTTCTTTGTCTCTGTTCACCCAAAATTCATCAATGGCTCCTGAAGTTTATGTTGTACACATAAGCTTCATGGAACCAAACGGGAAGAAAGTTGGTGACAGGGTTCCTACCTTGTCATGATGTTAAGAATAATTAAATGATAATATTTGAAATACCCTTCCAATAGCCATTCCTTTTTAGAGAAGGGCATCTTTCATAAAAATGTGATTTCATAAGAATTAACCTATATCACTAATAATGTTATTGACATTCTCAGAAGTAAATTGTTCTTGTCGAAAGTTCTGTCTTGTAGACTGTTTTGATTGATCAGTGGAAGCTTCTGAGATAGATCCACCCCATTTGTGTTTCCTAAGTTTTCATTGAAGAATGTGAAATCCCTTTGGAATACATAGCCAAACCCTAGATGCTTTCCATATTTGATGTGGAGGGGTGTTATTTCTCAGATGGTGCAATTAAAAACAGGGAAATAGTACATGGTGTTATGACAGGTCTCCAAGATTCCTGATGAGTTTTAATGGTCTCCAAGATTGGTCTGAATTCACATGACTTTACTATGGGATACAGTTTCTTGTCCACATTTTCTCCAACATGCATCCCAAGAGACCCTTCAGACTTCAGAGAGAGAAAGCATGTCATTACCAGGTGTTAACTCTGTTTCCCTCCTTAAGTGTATTTCTTACAACATTTGGCTACCAAATATGTGGCTTCCAAAGTAGACGCCATCATCTTCATTCCTTCCCCCCCCTTCCCACCAGGCACACACACACACACACCCACACCCACACCCACACACACACAGAGGAAATCTCTGCACTATGAGGAATTGGGCATGCTATCATCCAAGTCCCATTTGAACCTTGGACTTCCCATGATTGGTCACCTCCTATTGAATGGATTGTTTCATCTTTGAGTCTTTGTTTCTTCATAGTGAACTAATCATGGACACAGGCAATAATAACTCTGTCTGTATTTTCCAGGTCATCTTCTCTCAAACATTCCTTATTTCTTTATCTTCTTTTTCTCTCTCCATAGTCTTTACTAGTGAACAGAAATGTCCATATTTCCTATTACTAGAAAACAAACAAAAATAAAAAGTGGACTCTTTTGGTTTATGTTTCTCCTTAAGCACACATCATCTCCCTCCCTTCCCAGTTGCCATCTTTACTGGAGTCACAGTTAATTTGTCATTCTTCAGTATTCTTCAGTGACTAGATTTCTTTCACTGCTTTGCAAAGATCTTTATAATTACCTGTTCTTAGGTTTCATCCCATCAGATTCTCTCTTGTACTATGGATATTATCATTTTGGAAAGCTTTTCCCTAAATTCCAACACAGTGTTCTAAACTGAAGCCCCCACTCAGACTTTCCCCAGCGCTCTATTACTTTGGTGCTGATCCTCCTGGGATTCACCTCTCAGTTCACGTAAGTCTCAGTAATAGATGTGTAATAGACATACCTCTTGAAAAATGGATGTATGCCTAAATTTCTCCCCCCATATGTTTTCAGCATTACCAATTTGCTCTGTGCTGTCTTTTTTACTTTTTCAAAAGGCTAATTATTCTTCTTTTATAAAGAAATTAATTTGTCAAAATGACGGGTTTTAGTATCTGGGCCAGAATAGGAATCATAAATCTGGAAAAACATGATGAGACTGTAGCATTATTGTAGCCCAACTTCTATTGACCCTTCCTGAAAGTACAGTAGTTAAGGTAATTGGATTCCATTTTTGAAAAATTTGTTTTATTGAGAATCTACCCAAGATATAATGAGAACACAGTTTTAATGTTCTACTAAATAGTGCATTTTTAAACACTAATCTATGTGGCCTTCATTATAGGGTCCACAGGATGAACCATTGTGGTTATGGAAACATCCAACAATAAGTGCTTAAATTTAGTTAATTGTAAAGATCTCTGAATACTGTGGAACTTGCATTGCTTTAATATTTGAATTAGGATCCAGTTTTTTAATTAAATATTTTACAATATTTATTTATTGTGTGTGTGAGAGAGAGAAAGAGACAGAGAGAGAGAGAGATTATGGTACATGAATGATGTCAGTCAGAAGACAACTTTTGGAAGTCAGCTCTCTCTTTCCATGATGTAGTTGTGGGAACCGACCTAATGTTATCAACCTTGGAAACAAATGCCTTTGCAAGCTAAGGCATTTACATCTTTACAACCCTTTCTCACTATTTTTTCTTTCTGTTTCTCTCCTATTCAGAAGTTTATTGGAAATAATAAGATGATGAGATGATAACAAAAATAAGTTTGTATGTACAAATTTCCTATGTAGATTTTGAATTCTGATATATTTTAAAGTATGGAGTAAGGCTTCCCCATTTTTACAGATTAAGAAATGAATCATGACTCTTCATAAAGATAACTTATTTGTGCCAGATCATAAAATAATTGATAAGGAAATTAGTACTCTGGGGCTATAGTTTATTAAGTAACTAATTTCATTCATTGATTCATTCAAATACACTTTTTCTTATTTTTGCTGTAGTCTTAAAACCACAATAGTCTCTGCCAACATGAATAAAATTCAATCCTTGCTGCTAAAAATTTTTTCTAGTTGGGAACACATTAATCAAAATCTAGTTCATGGTGTGGTAATTGCTTTTAAAGAAGTGTGATGAGAATATTTACATCAGTCTTGGGTCAAGAGAGACATCTGGAAAAGGCAAGGCCCCAGCTGAATCATGAAGGAAAGTTGGAATACAAACTAAAATGAAGCATGCATGCATATGAGTGTGCATATGTATGTGTACATGCATGCACATGCATTTATTTGGTGTGTGTGTGTGTGTGTGTGTGTGTGTGTGTGTGTCTACCTTTTTATAAGGATATATAATGTAAAGTGGTGGAAGTTATGTCTATAACCCACAGGCATATTGAAAAAAGTCAGGAAGTGTGTCATGAAACAAATGATCCACATTGAGTATTCCAATAAAATAAAACTGTTATTTCACTTTGGGATGATTTCTAAAAAACATAACAAAAGTTCCAGTAAAGCAATGTAATCATAAAATATATCAAATATGTGGATTTCCAAAAATATCTTCTTCAAAATATGTAAAAGTAAGGTATTCACTACAAAATACATGAAAATAAATATTTACCATGGCAGCTATACACACTGAACTGAAAAATATCTATAAGCTTATGCCAAACAAGCAAAGAGAGTAGATTAAACATAGACCATAATCTGTCATCAGCTCTCTTATACAAAAGGACAAAATTATGTTAATGTCAAGTCAAATCAGAAACAAAGAGATAAAAAAACAAATACAAAATGTCAATGAACCATGTATCTCATTTCAGCATCATAGAAACTTGTTAAAAACAAAATGTAAATGACTAATTCAGCTGAAAGAAAGAAAATTCAAATGAAAATTGTACTAAAACAGAATTGGTGGTTGTAAGAATCGATAAAGATAGTTAGCTATCTTCTATAAATATTTCATGTTGACCATCTTAGTTATAACGAGGGGATCAGATGTGGGGAGACACTGTTCAAGATTGAATGTGCAAAACCAGTTGCTTGGGGCTACCAGGAAAATGATAAAATAGTTACTTCTTTTATAAATATTTTATTTACTCAGAGAGAGAGAGAACATCCACACCATGGTGCAGAGATGGTCAGAACACAATTTTTAGAAGTCAGTTCTCTCCTTTTACTATGTGGGCTTTCAGGATAGAACTTAGATTGCCAGGCTTATGAACATGAGATTTTACCACTGAACTACCTATCCTGATGTCTCAAAACACATCAATTTTAATTATGTAGTTAAACTTTGTAGGCTGAATAACAAAAGTAATCTTTAAATAGTTGAAATACAGTCTGTAGCTTTTAGGAAAATTCCAGAATAGAGATCATAAATAATGGAATTGCAATTATAAGCAACACAGGAAAAAGTAAAAGATAATTTCTGTAAGTAGGCAAAGCAAAATGATAACAGCAGATTAGTCAAAATATGCCAAAAATCATCTAGCTAATTAGAACAATTTAGGGTGAGATCAGTGAAAATAAAATTCAGGGAGATACATTTTAGAGGAGACATTCTTCAAAAAGAGAAATAATTATCCAAATAGTTAGAAAATAAATGAAAGATAAGTTGTCTACTAATGGGAAAGCTCAATGTGGAGATGTGAGAATTGAACTTAGATCACCAGGTTTGCAAGCAGGTATCTTAGCTGAGGAGCTATTTCACTATCCTAACAACAGTAAATTAAGAAAGAAGAGAAAACTAGAAACAGATAAATTAAGCGAAACTAAATTCTGGATATTAGCATTTGAATTGTCTTATCAAGATTTCAGGTCTTCAACAGGAAAATGAGAAAAAGACATGAAATTGTAATGGCAGAATCAGCTAACTGATGCCATTGTCTTCATGTTGAATTGCTATTCTTACAATGTTTTCTTTTATCAAATTTTATCTGGTCACATAGATATCCAATTTTGGGTGAAAATTCTCAGGCATGCTTTCAGCAAAGCACACAATGTAATTACAATGGCATCTGGGCTGGGCATTAAGATAAAGTGTATAACTCTCCCCATCCTGAAGCTCAGGGAAATGTGCGGAAGAGGGGGCGGTAAGATTGTAAGAGCACAAGGATGGGAGGAGCAATGATATGTAAGATACTCCACACGTTAGGGCCGAAGCAATCATAATTGGACTTTGCATGCCCTGCGCAATGTCCAACACACTATTGACCCCACAAAGTCTAGCATTTGCTAAAAGCACCAAGATCTTTGGAGGCAAGGGATTGACAGCCACAGTAGTGTTCCTATGCTTAAGGGGAACAAAGGAAAGGTTTCAGGGAAATGCTGCTGGGTCCTTGTAGTCATCGAAGAGGAGGACCCAGAGGAGAGTTTGGCCTGCACATTAAAGGATTCTCGGGGGATTGGGGGAGGGGAGGCAATGGGGGGTGGGAAGGGAGGGGTCAAGGGAGGGTAAGCAGAGGGGTGGGGGGGGGAGGAGGGAGGGAGGGAACCGGTGTACCTATTAAGCTTGTATGAGCGGAGATAATAAACAAATGTTTAAAAAAAGATAAAGTGTATAACTTCAAAAGAGTGTCTTCAGATGTAGAAGAATCTGCTCTCCTTACCCTTTTTCCTATTAACTATTACTAAGGTTCAGATATGGTAACAGGACACAGAATTACAATTTTGCGTATGAATAAACCTTAGGTTTTTATCTTGGGGTAGCCTAGCAATAACCTGAACCTTAGAACTTCATGATGTGAAGGTGTGACACAAATCTGCATCTTTATGTGAAAAAAAGAAAAAGACATTTTTGTCTTATGTTCCAAAAACCTTGCCTTTGTCATAGTAACTTGAATGACTTTAGGTAATGGGAAGTAAATACTTAACTATTGATAAGTTCTGTGTGGCTTTCCTGGATGTTTTAGTGTAGGGGCAGAGAATAATACCCTTATCATGGTGAAAAAGTATTTGGTGTGTTCTTTGAAACAGAGGAGCATGGCACTGGGCAGATATTAAGTTCTTTCAAAGCAATGTTTACATCCTGTTAAAATCATAATTAGCATGAATAAGTTCTTTAATTTTTATTGTAGGCACTCCCAGTGCTCATGTTCCTGTAAATAAGCACGGATGTTGGGGGATGGGGCAATTAAACTCCCAATTAGCAGTTATTAGACTCTCTTGCTATCCTAGCTGCATGGCAAAGAGCCTATCAGTCAAACAGACATTTGGACCACCCTGGTAAAAATTCTGATAATGTTGCCCACTCAATGAATGCTTTGAAAAAAAATCCACAAAGATTATAGCTGGTTGTCCCAGCTCCTGACGGTTCAGCCCCACCCAGAGGTGTTTACAGTTTGTACCACACATTTTGCTATCACAAATCTCAGCAAACTCTAGATGCCCAGGTAGCTATTTCTACCTAAGTGGAAGGTTTGGGGACAACTTTCCCTAGTGACCTAGTAGAACTATTAGATGCTGCACAGGCAGTGCTGAGATCCGTTCAAGCACAAATCTTCACTGGTATGCTATGTGCACTGTGATTGCTAAAACCAAACATTTCTTTGTATGTGACTAGTGTTTGACTTTTGTAAATCCCCTTTCTGGCCATGGCTCATTCAATGGTCACCTGAATATTACATATTATATCCAATTGATAGGCATTTCTCCAATGGTCTTTTTTTTTAATCATCTTGAGCAATGTGGGTTGAGTTGGTAGCAGAAAAGAAACAGGAAAAGTATAGCAGACTTGGCAGAGGAGAGGCACAGCAAGGACCACTGACCAGTCAGCAGACCTAGCTGCAAAATTGGCAAGGCAGCTGGCTGCTTAATAGTGGAAGAAAAGGCACATGAACAGTTTAAGAAGATTGGCCAGGGCAGGACAAAAGGGGATGGCAGAAGTGTAGAGGATGGAGAGTTTAGACTGAAGAGGAATAGGAGGATATGTAGAGTCAGAGAAGACAGGCTGTAGGCCCCAGCTTCTGGGAGACTTCTAGAAGTTGTCAATGTTCTAGAACCAAGGGTTCCAGGCTGATAGCTAAAAAACTGGCTGATACAAAGGTTGAGGAATGTCCAGAACTGCATAGGAGTTACAAGACCAGATGCTGCCAAGGGCTAAAGAATCTTGATCTCATAGGTCTCATACAGAGGCTGTACTACTGTAGAGCCAAAGGTTCCAGTACCTCATACCTTCACTGTATTATAACACCAGAGGCATTACCTGCTGTGAATCCTGTCTGCAACCTGCAAGTGCTACCACACTGATTAATGCAAAACTGCCAAAGACAGACTTTAAAGGAGTCTCTTGTCTTGTTATACTTTCTCTGGATAGAAAAAAAGGATCCCTGGCAGCTGATAAATAACAATTTCACTTTAATATTCCAAAAATAGATAAAATCTGGTAATAAAACTTGTAAATTTCAAAAATTGGCATATTATATATATATATATATATATATAGAGAGAGAGAGAGAGAGGCTAGTCCCTAATTGCTTTTAGCAAGGTTCTACTAGGAAAATAAGCTCAGTGCTTTAACTCTAGAGTTCTCCATACTGAAAATGAATTTTGACCTCAAACTTTACTCAAAGGCATGATGTTTAGACTTGTTTGCCACATAAGGAGAGCTCACACAGTAGTAGAGCACGGTTCAAAAGTAGCCATGGTTAAGCTTAAAGAGGGAGAGGAAGAGGTAATAAAGATCAATCTGTCAGGGAAATAAAAGCTATTCTACTTAGCAGCTCTGACAATCAAAGAAAAATTAGAAGCTTCATAAAATATAGAGGAAAAAACATGTTTTGAGACATCAGTCTGTAAGCACTGCCATCCCTAATGAAGATACTGATTAAGAGAATCCAACACATTGGATTTTTGCTACCTAGAGTCACTGAATCTGAGTTAATCTAACCTTGAATAGGGAATTTGGGCTGAAGGGTCACAAACCAGTGCTTCCATCTCAAGAAGAAATCAGGAGATCGTGAATATTTGATTTTCTAATGGTAACTATAATAGGAAAGAAATGAGTCTTAAACTCCAAGGTCTGCAGCAGTGTCAATGAGTAGCATCATCTGACACACCCACTTGAAGCTGAAAGGATACTGGTGATCTTGAACAGAAAAGATTACTCCCACCTAAAGAACTAACTGTGGCACCTGTGAGCATTCAACGGTGCAGACAGAAAAGAAGCCAGATATTCTCTCATACTTTGTTCACCGACACGAACCCTGTCTCAACACCACCAATCCTAATGGGATGACCTAGCCACTTGGGAGACAAGGTACTGCAACAACTTGGCCACCGGCAGGACCACAAACTCGAGGTCTCTTTGCAGGCCATTTTCCCAGATGCAAGCCAATGTGTTACCCTCTGAGACAAGGAGATTCCAGCCCCAAACCTAATGATTATTCTCCTTCTAGCTGAGTTCATGTAGAAATGTTGAGAGGGAGGATGGGACAGGGGTCTGCAGCAGACTAGACACCTGTGAACTGAAATTTGCATTCACCCCCTTCCAGTTGAAACAAAGCTGCTTCATCTCAACATGAACTGTTAAGATCTTCATTCTTTCTTGACACCATCTCTCCCAACTTGGGAGGGTCTCAGACCTATTGGGCAACTCGAGAATGAAGAAAAAAAAAAGATACCTACAGAAAAGCTGGGATCAGGTGGACTAACTGGCTCAGATGGAGTACAACAGCAACTGTTTCATCCAAGTATATTTATATTATAAGCAAACTAAATAATGTTGCATCAGCAGGCTACAAGGGCATGAAAGCAGAGACTGCGGATTTGTTGTAACATGCATTATGCTCTGTAGTAAGGTCAACTAAGTTTATAAACAACTTTTATCTGGAGTAAAAGACAGGCATGATGTTGAGGCCTTCAACTGACACAGGCTTGGATACTCATGTTGCCCTGTCATTTCGAAAGCTAGTCTTTGCTTGAGACATTTGCTCATCTGTTGCCAGGATTACTTGTTACTGGAGAGCTGGAAAGCCACCTCCTTTCTTGGATGAAGTGGTTACGTTAAGGAAGACATCCCATAGAACACCTCTCCAGACAAAGAGCCAAGTGGAGAATATTTTTTCTCTCTATTATCTGAAATATTCATATGCAAATAGAATGAATTCATGTCCTTGCCCCCACTCCCTCCCCTTCCACTCTGGACATCTCCCACCTTTCCTCCAGTTCTCCTTTCCAGGCATCTCTCTCCTACTCTTTCTCCCCTCTGCATGTATGAACCTCAGGGCTCTGTTCAGGATGCCGGCACTAGTAAATTGCCCGAGCATCCATGGTGGTATCAGAGGCCCTTCAAAGTGCAAATCTACAAACAGGAATGTTCCCTTTCTCTTACCCATAACCTTCCCCAAAATTTCTCTCCAGGTAGAAATGTTTCTCCTGAAACCCTCACTTGTCCATTGGGGAACATTAATATGTCAGCTGTTGTGTAGAACTGGTAAAGGTAGACCTTACACAGTGTGCCCCCGTATGCAGCATCCCTGTTGTGTGACTGAATCATGACAGCCAGTACATCTCCCTACTTGCAGTAGGGTATCTCTTCGACAGCTTCACTGAGCCTTGGGATAGAGGGTGATTTCTGTTAGAAAAGATGAGAGGAAAAAGAAGGAGCACAAACCAAGGCTCTGACCACAAAGACTGAAGTTTATTCTAAACTCCATTGAGGGAATAGCACTTTCCCCATGTGATGGAAATCATTAAAATCGCTACTGTTTTAGGGTAGGGGTCTGAGGCTTTTAATGGTTAAAGCACTCAGGGTAGATGAGTTGGTTTGACCAATTTGTTTACTTGCTCTTATCATTTTTCTCAGGATGACCAGCATTTGTCTGGTTGATGTGTTTTCTTTATCAGATTCTGTTAGTTTGTTGTTGGGGTTAGGTTCTCCAGTTTGTGGTCTTGTGGTTTCTGATCCAACAATCTCAATAGCCTATTTAGGGCTGAGTACTATAGAGTCATTTAAGCTCTGAACTCTGGCCAGGTGTGGTTCTCTGCATCACATATATCCCCAAATAGAAAACGCTAAGGGAACTTTCAGTGAAACCCAAGATCGGAGAAAGGATGACACACCTTGTGAAAGGGGAAAGAAGAGAACAAAGAAACAGTGGCCTTGAATCTTTGACCACAAGACTTTTAAGAATATGGATATAAAATTGTATTTTGCCCAGGATAACAAGAACTTGAAAGTTGTACCCCATCTTCTTGTGTCATTTGAGGAAAAATATTAGCTACATTTCATACAGTGAGTTTAACTTCCTGGTGATTTGAAGGGTGTGTTGCGTACAAAAAAATGCAGGCTGAGGGTTTGCGACAGGTGGCAGGTAGCTAAATTCATTATAGTAAGTTCATTTTGTTAACTTTGGGCCAGAAAGGTGCACCTAATTGTATTTACAACTATCAGTTTATCCTTCAGGCCCACACCGCTCTGCTCTTGGGGTGCATTTTTCGACTAAGCGTATGACACTCAATTTAAGCATTGCTTGCTATGTGTGGTGTTTGAAAGCCTGACACTGCCTATTTGAGAATCTATTCCCTCTCCTGTTCCCTTCTCCTCCCTTTCTACTTTAATAAGATCTTTTAAATTTTCACCTGGTCCCAATGTTGGCTAGGCTGGGTCTCTAAGACTGTAGGGCTGACCATGATGTTTTTCTGGGATTTGGGGGAGGGGGAAATCAGTTGTTCTTCTATCACCTTCATTTGCCCTGTAAGCCTAATCTAGTATGGCAGGAGCCCAGACCCCTGGCAGTGCTTAATTTAGGGCTTTCCATAAGAGTGACTCTGTCTTCACGTCAGTTCCCTCATGGACCCATCTTCCTTCTCCTAGAAGCTGAGATTTTCTATTGTCATAGTTTGAATATAAGTTGTCCCCACAGGTTCATGTGCTTGAATCTTTGGCTGTTGTTAGGATTTGGAAAAGTTATGACACCTTTGGGAGGTGGAAACTTACTGGAGGAAAGCATGTCACAGGAGGTGGGATTTGAGGTTGTTTATACCTGCCCTGCTTCTGCTAGAAGTCTGCTCTTGCAGTCTAAAGTTATCTCTCTCAGCTTCCATGATGTCTGCAGTGACCTAAGCGTCCTCCAGTTTATGCCAGCTAGCCATGCCTTTCTTGCCATAAAGGACCGTATCTCCCCTCTGGCACCATAAGCCAAATAAATCTCCTTTTCTCCCCTTAAGCTACTTGAGTCTGAGTGTTGTCTCACAGAAACTGAAACAGTAATTGAGACACCCACAGCCACAAGAGGTACTGGGTTAGTTATACATGGTTCAAGTATTTCCACACTTTGCAACAAGTACACTCCCCAGCAAATCATACAGATTAACTTTTTACCTAGTCAGTGACCAAAGTAGATGTAAATTTCCCTCTTTGCTGCCCCAAATGCAGATATATGTACATATCTCTGCAAGTGTTATCTGAATGGAGACAAATGCTTCAGCATCTTACCTGAGGGCTCATTTGTCACCATGTGGCAGATGGACTCAGCTCTAAATATATTTTGTTCACTATTTCCCTAGGATATTGGTTATTTGTCTCTCCCCCAGAATGAATATTTGTAACAGTTTAATTCAAACTTTTCTTAATCTTTGAAACTGTAAGCTGCATCTTTTGAGAAATACAACTACAAAAGCCAAAAAAAAAAAAAATCAAGCATATAGTGTGATGGCTAAAATTGATTGTCAGTTTGCCATGGTCTATGATCACATAGAAGACCCATATCTGGGCATATCCGTGATGGAGTTTCTAGACTGAGTTGAGGAAGAAGACCTCCCTTCAAATGTGGGTGTCACCAGTTCACAAGCTGTTGTCCTGCACTCAATATAAAGGAGAAATGAGCTGAGTACCAGCATTCATCTCTCCCTTATTTCCACTGTTGATGTAGTATGAACAGCCTCATCCTTCTGCCACCATGACTTCTTCTGGAACTGAGAGACAAAAGAAACTTTTCCTCCTTAAATGGGGTATTTTTGTCATGGAAATGAAGAAAAAAAATGACTACTGCATACAACTTTTATGAGGTACCTACATCTGAGTAGAATTAGCAACAAAAAGCACCCTACGGGCAAACATGGTGAAAGCCTATGATTCCAACACCAGCGACATTGAGGCAGGAGGACAGTCCTGAGTTCAAAATCAGGCAGGTGTTTAGAGTAAGACCCTACCTTAAAACAAAAACAAGGGGGGCTGGAGAGGTGGCTCAGGGGTTAAGCCTCCGCCTTGCAGGCGGAAGGTCCCGAGTTCTGATCCTAGACCCCACGTATAGACGCCAGGCGGAAGCGGGGGCGGCCTGCGCTTCTGGTCCTGATAGGGCGGAGCCTGTGAATCCCGGGGCAGAAGGAGGTGGAGGCGTCCATGGTGGTTCACGAATTCGTCCGTGGTTCTACACATACAGAGACACACAGACACACACACACACACACACACACACACACACACACGCACACACACACACGAGCGCGCGTGAACACACGCACTATGCGCACAGTTGAATAAATAATAATAATAATAAAAAATAAAAAAAAACAAAACAAAAACAAGATGATCCAAAGGGCAGAGGCTGGGGTCAGCTGGGCCATGGATTCTCGCTATGCCACACTTGCGTGTGCGAGAGCACCCTCCCAGGCATCATGCCCCACCTTCCCGCTCTCCCTCTGCAGGCCTAGCACCTTGGGCTGGGCAGACACCCACCACCTGGTGCCCCGAGTGGCCTCATGTGACCTACCAATGCACGTTGCTTTGCTGTGCAGTAGGTTTTAATTCCCAACATGGCAGCCATCACTCAGTTTTCGTTAAAGTTTGTACCTACCTAAACAATACTCTTATTCTTTTTTTTTTTTTAACATTTTTTATTATTATTTCCGCTCATACAAACTTAGTAGATACACCCGTTCCCTCCCTCCCTCGATATGCAGGTCAGGGAGAGGAAGAAAATTAAGTAGAGATCAAATAATGCTGCCCACTACTGGTGATGACTCATCAGTGCCTAAACAGACAGATGCAGAAGATTGGACTTCCTGGAATGAGGGTGTCCCCTGCAAAGGTGCAGATTGAAAGAGGGTACGGCAGTGTGGCGACGCAACACAATTCTTTGTGGCAATTGGAACCTGAATATTGTAAGGGCATGGCGCCAACTATAAGGAAAACTCAGAAAATTGTTGTTAAAAAGAGAGAACCACTGAATTTCAGTGTTCCAGATGGCAGCACAGGTTTCTCCAGCAGATTAGTAGCTACACAGCATATGCCTTTTATTCATGTATCTTCTGAATTAGGTGACTTAGATACCTGGCAGAAAAATAACAATACCTGAAAAGAAGAAGAAAAAGAAAATGCAGCCAGGCCAGCAGAAGAAGTACTAAGGCAATAGAAAATAATAGAGAAAAGAGAAAAGCAGAACAACGAAGGAAGAAAGTGGAAGAAGGAAGTCCAGCAGCTCAGGAAGAAACAAAACAAAATTGGTGTGAAACTTTCTTAACACTTGCTCTTCCAATGTCATAGTGCCAGTAGGAGAAATTTGGGATCCACAACCTACACCACAAACATTTACTGAATTTAAGAGTATTTGGAAAATACAAATGCACTGCTTGGTTTTAATGCATCCGTCAGGCCATTTGGGATGCCAAGATTCTCCCTCAGTATCTTGAATTGTTTGTAATGGAGACTCAGAAGAACAAAAACAATGAGACAATGTTTGCTTCAACATGCTCCAAATAGAAGACAATTGTTTGCGGTTGTGAAGTTACTACAAATGGAATTTAAAAGCACTTCTCAAGCTCATGTTTCTAGCTGAATAAAAGAGTATACATAAGAAGAAGCACCCTCCAGATGGCTAAGTCTCTTCTTGATCTTAAATCTTCCTCAGTGGTGGGTTAGAAATTATTGATTCCACAGTTATTGCTGAAGCAAGATAGGAAGATGAGGACATGAGGGGGCAGGAGGAGAGCCTCTCCCTACCGCCAATCTATCTAATTTACATCAGTCACTGGTTGAGACTCAAGAATTTCAGCACAACTGGAAAATACAAAACCACTGTGAACATGGCATAGACAGCATGGCTTCTTCCTGAGCGATGTCTCACTGACTTGTCAGAGCCAAGCTCAGTGCTCAAATGTAGGTAGCTGTTGAGTTTACCTTTCTTAACACTCTCATAAGTATCAATGATGCACCCTATCATCCCTTTACAGAAGGAAATTGTTTGGAGGGCAGAGAAATAAGTAAACTGGTTCATTTTTTTTTTACTTAATTTTTCAACTTTGACTAATCCAACCCTGCTTAATCTTTGAAATTGCATCATTTTGCCCCTGGAACCACTGCACATGTGGCTGCGGTGTCCCATGTGCATCAGGTGGTGACAGAGAGGAGATGAGACTCTTTCTACATTCAGTATTCTGACCTATGGACAGTTGAATGGTTAGTAGCCTGATATATCATAATGCCTACCAAACCCCTGAATTCCATATTTATGTATTCACAACATGAAGGCCTCTCAAGGGTGGGCTCCATGTGATACAATGTGGACAGCCACCCTGGGGTGGGGCTACATATGCTCACAAAATGGATGTCCTCCTATGTGCTCACAAGTGGGGTGGTCTCCTGTGGGCCAAGTCTTCATGTGCTCACGATGTGGATAGCCTTTCGTGGGTCAGAGCTCTGCGTTCTCACAATATGGACGGCCTCCTGTGGGCTGGGGCTTCACGTACTCACACCACGAACTCAGTCTCATAAAAGATGGAAAAACTGTTATTCTTCAGCTTTATAATATGTTCTTAACCATGTGGAACTGGGAACTCCATCATAACTATCTACATCCTAGATGTATTTTCTTTTGTTGCTTACATATTATTTTACACTGTCCAATTTAAAAAAAAAGTAGGACATAAAGGCAAGAGATGGGCATACTAGGGAAATATACAGGGGAAGCAGGAGGGAGAAAAGATAGCTATGATCAAAATGCATTGTCTATATGTGTGAGATTGTAAAAGAGAAACTGTATCAGTTTAGCAATGTAATTTCAAAAGTAATAAAATCATATATGTAGATATTTAGGTATTGCTCACTCTTGAAAAACCCATATCTACTCTTTGGGTGCGTATTTACTCTTACCTAGTTAGCTCCAACTTTGCTTCCTATTCCTGAAAATTCTTTTGCTGTTGTTTTGGCCTACATCAAGATCCTAGCCATGTTTGAGTTCTAAGGGCTGCTTTCCCTTTCCAGTGACATGTTCTTCATGGAAATGGAAACAATAGGATATATATCTAGTCTATATGTCTATCTGTTTCATCTATATCTATAGCATTTACATCTATCATCTATCTATCTATATCTGTTTATCTATCAATCATCTATCTGTAATTCAATCAAACTATTGTCAACTATTTTTATGTATCCATGTACACATCTATTTCTTATTATATATAGACAGAGGCACATATTTTTCTATATTATGCCATATTATACAGTCTTTCTATTTGTCTTTCTCCCAAATGAGGAAGAGAGACTATTAAGAAGGAAGAGTAAGTTGATTGATTTGATTACAGAGGTTGAGAGGTCTAGAATCAGCAATCCAACTGGTAGCATGTATGAGTTTTCATGTCTCAGACTGAAGCAAAATTCCTTTCCTTGGAAATTTCCAGTATTTGTATTTAAGGTAGTCCACTGGTTGCATGAAGCTCGCCCATGTTATGAACACCCATCTGCTTTTGTAAAGTCAACTGATAGCAGATATTGATCATGTCTAGCAAATATACTCATAGAAACATCTAGACTTGCGTCTAACCAAACAGTTGGCATCATGTGCTTGATTAAGCTAAAATTAGGCATGAAGTACACTCTTATGACAATATAGTTTGAGAAAAATGTAATTCACTTATTATCATGATTTCCTCATAATAATCCTCATGCCCTTGTGCCGTCTATACAAGAAGCTTCAACCCTGTCAGCATCCCATTGGTGTTACAGTAAAGTATTTATAGGGTTGAGGAGTCATGGAATATTATCAACTTATAATAATTCTCTATTTTCCTGGGGTTGGCAAAAGATATGGCAGTCATGACAGAGTCGAACTTAATGTTTGAATGAAAGATTTTTCTTCCCATGACTATCAATAGCTAGAGTATCAACGTCACTAAGCCCCCTGGGTTCAATTCCTATATTACAATGTCAGTAGAATCAATGGTATCTCTACAAGCAGTACGTTGTTCCAGGAGGGGAACCTTGAGCTTCAGAAAATATTTTGTGCTGGATGCCCACAGACAGCCTACCTTTTGTTCCACCAAGGCATGTCTGTCTTAAATCCTGCAGAGAGATACTCTCTGCAAATTATAGGACAAGTTGTTATGTTAAGTTCCTTGGGATTTTTAAGAGCATGGTGGTACACAACATGAAGTTCCAGTCACTGAGGATGCTAAGGTAAAAGAATCATGTGAATCTATGTGTTTAATGTTAACCTGACCAACATGAAGAAACCTGTCACAAAATATCATAGCACTCTATAAAAAAAAGCCATGTCCATGCTCGGAAGAGGTGAGGTAGATAATTCAGACACCAATGTTTACTTTTTGATATGAAGTGAATCTCATGACTGGGGATGTGACTAACTCAGTGGTGCAATACTTGCAGAGCAGGCACAAGGCCCAGGGTTTAATCTCTGGTACTGTTAAAAGGAAATGTCATGTCCTTCAAATAAATCTAACTTGTTCATGATATATTAATCTTTTTTATATACTAGGGACCATGTTACAAATATTTTTAAAGTATGTTATGTATGTTTGCCAAAGATATTGCCTTGTAAACTTCTTTTCTTATAAGTCCCTTGTGAGACATTGGGGTCAAGGCTATGATGACCCAAAACAATGATTTGGAAAGTGCTGACCACACTGCTCTATGAAAAGATTCACACAAAATTGGACCTTTTTCTTAGTTAAGTGTTCTAAAGAATTTATAAGCAAAGCAATTGAAGCATGTTGTTTTACTAGTGGGCAAGAGATTATTTTTATATTTATGTTCATTTTAGAAAGTTGGAATTTTCAAGGAATATTACCATTTCATTCAAAATTTCAAATATTTTTGACATGAAGTAGCATTATTCTTTCAGTAGCTAAAAGGTTCATAGAGATGTCACCTTATTTTTCATTTAGGAATTTGAATTTGTGTTTTCTCTTTTTCATTTGATTAATATAATATTGTCTATTGAGTTTTTACTCTTGCACAGAACAAACTTACAATCTTGTAGGACATCTTTGATGGAAACCTGTTTTTTCCAGCTCAGGACTCTTTCACTTCCTTCATGTGATTCTCATTTGTTTTAGCTTGCTCTGTTTTCTCAAAGGAGTTTTCTGAGCACAGAACACCAGCACTGATAAAAAAAAATACTATTTCATATGATAAAAGGGTCAGTTCAAGAAGAGGACAAAGTAATCATGAACATTCATGTGATTAAACAGCTTCAAATACCTGACGCAAAAACAGATAAAATTTCAAAGGAACATAGTAACCCACAGTAGTTGTGTAATTCAAAAGTCCTCTCTCAAAATGGATATAAAAGCATAGCAAGGACATAAAAATGTTGCAATAAAACCTAACACTTACAAAATATTCTGCATGGCAACACAGAGTGCACCTTACTTTCAAGTAAATCTGAACTCCTAGATGGACCATACTAGGCTAAGTTTGAAAGGATAAGCTCTAAGAAGGGATATTCTTGAGTCATAAGAGTAAAACTAGAAATCAATATTAAAAATCTCCAGGCAGTCCTTAGATAACCTACAAATAATTCGTGAATGAAAGACATCAGTGGGGAAGCCAAGTATTTGAACAACATGAAAATGAAAAGAATATACAAAATTTTGTGGAAGGAGACAAAAAGAAGGATTTGGGAAAATTCATAGTGAACAAATGATTGAGGAAGAAATGACATTCCTATGCAACTCAAGTTCCCACTCTGGAAGACTAAAGAGTAAAGCCTATTGATTCCAAATGTGGAAAAATATAAGAAGCAGAGCAGATTAAAAAATGGAATTAATTAAAGGGAAAAGAAAGAAAGAATCAAGCAGGTCATTAATACAAAAACCTCTTCATGAAAAAATCAATGAACTTAAGCCGATAGACAAATTTATTAAGTTTAAAAGACAGGCTATAAAGTATCAATATCAGGAATAAATATCCAACATCACTACAGATATTGCAGATGCTTACAGTAAAATAAAATTTTAGGAATAATCTTTAACAAATTAATTTAATGGTTAAGTTAAGGATTGTTTAAAAAAGACAAAGTATATAAGATAACTATTGTATATTTAAAGTGACTTGGGTTTTCCCATCTGTGTTAATTAGCTACTTTTACTCATTACTATTACAAAGACCCGAGAAGAAGCAACTTAAGGGAGGGAAAGTTTATTTTGACTAATAGTTTGAGGTACAATCCATTGTGGAGGGGAAAGTGTGACACCAGAAAGAGGAGGTCATAGTTATATTGGGTAAAACAGGAAGCAGAGAAGGGATTTCCAGTCTGCCAATGACTTCTTTTTCATCCAGTTTGAGACCTCAATTCATGGAATGGCGCCACATACATTTAGGGCTTTTTCTTGCTTAGTTGAAGCTCTGTGGAAATTCCTCACGGATAAACTCTGGGGCTTATATCAAGAAGGATCCCAACTTTAGTTAAGCTAAAGGTGAAGAGTTACCATCATTACATCTTTATGGAGAAAGAATTCATGCACCAGATAATCCATTTTACATATGGAAAACAATTTTCACCATATTCATGGAGTCATAAAGTTATAATGATAATTAAAAACACTGTTATCACATTAGAAGTAAACCATATTCTCATTAGCAATGGTTTTCTAACTCCTTCCAAGCCCTTGTCCCTAAGCAACTACTAATCCTTCTGTTTCCATAGATTTTCTTACTCAGAATATTTCATATAGTGAAATGACAAAATATAACTTTCAGTGAGTCTTTGCTTTTGGAAATTTGTGTTATTAATCATTTTAGCAATTATAAGTAATGCGGTCATACACATTCATGAACAACTTTAAATGTGAACATATATTTTTGCATAATTAATTGTATTGGTTATAATGAATACAATTTCTAGGCAATATGGTATTTCCATATTTATTATTTTGAGGACTCCTAACCACATTTTTTTCAAAAAGTCTGTCATCTTACACCCCACTAGTAATTTTTGAGTACTCTAATTTTTCCACATCTTTTCTAAGCTTGTTATTTTTCTGTCTTTTATCATAAATAGAAATAAACAATCCTACTGTGTATTAAACATTAAAATGTTGTAGGTTTTATTGTACAGTTATTTTATGTCTTATAATTTAAAGATTTTATTTATATTGACTAGTTGTTTATTGTATTGGAGAACTACTTATTCTTAGCCTTTTCCAATTTTTAAATGTCTTTACTATTGAGTTGTGAGGGTTCTTTATGGAATTATATCTTTTATCTTACACATGATTTGAAAGTATTTTTTCTCCCATATTTATTTTTTTCCCAATCATACAAGCTCAATAGGTACCCCCATCCTCTCCTTCCTTCCCTCCCATTACCCCCTTGCAACCTACCCCCCCTTTTTCCTCTTCTTTTCACTCCCCTCCTTCCCTTTCTCTCAATTCCTCCTCCTTCCTCTTTCCCATCCCCTGAAGCATCCTTTTGTGTGAATGCCAAAACTCCCTCTGAGTCCTCCATCCTATTGAGGGTTCAGGACTCAGCAGCATAGCCCATATCTCTTACTCAGACTCCCCATTAGTATGTTTACTCTATTACGACTGTTAATCCCTTGCCTATTGTCTGGAGCCTTCTCCCCTGTGATCTATGCTAGACTTTGGGGGGTCGTTGACATGTCAGCTATTGTGCAGGTTAGGCAAAGTCCTATTATGGCTACTACAGCCCTAACTTGTGTAGAGTATCTTGCATATCGTTGTTCCTCCCCATGTTTAGGCTCTTATAATCTTGCCGCCCCCTCTTCCACAAGGTTCCCTGAGCTTTGTGACTAATAGTTTGAGGTACAGTCTGGTTCCAGATGATTAATGTAGAGTCTTTGGTATTCTGAATTATGGTGTATTGTGTTTTCAGTTTTGCTTCTTCTGAACCACCCCTGACTCCATCCTGATTGGTATGGAAGGTCACCTCCTACCAAAAGATAAAGGACTGTTTAAATGAATATCTTAAAATAAGAGGTGACTCAAAGTAAAAGTGAAGAATAGTAGTAGGACACAGCAGTGAGGGGGTCAGTGTCCCATTTGCAGGATGGTTACCTGAAAGTATTTTTATCATATTCTTTGGTTATCTTTTTACTTTCTTCACTTGATCTTAGCAAAAAGGGAAATAATCGATTTCTTTTTCACTTTCTTAATTATGCCCTTTGGATTTGCAAAAGTTTTAAATTTTAATGAAATTTATCTATTTTCCCCATTTGACAGTTTGATTTTAAAATTACTAAGAAGTCACTAATTACTCTGAGATCACAAAGTTTTGATCATTTATATTTATAAGATTTCATCATTTCTTTTCTCACATTTAGGCCTATTATGTATTTTAATGATATACAGTATGAGGTAGAGGTCCACTCTGTTAATTTTGCATGAAAATATCCAATTGTTCAGAGTTAGTTGTTCGAAAGGTCATTTCTTTCTCATTGAATTCTTTCTAATATTCTTGTCAAAAATTAATTGATCATAAAAATGTTGTCTATTACTGAATTCTCAGTCATATTAGATTGACCTTTATCTTAATGTTATTACTATACTGTATCAATTGCTATTGCTTTATAAGTTTTGAAAATGAGAATTATGCCAGAACTTCAGAGACTCTACATCAACCACCTAGAACTAGGCCAGCCTAATCTCTCCCCATCCTGAAGCTCAGGGAAATGTGCGGAAGAGGGGGCGGTAAGATTGTAAGAGCACAAGGATGGGAGGAGCAATGATATGCAAGATACTCCACACAAGTTAGGGCCAAAGCAATCATAATTGGACTTTGCATGCCCTGTGCAATGTCCAACACACTATTTACCCCACAAAGTCTAGCATTTGCTAAAGGTACCAAGATCCTTGGAGGCAAGGGATTGACAGCCACAGTAGTGTTCCTATGCTTAAGGGAACACAGGATAGGATTCAGGGGAATGCCACTGGGTCCTTGTATGTCATTGGAGAGGAGAGCCCAGAGGAGAGTCTGGCAGGCACATTAAAGGATTCTCCAGGGATTGGGGGGGAAGCACTAGGGGATGGGGAAGGAGGGGTGAGGGAAGGGGGAGCAGGGGGTCGGGGGGAGGAGGAGGGAGGGAGGGAACCGGCGTATCTACTAAGTTTGTATGAGCGGAAATAATAATAAAAAATGTTTAAAAAAAAGAAATAAAAAAAAGAAAATGAGGATTATGATTCATCCAAATTTTTTTTTTTTTTTAGTGAAATTTGGACTATTGTGAGTACCTTGGTGTAATATATCATGCAATTTTATATTGTTTCAGAATCTATTTTGATTGTGAGTTAGACTTTTTCATACTTCTCAGAAGTTGGACTGCAAAAGTCATCCTTGATATAGTTTCCAGTTCTCCATCTGTTCTGGAGCATTCTATGTAGGTAAGGTACCTTATATGCTTACTACAACATACACTAGTGGTTTAAGTAAGGGCATTTGAAACCTGTTTCTTTTGTTCATCCACTGACCACTCACAAAATGCTACAGTGACTACCTATCAGTCCCAATATGATGACACCCAATCTGTCTTGCCTGCTTTCTCTAGAACCACCAATCACTGATTGGTTGCAACCAGCCTGGTAGTACCGTGACCTTCATTTAGGGCTTGGCCCATAGGCATATCATGGTCTTTATGATGTCCACTCACAAACTGAGCCCCAGACAGCTTTTTTCTTCCCAAATGGCTTTGGGAGGTAGACTACTCTCTACTCCTGTCATGGTTTGAAATGCGTCCCCACAGTCTCATGTGTTTGGGAAGGTCATAGCATCTTTGAAAGGTAGAGCCTTAGTGGAGGAAGTCAGTCCCAGGAGGTGGGCCTTGAGGTAGAGTTGTCTCACCCTACCCCCTGGAGAAATCTGCTTTTGTAACAGCAGTCCTGAAACTCTCAGCCTCCAAGATATCTGCAGTGACCTAGGTCTCTTACAGCTGCTGCCGCCAACCATGCCACATCCTCCATGAAAGACTGCATCTCCCCTCTGGGACTGTAAGCTGAATAAATCTCCCTTTCTTCCTTGAGTTGTTTGACTTTGGGTGTTCTCTCACAGCAACAGATAACAGTAACCATTACAATTCCTTTAATCCAGAATAGACTGCTGCTGTCACTTGGTTTATTTTGTCTCCTCTGCTGTCTTGACAAATACACCCAACATAGTGCTTTTCCTGTCTGGAACTTTCTAGGAGACAAAGGTCAAACAAGAACCATAAGAATATTGGCCAATATAAATACATTTCTTGCGAGAGAACCTCCTGGTTGTTATCAGACACATAGTTTTCTAGGATAAAGATCCATCCCTTGAGAGGCACACTGTAAACACTCGCAAAAAGCTAGAGTTTGTGGTCACCCTCACAAAGAAGAATTCTGAAGGCTAAATTCCAAAGAAAAGACTGAAAAGTAAAATATAACGATGTCTTTTTTCATGCCAATCTCAGATTCTTCTTGTTATTAAAAACAAAATCCTGTTTAAAATGCAGATGAGGTCCTGAGATATGGCTCAGTGGGTAAAGCACTTGCCACATAAACGTGAGGCTCTGAGTTAGAATCCCCAGAAATCCACATAAAACTAGATGTAGCAGTGCAGATCTATAATCCCTGTAGTCACACAACAAGATGGGAGGTAAAGATGAGAGAGTCCTCAGAATCTCAAAGACTGATTGGCTTGTCTTACTTATTAGGAACAACAGAGAACTAAACAAGGTAGATGGAAAGGACTTATGCCTGAGCATATTCTATGTCATCTATACATGCTTATCAATAAGCACACACACACATACGCACACACATTCATACACACATGTATACTTGCACATAATACTCAAGTGCACAAAGATTAAAATAATAAATCTGTAGGTCAACTTGAGGAATGAGATCAACTCAAAAATATTATTTGATTAATGAGAATGAAGTGTATTTTTATTTTTATTTAAATATATTAAATTTTTTTCAAGAATGCTTATGGTTTTCAAAGTAAAAGTTTTACTTTTTCCTGTTAAATGTATCCATATTGTTTTTAATGTTGCTGCCAAGTAAATTGTGTTCCTAAATTCCTTATGGATTATTCATTATTATAGTATAGAAATAAAATTGATATTTAAGTATTGAATTGTATTCTGTAATCTTGCTGAACTTATTACTTTGAAGAGACTTTTAGTAGATTATTTTGTTTTTTCATACATGTCATGAGAAGCAAATAAAAATAGTAACTTCTTTCTTTCCATATTACCTTCCTTTATTTGTTTTTCTTACTCTATTGCCCTGTTTGAAATTCCTTTTTGATCAAGAATAAGCATGGGAACAACAGAAATTATTGTCTTGTTCCAGATTTTAGGTAGAAATTGTCCTTACAGTGACTTTGAGGTTGTTAATGACATTAACTGTGGGATTTTTGAGTAATATAAAAGGAAAGGACTTTAGTTAAGTCTTTCCCACAAGGAGAACTCCAGACATATGTAAAATGTCATGTTAAAAATTAGAGAGTAATGCCACATAACTCGTTCCATTAGCTTTACAAACTGGACAAAAACATCATGAAAAGAGGAAAAGCCAAAAGCTGGTATATCTTATGATCATACATTCAAAATTTCCCAAAATAATATACTAAATATCAAATTATATAAAAGTTTGTCATGACAATACGTAACTTATCATAGGATTTTATAGATTGTTTTAATATTTCAAAAATGAACTGGTACATTCCACACACTAAAAATTTAAAAGAATACATAAGGCTTAATGGATTCAGAAAAATAATCTCAAAAATCTCAAGATCCATTTCTGATTTAAAATATTCAGTCAACTAGAAATAAAAATATGCTGTTGCTCCACACTAATTCTCATGTTGAGGTTTTGCACCATGTTAACAATGTTGAAAAGGGATTAATTCTTTAGTCCTGGGTGTGAATTCTTAATTTTGTAGGACTATATTTGCTAATCTAAGAAAATTTTTACAAAATAAGCCCTATACTTTCTCCTCTTATTTTCTTCTTTTTTTCTCTCCTCCTTTCTTCTCCCCTCTTCCTCTCCTTTCATTGCTTCTTTTCCCCTTCCTTCTTCACATGCCTACATGCTAGAATACAACATGAAGCTTTTCATCCACACATATGTCAACTCAATCTTGAACATTTCTGCTTTAGAAGCTTGAGTGAAATAAATCACTGTTATTTATAAGTTACCCAGTTGTAGCTATTCAGCTCTGGCAACAGAAAAAAGATTAAGACACAGCAGAAAGATCTTCCTCAATTTGAGAAAGATTATTAGAGAAAAGGCTGTCATTGACATACTTAATGTTTTTCCCCATTAGGCATAACAAAAGGCCAATAGTGTGAGCTCCCACTTAGTATCAAAATGGCAATGAAAATTTTATCAGTGGAATAAGGCAAAGAACAAAGTGGGATCCAGATTGCAATGATGAAAATGTACTTATTCATACACATTTATGTAGAAAATCCAATTGAGTTTATAAGAAAATACGTAGAATTAGGGGCTGGAGAGGTGGCTCAGGGGTTAAGCCTCTGCCTTGCAGGCGGAAGGTCTTGAGTTCGGATCCTAGACCCCACATATAGACGCCGGGCAGAAGTGAGGGCGGCCTGTGTTTCTGCTCCTGGTAGGGTGGAGCCTGTGAATCCCCAGGCAGAGTAAACAAGGAGGAGGTGGAGGCGTCCATGGTGGTTCCCGAATTCGTCCGTGGTTCTACACACACACACATACATGCACACATGCATACATACATACCCATACATACACATGCGCACACATACATACACACACAATTGAATATTTAATAAATAATACATAATTAATAAAAAGAAAATATGTAGAATTAATAAGCAAATTTAGTATGGGTGAAGTCTAGAAAATATAATTCTAAATTTCTTCATAAGAGCAATGAAATAATATTGAAAATAAAAGAGTATAGTTGCAAACATATGAAAGAATGAAACATTAGAGAATGTGCAAGACAGTTATAAGATGGAGATATTTAAAGCACTGTTGAGAGCCATCAGGAAACACCTTGGTAATTAAGGAGTTACACTGTTTTCAAAGAGTTAAGTATTCACTATTATCAAGATGCATAGATTCAATATGATACCTTCAGAATCTCAGATGAGATTAATTCCAAAAACTGACAAAGTATTTCACCCCCTACTTTGTCAGTTTTTTAAATTAATCTTATCAGGGGGTGAAATGCAATACCCATCAGGATGGAGTGAAGGGCATTACAGGAGCAGCAAAACTGCAAAGGAAAATCAACAAACCATAATCCAGAACGTCAGAGACTCTATATCAACCACCTACGACTAGGCCAGCCTAATCTCTCCCCATCCTGAAGCTCAGGGACATTTGCGGAAGAGAGGGCGGTAAGATTGTAAGAGCAAAAGGATGGGAGGAGCAATGATTTGCAAGATTCTCCACACAAGTTAGGGTCGAAGCAATCATAATAGGTCTTTGCATGCCCTATGCAATGTCCCACACACTATTGACCCCATAAAGTCTAGCATTTGCTAAAGGCACCGAGATCCTTGGAGGCAAGGAATTGACAGCCATAGTAGTGTTCCTATGCTTAAGGGGAACACAGGAAAGGGTTCAGGGAAATGCCACTGGGTCCTTGTACGTCATTGGAGAGGAGGGCCCAGAGGAGAGTCTGGCATGCACATTAAAGGATTCTCCCGGGATTGGGGGGGGGGAAGCACTGGGGATGGGGAGGGAGGGGTGAGGGGAGGGGGAACAGGGGGTCAGGGGGAGGAGGAGGGAGGGAGGAACTGGTGTACCTACTAAGTTTATATGAGCAGAAATAATAATAAAAAATGAAAAAAAAAACCTGACAAAGTTCCTCTAAAGTTTTACAGAGATTCAGAGACCTAACAGATGGGAAAATAAGAAACTAAAAGGTGAATATGACCTGATTTGACACTTATCATGAACCTATAGTTATCACAGTATTCACATCAAGATAGTTGAGAATATTAGCTGAAAAGAGTTACAGAACAAGAAGTAGATACTCACGCATGAGGTATCTATGCATGTATGCAATTGATGTTAATAAAGGAAAAGATATTCTGGTTGGGAAAATATTCAACAACAGAACTACACAAATTATATCTATATCTACATCTATACCTATATCTATCATCATCTACATATCATCTATCATCATCTATATCTACAGATCTATACCTTTATGTATATCTAGATATATCACAAAACAAAATTTAAATGAATACTTAAACTATATTCCCGTATTAGCTCAAAATGGATCATAGGTCTGTAAGGCGTCTACTATCCAACTTATGGGTTGGATATGTTAATATGTTAAGCCCTATGAACTAAAGGGAATTGACAGAACTTAGCAGTAGACTCACCTGGGATGGTAAAATGACTCAGTGCGTAAGGATGACTTGAATTCATGGCCAGAGCCAACTTGGTAAAAGAAAAGAAAATTGATTTCACATAGTTATCCTCTTATAATTTTCACATGAATACCATGACAGTCTCTCTCTCTCTCTCTCTCTCTCTCTCCCCCCTCCTCTTATTTCTCTCTCTCATCCCCAAACAAATCAATAAAATAAATAAAGAAACAGATTTTCCCTGCTAACCCATTTTCCATTGCTATAATAAAGTACCTGAGGCTGGATAATGTATAAAAGATATCCTTATTTAATTCATAGTTTCTGTGTTGGAATTTCCAACACCATGCCACTAGTTGTGGTGATGGTTCTATTTATAATATACATCACATCAGAGACACATATGTCAGGGTATAATTGCTCTCTTTTGCAGAACATAACTAGCTACCGAGGTTGCCTTAGATTCCTGATTCATTGGAAGTTGTTACCATGAGGAAGAATTCAATATCTCAATTTTTACACATCATTTGAGATGATTATGTGATTGTTTTAACTTTTACTATATTAGTATGTTGCATCATATTATTCATTTTCATCCATCCTTGCATTTCAGTTATTAGCCATGTGGTCATATGTAATCATTTTTAATATGATTGAAAATATTGCTTGCCAAAAACATCTTTGCCAATAATTTATGAAGTATAAAGGTCTGTGATATTCTTTTCTTGTGGTTCCTTTGCTCTATTTTTATATTAACTTCTGCAATGTGCACAAGGATTATAGATTATTCTGTTCCTGTAATATAATACCTCATTATTTCTTATTAAAAGTTTGATAAAGTTTATCATTTAGGCCACTGGGTGCAGAACTTTTCTTTGTAGGGAGAAATTTCAATTATTAGTTTAATGTTGATTAATAATAAATAAAATTAATAAGTAAAAGTAATAAAATTAACAATTACTGGGGATGAATAATAATGAGATTTTCCATTATTTTTGTATCACATTGGATAGCTTATGTTTCTGTGAATTTTCACATTGTTCTTATGGTTTCTGATTTATTGACAAGGGTTGCTAGTATCCTTATTAACTTTTAACTCTCGCAGAAGTTTACCTTTGTCTTATTCTCTTTTTATTTCATAATAACGGTTTCACACATGGTTTTCTCATGTATAGTTTTTTATTTTTTTCTAAAGTATTTGGTTTTCTAATTTATCATAGTAACACTTCATATGTGATGTGAGTTTAGGCTTTCCTAGTCAATGGAACTCCATGGAGAACATTACAGTAACTATCCATGCCTTTGTATGACTCCAGATGCCAAAAATTCAGGAAAACTCTGCCCCACTCAAAGAAACAGGGATCAAAACAAAATGTTTTCATGGTTCTTACATGGTTTGATGAGGATGTGATTTGGTCCTCAAGGGCTGGAGAGTTAGAGGTTTGGACCTCCAAGTTGTAATATTGACATGGTGGAAACCTTAAAAGTTGGGGTTCATGGGGAGTGGTTAAATCACCTCGGATATATTCTAGGGAATCACTATAACTTCAGTGGAAAACTTGCAGAACATTAAAGAAAAGTAATTCAGTTCCATCATTCTGCTCAGTAGAACACTAAAGAATCTACCCAGGAAGAAAAATAGATCAATGGACTGCAGATGAAAAAGAATATGTACAATTCTACATTTGCTGATTATGTGATTCTGTGCACAGAAGATCCTGAATATCACACAGAAAGACTGATCATTAATGTGGCAGAATACATAAGTCCATTCTATTTCTGTATGTCAGAATCAAAAAAGAAAACAAAACCTATAATAGCTTTAAATATGTAGGAACACATTTCAACTCAATAAACAAGGTAAATCATGATCTGTACTACAAATCCATAGTTATAAAAACAGCCTGGTAGTGGCTCCAAAATAGACACACAGATCAATGGATAAGGGTTGAAGACCCAGATATAAGCCCACACAACTACAGCCATTTGATCTTTGACAAAGGGGCCCAAAAAATCCATCTTCATTAAATGGTGCTGGCAAAACTGGATATCCACATGCATAAGATAAAACTGGACCCTTACTTGTCACCATCTACAAGAATTAATTCCAAATAGCTCAAGGACCTCAATATAAGGCCAGAGATTATAAAAACCTTAGTTGAAAGGGTAGGGAATTCCCTCGAGCTGATTGGGCTGGGCCAATAGTTCCTAAATGGAAATCCCGTAGCACAGTCAATACAACCAACAATCAATAGATGGGATCTTGTGAAATTAAAGAGTTTCTGTTCAGATAAAGAGATTGTAACACAAGCACAAAGGCAACCCACAGAATGGGAGAAAATCTTCACTAACCACATATCTGATAGAACTCTATTATTCCAGAGTGCACAAAGAACTTAGAAAACTAAACACCAAGGAAACAAATGGGCCAATTAAAAAATGGGCCTTGGATATCACCCCCTGGCCAGAGATAAAAACCTGTTAAATTAGAGTCTTGTTATAAGAATATATTCAAAGGTAGATGTAACCGTAGTGAGGGAGGGGTCAATCACCCATTTGCAAAATGATTTCTTTCTATCTGCCAGACTATACGCCTTCCCCTTCTGGTAAGATCACATCCCATCAGTTGTAAATGATCAGGAACGAATGGACTGAACGGCATTGCAGGAGCAGCAAAACTGAAAAAAATAAATCAACGAACCATAATCCAGAACATCAGAGACTCCATATCAACCACTTGGAACTAGGCCAGCCTAATCTCTCCCCATCCTGAAGCTCAGGGAAATGTGCGGAAGAGGGGGCGGTAAGATTGTAAGAGCACAAGGATGGGAGGAGTAACGATATGCAAGAATCTCCACACAAGCTAAGGCCAAAGCAATTATAATTGGACTTTGCATGCCCTGCACAATGTCCTACACACTATTGACGCCACAAAGTCTAGCGTTTGCTAAAGGCACTAGGATCCTTGGAGGCAAGGGATTGACAGCCACAGTAGTGTTCCTATGCTTAAGGGGAACACAGGAAACGGTTCTGGGAAATGCCCCTGGGTCCTTGCACCTCATCGGAGAGGAGGACCCAGAGGAGAGTTTGGCATGCTCATTAGAGGAGGCTCTGGGGATGGGAGGGGGAGGCACTGGGGAATGGGGAGGGAAGGGAGGATGGGGCACAACGGGATGGGGGGGGGACCAGTATACCTGTTAAGTTTGTATGAGTGGAAATAAAAAAACCCAAATAGATTAGTTATATATTATATATAATTTCAGGAAAAAAATGGGCCTTGGAACTTAAAAGAAACTTGACTAGGGATGAAATTGAAATGTCTAACAAATATCTTAAAAAATGCTCCACATCCTTAGCCACCAGGGAAATGCAAATCAAAACTTCCCTGAGATATCATCTCACCCCGGTCAGGATGGCAAAAATCCACAATACAAACAACACCAAATGCTGAAGAGGATGTGGGGAGAAGGGAACTCTCCTACATTGCTGGTGGGAGTGCAGGCTCATACAACCACTCTGGCGAGCCATCTGGAGATTCTTAAAAAAGTTAAAGATTGAAATGCCATATGACCCTGCTATTCCACTTTTGGGAATAACCTCCCATACAGCAAAAATTCACCTCAATGGCACAAGCATGACCATGTTCATAGCAACACTGTTTACAATAGCAAAGTCGTGGAATCAACCCAAATGCCCAACAGTTAATGAGTGGATAAGAAAAATGTGGTACATTTATACAATGGAATACTACTCAGCCATCAGAAAGATGAATTAATGAAATTTGCCAGTAAATGGATGGAATTAGAAAAAATTGCATAGAGTGAAGTATCCCAGACACAGAAAATTAAGTGCTGAATGTACTCCCTAATAGGTGGATCCTAGTACCAAACCCATTTAGAGACACACTAAAAGATAAATCTCTGTAATACCTACAGTAATTGCAAATATTATAAACAGGAGGAAGGGGAAGGAGGGCTCCACCAAAATAAGGAGAGAGGGGATCATGCTACAGCAGAGAAAATAGGCCACCATCAAGGACTGAAGTAAGTAGTGAGACATCTGGTTAAGCTCACAGACTTTCTTTCCTGGTCACTTGCAGCTGATGGGGTTTATCTCACCAGTCAGAGAGGGCATAGAGCCTGGCATATAGAAGATAACTATCTGCAAATGGGAGACTGAACCCCCTCACTGCAGTCTCCTACTCTTATTCTATCTACCTTTGAATCTACTCTTATAGTAAGAGTCTATTTTAACAGCCTTTTATCTCTGGCTAGGAGGTGACATCCAATACCCATTAGGATGGAGCCAAGGGTGGTGCAGGAACAGCAAAACTGGAAAAAAAAACAAACCATAATTCAGAACATCAGAGACCCTACATTAATCACCTGGAACCAGGCCAGCCTAATCTCTCCCTGTTCTAAAGCTCAGGGAAATTTTTGGAAGAGGAGATGGTAAGATTGTAAGAGCCTAAAGATGAGGAGGACCAACAATATGCAAGATACTCCACCCAAGTTAGGGCCAAAGTAATCACAATAGGACTTTGCATGGCCTGCACAATGACTGACATAGCATTGATCCCCCATACTCTAGCATGTATCACAGGCACTAGGATCCTTAGAAGCAAGGGATTAACAGCCACAATAGTTTTCCCATACTAAAGGGGAACACAAGAAAGAGCTCTAGGCAATGTTACTGAGTCCTTACACCTCATCAGAGAGGAGGACCCAGAGGGAAGTCTGACATGCACAGTAAAGGATGCTCCAGGGATGGGGTGAGGGGCACTGGGAGAAAGGGAGGGAGGGGGAAAGAAAGGGGAAAAGGGGGAAGGCAGCAAGGGGATCCAGGGAGGGGTGGAGAGAGGGAAATTCATGGCACCTTGAGAGGTGGAGCCTTGGTGGAGAAAGACAGTCACAAGGGATGGGCCTTGAGGTGCATTAGTCCCACTTTACCTCCAAGAGAAGTCTGCCTTTGAAGCAAGCAGTCTTGCAGCTCTCAGCCTCCAAGATGTCTACAGTGACATAGCCTCCTCCAGCTTTGGCCAGCCAGCCATGCTGTCTCAACCTTTGACTGTATCTCCCCTCTGGAACCATAAGCTAAATAAATCTCCCTTTCTTCCTTTAAAAAAAATTAAGTAAATCTGTATGTTGGAAATGAAAAAAATGTTACAGAATGGAATTAAAAAAGGCATGTAAGTGGAGTGATAGACCATTTCTCATGTGATACTACTCAGTATTGTTTAGATGAAACTTCTCTCCAATATAAACCATAGACTCTATACAAAACTCTTAAGAAGAATTTCAAAGACATTTTGCAACTTGAGCCTAGGATTGCAAGGAATCTGTAAGAATGATAACAGTTTTACAAAAGAACAAAATTAAATGACTTCGTTACATGACTACTATGAATTCTGCAGTGCCACAGTAATGAAAAAAACATGGCATTGGTTGTATATAAACTTACATTTACATCATATAACCAATTAGGAAGAACAGAAATATCCTTTCTTTATGGCAAATATAGTATTCAATTTTGTTAAGACTAGTACAATGAATAAAATAGAATATATTTCCAACAAATGTTTTTGAAAAATTCTGTGTTCATATTACACAAATATGAACTTAAATTCTTAAAGTCTTAACCCAAAACTTACTAAATATGTCATCCTTCTAAAATGAAATGCTAAAGCTATACTTTATAAAAGTAAATGCTAGATAAAATCTTTGTAAAGCTGGGCAAGGCAAAGATATTTTAGATAAGACATTAAAAGTACAACCCATTAAAATGATTTTAATTTGAATTCACAAACATTTAAAGCATTTTTTCTCTAAAATGTACAGTAAAGAAATGAAAAGATGAATCACCAATATGAAGTGTCCCAAAGTTTATAATTTTTATCCAGATGTAAAAACTCTTCTGTAGCTCATTAATAAGAAAAGAGCACAATTAAGCACCATCTAGATCCTTTGCCAAAGATGTACATAGAGCTAAAAATTGTGCATGTGTAGCTAACATAAGCTTGAAAACACAGTTAACATCATTATAACAAAATGGAAATTAAAGTCCAGATTCTACACCCTTACATACCTGCTAGCATATCTTCAACCAGAGAACTTGACAACACTAAGAATTGGCAAAAACACAATCTGGAATCCTGCTGTACTGCTGACAGGGAGTATAGTGATACAGGGACTTTGGAAAACAGTTTGGCAGTCTTTAAAAGAATTTTAACTAATTTACCGTAAGATCCAGAAATTTCATTCCAAGGGTGTGCTCAGGGGAAATAAAAACATATGTCCACATAATGATTTATTTGCTTAAGTTTATAGCAGAATTCATTATACGAGCCAAAGATCAACAACAAAGCCAACATCCATTAATCTATACATGGATAGAAACTATGATTTTTTCTGTACAATGAAGTATTGATCAGCAATGAAGGTAAACAGACTGTTATTGTGTGCAACAATACAGGGAATGCTCAGTAATGTTATGCTAAGTGAAAGAAGATTGAGATAAAGGCAACAATGTTATGAGGTTATGCTTGGAGATTTCAGAAAGCTATCTCTCTCACTGTACACAAAGAACACACAGTGGGTTTCTTATGGATGAAGAAAACAGAACTGATTAATGCAGGCTTCAATATTTGATAATGGAAAGAGATGCCAAAGTTCCTTTATTATGATGATACGTACAATTATGTGGCTTTAAAAATAAGCATTAATCTGCATTGAGAAAGGGTGAATGTTTTACTATTTCAAGAGGCTGAATTTTTTACAGCAAATTTGAAAAAAATACATACACATACCTATGTGTCTAAGAATAGTAAGAGTAATAGTTACATGCTTTAAACTAAGAAGCTGGAAGTAAGGAACTTTGAACTCTAAAATGACATTTCAAAAAGAAATGACGATAAGAAAAAGAAAAATGAAGAATAGGAATCAGGCACTTCAAGTGATATAACTAATCAGATCTATAGTACCATTAGCTTCCTGTGACTGAGTCTCATTCCATGGATTTGTCTTATAGGTTTCTATGGAAAACTGCACAAGTAATTTGCAGCCAGTGAACTCATGAGTCATCTTTTCCAATAGTTTCATAAGTCTTGACTTTTGCAATAAATTTTATCATGTTTACTTAGACATAGACTTCTGTGCATTTGCTAAGCAATTATAAGGATGATAAGCATGTATAATTTCCATGTATATTTAAAGTGCATTATCCAAGCACTTGAAGCATTCCAAGGATTTTATATGGAAACTTATCAATAGCTTCATGTTTATAGCTTTATATCTAGAGAATGTACTACCAACCATTTCCAGTCTGAAGCTTTGATTGACTACCAAATTACAGAATGTTCTAGTTTAACATTTAACAGCACTGACTACAGACATTGTGGAATTGGGTTGGGGAATTTTAAACATCCACTGTTTTTAATTTTTCATGAAATCATATGTGAAATGAGAAAGATATGAATTTCAAATGGTAACTTGTGATGAGAAACTATTCTGTCTGAATTCATTCTTCTTTTCCAGGCATGTTAAGACTTTACCTTTGTTTGATCCCAGGCTCATCTGCCAATAATTTGCTGGGTAAGGAAGGTGAAGTTCCGTGAGTTTCCCTTGACACACTTTGTTTTACAAGAGAAGATTCTGGTGCAAGAATGGGGGACCAGGAATCAAACCTGATTCCAACTCTGAACCAGGAACCTTATCGGACCCCATTCAGTCCCTGCAGTCAAATTAATCCAAACAGCTATTTAGGAAGGAAGCTAACCTTTCAAGAGGTTAGCCATCTCCTAAACACTACCAGAAGAACAGGCCTTTAAAGGACACATGGACCTTTGAGGGACATTCAAGATACATGCTATGGCACAGATGCATTGAATTATTCACAAAAATAAATCTATTTAAAGTATATACACTTAAGATGATTTGATATTGCATGCATTATGGAATAATTACTGGTTATTTTTTCATTGCTGTGATCAAATAACTGACAAAAGCAATTTGAGTTTGGAAGGGTTTGTTTTTGGCTTCAAATTATCAAGGTGATCTAATTCCTCATGGCAGGGAAGGCAAGGCAACTTGTTACATTATCTCTACTGTCAGGAAGCAGAGCTAATGCCACTGCTTAGCTCCATTTCTAATTGTAATTCCATCGACATCCCAGCTCAAAGCACTGTGCTGTTCATATTTAGGGTGAAGCATCCCAATTCTAATAACCTAATCTGAAAACTCTTTTCAGATATAGCCAGAGGTTTTCTTTCTAGGTGTTTCTAGATCTTGTCAAGTTGGTAATCAATAATAACTACCACATTCAGCATAATTAAATGAGTTAACAAATACATTTTTCTTTTGTGAGGACAACTCTAAAGTTCTACTAATTGATCATATTTCAAGCATTGTTAACTATCATCACCGGACTTCATTGGATCCCAATAACATGCTCATATTAGGCCAGTGGTTTGTACCTGTGACTTTCTCCTCATGTCTCTCCTGTACAGATTTCATTCTGGACAGTTAACAGCTACTTTTAGAATATTCTTGTACCTACTAGTCAAACTTCATAGTTTTTTTCCCTAAGACACTTGGGCTAGAAGTGTAGTCAGAAGTGGTAATTGAGACTATCAGCAGAAGCTTGTATCTCTGAATTCTGAAAACCTAAGGGCTTGTTTACTGTTAGCCTTTTCTTGGTAGTTTTTAAGAATGTTTTCTGATAAAATTTAATGATATGAAAAATATCATATGAAATGAAATATCATATGATATGAAAAAGTGATGGTTTAACTTCTGCTTCAATTAGTTAAATTATGTCATAACTTTGAACAAGGAAGTCAGAAAGAGGAAAGAGAGAATGGGAGACTAAGAATATTTGCAAGTAGTTCTTCTAGACAATACCTTTGGGCTAGTATTCATATACCCCAAAGCATTTGTGTCTAAAAGGCACTCAACAAAATGGGATTTTTTTATTTAACAGTTACAAAGAATGTTAGCAATTAAAACTGCTGGTTCATTATAGTAATATTTTATCCTAGAATTGTTAAATCATTGAACTAAATTTTGTGTATATTTTATAGTCTTCTTTTAAACAATAAAAATTTACTCTTAATAAGTTAAAGAATATTTTAAAACAGTAGAAATTTGAACCAAATTTGGTACAAAAAAATTAAAAATCTATTCTACCAAGATGTCCCAGTGTTAGGAACATACCACTGTCTGATGGTTGAGTTGGCTCTTATGCAAACCATTTTCACATGGAGCAGTTTGGAGAATGCTAATCATTAATACTTTGCACTCTTTATTCTATGGCAAGATAGATTTCCTTAGGTTTTCAAGCTCATGGATAATAATAGCAGAAAATGAACACGCTCACATTTCTTCTCTTAAAGTTAAATAAATTATGGTAAGAAAATGGAGCAGTTAAAGAAATGCAAATAGGAATGTTTGAATTTTTAAGTTTGTTCCCTAACACCTGAACAAAACAACAACAAAACAAACAAACAAACAAACAAACAAAACCAACCAATTAACAACAGGCTTCCTTGATACTGGCTTGGTTACTACAGAGGTAAAACTAGTGATTCCTTTTCCATGTCTTGAAATATTTGTAAAAACAGATGAAATCTGAGAAGTTACAGATATGTTTCCCAAAGTCCAAGAATGATGGGGACCATGGAAGTGTGTGTTTGTTTTCACTTAGTAGCAGGCTACCTATTTCATCATGCTTCTTTGAAATTGACTTTTGAGAGTCAGCTTACAGACCTCTTAAACTTCAGCTATGCCTACACATTCCTATGAATATTCCCAAAGCGTGGCAGAAGCTGCACAATGGGAGGACCAGCTGGATTAGCTGATCAATTACTGTCAGATTTTTGTCTGTGCCCTGGCACAGGGTGATGTCTGGTTGCCAAACTTAAGACACAAAAGGATTGCGTTTCTTGTCTGCAATTCTTTGTCTGGACATTCTCTTGGACTGTGCAGAAAGTGGCACAATGACCAGCTAATTTAAATTTAAAAGAAAAATGTCGTACGAAAGTTTTCCAACATTCTAGCATCTGCCACCCATACTTGAAACAATAGACAGAATTGAGAAGACTACCTAAAATTACATATCTCAAAGTAAATGAGACTTGATATAGATATATTCTATTTTTTAACAATTACATCTTAAAATATTTTGCTGTGGTGAGTATGCCAATAGAAATCCTACAGTGGATGCTAATGGTTGGCTCGCAGTTGGGGCACAATCTACAAAGGGAGGATGGTTTATTTCAAGTAATATTTCAAAGGTTGTTTAAATGTAAGCACAAGCTTCTTAATAGTAAAACCAGGACTCCCAGGGAAGGTGTTTTTTGTGACATATATTCCCTGAAGCCCTCAGGGCAGCCTTGACTAAGGAGGGATTTGGAATGAAATTAGTAGCTCCTTGGTGAGTAATGAATGCAGCTGCTGTAGTCTTTTAATCTTGCGGGCTGGGCTTCCTTGCTGGATAGTTAAGAGCATAAAGCTTTCCAGTCAGACCACTGTTAGCTGCTAGTGAAGTTGTATCACATTACTGTTTAATCGGCAGCTTGAATAGAGGTTTTTAAGGAAACGATGCCATGATCCAAGTGTAAGTTAGAAGTTATGTCTCCTTTCTTTCTTTGTCATATTTATATCAACAAGCTGTTCTCTTTAAGATCACATATGTACATTGAAAGTGTTCTCAGTTTTATCCTAATTTTATATTATTTCATTTGTTGTTATCTAAGGGTAAAAAGAGAGATGTAATATAAATGAAAACCATATTATTACCCAATAGTACCTAAACTTATAAAGCAAAGATATGTAACAATAAAGGGAGTGTTTTCTAAGATAAAACAGTCAATGTACCAGAAAGATATACACCTAATAATACAGCACCAATATGCAGTGAAAATTAAAAAAAAACTAGCAAAGCCATACTAGAAAATTCAACAATAATGAAGCCTTCCATAACTCATTTTCCACCGGACTCACAAGACATCTACAGAACATCCTATCCAACAATCATGAAGTATACATTCTTATTTGACTTACACAAAATATTTTCCAAAACAGAAAATATCTCTGACTATAAAATAATCTTCAATACGTTAAAAAATAAAATTAAACCAAATCTACAAATATATCAATAGCAGGTACTATTTGGGAAACTGACAAAATATATGGGGCTTCTAAAGTATATTCCTAGGATGACCAGTATGAATGGAGGAAACATAGATGAGGTAAAATTACTGAAAATGACATGCAGGTAACAGATTGGGAGAGGAAGCAAAGGCAGAGAAATTCAGTTATATGCCAAGGGGAAGCCTATAGCTTCTATGTGATAGCCCCAGGCTCAAAACTACTACATGGAGGAGAACCCTGGTTAAACTCAATGCCAGGACAACAAAAGTTAAACAGGAAGACATGAGAATAGAGGGAAGACTTCCAGCAAAAAAAGGGGCTGATTCAGGGAAGGAGAGAGAAAATGCAAAGAGGAAAGAAATCTAAATGTCCCATGGACATATAAAAAATTGCCAAGGGGCCAGCATCATCAATAAAGAAAGAGATAAAAACTCCCAAAACATCAAAAAAAGAATACATCAAAATGAAAATTAGAAAACATTTTCAAATGAATGAAAACAATTCTTAGTGCATGTCTTGGGATGCTATTGCAACAATACCTAGAAGGAGCTCTATAAATATTCAGATTATGAAAGTATGTAAGCATCTATTTTTAAGACAGATAAACCATCCAAATCAATAATATAAGCTTCCAGTATAAGACAAAGAAAGTTAATAGGAAAACAAATAAAGTAATACACTTTTCATTTCACCCATAGTTTAGAAAAGCTGTCAACACTCGATCGATAACTATCTTCTTGTAATGGAAGGTGAGTAATGCAGAGAATCACAATTTCCCAGAGTGCAGAGAATAAGTCACTATGCACTGTTTTTTTGTAAACAGGATTTGCAAGTCACCCACATGCTAAAAGTTCAGACAACATTACAGAAAAAAAGAAGTATAAGGCTATTAAGAGCCAGAGAGTGCTGCCAGACAGTATATTCTGAATATGGCAATGCTACCACATCCATGAACACCCTGAAGCTGTATCTACTGCCACATAACCTATGCAAGATTTGGCTTATTAATACTTCATCATGAAAGAAGAAAAATCTCAAGAAAAATCACTGCACCTTGGGAAGGATGCCTTCGGTACTATTTAAATAGAAAATCATTCTTCCACTGCATGAGAGGGATCCAGTTCAAGACAGGAAGGAGAAACCTGAGGATTTGGAGTGTCATGAAGCCCTTCTCTCTAAAGTGGACCAAGGGAAATGAAGAAGTTTCAGAAGGTGAAAAAAGTCACCACTTTGCTGCCCTAGAAAGTAGAGTAGTCTTCATCCAAAAGCCATAGAATTGCCCATATGGCCAAGATTGGACTCCCCTGACGTGCTCTCACATATATGTCACCTTCTACTACCAACCTTTACTCTCACGTGCAGCCTTTGTAGGCTTTGGGGTAATGATGACAGATACAGTCAAAGCTCTCTCAGTGATTCCCGAAAAGAACTTCAATCTATTTGCACACCCCAGCAACCAGGATTTATTGCCATCTTCGTTTCTTTCTTTAGACACAGAGTGATGTAGAGCACAGTGATGGATGATGTTAGGCCACTGTGGCCAAGTGCTGACTTCATGTGGGACATGTGGCTCCTCTTGACTGCACTGAATATCTCCATCAAGGAGTTTCTGCACAGAGACAGCATGCAGATCTTAAATAAGGAGATTTTTCTCAGCTGCAGGTGATGAGCTTGTTTAAATCTGTTTCCTTTCCCAACAGTTCCTAATGGCCATGTGCATAAGGGTAAGCTTGCTGGCTACAGCCAGTGCCATCTGTGGCCCTGGAGCAACAAGGATCTGACATGTCCAGATACAGTTGATATCCAAGATTGTGGCTCATGAATTCCAGCCTTTCCTCCACAAAGACAGACCCTACAGCGACAATGTACTTTCTGAGGCAGGAACCATGGGTGCTCATGAATGCAAAAGGAAATAGAATAGATTTCACATGAACTTTCAGAGAAGGAAAATGCATGTTGAATCTTAAAAATTAACACTAGTTTAGAAGACATATGATGCAAGCATAATACAGATGAATCTGGATTAGAGCAGTCTTTCCTGATTCCACTAATTTGAGAAGAACCTCCAAGATTAAGTTTTTTTTTGTGCTAGTCTGCTGTATAAGCACATGTAGAAAACTAGTGTGATTTTTGACAAGCCAGTTCTCAACTGGGAAACCTTCTTCACTAAATAATGCTCTTGCCAGGCTCTTTCTGCATGCAAGCGAGTAACAAACATGACAGCATGCATGGGGAAGTAGCACGCTCCAGTGAAATCCTACTCAGCAGGATAAAGGCTGATACCCTGAAGGTTTCATGGCATTTTCCTTCTCGGATCTGAGGTTTAACTCAGGAACTTCCCCACTAATGACAGTGTAAGTGCATGCTGTTTCCTGACGGTGCTGTGATAGCTCACTGGCATATGATGACACTTCAGTGAATACCAGATGCCTGCACAATAGCAAACAGATTGTAATGCCAGAAACAATACATTGTTTTACTTTTTGAGGAACAAGAGGAGATGGAAAAAATGCCAGGTGACCTGGTAATTATGTTAAAAGTAACTTGATAATTTAAAAAAAATACTAAGTAATCCTCTGAAACAAGCAACATTATGCAGCTACATGTCCCACTCCATAGAATGATGGATTAGAGTTCCACCATCTACTTTTTGACTCTCTTAACAAAAGATGCCAGGCCTAAATCACCAATGAGGTGTGTGAGGATTCCTTTCATGCCAGACTTGACAAAAGAATGAAGGTTTCCAACCCAATGTAACATATAAAGGAATCCTTTAAGCTTCTTCTCAAACCAGCCTGGAAGCAGAGCAAGATGGCATTCCCTGAAAGACTGCTGGCCTCATTTTGTGTCTGGCATCGTGTTCTGTTGATGGAAGAAGAAAGCAAGAGAAATGCCACACAAAGGACACTTTGTAATGACCATCTGGGACTCATCTGAGCATTTGCAGGAAAAAAAATATCAAAACCTCTGGTCATTTGAATGCTATCAATGAAGTTGTGGTTCTTGTCACCACAGACCCCACAGAGCTATGAACACACAGAGAAATACAAACTGACAGCTTTTTGTCTCTGACCAGGGGATGACATACAGTGCCCCTCAGGATGGAGTGAAGGGCATTGCAGGAGCAGCAAAACTGCAAAAGAAAATCAACAAACCACAATCCAGAACTTCAGAGACTCTATATCAACCACATAGAACTAGGCCAGCCTAATCTCTCCCCATCCTGAAGCTCAGGGACATTTGCGGAAGAGGGGGCGGTAAGAGTGTAAGAGCAAAAGGATGGGAGGAGCAATGATTTGCAAGATTCTCCACACTAGTTAGGGCCGAAGCAATCATAATAGGACTTTGCATGCCCTGCACAATGTCCGACACACTATTGACCTCACAAAGTCTAGCATCAGCTAAAGGCACCAAGATCCGTGGAGGCAAGGGATTGACAGCCACAGTAGTGTTCCTATGCTTAAGGGGAACATGAGAAAGGGTTCAGGGAAATGCCACTGGGTCCTTGTACATCATTGGAGAGGAGGACCCAGAGGAGAGTTAGGCATACACAATAAAGGACTCTCTGGGAATTGGGGGGGGGAGGCACTGGGGGATGGGGAGAGAGGGGAGGAGGAGCAGGGGATTCGGGGGGAGGAGGAAAAAAAAGATATCTAGGCAATGACACTGAGTCCTTACACCTCATCAGAGAGAAGGACCCAGAGGGAAGTTTGACATACACAGTGAAGAATGCTCCAAAATGAGGGGGGGGGCACTGGGAGAAAGGGAGGGGGGAAGGAAGGGGACAAGGGGAGAGGGACAGAGTACAGGGAGGGGTGGAGGGAGAGAGGGGAATGGGGTATTTAATAAAAAAAAGAAATACAAACTGAACTTATTTATCTCAGATCAAAAGGTCAGGTAAATTGAGATCTTTCACACCTCTGTCAACTATTTCTCAAAACTCACAATGCCTGTGAAGAGTTACAGGTCTATAAAATACTGGGTTATTTAGGTCCTTCTGGTTAATATGACTAACTGGGAAGTAAGCACGTGATGCCATTTTACTCAGAAGGTATTCCTCTTTCCATTATGACTTTGAAGGGGTACTTTTATTACTTTCCATTATCAACGCAGTCTATTTTTGCCCCAACTTTGACAATGTCTCAAACTGTTCATTGCAGCACAACATTGGTTTTTATTTCCTCTGCATATCTGCTTCATTCCTGTAAAACAGCTATTCCCTGGAGACCCAGTAATATGGGAGACAAACAAGTTGTTGTCATTCTTAAGTTCTAGTTCTAGGGTGAGCAGAGCCAGTGACAACTTACAAACCAACCATGAGGTAGGGTGGGAGTGATGTGAATTCTGCTAGACATATGTAATGGAGAGGTAAAAGACATTGTGGTCAGACGCTCAGGATGGTAAAGCAACTGCACTGCATAGGCCACTTTCAGTATCCTTGAAGTCTGGATATCAACAAAGCAAGGCCTGCAGGCCAATCACAGAGTGAGTGGTCAGATCAAAGCTCAGAGGCAGGACTAACATGGAGTGCCAATTACACTTGTAAAGATAAAACAAGGGCGCTAATACAAATGCAAGATGTGAGTTCCTCCTTACCAAACCCACCAGTGAGATACTGTTAAAAGTGGAGTGAAGTGAAAAGTACAAATTACAAAAATATATAAAAAAATGTTGTGTCTCCTGTTACTTAAGAGGAATAGAATTTGTTATTCAAACTAGCATAATTTTGGAGAGTGGAAGAGGTAACACACATAAAATATGATCATATAGGTCTGGAGAAATGGCTCAGTGTTGACTCTGCCTCACAAGCAAAAGGTCCTGAGTTCGGATCCCAAGTCCCATGTAAAGATGCTAGGCTGAAACAGTGGCTGTCTGACTTCCCACTTTAGAGGGTGGAGCCTGGGAAATCCCAGAGTGAAGCAAAAAGGAGATAGAAGCAATCCAGGGTGATTCCCAAAGTCACCTTTGGTCCTCAATGGGGACATATAGTGCCTTCTAATACACACACACACACACACACACACACGCATGCACGCACACACGCACGTACACACATGATCATATACACATTTAAATAAAATACGTATAAATATATACATAAATGTTTATATACTATATACATCATTAAATTTGTAATGATTTACTAAAAAAAAGATTAATTATCTTGGATACAAATATTTTTTATTAAAACTATATATCTTCCCTAAATAAAAAAAAAACTAAAAATGCTTTCCTTTAAAGGAAGACAAAATAATAATGGTATATGCACAAAACAGAAATTTCTAACCATTAGTGCTAGGGATGATGAACGTACTCCTGATCCTGTAGGAGACTGGAACTGTGGAATTGTCTTTCCACTCAAAATCAATGGTTTGAAATTAACTCTGTGAGTATAGAAAGTAAAATTTTGTAGCAAATTTTTAATAATGTTTGTAGTTGCAAATTAAGAATAACTACTCTTAGCTTCTTTAAATCACTTCAAATCAGTTTGGTATTTGTAAGAAAATAAAATTATGTGTGTGTTGGTTGGGAATATTATTATTTTCCTTAAATTTTTCAGTATTATTAACATAACAATCTAAAAACAAAATAAGTTGGTGAAGCAATATTTTATTAGAATCTTCAACCTTGAATAAACATTCTGACACTTCTTTGAAATATTAAAAATATACAAAACTTATTCCTGAGTTATGTCACCATAGCTATATCTGCACATATAGTAGGAGAGCTAAGGAAGTTACAAGTGAAATTATTTTCACGTTTACCATATAACTAGATATTTGAAGAAATGTCTAGAAAAAATGGTAATGAATTTAAAACCTGGAATTTTTTTAAGTGAACTCTGTGAAAGGATTGAATCTGATGTTGAAGAGGTAGCAGGCACATGTAGTTTCCATTCTCAATAACCTTGACTGAGAACCAGGGAGAGAAAACTCCCTGTGGAGTTACAAGGAAATGTCTCAGTGCTCCTAGTGTCACACAAGGCGTTGACTTGAGTCTGAAGAGGCAAAGGCTATTCCTGGAAGTGTTCAGCTCAATATGAGAAGATGAAGGTGTGCTTAAGATAATGGAACTGGTATGAACCAAAGACAAAAATGTTTGTAAAAATGATAGTAGAAAGAAAACGATGATGGGGTGGGCAGCATGACTTTCAATAGGGGGAACCAATGAAATGGGTGTGTGAGGGTATATTAGTCAGGTTCTCTAGAATATAGGGAATGTATTGAGTTGGCTTATAGTATGGCTGAGGTAGTTCAACAATTGCTGCCAGTAGCCAAGGTAGTCCAGCGATGGCTGCCAGTAGCTGCTCAGTTCAGTAGTCAAGTGAGTGATGGCTGAAAGCTGGAGAATTCAGAGTCTTCAGTCTAGGCGACAACAACTTGGAGGTTTGGAAGGCTAGAGGGTTGAAGAAACCGGGCGGCCGGAAGGAAGAGCGATTCCTAGCACAGCTGCAATACGCATCTCTTCTCCTTGGTGGCTCCTCTTTATATTGTGCAGTACTAGGAGGATCCTATGACTAGATATTTGAAGAAATGTCTAGAAAAAATGGTAACGAATTTAAAACCTGGAATTTTTTTAAGTGAACTCTGTGAAAGGATTGAATCTGAAAGGATTGAAATAGTCCTATTGTGCAGAACTGAGAGGTTCTTATAGGATCTAGGGGAGCGCGAATAATCCTATTAGGTGATCTTAGTTGATCCTTGCAGATGTGGTCTCAGCCCACTAGGCTTAACTATCACAGAGGGGATAAGGGACAGTGAAGTGCTTATTAAGAGCTGACCCATGTGTGTCAAAAAGAACAGAGCAGCTAAGGTTGGCAAATTTCTGTTTGGCTTTATGGAAACCTTCCTACATTCTACCTGGTCAGAAGAACACTGACCACAGGGATGGCTCAATATCTTGGATTTTCCTTTAACTAGAGATGGTTTGAATCTCTTAATCACCCATTGACCAAGTTCCCTCTTGATATGTGCAGATGGTTTCATCATGGTAAATCCTCAAGATTCTTTGAAAGTTAATTAGATATTAAAAACAAAACATTCTTGGCAAGTTTAAAGCAAAAAGGGTGATTATTTTCTCATTACTGCTTGGCCTCAAGTTATTAGCCATTTAGCTTTTCTCATTTAAATGCCCAATGAGACCTGTTATCTGTGGCTCGCCAATTTATTCTTTTATCTTGATTTTGTAAACAAAGCTAAAAGGTAATGAAATTTCAAAATGACAGCCTAGGTAATAAAAAGGCAGGATTTCAAGAGAAAGTCTCACAACTAGGATAGAGTCAAGACATTTGAGATTTAAACAATGAATTTTAACTGATCATAATTTGTAGTGATAACAGCCATCTGTCTTCTGTCAGGTAAAAATCTCATTCTCTTGTGGATCCAGAATTGCTTTTCCTTTCCTTTGTGTCTCTATGGGAGAAGCTTCCATCCTTCTTTGCTTTTTCTGAATAACCTAACAAATTGCCTGACTCAGCTTTTTCTCTGCTTATCTTTTTGAGGAAAATAGAACTAATGGGGTTGTGACTGGGAAAGCACATTGAATTTAGAACATTATTAATTGGCTTTCCTAGTTTATATACTTAGTTCCTCAGTCTCTAACATACAATGCAGTTGTCAGTGCTGAAGAGGCTCCTTTTTTTAAAAAATAATCTATTCACTGACATTTTGTACACATATAATATATTCTGTTTCCACTCATTCCTTCTACCTCTGTTAATCTCCTTTTCTTCCAAGGCTCAGGGACCATTGGAAGGTGGGGCAGAAGGACTGTGAAAACCAGATGATAGAAGGAGGACTGTAAAACACTACATTGTGGGCATCACACGGCAGTGCTGTTCATGAATTCACAGCAGCTGAGGTTAGCTATAGGTATTTAAACCCACCATTAGGGAGCTAATGAAAGACCAGGGTACTAGGGGAGAAGACATTGTCTTTAGTGAAGGTGTTGCTTCTAACCTCCATTTGTCCAATTCATCCATTTCCCCAACATGGATTGGGACAAGGAATTTATCTGGGGAGGTATTTCTCCTAAATTAATCAGTGTTCTATATGAATATAAAAGTTTGACCTTGAAATATTTTCTAGTAGGTGAAATGAAAGGACAAACATGAAAGTAGTTTTAGAGTAGTGATTCTGAAATCTGTTTTCTGACCCTTAGCATAACCATTTACTTGACATGTGCTTTGAGAGACAGTTGTCTTCATTTCTTTGAGTTTCACTTCCCATGTTTATAGAAAGAGAACAATAATCTATGATATTGATGCAAAAACGTTTTATAAACTACAGCGCTAAACAAATTGGTGTGTTGTCATTAGGAAAGAAATGGGACTCCTCACTTGTCTTCCTGCATCGAGCTTTCACACTTACCCTCCCCCAGCCAGGTTCCTGTTCCAATTGTTTACCTGGTGCACAACAATATTTTTCTTGTCTCTAAACAAGAACTGGCTAGTGGCCATGAATGGCGACACCACAAACTGATTGTCAGTCTTAGATCTTCTCCAAGTATCTGCTGGATTCAATGTGCACTTTCTGCTTTGAGGATTTGGTAAAGGTAACTGCTACTGCTGATTGCCTGACTTTCCAAGCTTTGTATTTTCTGTATCTTCCTCGGCAGGTAACTATTTTCTGCTACTGAGAACATACCTTATCACCCAATGGGCATTAATAGCTGTTTTGGGGCTCCCATATACTGTGTACTCTGTTCTGTCTCACAATTCCTTGAACGACATGTCAGAGTCACTGTGGTCACAAACTGCATGGTGTACACTTGTCATACACAGGATTGATTTCATCACGTCTCCATCATGGAACACAGTTTTCATAGTTGTTTTTGACCGAGGGTATGGAGATAGGTGGCTTCTCTAAGCATCTTTAGTTACATAAATTTTGATAGCTGTACTTTGGTCTACTCATTTAAAAAAAGTTAAATAGGACCTAGAATAGATTTCAATTATATTTAAATAACTTTGAAATATGTCTGTTCCCTATATTCTGACATATAATCCCTTCTATACTTGATCTCATTTTGCTGCTTATTTATGAGAAAATTTTAAGTTACTCCTATAAATACAAAGAAAAGATATAGTAATATTTGAGCAATCAATTAATTAACTTAAAAGTTCACATTTAGAATGTTTAGCATATATTAAACACAATATTAAGACATTTTAATTTAGGTATTAAACATTAATTTCTTATTATCATCGAGCAAAATATGGGTCTGTTTTTTGATAACCTCTATGTTACTTCCAAATTCATAAGTCAAAGGAATCCTTCTATTTTCTTGGTTAGCAATATCTTTTGCTGAACAAAATCTCCTTAATTTCATGGGGTCCTGTTTAGAAAATGTTGGCCTACATCAATCAGTTAGAAGGAATTCCCTACTCTTTCTTCTATGGTTTTTATAAAAGTCTCTGTTCTAATATTAAAGTTCTAGGGCCATTTGAAGTTTATTTTTGTACAGAGTGATAGATAAGGGCCCAGTTTCAATCTTCTACATGTAGATATCCAGTTTTGCTACTATCATTTGTTGAAGAGGCTGTCCTTTTTCCAAAGGTTTTTCTGGATACTGATGTCACAAATCAGTTGACTATGGGTGTATCAGCTTACATCTGTGTTTTCAAAGATAACTCACAGAATGAGAGAAAAATCTTTACTAACCACATATCTGATAGAAGACTAATATGTAGAGTAAACAAAAAAATTAAAAATTTAAGCACCAAGGAGGTAAACAGCCCAATTAGAAAAATGGACAAAATTAAAATGTCTAACAAATACCTTAAATAATGTCCCCCCTCCAAGCCATTAGGGAAATACAAATCAAAACTGAGATATCATCTCACCCTGGTCAGAATGGTTAAAATCCAAAATACATGCAACAATAAATGCTGGAGACGATCCAGGGAAAAGGGAATGCAATGCTGGTGAAAATGCAGACTTGTATGACCACTCTGGAGATCAGTATGGCAGTTCCTAAAAAGTTAGAATTGAAATACCATATAATACAGTTATATCATTACTGGGAATATTCCCAAAGAATGCCTCATCTTAATGCAGAGACACGTATTCATCCATGTTCATCACAGCTCTATTCCCAATAGCAAAGCAGAAAATCAGTCTAAATGCCCAATAGTAGGCGAATGGATAACAAAGATGTGGTACATACACATAATGGAATACTATTCAGCTATAAAAATTGAATTAATGAAATTTGCTGGAAAATAGATGGAATTGGAAGATGTTATACTGAATGAAGCATCACAGACGCAGAAAGGCAGATATCACATGTTCTCCCTTGTAAGTGGAACCTAGGACTAAGCCCTCAAAATGATATGCTCAATGGGAAATTTCTATACTATCCACTATAACCACAAAGAAACATAATTTGGGAGTAAGGGAAAGAAGATCCCTAGAAAGTGGAGACAAAGGAACATAGTAAGTAGATAACAAAGGTCACTATGGAAGAAAAGCCAGTAAGGGAAGACAAGTAAAGTGATAGGTCTTGATAAGGGGTAAGGGAGGGGAAAAAAAGAGGCAAGTGGCTCAGGGCAAAAAGAGAGATCAAGGGCCTAACCCAATAGTGAATGCTGTAAACCACTACCACTCCTATAAGAAGAATCTATGGAAACAACAGAGGTTTGTAAAACCCACAGGAAAGCAATTACTCTCTGAATGGGTTTTAATCCCCTTAATAGCAGGGAAATCATGCCTGATATCAGTAAACCATCCAAATAACAGTAGAAGGGAAATAAATGGATGAGAACAGGTATCCTAGTGTTAACTATAAAAGACAGACAATATAACACCATCTGAATACAACACCCTTTTTTAACCCTTAGAAAAGAAAAACTCTCAGAGTTTAATCAAGTTACACTTATTACAATGGAAGACTAGTGAGACAGGGAAAAAAACATCAGGCCACGGCACAGAATATCAGAACCTGGAATATTTATCCCTAATCAGCCCATTAAAATCTTATCACACACCAAAGCTCAGGGAACCTTGTGGAAAAAGGGGGAGGTAAGATTGTAAGAGTCTGAAGGTAAGGTGAGGTACTCTTGACCAACACATTCCAGTCAAGACAGGGTTAATGTACCCAGAAAGTCACTGAGGTGAGAACCTCTACTCTCAGATCTACACAAAAGACAACTTATCAACATTTCCCTAAAGACTAACAAGGATTGTAGAAAAAAATAGCTGCTCTCAGAGAGTGTCTCAGGAACAGGTGCTGGATAAAGGAAGAGGAACCTCCCCACTTATGACTTTACCCACATAAAGTTCAACAAAAACCTGACTTCCTTACCAACACAGGTACCCGAAAGGGAGCCCTGCTATACTCAGGAGCAGAAGAACAGGAGGAAGGTTGAACAGAGCAGGACTGATGAAAGGAGGGGAAGGTAGGAGAAGGGTGTGTAAATGGGGAGGGAGGGAGAGGAAAGAAGAGGTGGGAAGGAGATCAAGGCAAAGACATAAAGCCAGTTTGCTTGTAAATAAATAAAACAATTCAAAAAAATTCTTCTAACGGTAATAGAAATAACAGAAATAAGGAGGTTCAAAGCTTTTTTTAATGTACGCTGATTTAACATCTACTCAATGGAAATGGATACGAGTCCAAATGATTTGGGGAAATAAATGCATAAAAACACACCTATATATATCTACATTTACATAACTATATATACATATATTCACACATATCTATACATATATGCATATGTATATGGAAGAAAAAGAGCAAGAACGGGCAACTTCATATCTTTGGAGCATGACGGTATGTTGTAACGTTCTGGTGGCACATAGGACTTGAATTTCATCAGTTGTAGTACACATTAGTTCCAAATGAAAATTAAACACCTTGAAACTAACTTTCCAGTTCTAGTCACTCAAGCAGAAGTAGATGAAAATAGCACACACAGAACTATATTTGGAGATCTTCTTATATAATTAGGGATTGAAGAGAAGTACTAAAGATTGGCCTTACACTGGCCTTACCCATTATTGAAGGCCTTACACTGCCTTCAATAGTTGTAGCAGAGTGGGTGGAATCTGGCCTCAAAACTGACTTGAGAAGTCTGAGAGTTGACCACTTTGCTAGCAATAGTATCTTGCCAAGAGTCAAGGAACATATATAAGAGAAAAATAGAGTGCATGATTCATATTGTTTGATGGCACCTATGTATCCTTAAAGACAAAATTCACCAGAAAACTGGCCAAGTCTACTCCCATCCATTCAAGCTAAGCTTGTGATTCTAGTTGCTGAAAGTAGATAAGATTTTGGAGATGCTGAGAGTGGAATTTCTCTTTACAAACACTTCAGGATAAAGATAAGGTCCACCTTATGGTATAATCTGACTCTGAAATCTCTCCTGCCTTGTTAGGCAGCGTAAGGGAAAACGCCAGTGAAAACAGGATGACAGGAACCTCTACTGCAAAAGATGCAGGAGGTTCGATCCTCCATTTAGACAACATCTGCTAGCACCTGACAGACCTGCTGTCATGGTTAGTCTGCGAGCTTTCCCCCATCCCACAGCTCATGAGCTCACACCCTTAGCCAGTATTGTTTGGAAAGGTTTGGGCACCTTTGAGAGGGGAAGGAAGACACATCATAGGGGATAGGCCTAGAGGTTTGGTTGCCTTCTTTCTTTAGGTCTGTTCTTGCTTTGCCTTCCTGTGATGGCTATGGTGACCTTAGCTGACCTCCTGCTTTTGCTTGTAGCTGTGCCTTCTGTCATGCTACTACCACCACAGGGAACTATATTCTGTCTGGAACCATAAGACAAGTAAGAAGGTACAGCAACAGCCTCACTGCCAGGGGTTCCAGCCAATCCCTTTGGTCTGTCTTGCCATGAGATGCAGGCTGTTGACTGGCACTCTGTAAGAATATCTCAGGAAGGATGCCCAGGGCTCCAGCAATGGATGCCCTGCTTGGAAAGGATCTCCACTCTCCAATATGGTAATGTTGGTCAGAGGAGATTGTAGTAACATTAGGCAGGGGGTAGTATGTTGTTAAAGCAGAATAAAAGAATAAATAATGTTTCCAGGGTCTTAGGGTTTTTGACATAGGGTTATTGCAGATGAAATTAAAGTCATTTGATTTCAGACCTATCACAGAAGAAAACATGGGCAAAATATGTTTATGATATTGAACTATGAAAAACTGGAGAAAAGCATAAAATTCAGAAGACATCAAGAGAAAGAAAGGTTTATCTATATCAAATGTGAAAACATATGGTTAGGAGAAAATACCATAAATAACGTTAAAACCTAAAAAACAACCTGAAAACAGTGTTTGCAATACTGAAATAGACATATGGCTCAAAATGCTAATACAGCTATTATAAATGAATGAGAAAGATAACTCAAAAGAAACAAGGAGGCAAAGTATGAGCCAAAAGTCATTCATAAAACAAAGGACATAGCATAATGAGGTATGAAGTTGTCAATTATAATAAAACAGGAACAAAATAAAACAATGGCATCTTGATTGTTACTGCATTTCCAAAACAAACAAAATGATTGCAAATCTTAGCTTGTCAAATGAATAGAGAAGCAGGATGCTGCACTGCATGTCCCAAAACTTCCTTGACACTGCTCACGTGGAAGAACTAAACCTTGTTGATAATGATTCACACATCATATACACACACAAGATCAAATAATGATAGTCATGAAGACTAGTGAATAATGAGGAAACAATTTAAATAATGGATAGAATAGGTGCCAAAACATATGATGTGTCTATACGACGTGTTACCACACAGCTATTAAAAAGGACCATGGATAAATGCAACATTTTTACCATGGATTTGTTGTAAGTACAAAAAAGTAAGTTACATATGAAGACTAATATGTTTGTAAAGTGTGTTTTTATGCATGTAGATTATCAGAAAAAGCATGAATTAAATTTCATTGTCTCTTAACCCTGAAGAGTTCAAATGGATGAATTACATGGAATATCTATTTTTCACCTATGTTTAAATTTACATCAAAATATGAGATATTTTCAGTATATTTTATGCTTCTCATGTATTCAATATGTTTAATTTACATGAAAACATGAATATTTATAGGGTAATAAATTAAGAGCTTCTTAGAATTGCCCTTTATAATTAAAATAGAGAAAGAATCTTAAGGACATTTCTAATGTCAGAGTAGTTTGAAAGGAATTTTGGCATGGTATACATTAAAGATGTGTGAAATGTACAGTCAACATCCAATGAAATGAACAAATGTTATCTGTTGCCATATTCTTAGGCATCATTTATATAGAACCCTTATACCAGAACATAGCCAAAATAAGTTTGTAGAGACAAAATGGAAATATTCTAGAATATCTAGACTCAAATCAGAAATTGTCTTAAAAATTTTTCATTAAAGTTTGTATTTTTATAATGACAATAGTATTTGTAGTATAACATATATTATATTACATAATAATATTTCAAAGGTTGAAATGTATTTTGAATAGTTTTTCCTTTTTATGTTCCTAACAAGTCAAATATCATAGGATGCCAGTGTCTAAAGTCCCTATTTCCTGCAAGGGGGGATAACTGGGGAGGGGAGGAAGGAGGGAGAGGACAGGGGTACCTATTGAGTTTATATGATTAGGAAAAAAATAAAATGTGGGAGAAAAAAAAAGAAGACCCTATTCTCATGTGACTGCCTCATTTCATATAAAAGGATCACACAGAGCTAGGAAATTTCTCAGTTACTTCATTCACAAAAATTTGCCAATTGAATTTCTCTTTCTAAAGACAAGAAATCCAAGGCCTAGGAAGAATCACTAAGCATGAAGATATATATGTTGGTGTCTATAGCTTTCAAGGAATGTAGTATGTGTCTGGACTGATTTTCTCTTCTTCAATACCAGTTTTCCATCCCATTACTTCACACAATAAAGGTCCTTACAGACCACAAAGTAGCCATTAGGTTTTCCATATTGTCTGTACCCTGAGCCTGATACAAGGAATTGCCTCACATTTTAAGGCCAACCTAATCCAAATAGTAAGTTCCAGGCCTGCTATAGTTACATAGCAAGATGGTGTGAAAAATGTGTCCATGTGCTTTCTCCTCCTTCTCTCCTTCCCCCTCCTCCTAATGTGTGATATCAACAGCATCTATGTTACCCATCAGCCTGGGGTCTGTATCTGGGAGGGGCTTGCTGGGCCAGACCAGTTCCAGATGTTCGGTGTACTCTGGCCTGCTGGGAAATTTTTTTCATAAACTCGAAATTCTAAAAATATAAGTGTTGTGTAGCGAAACCAGAAAATATAGGTGTTAAAAACATTCCCTTTCCACTGCCAAAGAATTGAAATCACCAATTTATGTTTACATTCATTTATGTAAGGACTTGTTTTTTGCAAAAATAGACTTTGCAAAAGTAATGTATTGAGCTAATGTGTTTTAAAATCACAAAAATTAACTTTGTAAGTCATTCTGCTGTTGGATACTTGAAAAAACAACGAATACCTTAACTTTTCTACCTTTAAATCTTATTTGTAGCTTTTTTAAAATTTATTTATTCAATTGTGCGTGTGTGTGTGTGTGTGTGTGTGTGTGTGTCTGTGTCTGTAGAACCACGGGCGAATTCCAGAACCACCATGGACCACCTCCACCTCCTCCTTGTTTACTCTGCCAGGGATTCACAGGCTCTGCCCTACCAGGACCAGAAATGCAGGCTGCCCCTGCTTTCGCCCTGTATCTATACTTGGGGTCTAGGATCTAAACTCAGGACCTTCTGCCTGCAAGGCAGAGGCTTAACTCCTGAGCCACCTCTCCAGCCCCTATTTGTAGCTTTTAAATGGTGGAAAGGAAAGCATTTACCCATTTTCTGTGCCCAAAGTCCAATAGGTCTGTCTATTGATTGAACCTCTCTAGCAAGTGTAAGGAACATTGACTTTCTTTCAATTATTTTGCATTACCAAGCCTGCACAATTTTGTGATACATGCTACCAATTTCAAGATGGTGAACTTGCATCTCTGAGAGAGTGACTGTATTTCCCAAAGTCCAATGATTAATTAACGTTAATGACAGGATCTCTGAATGTGTCTTTGCCCACTGAACCTGAATGAGTGGGACCTATTTATCTTTCGTCAGTCTTTACCTCTCTCCACCCTCCACACTAAACTCTGGCATAATACTCCACTGCTGTCTCTCAATTTCCTCAAACACTTTCTCACTTATGGATTTTGCACCAATCCCTCTTCTCTCTGATCGCTTCTGCTCACTGACTATGTACAGATGTCCTCCTCCTACCAGTCTCTTTCATGGTGCTTATGAGTTTGTCCAAGAGTTCTTTCCTATCTTCACCAGAAAGCTGTACATTGCCGCATCACACTACTCCACATTAAAATATCAGAAAAAGTCTTGAGAACTTTTGATCATGTTGCCATGCTAGCCTATGAGTCTGCCCCTATTTTAAAAAGTGCAGCCTTGATAAGAACACAGTTGCTTGCTACTTCCCTTGAACCTGAACCTCACCTAAAGGCATTTGGTGATGGTGGAGAGCTGTTTGTAACTTACTAAGATCCAAGAAGACACAAGAAGGGGGAGAGAAAATTACACAGAAAAGTTGAAAACTTGGCTCTTGCCCCCAGGATTCATCCCCTAGCACCTGGCGTGTCTTTATTCAGAAAAAGGCATATGGGGCTAAATTAGATTCAAATCATGGAGTAGATTTAACAGCTACTAAAAATAAGTATCAACGCATAAATCTGGATGTTAAAAATCCCCCTCCAGATCTTCAAACTAATTCTATATATATGTAACATAAACTTAGTATATCTGTCTTAAAAAATACCACATGTCAAGGACTTCATTCAAAGTAAGTTTGGAAGAATGTTGTGTACACACTTTTAAAGACTTTCTCGATCTATAAAAACAGGATGTAGAGATTCCTTGGAAAGAGACTTAAAGAAGTTTTAGTAGAGGAAGGGAGTAAGGGAAGGAAAAAGAGAGGAAAGGAGAAAAAAGGAGAGAGAGAGACAGAGAGACAGAGAGAGAATAAAGTAGATATAGGTGATTTCAAGAAGTGTATTTAGAGATTTTATGCATCATTATGAGTGTCCTCATCCTCATAGTTAAGTTGCTGGCTGCTACTTTCCTGTTACCTATAGAATATATGACACACATTTGTTGAGTGACTGAGCAGCTCTGGGATTTTAATTCAATAAGATGACAATTAACTTGTCAGTGATGTACTTTGTCTAAAAAATACAGAGAACATCAATTCCAAACACATTTATATTAGACACATTTGAATCAGCTGAACTTTGCATGGAGATCTCTCTGAAGAATTTCCCATGCTGTATCAGGAATTTAGGATAGTAGTACTGAAAAGCAAACTTTATGGGTGGCAACTGCTCTGGCCTGAGCTGCTGCACTGGCTCAAGGACTAGGTGGAAGGAGAATGGATTCTTGCATGAGAGATATTCCAAGGAAATCAAGCTTTCTCTTTAAAATTGTATTTATTTATTTTATCTATCTATCTATCTATCTGTCTGTCTGTCTGTCTGTCTGTCTGTCTGTCTGAATATCTATTAGAGAGAGAGAAAGTGGGGGGATGGTATCATGGTGTGCATGTGAAAAGGAAGTCAGAGGACAACTTTTAATAATCAATTCTCTCCTGCTACCATGTGGGATCTGAGGATCTAGGCTTACTAGGGGTGTGCAAAGATGTCCTTAGCTACTGAGCCACATCACTAGCCCCAAATCAACATTTTAATGGGAAAGATGAAAAGGGAGTCTACCCCATGAGAAAGTGACTTGGAGATCATCAAGTCATTCCATCCATCCTCATGTCTGCCCCATTCCAGACTTCACTCCCCAGAGAGGCAGCCACTGTGCACAGCTTGCCAGGGTCCATCCATTCTAGCACAGTGATGGTAATTCCTGAATCAGTAATAAGACACAGTGAGACTTTCCATACAATAGATGAAGTTTCAGGTGTGTTTTCATTTTTATTTGAATCTAATGCCAGTGTGAGATTGGGCTGTCAGGCTTCACCCTGTGCTCAACAATCCACGCTTCAGGAAGAAATATAAAATAAGCCATATTCTAACTTTCTGTCACTAGTCTTACATAAAGCTAGCATGCTTCTACTTTATTGGATAGAATGTTTGGAACTTTGAGGTTCTGCTTTCTTGTACTTTAAAACTTAACTTTACCATTTATAATCATGGAAAGCAGACATGCCCTGCATAGTTTTATCACTCAGCAAGAACAACAGGAAATTCTTTGGTGCATTGCTTCACAGGCTTGTTTTACATCTCTAAAGTCACCAGGATTATATTGCTTATTGAAAATTTTGTACAGAAAACAGATATATTGCTATATTAATTTTTCATAGTTTTACATTCATGTGAAACATTCTACAGAAGGTACAACTTGTTTTGTTTGTATTTGCTGAAGATGGAGTAGTGTTTCATTCCCCCCTTTTTTATGTTTTTATTTTCTTAAGGGAGAAAAGGAAATTTATTCACTTTAAGGTTCCAGAGGGGAGGTATAGTCTTTCGTGGTGGAAGCAGTATTGCTGGTGGCCAAAGTTGGAGGCAGGCTAAGTCATGGCAGACATCCAGTAGGCTAGTAGGTGACGGCTGAAGGATGGAGGATTCCTGGGTAGTCTCTCTTCTCCTTCCCCATCTTCTGTTATGTGGTTCCTTTGATATGGTCCACTACTGGAAGTTTCTAATTGGATCTAGAGAGGTTCCAATGGGATCTAGGGATGGTTTTGTGTTCTAATGTATTGATCTGAATAATCTCATCAGGTGATCTGACAGCTGATCCTAGTTAATATCAGGTGTGGTTAAATTGACATCTAGGATTGATGTCCCACTATATGCTGGAAGCAACTTTACACAAAAACAGTTGGTGTTGGCTTGGGGAGTTTCTTGTGCCAGGTGTTCCAAGAGGCTAAGGCCACCAGCAGCAGAATAAAGCCTCCCAACAGCACACAGAAGCCACTGAAATGAAAGGCGATGTCATAGGTCTATGTCCAGTCATAAAACCAGCCAACAATTGGGGGTGGGTCCAGGACTATTTCCAAGCAAAGACTGTCAATATGCCATAGGCATGGGCTAATTTATCAATTCCTACAGTCCTGATGGTCACCTATGGGAAGATGGACCAATTACCTATGAGAAACCCCAGGACCCTGGAGAGTGTTGCCAGCAAGACATAATTCTTGACAAATGGAACTGCACACAAAGCCAGGCCATGATGGTGAGGGTGGCAACATACAGATACAAAATGTTGATGCACTTGAAGTCGGCCAGGATCTCCAACACCAGCGTCCCCGTGGCCGTCAGGATGGCGATGATGGAGACCAGAAGCACCATAAACTCTTCCTCCTTCACGCTGGAACTTCTGGCCACATCTTCCATGAGCAACAAGGGCGGAAACCCCCCAAGGTCAAAAAGCAAGATGGCGACAAACAGCTCTGAGAAGATTTTTTAAAAAGGGACTTCGTTTTCTCACAGTAGTTCTTACAAAGCTGCAACTTGCTCTTGGCCAGCTGTGTGCAAAAATGCGTCTGTTCCGTGACTTTCTGTCTGTGTGTCTCCAGCTCCTCCGCAGGGCCTGAAGTCGTGATGTTCTTGTCAAACAGATTTTCCTGTCCCAGGACATCACTGGCCAAGACGATCCTGCACTGTCCCTCATTACTGCTGTTCTTGTCCAGTATGTTGATGTTTTCTTCCAGGTTCTTTTCTTTTTCATAGTACAAGGAGTGTCTATCTGGAGCATTCTCCAGAACTGTCTTTTCAGGTATAGGATACCCAGAAGTCTGTAGGGGTTTCATCAGGCTGCCACAGGCTAGGATGTTCAAAGCTAAAACCCCCACGATCAGCAGGCACCCTTCGAAGCCATAGACCTCCATCAACTTTCTCTGCAGAGGAGCGTAAATAAAAAGGCCAACGGTTGAGCCTGTTGAGATCAGGTCAAATTCAAGGCCCCAGCGGCTGTCAAAATACTGGCACATGATGTCACTGTTGCGGTGTACAACAGACGCATCCGAGATCTACGAGGATGCCACAGGAAAAAAATAGGAAGTAGATATTGGGGTCCAAGCTGCTCAGTATCAGGCTTCTGGCCACCAGGAAGCCACTGAAGACTGTGACTGGTCTTGCTCCAAAAGATGAGACCCAAAGACTGAAGACTGGGCTTGCAAGCAAGCCGACTCCACTGGCCAGGGATCCAACCCAGGCTGTTTTTCCTTTTCCTTCTCTAGAGGCATCCAACCACTCAATGCACAGCAACCCAACGGCTAACGGGGATCCAAAGCATAGAAACAGCGTGAAGGAGACCAGCACAACCACCCAGCCCCATCCGCCATCTGGTGGCTTCTGAGATTCCATGGTGGGACAAACTCAGGATGGTGTTTCCTTACAGGTAGAGGTATGGCCCAGGCAGTCCAACGATGGCTTCAATACCAATCAGGATGGAGCTAAGAGAGTACAGGAAAAGCAAAACATCTCAGTTGGGTAGTCCAGTGGGTGGTGGCTGAAGGCTCAAGGATTCGTAGAGGTCTAGATTTAGAGGGCTGGAGAGCTGGAGGGTCAAAGAAACAGACACCGGCTGCCAGAGGGAACAGCATTTTCTAGCACAGCTTCAGAGCCTCTCCTTTTCCCAGTCTCCTGTTCTGTGGTTCCTTTTATATGGTCTGCTGCTGGGCAGTTCCAGTAGGATCTAGGGAGGTTGAAGTGGGATCGAGGGAAGCTGCAGTGGGATCTAGGACTGGTTTTTGTATTGTAATATATTCATCCGGATCATCTCTCCAGGTGGTGTGCCAGCCTATCTTAATTAATGCCAGGTGTGGTCAAGTTGACTCTCAGGATTAACTATCACATCACCCATTCCCATGTCTTTTCTGTTTTCCCACTATAAACCTCCTCCACCACTCCTCCTGCTTTCATGTTTTTTAAGTTTGACCCACTGCATTGCATATGGGTTTCCATTAGTGGCATCTGTCAGGCCTCTGCTGGAGTAAGAGTGATACATCAGGAGGTATATCCTTGTCATTCCCTCCTTTTAATATCAGTATTTTAAAATATATTTAGATCATTTTGATCTCAGTATTACACATGTTGTAAACTCAAGAGTTCCATTGTGGATAACAGTACTATATACAAGGGGAAAACAGTAAAGAAATTTTAAGTTCTTGTTAGTAATTTTCAAGTTTGTGGTATGCAGCACTTCAGTAATATGCTAATTTTACATTATATCTTTTTAAAATTGAACTTCTTATATTAAGTGGAAAAAACAGACTTTGCTTACAGAGTGAAGCAAACATTTTCAATACATGTACTTTGCTTCTAGATTATTTATCACTCACTTTCTTAAAGGCTTATTATCAGTACTTCTGTTTCAATGATCATGGTCTAGTTTCTAGTATGGGGATCAAGCCAATGAAGGACTAACTCATGATGTCTTTACATCATTCAATCCAATGAGAGAATCTCACAACAAAGAAAGAATGAATTATTTATCTTTATGTCTGATTTTTTGCATCCCAATTAAGCTCAGGCAAAATCTTACAGAGATTTCCTTTTTTTAATGAAGGAGAAAATCTATACGAAGCTAAAAATAACTGGTCAGACATCCTGTAAGCCACACAATTAGAAATCCAAAACTTTAATTTCAATATTCTCTGATGTGTCGGAGGTTCTCAGGGAACACACAAATCACTGGAGAGATGTAATCCATGCAAAGTGATGAGGTGTCGTGGTAATCACTGAAATTCTGCCTACCAGGACCAATGAGTACATTTTCATAAACTCACCCAGATCTATCTACACTAGAACTAAAATCTATAACTTTCCTGAGCAGGCTTAGCCGGCAAAGCCATTTTTAGTTTTCTCTGACCCTAACGCAGTTGACGCCCATGCGTAAGATTTTTGTTCCTCCTCAGCACCCATCTGTGTCTCCTAAGAGCTCAATGAGTGGAACTCCTGTCTGGGGCTGCTCGTCAGGCTTCAGTGGCTGCACATACTTCAGACACACACAGTATTTCCACAGAGATCCTTGGTCTGAACAAAGTATTCAAAGCCCATGCTACAAGCCACAGTCAAAGCCAGGGATGCACTTTCTGGTAGGGAGTATGGGGGGCATTGAATGTGTTTTCAGATTCTAAAAGGATGCTGGGTTTTGTTTAACTTTCCTCTAGGTAATCAAACAATTTGTTTTACCTGTGGCTTTTAAACTTTCTTGAAATTACAGTGTTTGAAAGCTAACTATTGTTTAGAAGACTTCCAGTTCCTACAACATTTTTGTATGAAAAATTCACATCCATTTATTTCTGAGACTGGTAAGTTTCCTTTACATTAACGTTGTTGGATGCCTTGATTCTGAAATGGGAATTATTTTGAAAGCAATCCATTTCCAAGTCCATTTACTCAGAGAAGTATAAATGGTCCTCTGGTTCCATTAGGACCAAAACTAATCATGATTCAAGTGCATATGAATAACAGAAGAGCTGACTTCCCGGTAGCCAATAGTCTCTCTTGGTCATCTCCCACCCACATCATCTCAAGGTGGAGACTAATTAGGAATTTGCATTTATTCCAGAGGGTATCTTCACTGGTTTTTGATTTGCATCACTGTTTACTGATGGATGCAGAAGGGAGAATGGGAAATAATATCCATAAAGTAAGTTTGTGAATTTTCTTCTTTTAAAAATATTTTTTATATCTTTCATCCTGCCTGTTTTTTCTTCTTCACTCCTATTTTCTACTCCTCATGCCACAGGTATTTGGTAGAATGCAAAATCAGTGATTCTATGCTTCAGGATATTATCAGTGATGCTCTGGCTAAGTGCCAAGCAATAACATTGTGAAGAAGTAAATCTCCAGCAACTGTGGGAGGAGGCAGCTGAGACTGTCAGGGCAGGTCCTTTTTTTCTTGGCCTTTTCTTTCTTTCTTATTTATTTACTTAATCTTTTTATCATCTCATACATGAATTAAATGAAGTTATGATGCCCAATCTTAATTCCCAATCCAATCTTATTTTTTAAGATCAATTGTGTCATAAGAAAACAAGTACAATCTGTTACTATATATAGATTTTGGATGCTTAATGAGGGAAGTCTCCTGAGAAACCACTATAAAAGTGACACAAGACAGAACACTTTGCAAGGCACCTGTCCAAATCATAAAAACCCTCCCCCATGTAAGCATGCTTAGTCTGAAAGCAGAGATAGAGGGACAAATCCATCAGAGCAATTATATGCACTAAGCATTCATGCTAGATTCATGTGTCCATTTTAATTTTTTGCTTTTCAAATTAAATTTATTTTTCAAATTGATACATCAAAGTCATTAAAGTTATGTGTATAAATGGGGTGAGATATGCTTATTTTAATACACCTAATGTTATTTATTACATTATATATTACATGTGTAATTTGTATTATATATTGTTTAAAGCTAAAATCAGTGTAAACATCTCTTTCACCTCAAACATTTCCAATTTTTAATGATGTGACTACACAAATCCTTCCCTCTACCTCTCATGAACACACAGTCCATCATCCTTGTCTCTTGTCTCCTTTTTATGCAACCACTCCTTCTGGCTACCTGGGATATCTGGGAAAGCCCACAGGATCCTTTTTTATTTAAATTAGTCATTTTTCTCACTGTGAATATTTCTGCACTAATTTTAACTTATTAAAATACTGCATGAGACATTCCTTGTCTTGACTATAGTTTATTGACACCACTTAGAACTTGGACTAACATTTCTTGCTTTATTCCGGGGCAACCCTGTCAAAGAACACGGCAAGCCCTTACAGACACACACACAAAAGAAGTTTATAAAAAATTTAGAATATGCCCAGAATTTAAATTTGTGAACCATCTGTAAGAAGATGTCAGAATCAAGAATCAACCCCATTCTATAGACGTCCCTTGGATCATGAAGAGAGAGTGGAGCCAACACTAGTCAAAGAGCTGATCTTGTTTTCATGCTTCAGTTTTAACAGGTGGTATGATTATTCTATTTCTATACTCTTAATAAAATAGATTTCATGGTGAAGTGATGCATTTGTTCAATTATTTTTCCCATTATTAGATTTTTTTAAAATATGGGATTTATATTGTTACCAAAAATAATTTCTTCATTATAAATTCATTGTCCCTTTAACTATGATTCTCTACTCATCTCATTATACTTCAGAGTTACATCCTGAATTCTTCTAATCACATCTGTTTCAAAATACCTTTGGTTTATCTAAAACATCTGTTTTAACTGTGTGAACTTTGTAAATAGAATTATTGTTATCAGTTTTCTCAGATACTTTTCATTTTTTATTTATTCATGTTTTTATTTTATTATTTTTATTATTTCTGCTAATACAAACTTAACAGGTACACCCATCCCCTCCCTCCCTCCACCTCCCCCTGACTCCCTTGCTCTCCCCTCTCCTCCCCCCTCTCTCCCCATCCCCCAGTGCCTCCCCCCCATCCCCGGAGCATCCTTTAATGTGCATGCCAAACTCTCCTCTGGGTCCTCCTCTCCGATGAGGTGCAAGGACCCAGGGGCATTTAATGAGTCTTCTCAGTAGAGTTGGCTAGTGGTATCAGACTGAGGGGGTTTAAAACAATTCTATTTGCTAGCACACATCACAATCAACATAACACTAGGGACCTGTTATTACAATTACATGCATCTGAAAGGAAGAATTTCTTGAGGCAAACTCCATGTTTGGAGTTTGTCTTAAAAAACCTTTTTTTTTTTTTAGCAGCAGAAAGATACAGTATATCAGAGCAACACTTTTCTTGGTTACTTGTCTCAATCTATAAGTCTTGTGTACCCTACCCTCGCTACTTGAAGAATTCAATGAATACCCAATGTAAGGAAATGTATTCATGATTACCAATGATTCACAAAAAAATTCAAAGAAACAGACAGTTGACGAGTCTGTATGATCCTTTTCCTGCAACAACTGGAGTGTTTATTTTTCTTAGGCGCATGATTTTCTGTGAGTGTCCCCACTGTTCTTGATCTGTGTTAACGTAAGAAGTCCCATTTGGAAATGTGTAGAGGAGCAAGTCTGAATAGCTTGTCGACTGGGAAGCAGTAGCATCTGTCCTTGATCAGACTCCTAATTAGATCATCTAGGGCAGAAGATGAAATAAGATGAGTAGATGATAAGTTGAAAGCAGAGCTGGGGCTTTGGACAAAGAAGGGAAGGAAGAGTGCCAACATACCACCAACAGAAGTGACACATCCCAGGTCCTTTTCCCCAGGGGGCTGACAAGAGCCTTCACAGACTGTGTCTATTCATCACCAGACCCTGGCAGCTCCTCTTTGAGCCTCAGATCACAACTGCAGGTCACCTTCTTATGGATGGACATCTGCATCTGACAGGGCAAACCCTCTGAAAAGAAACATCCATCACCCCAGGGTAGCGTTTTTGGGGGGCAGCTGTGATTGGAGACTGTGCAGGATGGATGGAGAAGCCTCGTGTCTCATTTGCCAGGTGTGTGTGCTTTGTAGTGAGAGCCTCAAGGAGATATCTAATTCTGCGGGAGCAGTCAGAAAGAAGAAGGTGGTTTTTCTTGGAGTATCTGGTTTTTTTTTTTTTAATTTGTTTTCCTTGAGACTGCTATCTTAGAAACATAACATTTTTCTGTGATCGTTTCAAACAATAGTACAATGAGTTCATAGATATGGTTCTAGGACTACAAACCAACCCCACCCCTGCCAAAAAAAGTCTAGGTTTGTTTTACAAAAACTTTCAAGCCAGATGTCTTGACCTTAATGTGAATCGCACCCCCCTCACCAACAGTACAATTCAGCACTGGACATTTTCTAACCATAACGTAATGGCATTATAGCTTTGTTCTCTGACATTTGTGTCATTAGTGATTAGTAAAACCCTGAAACAATGACATCATGTCTGTAAAATAATCACAAATTACTACATATTAATTACTAAGTCTCACAACTGAATTTGAGCAAGGCCAGTGGTAGATATAGGTTTACTTTTTATATGCTGATTTTACAGAATTTGAATAAGTCTGATTTGATTTCCTTCTTCTTGGCATGTTTTTGCCCTTCCCCCATATATTCACTTCTCCAGCCCCTTCACTATTCCCAGGAATTTGTAATAAGAAGACCTGCTAAGTTTCAGAATCACCCCATTTAGCTTGATCTTTATTGGAAGTTTTCCTTTATTTCCAACTACAAGCATGGCCCTTCTGTGCATTCAGGTGCTTGCTAGAGCTGCCACGTGCTTCGCCTCACAGTTCAGTGTGCAAGCTAAAACAGAGGATTGGAAAGTTCAAAGCATATGTGTTGTCCAGATCAATGCAAATAAAAACCTGTCTTGTCTACTTGGAGACTGGAAACCAGGAACGCTGATTTCAAAAGTTGAGGAATGTTAGAAGCTCACAAAGCAAATGGAATGTGAGAGAAGGAATTCAGTCTAACACCTTCATGGCTTGTCTTGAACACTTTAAAAACACAGGAGACTTTGAACCTTAAGACAAAGTGGATTACAGCATAAATGCTGTCCATGTGGTAAAATAAACTCATGCCCAAAAGCATCTGAAAATTCACTGGCTTGGTCTATCTTCAGAAGAAATATATATAATTAATTACAGAATGAGTACTTTAACAAACACTCCTTTTTTATTCCTAATGATACCACCCATTCTCCACTTAGGGTTACTTTATTTTGTTTCCAAAGCCATGGTCTAGTATTTACCATAGAGCTGAATACTTCTTCAAGCATGACATGAAAGACCAAATGTTGCCCAAATATATTTCAAGGCCTGTCTTGACATCACAGCAGGGAAGAAAGTCTACCATCACTCTGTTGCTTAGTAACTCACTCATTATTCTCTAGATATTATACTCTTAAAGAAAGAAACCTACCTGATGTATCACTTTAGTGTCTGTGTGAGTTAAATGCTCAATAAATATTTTTGAATGAATGTATGCATGCTGTACCTTATATTTTATTTGAAAAAGTAAATTTTGAGAATCATTGTCACTTTTGCCATCTTTTATGATGCGTAACCTCTTACATGATTGGTAATAATTATTATGCTGTCTACAACCTTAATACAAAATGATAATTTCTATTTTTAAATGTTTTCTTCTTTTATTATTATTATTATTTATTCAACTGTGTGTGCATGTGCGTGTGTTCGCGCATGCCTGTGTGTGTGTATGTGTGTGTGTGTGTGTGTGTGCGTCTGTGTATGTGTAGAACCACGGATGAATTCGCGAACCACCATGGCCCCCTCCACCTCCTTCGGCCCCGGGATTCACAGGCTCCGCCCTATCAGCACCAGAAGCGCAGGCCGCCCCCGCTTCCGCCTGGCGTCTATATGTGGGATCTGGGACCAGAACTCAGGACCTTCCGCCTGCAAGGCGGAGGCTTAACCCCTGAGCCACCTCTCCCGTCCTGTTTTTTTTTTTTTCTTTTTGTCTGTGTGTCTGTATGAATCAGAGGGCAGTGTGTGTATACCTCTAGAGACACCAGCTGACTTCAGGCTCTGTTTTCCAAGGCTGCAAGTATAAGCCACTGCCATTTCTATCTTACATTTTTACACCATTTCTGCCTGGAACTTTTACGTGGGATCCTGTACCTGAACTTAGTACCTTCCACTTGCAAGGCAAAAGTTTAGTCCCTGAGCCATCTCTCAAGCCCCAACATGGTGATTTCAGAACACCTGTACTGACATCCAAGCAGCCTCTTTGCTACTCTGAGAAAGGAAATCGCCATACCATGGTGTTGATTTGCATCTGTGGATTCTTCTACTTAACCCTGATTATATTGAGACCTACAAGCTGTAAGATCATAAATAAAGCAGCTAGAAAAGATTCAAACTACTTGACCTTGTTCTAAGTCTTCTCTGTCCAGGGGCCCACACACACTTTATGCAGAATCCATAGATTACCTTTGTTTTTTTTGTACTTCCATTCATATGACTTCCAGGAGCTGAATAATTGAATGCCAAGAAGAGTATAGGCAAGGTTGAAAACATACATTTCTTTGGCACACTGTTTTTGGAGACTAAACTTTTCTTGAGTACTTCTTTTTCTCATTGAAAATATCAGGTCTGATTCCTGTATCAACAAGTATTTTCCTTTATTTTGGTATTATTATTTTACATTCCAGTTTTATGATACAATGACTGTCTCACAATCACTTCTTAATATGATGTAATTACTTAAAATAATCCTGCTCATATTTGGAAACCCATGCTAGTGACCTTTCTTTCAAATGAGGAAGAAAACAAATTTATAAATAATATTATTCCCAGATGTGTTGTTCAGTAGTCACTTACATACTCTTCTGGGTTAAGCACTACTTGAAATGTCAAGGGCAATGTGGAGATGATCTTTCCAAGTATGCATGTCAGATGACGTCCACATCAAGACTTTCTTTTAGGAGACAGAGAATCTCAACACCCTGACAAGATACAGTCTAGGGCAGTAGAGGAGCAGTGAAGTGGAGGGTCATAATGCAGAGTGCCGGTGACTCAGCAGGGCTCATCCAAATCAGACCAACCCAATCTCCCCATCCTAAGGCTTTGGGAACCTCACAGAAGAGGGGGCAGTGAGAATGTAAGAACATAAAGATGGGAAGGTTCACCTTCACCTTTGGACAAAACATTCCATTTAAGGCAGGACTACTGCATCTAGGAACTCTCTAAAGTGAGTACTTGCCCTTACCAGACCTGCATAATGACTGACATACCAACATGCTGCCATAGAATATCAAGGAACTCCAGAGAGAGAAGAATATTCAATGGAAAGGAAACACCCCTATCAATGGGGTGGCCCAAGGAGAGGCAACCTGGTGTGCCACAGAAGCCTGAACCCCCACAAGAGTAGATGGGCCAGGGGTAACCCTAAGATCCATAGACGCAGACAGGTAGGAATGTGGGAATGATGGAGGGATGAGAGAGAGAGATGACAGAGGGAAGCAAGGGATATTTTTGTAAAAGCAGAAATTTTTTTGAAAAAGGAATAGACAGGTCAGAGCAATGGGAGTGTGGGAGGTAGTGAGATGGATTGAAGAAGGGAGGGGAAGGAGGATGGGTGGGAGAGGGGAAGGAGGGAAGTGAGGATAAGTAATCAATATGTTTGTGAAACTAGAAAAATAAAGTAACTTAAATTAAGAAAAAAAGACTCTCCTTTAGGCCATTATTGTATGGAATTTTTTCTTCAGGGTATATAACATGATGCGTTTCTGAACTTTGCCCCCAGTCTGGCCTTTGGGAGGGGCTTATAGATTCTGTCTCTGTTCTTCAGCAATTTGAAATTTCATCTTAGAGGGAGATTCATTAAGACACTAGATGTTCTAATGTGAAACTTTGGTCTCTTAAGGTTCTTGAAATTCTAATAAAATTCAGGGGTGACATTCATCAAGATAAAGAGAAGTAGTAAGCAAACTGATGGGGGATGAGACTGCATGGGTTTCTAAGCAATCTGGAGATTCCTCCACCAGTTGAGATGGCTTCAAGTTATGCAGAGAGCTCAGAGTTGACAGCTTCCTCTAGTCTTAGCTTGACTTGGGGGAGGACAAGGGGAGCTATTTTAGTGAATTATCCTTGCCCCTGAAATAACCTTCATCCAAACTTCTGCAAATAACCCTAGTTAATATATTGGCTGACAAACTAAACATTTTGTGGGATGAATAAAAGCTTGTCATCTCCCCAGAGAAAATTTTACAGGACAACTACAATGCAAAAGAAAAATTGAGTATTATTATATCTATTTTGTTGTTTAAAGTGAACTCCAGGACTCATATAAGCTGTTTGTAAAAGTAGAAATTTTTTTTTTAATAAAGGAGTAGACAATGGAGGGGAGGGAAGAAGGGAAGAGAAGAAGGAAGGAAAGTGGTAAGGATATTCACTCATTGAGATGTACAAAGGAAAAATAATAAAAATAAAAAGTGAATGTGAATCAGATAAAGGTATTAGAAGGATTATAAATGGAAGATCAGGTGGCTTGTATTATCATATCCGGTGTGGTGACTCATGGCAAAATTTTAAAAAGACCGTATTCAAAGAGTTTCAGAACAGGGCCATGCCTCAAAGGTCTTTGGAGGTCCTCAAAGGTCCTTCCTTACTGCAAGGATTTTCCTAAAGGAACACACTACTAATCTGGAGAAATTGGTTCTAATCCTCCACAGGGATAATATCTCCAACTTCCCCCAATCCTCAGTTCATGAAAGGGTATGGAGATGAGCTCTCCATTGCAGAGTATTTAAGTTCCCCAAAAGAAACAGATTGACTATAAGGCTGACCACAAAGTGGACTGGACTGGGCCCCCATATAACCAAGGAGGCCACAGACCAATGAGATGTAAGGAACCAAAGGCTCCAATCAGGTTTGCAGAAACTGAGGCTAGCCAATAAGGACTAAACACTTTTCCCAAGCCTGTCTAACCCTATAAATAACCCTGACTCTGACAGCATCTTTGGCTTACTTGCCCCTCAATGTTTCTATATCCATGAGTTCCATCCTTTCTCTCCTCTAATAAAATCTACCTTAAAACTTTACCACTTGTTCTGGTTTCAATCTTGGACTCCTAAGTACAAAGCCTATACATAAAACCCCCCAAATTGCATTAATTTTTGGCTCATTACTGAGACTAAGTACTTGACGAACAGCAACTTACAGAGGAAGGAATTATTTTGTTTCATATTTTATTTTTATTTTTTTTTATTTTTTATTTTTTTATTTATTTTTTTTATTTATTCAACTGTGTGCATGTGTGTGTCTGTGTGTGTGTGTGTGTGTGTCTGTGTATGTGTAGAACCACGGACGAATTCGCGAACCACCATGGACGCCTCCACCTCCTTCTGCCCAGGGATTCACAGGCTCCGCCCTACCAGGACCAGAAATGCAGGCCGCCCCCGCTTCCGCCTGGCGTCTATACGTGGGATCTGGGATCAGAACTCAGGACCTTCCGCCTGCAAGGCGGAGCCTTAACCCCTGAGCCACCTCTCCAGCCCTTTATTTTTATTTTAATTACACTTGTTCCCTCAATGTCATGTATATGTGTAGGACATTCCAATTATTCTCCTTTACCTTTCACTGATGAAATCGTGACATGCTCATATGATTGATTCCAGTTTTAGATGACTTGGTCACCAGATAACTGCTGGTTTTCCTCTCCCAGAAATTCCATAACTTTAGAAAGACATAACTCTGTTGTGCTTCTGCGGTTTTAAGATCACCTGCTCTAATTATTTCCACAAAAGGGGCTTCCCATTGTGGACTGTCCTCTCCTGACTGTTCATCAATCATTGACCACCACTTCAGTCTTAAACAATGTCACATGAACGACCTATTTAAACCCTCCCAGCATGGGTTATCCAGACTCTCCCTTTCAATAAAGCTTGTTCAGCATCCTGCATTTTTGCCCCCCCCCCTTTTTTTTATCAGTGCTTTATCTCATTTCCACAATTCCTCCTCCCTACAAATCCCTTTCACACAGTCATGTCTTGTTTTGTTTGATGAACCTACTAAATTTAACCAGAGCTTTCAGTGTGACTGCAGGTTTGAAACTATCTCCTAGAGACTGAGGGACTTCTTGGTGGGTACAAAACTGAGGATAATCACTTTTCCTCTTGCAGCAGCAGAAAGGGATGGTGCCCTTAGGAGTCTATTCTTATTTATCACTAATAGTTGACAGGGATAGTCTTGTTCAGGTTCAGCGTAGGCAACTACAGCTGCTCTGAGTTCATGACCACAAAGGCTGCATATTGCTCAGAAAAAGTCACCTTGCAGCTCTTCTCCCTATATTGAAGCTCTTATATTCTTTCTACCCCTATTTTGTGATGTTCCCTGAGCCTTAGGGAAGATGGTGTAGATGTCTTGTCTAGGGCTGAGCACTCAACCATGGTCAGTATCTTAATAGCCTCAAGTACTCTTCATTCACTGCTATTCACTACTACAAAAAGATTAAGGGTGAGACCAGCATTTGTCTATTGGTATAAATACAGATATTGACAAGACAGTTTGACTCTGTCAAATTAGCTAAACAGCAGTAGTGAGTTTCTCCTAAGACTTATACCTTGGGCAGTTATGTGTTTTTGACTGGTTTACAGTATCAGGTATAGGTTTTGTTCTATGAAGTACACCTCAAATCAAATCAGAGAGTAGTTTGTTTCCATAGAATACATGCCATTGACACAGACTTAGGTATATCTTGCCTAGTGTGTTATTCTTGGGGTTCACAGCTGCAAAAGGCCATTGATGTCTTTTCCCCCAGAAGCCTGCATAGTTTCTTCCAGTGCTCTAACAGGGAACCAGAAAAGGACTCTTTGTCTTACTACAGAGATACTTTCATATCCATGTTCATTGTAGCTCTATTCATAATAGCTAGGGAATGGAATCAGTCTAGATGAACATCCACTGATTAATGGATTATGAAAATATGGTACATATACACAATGGAATTTTATTCAGATGTAAAAAATGACATATTATTAAATGTTCAGTAGGCCTAGAAAAAATATACTGAGATAACCTAGGCTTGGAAACACAAATGTCACATGTTCTCTCTCACTTGTAAATACTAGCATGAAATCTTGAGTGATGCATGTTTAACTTGGAGTACCTATGGAGCATGGGGAATTAGAAAGGGCCCTGTAAGGTCAAGGGAGATAGTGGAACACTGACAAAATGAAAGTAGAGAGGGGAATATGAAGGCGGAAATGTTTAAGAAAGGAGGAAAATGTAGGGACTGAGAAAGTTAAGAGCAGGATAAAGCACACCAATATGAAGTCTAAAAAAGTCATACTGGAAACCTATTGTATTATAATCAGATTCAAAAATAAAACTGAAATATAAAGAGTTACCCTGTATGGCTAGATAATGCTGCTGAGATAAGAGGAGAGAAAAACCCCTCTATCAAGTGTGGATACCTCCACATGAGTTGTTGGTCAGGGAGGTCTACAGGTTCCTAAAATATGACAGATTCTGGCTATACCTTTTGTTTCCAAACCTTCTTCTGAAAAAAAAAAAAAAACTTTCTTCTGAACCACACCCCTTGGTTGCAAGATGCAGAGAAATCAAATGGAGCTGAGCTGCTTCAGGGATTAGGACATGTGGCCTCTGTTGTGAGGAAGTCACAGTGCTGGGAGCAGCCTGTGGCTGTGGCTGCAGCACAGTGAGCAACATGCTCACATCTAGTGGATCAGGACACAAAGACAGGGGAATTCTGGTGTTTGCCTGGCTTTTTACTTTTTTCCACTTTTTTTTTCAGTTCAGGGCTCCAGCCCAAGGAAAGATGCTGCCCAAATTCAGGGTGAGTCTTCCATCCTCAAGTAATCTTCTATGGAAACAGTCTCAAAGTCACAGGCAGAGGTGTGTCTCTATAATGCCATGGGAGCTTCTTAATCCAGTCAGTTTAGGAATGAAGATTAACCATCACAGGATGACATTCCTGCAACTTGTCATGAGTCTCTAGGTTCCCCTGCGTGTTACCTGCTTCTTGTCTTATCAGTTCACTCTGTTGTTCTATAAGGATGCTTCTGTAATCTTGGTCAGTTGCAGTGTGCAGCAGAAGTGGACAGACCTTGTATTAGAGGCAAAGGTAGATTATACTGTAAGTAACTTTCTGTCAGCTCGACATTTGTGTAATAGTACAGGAGAAATACTCTCAAAACTTCATGTGTCACCAGAAATCTACTGCCTCTGCCAACGATTGTTTGCTGCTAACACCGGTCTTACTGCTAGAGAGAAAGACACATTTATTTCAGAGACTCGATACCCCTCAGTCTTAGATTTACAGACTTTGGTGGGTGATGATTTTGGAGTCCCCCTCATGTATCTGAACCTCAGGACTCAAGATCTCTGTTCTGGCAGCTAGACTTTCCTGGCCTCTGATCACGATGTCTGTTTTCCTAGTTATTGGGAAGTTCTTCTGGATTCCAATCCTGTTGGGTTGTTTACATTTTCCTTTTCAGTCAGGGGAGTTACAAATAAATATTTACAATTTGTCTTTAAGCTATCTTCTCAAGATTTTGAGAACAGAGTTGCTAATTAGCTAGACTGTAATCCTGGATCAGATTTCCTGACATGTCAGGACTGCCTATGTGACATGGCCCAGGTCTGGAACGGTACAGCAGAGCTGGAAACATGTCTTCACCAGTCTCAGGGACCTGTGAGTGTATTACCTCTATAGTCTCTCTCTCTCTCTCTCTCTCTCTCTCTCTCTCTCTCTCTCTCTCTCTCTCTCTTTCTCTCTCTCTCTCTTTCTCTCGAAAATCTTGATATCCTCCCAATACAACATAGCAGTAGTTTCTCAGTTCTAATTGGAATAATACTAGCGCGTTTTGTATGAAGACTTAGCTCTCAGGTATAAAGATTTTGCTACAGACAAATTATTTTCACTACTCGAGGATTTTAAAACTGGGTGTACTTAGAAAGCAATTTTACTGATGAAATGTCAAATGTTTGAATAAAGCCTTGCTGCTTAAGCTTTAACTTGGCCATGATTATAAAATCTGGTTGAAGAAGCATTAGAGGTGAGGACTACAAGCACAAATCAAAGAGATATCCAACATCACAAATTAGCGTAAGACACTGGATAAAACCCTATGCCATTTGCATTCTACTCCATCTGTTCCTTTCCATCTCCACCGTGTCTCATCTGTCCCTGATGGTACACTTCCAAGAAAGGCCGTTTCTCATGTATATTCATGAGCCTGGCAACTTGATTATTGAGGGCTAAGCCTTTGGGCGCATCTGTGAAGAATTAGTAGCTAAAGCAAGCCCCAAGGCAAGCCTGTGATAGGGAATATCCATTCCAGAGTAGGTAGGACCATTCCCTCGTCAGGTTAATAAGATGAGAGCCCATAGTGGATAGGAGCATTCCTGGAACAGATGGAGAAGATGTAAAGTATTCTGGTGTACTGGCATGCAGTCATACCAAGTAGGAAAGTAGATTCCTTGCTGCTCTCTTACCCCGAATATGATGTGACGAGGTCCTTTGGTTCCTGATGTTGGTATGAACCCTCCTGCAACACTGATGAACTGTAACTGAGAATCGGAAACAAACATAAAACACCTTGTTCCTCTGAATTGTTCTGGGCCATGTATTGATATTGGTTATGTGAAGATGAACTGTAACAATGTGCTTTCACAGAATCAAACACGGCTTCTGCTCGGATGATTGCACACAGTATTCATGGAGAGATTTAGATCTACCACAAGCATTTCCTGACCTCCAAGGTCTCACATGCCTTTGTTTGCTCATGTACCTATGTCTGAGCAAGACCTCCACCTCTTGATTATCTCCAGCAGCTTTCTCCATTGGAAACCGTCAAGGTCAACTGTGTGTCACCGACACCTTTTCATCTTTTCAGAGAAATGTTTTCTTTCCCCTCTTTCCATCCTGGAAGATTTTCACAAACATTTCAGAGACTGACTGAAGATTTCAGAATTCATGCATTTCTGCCAAATTGTGTTTAATAATAACAACAGAAATAAATAGTATTAGTCCTAGAATCATGCCAGAGCAGGTTCAGGCAGAGAACAAAGCATGCCATGTGTGGATTGCCCAACTAGCATGTGTCTCACAACACTGGCTCTATTGTCAGCAATAATAAAACCTGAGAAAAGGCCTTGGCATGTGTTCTGTACATTTATTTGCTTTTGAGCTTTGATAATATGTTGGCTGTGATGTGATCTTTATTAAACTGAAAAATGTAAAATGTAGCTTGTTTTTAAAAACTTGTGCCAATGACTGACAGATATTCATTTCGATGGCAGCCACTGATTTACATGTCTCCTGTCACTCTGTACTTGCTCACTTTTCCAGGTAACGATGACATGTTTGGACTCATTTGAACTCATTATACAAACTCCTGTTGCAATTAGCACTGTTTCGGTTCCTGATTTGGCTCTTACTGTATGTGATGGCTATAGCACTTCAGTTCAGTGATGAAATATCCAAGGGACCAGCATTCACACTCAGACTGAGGCATTTCTGCCTAAGTTCAAAGTATTGTTATAAATTCTCTGGTTGTCTGAGATTGCATGCATGATTTTATGCATGCAGGGCTGGACTCACCAAAGGTAATATAGTAAGTGAAGGGCTTCAAGCAAGTTGTTTTCTTAAGGAAAGGAAGTCAGAGAAGTTAATTTTTGGAAGCATTTGAACAAAATGAAAGAGGAATAGTCAGATTTTGGTAACTCTTGATTTCATAAGTTTTCGTTTAATTGGATGAAATTAATCTTCATTCTTTCTATTATTTCTCTGAAGGATGAGAAGTCTGTAGGGAAGAAAGGAAAAGTTCAAATCAATTAAGAGCATGGAACTGTTATCTATGTAGAGCAAAGTAGTGGGAAAAGTAGGAACCAAAGAGAATGTATGATAACATGAAACCAGAGAGAGAGAGGACACCATACTATTTCTGTCACCTGTCTTTTGTCTTTTGAAGCCAGGAGGTGCCAGCAATAGAAAACCAGTGGCCATGTTGTTTTCTTAACTTTGATTTAATGAATGAAAGAATGAATGAATATGATTTGTACCAACTCATGAATGAGTTTCTTTCTTGAGCTTGGTTCAGCTCGTCTGTCTAAGTCAGGGAACAAGGAACATTTCCTTCATGATCAGACACCTCTCAAGAAACACAAGCTGACATTGGGTCTGTCCTATGAACTTGGAGGGAAGACAGATCCCAGCCAGGTTCTGTGAAGGGGGAATGGTGTGATCTGGTTAGCTGCCCTAGGCTGTCTCCCAGCTAAGGAAGTATACTTGTGCCTTTTGGGAAAGTTTATTTATTTATTGCTTTCATTTTTATAGTGTATTGTTTCTTTTCCCTCTATTTTCTTATGTATGTGTGTAGAGTTGAATGTATGAGTGTGTGCTTGTTTGCATGTGTATAGGTGTGTTCATGTGTTATATGTCTGTGTGTGTTGTGAACATGTGGAGCTCCAAGACTGACATCAGAAATCACTCTCTTTCACTCTTCTAACTTATTCTTTTGGGACAAGGTCTTAAATCGAACTTAGAGTTCACCAATAAGGAAATAAGACTAGCCAACTCACTCTAGGAATTTCCAGTTTCACCTTTCAATAATGGAACTGCAGGCAGGTTGTCACACCTACTTGGCATTTTAGGTGGGATCTGATGATCCAAGCTCCAGTCCCTTTGTTGCATGGCAAGTACTTGAATCCTAGTGCCATGCTGTGCTTCTATAAGCGATAAAATGGAGGGGGGGTTATGTTATTAGAAAATTAAAAGATTTCCTTTGATTTCTTCCATGTATTTTTTATATTGAACATCTCTCACACACTGAACTCTACCATTATTGCAAATAGCCGTGTGAGGAAAGCTGTGGGCAGGCTGCATACTTGAGTCTTATTTGTTCATTCTCTAGCTGCTTAGCCTGTCATTCTGATCAACCTCTTGTTCTGCGCCCTCTGTTCTACATCAATTACCTCCAAGCTACTAAATGTAGTGGACACTTGTGAAGATCTTGGCTTCTTGACACTACAACACTGTCAATCTCTTTTATGACAAAGTCATTGACTAATTCTCTATTTCTCATCATTCCTCCTCATTTTTCTTTGTATTTCTGTATCTTCTGATCACTAAATGTTTCCCTAGGCTCAATTTTGTGAATTCTTCACTTTTCTCAGGTGAATATGTTTAGTCTAACCATACACAATCTAGATTTTCAAATTTCAATATTTAGTCTTAACAAGTCATGAATTCCAGACCAATATTCGCTAAGAGTATGATCAAAACTCCTTCATAGATGTTTGAAAGGCTTCCTAAATTGTAACATGTCAAAGAAACACATATTTGGAGTCTCATGGCTGGCCAAGGAACTGAGAACACTTGACTACTGAATACTCAAATGGGGTACCTCCAAGGCTTAGGGGGCATCACACAAAAGGGGTGGAAAGAATGTAAAAGCAGGATGATAAGGCGGAGGCCTTGAAAAACTGTCTTGTGGGCATGAATAGATGTGGTTCATAAGATCTCAAAACAGCTTGCATTACCTACATAGGGTTTGCATAAGACTGAACCCATAAACACTCAGTTATAGATTGGGGAGGTGCTCATCGGCCTACACAGGTTGAGTTAGTAGCAGTTGAGGACTGCTCAGAGAAAGATGGTCATTGTCTTGAGACATGAGAGGAGGATAAGAGAAGGTGAGGAAGGGAGTGTGATCAGAACATGTCATATACATGCATGAAATTGTCAAAGAATGAGTTAATAAAATGTGAAAAGAAAACCAAATTCAACCCAATCCTTGCTGCCAATAGTCCCCCACTGTTCTCAGTAGAAGATTCCATCATACATGAAGCATACTAATTTGAAGACACAGAGCTTTCCTTCCATATCCAGTTGTATTGTATAGAATGGGCATTTCAGCAGTTTTCAAGGATGATTGATGTTGCTAAGAAGTCAAGAAACTTTTTTTTTTAAATTTTTTTATTATTATTATTTATTCAACTGTGCGCATGTGCATGTGTATGTGCCCGCACGTGTGTGTGTCTGTGTGTGTGTGTGTGTGTGTGTGTGTATGTGTATGTGTAGAACCACGGACGAATTTGTGAACCACCATGGACGCCTCCACCTCCTTCTGCCCTGGGATTCATAGGCTCCGCCCTACCGGACCAGAAGCTCAGGCCGCCCCCGCTTCCGCCTGGCGTCTATACACCCCTGAGCCACCTCTCCAGCCCAGAAGTCAAGAAACTTTATAAGTATCCCTTTGCATTCAGTGTGATGAAGGGTGATGATGTTTGTAGAAAAATGCAAGTGGATTAAGAGGCTAAACAGCTCTCGAATAAGCATTGAAAAATCACCATGTATGTAATTAAGAACTTGAGGAATGCAAGAGTCATTTAATGCATGTAAGCACATGCATTAATTATTTATTTGGCAAACACTGAGCAGAGACTATCAGTACTATTAACCATACTCTCTGCAGTAACGATACACCAATAAAGAGCTAATTCATCCTTTTTTCTTCATGGTGCTTACATTTGACAGGTACAACTTCTAATTCACCATCCCAAATCTTAATGATTTTACCCCTAAAATCATCATTCTTTTTTTTTGGTGTATGTATGATGTGCATGTGTGTGTGTGTGTGTGTGTGTGTGTGTGTGTGTGTGTGTGTAAGCATAAATCATACCATGGTGTGCATGAGCCAAGACATTTATTCATAGGGCACAGGGAAACTTTTGGGGGATCATACATCACCACTTTATTTGAAGCAAGATTTCTTCATTACCACTGTGTACATAAGCCAAGGTGTTTGGCCCAGGAGTTTCTGGAGATTCTCATGTCTCTTCCTCCCGTTTTCCATAGGTTTACAGGGATTACAGACACTGCCTAGGGACTTAACATGGGATCTAGGGATCTGAACTCAGATTGCCAGGCTTTCGAGGAAAGAGCTTTATAGGCACAGAGCCATCTCCCTAAACTTAGGTGCATATTTAACATTTGAGGATCTTCTCCAGTAGTCATATCATTTTTGCATTCCTCTTATCAGTATATGAGACCTGTAACTTCTCACATTCCTACCAAACTTTATAACTTGCTATTTTAAAATTACGGCCAACCTGATGGATGTAAAGCAGGATTTCATTGAGATTTTGAATGGAATTTCTCTGATTTGTAGTTCTGGTTCTCTATCTATTTCACTTTGGGACATGCCTATTCAAAAGCTTTGCCCATTTTATTCTTTTATTCTTTAATACTTTCACACATGATAATAACGAATCTATGTGTTTTCATTGCTTCCTACCCACTCCCATCCTCCCTCATCTCTAGCCAGTCTTCCTTCTATTTTCATGTGTTTTTGCCCCTACGACCCACGGGGTTTCATGTGAAATGTGTACTCTGGGAATTTCCTGCTGGGGGCACATAGGTAATTCGTTGAGTAAAGATGCTGTCTTTCGGGGCTGGAGAGGTGGCTCAGGGGTTAAGCATCTGCCTTGCGGGCGGAAGGTCCTGAGTTTGGATCCTAGACCCCACGTATAGACGCCGGGCGGAAGCGGGGGCGGCCTGTGTTTCTGCTCCTGGTAGGGCGGAGCCTGTGAATCCTGGGGCAGAGTAAACAAGGAGGAGGTGGAGGTGGTCCATGGTGGTTCCCGAATTCGCCCGTGTTTCTACACACACACACACACACACACACACACACACGAACACACATACATGCACAGACGCACAATTGAATAAATAAATAAATAAATAAATAAATAAATAAATAAATAAATAAATAAGTAAATAAATAAGATGCTCCCTTTCTTCTGTCGGACATTAACTTTCAAAACTCTCTTGGGGAGGTGTATTATTTCTTGAGGTCTTTCCTAAACCATGGTACAGTGTTACCAAGTCACCTATTGTACAAGTCTCATGGAAGCAGATATCACTCCAGGGAGCCCTTGGGTATGGCAGTCCTGCCATGACCAGAGTGTACTGTCTGACAGTGTCACTCTCTACTCATGGCTCTTACATTCTCACCACCCACTCTTCCTCAAGATTCCCTGAACCTTGGAAATGGAAGGTGATTTTGATGTCCTCTTTAGAGCTGAGCGCTCCACAGTCATTTATTCTCTACACTTTGGCCAGCTGAGGTTCTCTGCATTGCGCATCTTCCCTTGTAAGATGATTCTTTTTCGTCAAGTGCTGACAGTCTCCCTAATCTACAGATGAAATGAGAAGTGTTTATATCTCTACCATCATGTGCTATAGGCCGTGAGCAGAGAAAAGCAATCAATGGTCTTTTCTAGCTATGAATGTTACAAGTTGCAATATCAATCACTCAAGCAAAAGGAGTCTATTCCTTTAATAAGGGCATGTAAGGGGTTAACCAAATGCCTTGTGATTGGATCTAAGGTCCATTTTTTGGTAGGAACATATGTCTAGACAAAATGCACATAGAAGGAGTAACAAAAGGCCCAATGTGGCATCAAAGCTATAAGCTTTGCCCATTTTGAAAATTAGGTTGTGTATATATTTTTATTATTAGGTGTTAAGGACTATTTTTATATTCTGAATATTTTATTGAATATTGAATATTCTGGATATGTAATTTGCAAATACTTCTTCCATTCTTGAGATGCTGTTATTTTTCACTCTATTTTATTTTATTTGTTATGCATTATGTGTGTGCTTGTACATGTTGTATAGTATGGGATGTGTGTGGTGTGTGTGTGTGTGTGTGTGTGTGGTATGCACATGAATGTGTGTGTGCTCACATCCATATATGTGAATTTAGAGGCCAAAACGGAAAAGTTGGATGTCTTCTTCTATTGATGTCTAACTTAATTTCCAATGAACTGGAGACTCACTAATTGGGACTAGGCTGGCTGCCTGCAAGTTCAGAATCTACCTAACTCTGCTCCGCAATTCTGAGGTTCTGGGCCACACAAGGAGGCATGTCTAGCTATTTAAGTGGGTACTGTGTATTCAAATTGAGATTACATTTGCGGAGCTGGTGCTGCTATCCACTGACCCACTTTTCACTTTATCAGTGATATTCTTTGAGGAACACTGACTTCGTTTCCATTCAAATTCACTTTCTCTTTTGTCTCTTGACAACTTTTGGTGTCATAGTTGAAAAACATCTGCCTAATTCCCAAACACAAAGATTTAAATGACTTTTTCTTAGGATTTCAGTTCTTAGTTCCTAAGCATTCAGGAGTTTTTATTTTTTTAATTGTGTGTGTGTGTGTGTGTGTGTGTGTGTGTGTGTGTGTGTGTGTGTGTTGTGTGTGTGTATCAGAGGACATTGTGTATCCCTGTGGAGGGCCAAGGGTGTGTGTGTGTGTGTTGTGTGTATGTATCAGAGGACATTGTGTATCCCTGTGGAGGGCCAAGGGTGTGTGTGTGTGTGTTGTGTGTGTGTATCAGAGGACATTGTGTATCCCTGTGGAGGGCCAAGGGTGACTTTGGGAATCATACTGAATTGCTTCTACCTTCTTCTTGCTTTGCTCTGCAATTTTCCAGACTCTGCCCATGAGGGCTGGAAGCACTGGCTGCTTTCCTTCTGGCATTTTTACGTGGGACCTAGGATCCAAACTCCAAACCTTCTGCTCTTGAGAGAGTCTTAACCCCTGAGCCATCTCTCCAGCCCACATTCAGGATTTTTAACCAATCTTTAGTGAATTTTTATGTAAAATATGATGTAAGGTTCATTTTTTATTCTTTTCATGTGGGTAGGTGATTTTCTCAACCTGCCTCTCCTATTTTTCAGTGAATTGTCTAGACAAACTTATCATATAAATGTGAAAGTTTATTGTTGTTCTATTATTAGGCAAATATCTGTTCATAATTGTTAGAATTTATTGACTTTTAACTGGCACTATTTTTGCTCCCAGATCTATCTTGTTTGATTTTAATATAATCAGTCCAGCTTTATACTGTTTACTATTTACATAAAACAAACCATGCAATTCTTTCCCACTATCCTTATTGTGCCTTTGCATCTTAATCTTTGTCTCTAATAGTTTACACATAAGTGGACAATTGTTAAATTCATTCTTTCAATCTCTACTTTTCATTGGAGAATTTAATCTTTTCACATTTAATACATCTAATGTAATTATTGACAAGAGTAAAATACTTCATTTATTTGACTATTTCTGAGCTTCCTGATATTAACCCAAAGGAACTGAAAACTTGTTTGCACAGAAAATCTTGCTCATGGATGTTTATAGCAGTTTGTCCATAGTTGCCAAATTGTAGAAACAATTAAGATGGATTTCAGAAGATGAATGGATCTGTGAATATATCCACATGGTTGAATATCACTTGGCACAGAAAATAAATGAAAAATAAACCATGTCTATAAAAAGACAAGGAATTAAATCCTGAAGAGATATCCCTATGATTAAGTGAAAGAAACCAGTTACATGCCATGTGAATCCAGCCATGTAAAAAATCCCAAACTATGGAGGTGTGAAAAACATCAGTGGTTACCTGGGCATAGCTGAGGTTGGAGGGAGAGCCTTTTACAATAGTGACAATGCTCCATTAATGATACAACAACTGTGATGTTGTACACATGACATACATGTTCCCAAACCCACAGCCTGCAAAATACAAGGAAGAGCATTAATGTGCCAGTAAGACTTCCTATGTTATGTTATAGCAAACATACCACTCTGATTGGAGATGCGGATAAAGGGGGAGGTTCCAATATGCTAGAGAAATCTCTAAACAGTTCTTTCCATACTGTTTTGAGTCTAATCTGCACTAAAAAAAGAACAAAATCTTTTAAAAAGGAAACTATTAAAAGAAAAAAGAAAGTAAAGATTTTTGTAGACTATTCATAACACCTCTTCAGGTATGCCTCAAAGTTCTCTGCAGAAAAGCGCCTGCAGGAAACCAAGTGTAGACCAGAGCCTGTGCCTGCCAGCACAACACACCCTTGTTTCATTGTACATTCACAAGAATAACTATTTGGAAAGCCAATGCATAGAGTATTCAGTGTGCATTTTTAAAGAAGGGTCTTCTTCCTATTTGATGTCTTTATCCCCCCATAGTGTAATATGCACTAAGTATTCCATAAGTTTCAAAGTATTGAAAAAACTAATGAGTGAATGGCATCACAAAAAACTTTATTTATTATCTCTTTCAATATTCTAAGTTTCCTTTTAGGTAGGTGATACTATAGTGAGAAAAAATGAAGTTTAGAAAGTTTGGGCCATTGGTCCATATCAAGTGTTCATAGTAGTATGAGATAACAAAACTGATCTCTCTGACTGCAACATTTATGGTTTTAATTAGATATTTGAATTCCTTCATCTTACTAAGGGTGAATGCTCTTGAGTCAAGGAAATCTCACAGTGAAAACAACTAACAAATCTAGTTAAGAGAAGAATAATACATCATCCATGCAAAGAAATGCATGATGGGTACTGAGGGGAGGGAACAAAAATGCATCCTAAGAGAATCCCAGGATGGGAGTACAAAGGAAGAGTGTAAGCCATGCCTGCAAAGTCTTGGTTCACAGTTTGGCAGGTGGTACTAATGAGGATGGTCAAGTCAAAGGGCCTCAAAGAGGATGGGTAAGGCACAATGGCTGGCATATCAGTAGAAAGCAAAAGATGTGCTCATCTGATCTTTTGTGTTCTAGAATGCTTCAGATGTGAGAGAATGAAGCCATGCACTAAAGAGAAAAATCAAGAAAACAGTTTCCAAAGAGAAGTGCTGGGTTTCATTCAGATGTGATCAAGGAAATCTCTTAGAACAGGGTATATGCTGGTGATGGGATCTTTCTTAAAAGAAAGTGTTGCATTAGAACTGTGTGGGAAGTGAATGAGGGATGGAAATCTAGGTCAGGCATGTGAGGACTGGGTGATGAAGAGTACTTGGATCTCCAATGGCGTTATTCTAATGGTCTACTGGAGGTTCCCAGATGAAGAATAGTGGCCAGGGGATTTTCTTCATTTACCTTGTGGGTAACAGGACTCCTGATATTTTTTTGTCTGAGTTTTCTTGGTTAGGGCTGGAATGATTTCAGAACCTTTAACTTATATTGTAGCATGAGGCAACGGTGAGTCTATGAATATAAGTAGCTCATGAATTTTTAAGGTATAACCATTGGAGTGACTGTAGTCTTAGAAACAATTTATATATGTGCAACAGTAAAATATACTTTCAGAGTGTACAGATTTCTTAAAGGTTTGTTTTTCCTCTTTCTAAAATGTTAATACTAATAGAAACTAGAGCCTGGTGAGATTAATAGAAATTGATTTTTGAGAATACCGGTAAAGAGCCATGGGGTACCACAGGAAATAGATGAGGAGTATCTCCAAAATAAACAAGTGGTTGTAGATGTGTTGACTAAGGCAGGGGGAAAGGCCTGAGAGAGAAGCGAAGACAAGAGGATGGGGGCTGGCAAAGCTCAGAGATGAGGAGCCAAGTCAGCAAACCCGAGAGTGCGGGATTCATACCCTGAGCAGTTCTCCTCAAGTTTTATGGGGAAAGGTGCTGACAGCTGACAAGCTCTCTTTCATTTATGAATCACAGCCCTCTTTCAGAGAGAGATACACTATCCTCATTATATCCAGATTTTAAAATGTGATTTGGAATCTACGGCAACAATTTCTATGACCATATTCATTCTTCACATGTAATGAAATGATCTAGGTCTATCCTTGACATGAAATTTTCCAAGCTACCCTACCTTCAAATTTCAAAGTCTGTCACTCCTTCATGCCAAATTTCAGTGGAAAAATTATTTTTATTATAGACCTTTATTATTCTATCTCATAAGCAACAGGATTGATGTTTTTGACAATAAAAATCAAGCAAAGAACTAGGTGATTTTGTGTGTGTGTGTGTGTGTGTGTGTGTGTGTGTGTGTATTGTATGCCTGGTGATATGTCTAGCCTCTTCTTTCAAGATTAAAGAATGGTATTAACCTGAAGACATTGGGAGAAAAGTACAATTCATTTTGATTCTTCCTTTGTGGCTTGTAATATACCACACAAGGTCAGAATGGAAAAATGTCTCCATTTCCCAATTCTACAATAATTTGAAGATAAATTCTCTTATTACTAGGTAAACGTGAGGAGCACTTACCCCTGCAGGTTTATAATCAGCAGAAAAGGTTCTAGAATACTTTAAAATTGAGATCATGTCTACAATTGCAAAGCATCAAATACTTCTCTCAGGGATTTAGTGGTAAAAGCAAAGAAAAAACATTACCAGATCCCTTTTCTAAGGATGGCAGCCAGCTATAAAATCCCTAGTCTCTCTTCTGTGTGCCTTCACTTTCCCCAGTGCGTTGCATTTTAACCCTATAAAATGTTTCACTTTTAAACTCTGGTTCTAGACATAGTTCTCTCATTCTCAAATCCCACAAGTGGATAAATAGTATAACTTTGAGATCTTCATAAGAAAATTGCTGATCTTGAATTGCATAGGAGTTATTCACAAATACATTTAAATGAAAGTGCTTGAATTTGAGTAGGATTTGACTTGTTATGAGATTTTAACTTCATGACTAATTCAAATAACATTTTACAGTGCACAGCCAGTGTTTTTGAACTGTGAAGAAAGCATCCCTGGAAGAAAATCACCAGTTTAGCTATTTTTTTCTTGTTGATAAAATGAAAAGATGAGCTTGGAGGCTTAACACTTAAGCATCAAAAATCATGAGTATTTCATTTTTTTCATTATAAAATGTTACAAAGCCAAGTATTTTTGCCAAGGGAAACAGTAATTAATAACAGCTTAATTTTTAAAATTTATGCATTAGTCCACTCCAAATGGCAAATTAGGGAGAAATAAAAAGCATCCACACAAAGTATTTGAAAAGGCAAGACAAATGCTTTTCTTTTTCACCAAGTTTTTATTATCAGTTTCCATTATCTCTAACTGACTTGTCCAGGTTTGGACTCCAAGTCTAATGACCTAAACTGATTTACTATTAACCCTGCTTCATTGTTCCAAGATGTCTTGACACCATACTAAAATGTGGATACCAGATGTTAGGACTGTATGGCAAAATTAACCTAATCAATCCATTAGAACAGTTATATTGTGCTAGGACATTCTTTGGAAATGAATCTCAGTGCTTGATGGAATATTCTAGAACCATAGGTGAGACTCACCTGGTACCTGTCTCATTGTCTTGGTTCATCTACCTAACACCAGGGCAGGGCTCCTGGATGCTCATATAAATTGAGACACTCTGCACAGGCCTGGAGAGCACACACAAAGGTGCTTTGCACACTGTAGCTTTGATCTCTGGTACCACTCTCTCCCCACTCCATTGTCCTCCTCATCCTTAATTGTTTTGATTCTTCTTTTCTCCTCCTCAATTTTCCTTAATATTTTTTCTCTTTTCCTCTGTTCCTTCTGAAATTCCTCCTTCTTAAATCTCTCCCCATCCTGAAGCTCAGGGAAATTCACGGGAGAGGGGGTGGTAAGATTGTAAGAGCACAAGGATGGGAGGAGCAATGATATGCAAGATACTCCACACAAGTTAGGGCAATCATAATTGGACTCTGCATGCCCTGCGTAATATCCAACACACTATTGACCCCACAAAGTCTAGCATTTGCTAAAGGCACCAAGATCCTTGGAGGCAAGGGATTGACAGCCACAGTAGTGTTCCTATGCTTAAGGGGAACACAGGAAAGGGTTCAGGGAAATGCCACTGGGTCCTTGCACCTATTGGAGAGGAGGGCCCAGAGGAGAGTCAGGCATGCACATTAAAGGGTTCTCTGGGGATTGGGGGGGGGGAGGCACTGGGGGGATGGGGAGGGAGGGGTGAGGGGAGGGGGAGCAGAGGGGTGGGGGGGAGGAGGAGGGAGGGAGGGAACCGGTGTACCTATTAAGTTTGTATGAGCGGAAATAATAATAAAAAATGTTAAAAAATAAAAAAATAAAAAAATCCTAAACTATACTATCCTTTTACTGCATTTTCCTTCCAACTCTAAATTCCTAGCTCTATCTTAAAACTTGTTCTTCCCTATCACCATGTGAAGAGGCATTTCTTGATCACAGAGCCCAGGATAGGAAATGGTATTCTTGGAGCTTATCTATTCTCCTTACAAAGAATTGGTCTTATGTTTGCTCTCCTGGATCAAGGTACCTAGTTCTCTAATCATCTTTATTATTGTTATGAAGTAACCACATTTGGACTTTGTCCCATAGTTACTGAAAATATTAGGACCTACTTCACCATCATCTGCTATACTTCACATTGTAACATCTGCTGTATAATGTCAATGGCACACGTTGTCAGCCTGCACACTACTTCAGCTTGAAGGTCAATTAACACTATCATGTTTAGTTCTCTTCTCCTTTCATTCAACTTCCTGCCCTTTTTTTTTACAGAAATTTTTTATTTTTATTATTATTTATTCAACTGTGTGCATGTGCGTATGTATGTGTGGGCACGCGTCTGTGTGTGTGTGTGTGTGTGTGTGTGTGTGTAGAACCACGGACGAATTCGGGAACCACCATGGACGCCTCCACCTCCTTCTGCCCTGGGATTCACAGGCTCCGCCCTACCAGGACCAGAAGCGCAGGCCGCCCCCGCTTCCGCTGTCGTCTATACGTGGGATCTGGGATCCAAACTCAGGACCTTCCGCCTGCAAGGCGGAGGCTTAACCTCTGAGCCACCTCTCCAGCCCTCAACTTTCTGCCCTTTAAATCAGTGCCAGGAACCAGGCCAGCCTAATCTCTCCCCATCCCAAAGCTCAGGGAAATTTGCGGAAGAGGGGACAGTAAAATTCTAAGAGGCTAAAGATGGGGAGGAGCAACGAATACACAAGATACTCCACACACGTTAAGGCCAAAGTAATCATAATAGGTCTTTGCATGACCTGCGCGCAATGACTAACATGTCATTGACCCCCTCAAAGTCTAGCATGGATCACAGGCTCTAAGATCCTTAGAGGCAAGGATTAATAGCCACAACAGTGTTGCCATACTAAAGGGGAACACAAAAAAGAGCTCTAGGCAATGCTACTGAGTCCTTACACCTCATCAGAGAGGAGGACCCAGAGGGAAGTTTGACATGCACACTAAAGGATGCTCCAGGAATGGGAGGGGGGACTGGGAGAAAGGGAGGGAGGGGGGAAAGGAAAGGGAAAAGGGAGGAGGAAGCAATGGGATCCAGGGAAGGATGAAGGGAGGGAGGGGTGAAGGGAGGGAGAGGAATGATGAACCTATCAAGTTTGTATGAGTGGAATTTTTTTTTAATTAAAAAAAGAAAAAAACAATTCTCCATTGACTATACCATCTTTTGCTCTCTACTCTTCTAATATGCACTGCACCTGCTCCCCGCCATTTCCTTTGTCCTTTTGTTCTTCGTTTTCTCTGCTGCCACAGTCTCCAGTATTCCCTTGACCTCACTAATTTTCCTCCTTCCTGGTTCAGGACGTGTGATAATGGGAAGCCTTCTCATTCAACTAGCTTGCATTCTTACTATTTCTTAGGACCCATCTTCAGAACACTCATCCAGGCAGCTGAGGTCTGTTTCATCTCTAGATCATCCTATCCTGCTATGTTTTTTTTTTTTAATCCCATCTCCTGGTTTCCTCTGAGATCTTACCTCCTGAGTTAGTATCTTTCGACTTTGCTGTTAATATTCCTTTCCCTACTCTCTTTTTTCCTCTATTCTTCTGTTTGGTGAATAGTGATACTTTCACAGAGTCATTCAAGTTACAAAGGAAGATTAATGCCACAAGCGTTATCTTTCATGCTTACATCTACTTTTTAATAGTGGCAGCAAAGATATCCAATCACAGGTTAACCATTATTTGCATGCTGTCATTCTAAGTGGCTTCAATACGTTTAATCATTTAATCCTCACAGCAGTTTTATGAATGAATTTGTGCATGAAGATATTGAGGCATGGGAAAACTAAACAGCCTCCTAAGGACATACTACTTGTGAATGGTGAGACAGATAAGAACCAAACTCGGATTTTATCTCCCAAACATAGCAAGGATGTTCTCCTATAGTAACACGATCTCATTCTGGGACCTTGACACCTCTTGTTTCTGTTGCAATAGTCCCTCACACCGCCTACCGCACACCCATCCTGTACTCCTTAGACTCTCATTCTCGATTAACCCATAGAAAATATTAATTTAACTACTTTGTTCAAAATCTATGACAACACCAAGTAGAAATGAATCTTTTGTCGAGACTGATCCTGTGTTCTTTTTCTGACACTGATGATTCATAAATTTTAACATTAGAATGAAGAAAATGTGCAAAATAGAAAGAAGATAAGTATTGAACTTAGAATATTGGATTCAAACACCTCCTAGCAATTGGATGTGTAGTCAGTCACATGACCTCTTTGTGGACCAGTTCTCCAACATTAATACAGAGTCATAATGATAGTTATATCATAGAGTTATTGTGGAAAACAAATTACCTAAAATATGAAAAGTATTTTTGGGGTTCTTGGTTTAAGGGAAAATATGCCAACATGAACAATTATTGTCCCCACATGGAAGCTAAAGTTAGGCAGGCTGGTTGGGAGAGCAGTAGTAGAATTTAAAATGGTCATGATCTGCTATCACAGTTTTCATCAGGAGACAATAGTAGTTTTCTCGCTGGTGTTCATTATAACACATATTTGTGATGAGTGGCAAAGCATTGCCTTGTGCTGGAGATCTTGTACTCAGGGGACTGAGTTATGTTGAAGCCTGTCTTCTGGAATCTGAAGTTGTCCTCCTTGACTTGGAAGCAGGAATAAAGGCCATTGCCAAAGTAATTCCATATAGACACATAGCTTTTTCCAAATGAGCGTAAAGTTTCTTTTAGACAAGCATGAGGATTATAATCCTCATGACATAATTTTCAAGAAACTATGTTAGCATCCCCAGTAAGCCAGGAAATCGATCCTTCATCCACCACAACCGTCTAGGAAACATCTGTTGGACCATTTGCCATGAGAAAGAATGAAAGCAAGCTGGGACCTGGGTTCATGGGACTTCATTCTGAAAGGGCCGATGAAAACAGTCTGCCAGCTTGGTAATGACATCTTTTCTCCAGTTTTAGAGGTTCAGATGTGGCATAAAAAGTGATATAGACTCTGGGGCAGTTCATGCTGACCTGTCCTCGAAATTACTGACCAACTGGGAGTCGCTACATTCCAACATTGACTCTTGAGTAAATGCTTGTTCCATTCATTTCTGAGCTCCAAAGACCCAGGCCAGTCTATTGAACATGTGGTTTTGTGTAAAATGTGATACCAATTGCTTACAGTCCAATAATATTTATCTTCTGCTTCATCGACTGGACATAGTCGAAAGTTTGGTACTCAAACCAATGCTGGATATTCAAGTGCATGATAAACTAAGAAAAGTGAAGATGGATTCAACATGACTTGAGAAATAAGTGAGTACCTCATGGGCCTGGGAACCAAGAGAGACAAGTTGACAGCAGACAGAAAGTGATTTAACACTCAGACAGGGTAGAAAATTGAGATCCACATCTATGGCCAAAAGATACAACCCGAACCAACTGCTCAGAAATGAGAGTTAAAGGACACGACATATTACACAGACTTTTCCCATCACAAGATGTAAGCTAATCTACTCTGCTAAAAACAAACACACTTCACCCCTGAGAGTATATTAAGTGCTCTGAAAAGGATCTGGGATTTAATTTGCTAGACACATTTCATCAGATACTTAGAATTTTCACTGTAGAATCTCTGGCCTGTAGTGATTTTTATTTTCTGGTTCTCGTGTGATAATCAGAAACACATTCACTAACGGAGCAAATCACAGCCTAACATTTTCCTAACCCTCCCCAACAAGAAAGTACTTGTATCTTTTTTTTTCTAAAGAGCTTCAAAGGATTTTAATAACAAATCAATCACATGTGTACTCCTTTTAATAAACAGAGCCAAAAATTCTATAAGCTCTAAAAGGCCTTATCGATTATAAATTTTGATAACAATAATATCTGTTTGTTTGCAATGGTACTAATGCTGCTTGAGGTTTTGAAATATTGAAAGATACCTTAAGTGGTCTATAAACATATTGAGCATTGACTATACAACTCCCTCTTCTAATTCTTCAGCATAACAAAGATATACCCTATTCAATATTAGGGCATGTCATGCTGTGTGACAGACACAAAGAAGGAGTAATGTTGTCACAATAGTGCTTTGTATGACTTCATAGTGAATATTCCATTAACTGTGCTTCTCAATTAAAGCACATGGTGATTAGAGTGATTGTTAACTATAGACACACATGATTATTTTGATTGTACTGACTCAAGAGGTGAAAAATATTCTCAGAAAACTGTATACCTGCTAGGTTTATAATATGGGAAGTAGAGAATTAACAGAAAACATGAAATAATATTAATTTGAGTGATGATTAAAATGAAATAATGTTAAGCCAAAAATATAAGACATACCATGTTTTATTTAAAAGGCCTGTCATACTTAAGAGTCAGCTAATAGAAAGTTTTGAATCCTGGATGTTCTGTTTGTCTTGTTTTTGATTCATTACCTTTTCTCAAACATTGCTATTCCTAGCAACCCTTTTTTATCATGTTCAAATTCATCTTTCTTCTCCATCCCTCCTTCCACTGTTAGGACTAAGCCCTTATCTGTACTTTCCCAGATAAGTGCATAGGCTTTTAAACTTCTTAGTCATGCTACACACTGTAGCAACAGACTCACCTGAAATATCTATATAACACATCATCCTGTCACCTTCAGTACTCAATGGCTGTCTCAAAGCCAGTGTTCAGACCTAAGTTAAGCTGAAAGTACAAATAACAGTCAAACAGTGTGAGTTAAGAATGAATATGAGAAAGGAATAATGGATATGTATGGAGTTACAGGTAGAAGGCTTGATGCATGGACATCTAAATGATCAGCCAGTGCATCTCATTCAGTTGATGGGCAATAACTGTCTATCAAATGAGACTTTTGTTAAATCAATAGTGTCTGCTTTAGGAAAAAAATAACCTTGCTGTGACGCTAACATGAAAGAGAAAGGCGAGTCTGGAGATCAGAGACCAATGACTAAACTACTGCCTTGATTTTACATGATAGTGAAGTCTCAAGTCAGGATGGCATCAATGGAAATGGAAAAGGAGACAGAGGTCTCAATGGAGTTGTCAGGAATTTTATCGCTGATGGTAGGGAGAGAGTAAGGAAAGAAAGGGTACTGAAGAATTTAATTCAGGGTTTGCTTAGTTCACTGGTTTTAATTTTGACTAATTGCTTGAAGAAATCATTCATTGTTTAGTTTTACCAACAAACATTTAGAAATAATACATTCTCAACAATAATATTAGTAATGATGATAAATTCAACCTTTTGTAAAAAAGGTGGTTATAAGTTTGATTTTCTGATGGAGCAATAGATTGAAGAGAGGGATGTAGTGATAACTACCCACACAGGCAGCTGGGAGATGTTGCATAGCGTCAGTTTCTGTTTTGTGACCTGAATAAGTCCAACCACAACATTCCTTATAAAAAAAATTGGCCTACTGTGCAAAAGGAGAAAATTCATCAAAATATTAAAATAGTCATTTTAGGCAAGGAAAAGCACCAGCTGGGACTTACCATGCAGGGTTGGCAATGGGCAAGGGGGTTCTCATTTTGTGGTGGATTCAGAAAAAGAAATCAGCTTTCGCAGTTTCAGAGACTAGGAGGTCTTGGGAAAACATTGCTATTATCTTACTGATTGAGCGGGCACCATGCCATGTTTGCATTATTCCCAAGAGATGACCTCCCAGGCTACTGACCTGTTCCATACTCCATTAGCACAATGAACAGCATAAATAGACGCACAAGCCATCTACTTAGCTTGCTACTTTTAAGGGTTTTCAGCTGGAAAGTACCACATGGCCTTTGGACAGCCGTTCCCATGTTATTTCTAACTGGATGTGACATGGTGAGTTGTAGACATCTTGGAAGAGGGCCTTTTCCTTTGGGCTGGACGAAGGTCAGTTCCACCTACTACCTCATATAAACGTCTCTGCACCATGTTTACAGGCAGAAGAGACACACTGATTGGATAAATAGGCAAAGCTTTAACTGTTTCCATCCACAGCCAGAATAGTTTCCTGATCGTCACTAGTTTAGTAGTCATCCAGTACAGAAGCTCTCATTGGAAATAAGTGAGTTGGGAGACAGGAGGAAACGGTTGACTTTGGCTTTCTCTCTCCTCTCCCATTTTAGATTTAAAGAAACCTTATGCATGTGGCCAGGGCAGGTTAGCAGCCGAGCCTGGTGGCACTTGCGGTACAAACTGCCATTCTTTGGACTACTTAAAGGCCAAAATGCTGTTTTTAGAAAGAAAGAACTTCCAGAATTTTACTGTGGCCTTTAACTTAATTAGTCAATTAAAACAAGACTATGCAAATAAAAGGAAGCTACCCAAAGCTGCTTGCAGTGAAATAAAGAGCCTTTTGCAAAGCAGAGGCCAAAGGTGTGGGTGTAATGTTTTTCAAAGAGTGTTGAGAATAAATTTTAAAAATTTATCCTACATTCTAGTGGGGCTTCTGCCCTGAGGATTTGCTGTTGGGACTCTTTATTAGACACATAGAATAGGATCCATGGAAAAATTTTACCAGCAAAATAAAAATTCCAGCTTGAATTCCTATTTCAGTTTAGATTTTTTATCAAATAAAAAAGCAAATACACTTAATAATATCATCTGGAAATATTTATTATATTAGGACAACATAAAATTTAAAATGCTGAAATGGAGAATAATTTCAATTGAATTTAAAAGTTGTCTTTAGACAACTGTTTTAATGGAATTGTTTTTAATGGAATTTCTCAAATGTAATGATTCCCAAGTAGCTCCAAACAAATCTAAAATTCTAATCTATTGAATTTAGGGACAGTGATTAGACATATAATAAAAATATTAATTAATATTAAGCATATGATAAAATTAATTAATATTAAACATGATGAAATTATTAATTAATTTTAATTAAGAAATGTTTTTCAACATTCTAAATAAATTTAATACTTGCTTTTACACAGAATTCATACTCTAGTGAAGAAAGAAAGTAAAATGATCATTTAATAAATACATATTATGTGTAAAGAATTCAGTGTTTTGGAAAAGTATAAAGACTGTGAGTATGATGGGGTGAAATGGAAAATTTATGATGATATAATAATGAATTATTACATAATGAAAGGTTAAAATACTTTTTAAAAGTCAGTCTATCATCTTAAATACTCAACTTTGTATGCATCAGGTGAAAATGAATGACAATTTGTTCTTCAGTTTGTATTTCTACATAGGTTGAAATCAAGTTTTATTTAAGCTGTCTTAGCATCACTTTCTTCCCTAGAAGTTCTGTGCATTAGGCACATCTTACTGGAGGCTCTGATCTACATAATTAATCATCATAAATTTTCATTTCAGTGCTTATCTACAGTGCAGGAGAACAAAGCATTTGAAAGACATTGAAGACTACAAGGTATTTTTCAGATATTTGGAAACAGAACATAGTTTCTTGAATTCCTTTTACTCAGCGAGGTTAGCTATGCCCTCATGTTCATGAACTATGCATTGGAAGATGCAACCAACCCTGAATCTAAATGCCAAAATAGATACGCATATATACAGAACATGTACAAACGTTATTCTCATCCACATTTCCTAAATCCTAATTTCTTAAACTATGAGTCAAAACCCAAAATGGGGGACCCATAACTGAATTTGGATGTGGTGAAAAAAAAATGACAATAATGAAAGGTTTCAGACCACAAAGTCATTGGAAACTGATTCAAAATTAGAGTACAAGGAATTCAAGGTGCTTCTGGGTGTGCTTACCTGTGGCATCAATAAGACCGGCCTGGAACATGCTGCAACGCTCACTGTGAATGCAAGACTAATTAATACGTGTTATGAACTGTGGCATTTTTACTATACAACCAAAGTTTTCTGATTTAATAGAAAGAAATTGATTTAATTATAAAAATAAAGTCTTTTAAATTTTTAACATCATTCTTCAGTGTGTATCAAATTCATACATCTCTGGATCATATTATATGAGAATGTTTGATTTTAAAATTGCTCTTTAAGTTGATGATTAGAGTTGCTAAATGAATTTTGGCTTGGAACTAGGACAGAACCTCCAGCAATTTCTGAAATGATCCTCAATATAGTTTGTCATTTTGTTGTGCCTATTTATATAAAATACTATTCTCATAATTTGTTGTTGTACAAGTTTCTTTTCCTATAACTGGGAAAAGGAACTTTAAGGAGAAAGTGTTTATTTTTAGTTCAAAGGTACAGTTCATCATGGTGGGGAAGACGAGGCAGCAGGTGCTTAGAACAACTAGTCATAGTGCATCTTTAATGAGGAGTGGAGAGTGATGAAGGCCAGTTTTCAGGTCCAATTCTACTTTTCATACAGTCCAGAATCCCTTTCCCAGAAGCCCCACCCACACCTAACATGGGTCTTTCCACATCAGTTAACCTAATTGGGATAGTTCCTCACAGATACCCTCAGAGGATTAACCTTAATGTAGATGTTCTCAGGGACCTGCTCCCCAAGCGATTCTAGGTCCTTTCAACTTAACAATCAACATCAAACATTCAGAATTCAAAGAGCAAAATATCAATCAATTCTGAAAGCATTGAATATTCTCTAAATTCTACAGCACTGAATATTAGCCAAGATCTAGTTCTTCATGTAAAATTATTTGAGTACATTTAAATTATCAGAAAATAAAAATTTACTTTCCTCTTTAGTAAATGATCAAATTATTCCCATAACTAAGAATTGCTTTGAAATGAATATCCATGATTTATTATTAGCAAATTTTTGATTCAAGTGGCTGTTTTATGTGCCTGGTGTTGTGCAAAAATTTTGTGGATGACAAAGGAAGCAATTTTAGAAGCCTACTTTAATGATGCAGCTTAAGAACCATTTGCATAGTATTTGCATTGTATTTAGCAGATAATTTAACATATATGAAGAAAGTGCAAATGGGTTCTATGCAGATAATAAAGCATTGTATATAAGGACTTGAGCATTTGTGGACTTATAGAACAGATAACGGTCTGGAAGTAATCCCCTAAAAACCTACATAGTCATGAGTGTTATACTAAGCAAATTAATTAGACTAGTTTTCTCTTTTTAATATATTAGCATTAATTAAAACTAAGTTTTTAAACTTATTGGTTTATAAATATATATACTATTTTTATACTTTAATTACAGATTATAAGCATTCTCAAGTGTTAATTATTTTTGCTTTTTTTCAAAAATTAGTTCTTGTGTTTAGACCATTTCCAGATAAGTCAAAACATACAATATATTTTTATGTCAATGTTTAACAGTTTATAGACTAAGTCATGCATTTACTCATATGACAGTGATTTATCAGTGTGAAACTATTTCAGTTCAAATATGTCATTTATCAATCACATAACTTCACATTAAGTCTTTGTAGGAAGGAGCTCTAATCCATCTCTGCACTATGATTTTGCTGAATCTTTTTACATGGGTTCTATGTGGCTATTTTAAATTGTAAATATGATTGGTTTTGCTTTATTCTAACATGAGTCCATACTTACTGCTGAAAATAATGTTTCTGTGCATAAACATAATTTTAGTACAGTTTTACTTTATCTTCTGCAACGTTTTACCTTGTTGAGTTTGACTATTTTTCATTCTTGTGAATCATCTTCTTATGAGATTAAGTACACATGGATCAGAGCACTAGAATGGTTATTAATGAAGACTTCCATGTCAGTTTAGTGGGATGGTTACTTCAGGGATTTCAATCAAAACTCTTGAAATGTGCAGATCTGCAGCCCTAATGACAGGCAGATTATATCACAGATGGATGCTCATCATTTGTTCAGATCTACCTTTTCTTTCAATTAAATGGGAATAGTTTAAAGGGCTTATCCCTGGGTGAAATTATGATACCACATCTGCTTTTGAAGGGAGAGACTGAGGTGAATCAAATAATAGTGTTAAAATGCTTGCAGGGGACCTAATTTAAAGTTTTTATGTAAAAATCATATTGCAAGCCAACTCCAAATAGGCAGAGTCAATCAGAGGCAGTCGCTTTAGCAGACCATGTCTAAATAAGGTAAATACCAGACCGGAACCTATCAGGCTATTTCTGCATTTTATTTCTGTGGTCTGTGTGCCGACACTACTCAGTAGCAGGTGGAGTTCTCAAAACTTCCTGTTTGGAATGCTGCTGACACATGAATTGTTCCAATGCTTGGGGCCAGAAGTACATTGGAATTTAGATGTGTGTATGTGTGTGTGTGTGTGTGTGTGTGTGTGTGTGTGTGTGTGTTGATTTTGGAAACTTTTGCCTATACGTAGTGAGATACCATGCAGATGGAATCCACATGTAAACACGGGATTCACTTACATTTCATAGACACTATAAACACATGGGCCAGAGTAATTTTACACACTATTTTTAGCATGTCTGTGTTTTGACTGTGGCCTGTCACATGAGGTCAGAAGTTAAATTTTTCACGTGTGATGTCATGGTAGCACCTAAAACATTTTGAATCCTGGGGCATTTAAGGATTTTGGAGCCAGGGCTCTTGACATATAGTGGAAAGGGTAGATTGAAGGCCAGTCAGGTGGGAGGTCTAGAGAAATTAGGATCCAGCTACATAACTTCATTTGGAAGGAAGTAGCTATGAGGATTCTCTGAGGAATTATTTCTTCCTTGGGTTTTAGCAAGAACAATGTCTGCATTTTCCTTCTCTGAGTGATGCTTTTTCTATGGTATTTTTCAGTTTCCAATCAACTTGGGCCTCTGGAGTCTTCTCTGTTCTCACATGGAGTTCTCCATCTTTAGAGGATCTTGGTTTAAGGGCATCACTGGTACAAGTATAACCAAAGCCCCTAAGGGAAAAGAAGCCCTTGGAAGCTCTCGGCCAAGAGCAGAGGTAGCCTGGATCTCAGGCCAGCCCTGCAGATAGCTTGGCTGCAGAAATAATGCTTTTATTGTAGGTCTTAAATGCAGTCTATGAAACTCCAGCAACAAGATTTCAAAGAGCAAGTGTCCAGTAACAACGCCAGTAACTCCTGAGCACATGATACAAATATTATAACTGAGTTATAGGGAGAAAGAAGAAAGGAGGACAGCTATAAGAGAAGTTCAGATACTTCAAAATGCAATATATTAAGCTGCAAATGAATTATGATCCTGTGTTTTACAAATTGCTAGATCTTCAGTGTTGTAACTAACTTAGAGGACATTGAAAGTTACATGAAGTGTGCCCTGATTTATAAAAAATAAGAAATTTTTAAAGGGAAACATCTCAAGAAGCTCCACATGTATGTGAGGGACTCGTGAGAACTAGTGAGAAGAAAAGATGTTACCCTCAAAGTAGTTAAAACAGAACAAGCCACACAAGTGAAAAGACTTGAAAATAGGAGGTATTTGACAGGAGAAACGAAGAGTTTTCAGGGGAAAAAGAAGGGGGCAATGGAAATAGGGATTTTGTGAGACAAAATAAGAAAATAAATCATTAAAATAGATAAATAAATAAATAGAAATAAGAAGCAACTCTAAAGGAAAATGGATTTAATATCTTCATACACTAGTTCTTTGTAGGTATGTCTATATTTAAATTATAAGGTTTGCATTTCTATAAATTTTGCTGTGTAAATAGTTGCCAATTTGCTCTTAAGGTGTTGAACTTAAAAGAAAAAAATTGATTTTATTAACTTTAATTTTATCAGTGCATATTAATTGTATAAAATGATGGGTTTCATTGTGACTTTTTGTTCATGAGTATAATATACTTTAATCATATTTGCCTTTATTATTTTCTTTTGTCACACTGACCACTCCCCTTAAATTGCCTGAGAAAATATTTCTAAAATGAGCTTTTTCTTATATTCATATTGCAGTCAGAGAAAATTCAGAAGTAAAATGTGAATAAATGTGACTGTTTTTTTTGAACAAGTAATAAATATTTTAATTATTTATTTATTCAATTTTGTGTGTGTACTCACGTGTGTGTGTGTGTGTGTGTGTGTGTGTGTGTGTGTGTGTGTGTAGAACCACAGGCAAATTCGGAAACGACCATGGACCGCCTCCATATCCTCCTTGTTTACTCTGCCCGGGATTCACAAGATCCGCCCTACCAGGACCAGAAACGCAGGCCGCCCCCACTTCTGCCTACAGTGGGGTCTAGGATTCCAACTCAGGACCTTCTGCCTGCAAGGTAGAGGCTTAACCCCTGAGTCACCTCTCCAGTCCCATAAATAAATATTTTAAAACTGGACCATTGCAGTGGTTCAATGGGTAAGGTGACTGTTACCAAACCTGACAACTTGAGTTCAATCCCTGGAGACCCACTTGAAGGAAAGATAAAAATGATTTTTGAAAGTTGTCCTCTGATTTCTACTGATGAACCACATTCCTTGGCATACATATACACACCTTCTTTCTCCTCCACTCTTTTCCTCTCTCACTCTTTCTCAAGCACATAAACAAATTTAAAAGTTGAAAACATTTGAATATATAAATTGTAAGATAATGAACAAAATTATCCCATTTGTAGAAAAATGGAAATGACCTAACTATAAAAACTCAATGGTAATCCCATCTAGTATGTTCTAGACAAGAAGGGAACTAAAGTGATCCAACACTAGCTTCACTCAGAGTTCTTTGTGTTTATCTGCCTGGAAATATGAAGATGCAGAAATGGGTGGAGAAAGATGCTCTACAAAAATACCAAGGAGAACAGTGAGGTGGCTTGGCTGGTGAAGGTACTTACCATCAAGCCGGAAGATCTGAGTTTGGTCCCTGAATTTGTGTATTAGAAAAGAATCCGTCTGTTCCTGAGGATTGTTCACTGACAATACACACATGCATGCCATGCAAGAGTGCAAAAACACACATACACAGTAAACAAACAAATACATTACTAAGCTGAGTATGATAACTTATCAATAGTCTTTCTAGTCTCTCTAGGGAGTTGAAGGACAAAAATTATGATTAACAAACTTTTCTGAACCAAAGAAGACACTGAAGGGGGAAAAAAGAGACAAATTAGAAGGGATGAAGAAAAAAGGGAGAGAAAGAAGGAAGTAGGAAGATGGAAGGAAGAGGAAAGAAAGAGCAGAGAAAGAGAGAGAGAATTCATAATCATTAAAATGGAAGATTTTTAGCTCAACTTTGAGAAATTGACAGAATGTTAACAACCACATTATACGACATTATGGTTATAAATTAATAACAAAGTATAATTATTCTCTGCCCAATTACTGAAGAAAAATATTATTTTAAGATCAATGAAAACAAACACTATTCATATTATCAGCTTTCCTCTTGAGAGGCAGGATTTCGAAAGACAACTAAGCAAACACCAAAATCCAGCAAATACTACAGCTTTGTATTCTTGACAACAGTGATGCAGAGAGTTGATCCTCAGAGCTAAACAAACACAAAGCAATGTGGGAGACTGGACACTCACAGAAAGGAGTAAACAAATAGATATGACACTGTTTGCAATGATCACGTTTGATCAAATGCATAAAGCAGGAGCCTGGGGAGTACTGAACACTGGGAGACATAGAAAAAGTTAATAAATGCATTGATTTTATGTTGATTATATATTTTTGAAAAAGACAGAAAACGGATTGATTGAGACAACTTTCTAAAAGAAAAAAAAAACACGACTCCCTTCAGCTCTGTAATTCTATGTGTTCTCACAAAAAAATAAAAATAAAAATGAAAGCGGACCAATGTGGACCACAACTGAAAATTCTAACTTGTGATTTTTAAAAAATATCTTTTTATTCTTCGACAGGTTTGTATGTATGTACAATGAATTCTAGTTGTTTTCTCCCCATATTGCCCTAACTCTCTTTTTTTTATTAACTCTTTCTTTTTTTATTATTTATTCAATTGTACATGTATGCATGTGTGAGCGTGTGTGTATGTATGTGTGTGCATGTATGTGTAGAACCACGGGCGAATTCCGGAACCACCATCCTTGTTTACTCTGCCCCGGGATTCACAGGTTCCCCCCTAGCAGGTCCAGAAACACAGGCCGCCCCCGCTTCTGCCTGGCGTCTACGTGGGGTCTAGGATCCAAACTCGGGACCTTCTGCCTGCAAGGCAGAGGCTTAACCCCTGAGCCACTTCTCCAGCCCCAACCTAACTCTTTCTTTAACCCAAAATCATCTTCTCAATGAATTTCCTTCCTACCTTTATGTTGTGGTGTGTGTGTGTGTGTGTGTGTGTTTACACATACCACTGCAGCCAGTAGGTCCTTTTCCCTTAGCCAGCATTAATCATTCAATATTTAATCTAAGAGGAGTAGGGCCATAGAGCTCTTCTCCCATGTATGATTTAATATGCTGATCGGCCCAATCTCATGTAGATCATGGGAAGTTACAGTGAATTCATGGATGTCCAAAAGATGTAACCAACATGATGAATAGTAGGACCCCCTACTTCCCACAGTGGTGATTGAAGATGCTAATACAGCATCCGTTGTTCAGGAAGTGGTGTTGATGCTTCGGTCCTCACTAACATCGAGGAGATAAATGGCCCAATTTAAAAAATGGGCCTCAGAACTTAAAAGAAATTTTTCCAGGGACAAAATGGAAATGTCTAACAAATATCTTTTAAAATGCTCCACATCCTTAGCCATCAGGGAAACGTAAATCAAAACTTCCTTGAGATATCATCTCACCCTGGTCATGATAACAAAAATCCACAATACAAACAATACTAAATGCTGGAGAGGATACAGAGAGAAGGGAACTATCATATATTGCTGGTGGGAATGCAGGTTTTTACAGCCACTCTGGTGATCAGTATGGCTTTTTCTAAAAATGTTAAAGATTGAAATGCCATATGATCCTGTTATACCATTTCTGGGAATAATCCCCCATAATGCAGAAATTTACTACAGTGACACGAACACAACCATGTTCATTGCAGCACTATTTATAATAGCAAAGTCATGGAATCAATCCAAATGCCCAACAGTTGACAAGTGGATAATGAAAATGTGGTACATTTACACAATGGAATACCACTCAGCCATCAAAAAAGATGAATTAATGAAATTTGCTAGGAAATGGATGGAATTAAACACAATTACATTGAGTGAAGTATCCCAGACACAGAAAGTTAGACACTGTATGTACTCCTTAATAGGTGGATCCTAGTACCAAACCCACTTAATGACATACTCAAAGGTAATCACAAAGGATTATAAACAGGAGGGAAGGGGAAGGAGGGCCTCAAAAAAAAAAAAAAAAAGGAGATAGGGGAATAGGGGATCACACTTCAGTAGAGAAAATAGGTCACCATCAAGTATTTCATGTAAGTAGCGAGACATCTGATGCAGCTCACTCTCACTTCCCTTCCTGGTCACTTGTGACTGAACTGGTTTGATCTCACCAATCAGGGAAGGTATAGGAACTGGCAGGAAGATGGTAATCATTCCCCCAAATGGGACACTGACCCCCTCTCACTGTTGTGTCCTACTCCTATTCTTCCATCTACCTTTGAGTCTCTTCTTATATTAAGATCTTCATTTAAACAGTCTTTTACCTTTAGTTAGGAGGTGACTTTTGATACCAATCAGGATGCAGCCAAAGGTTGGGCAGGAAAACCAAAACAGAAAATGACAACAAACCATATTCAGAATACCAAAGACCCTATATTAATCACCTGGAACCAGACCAGCCAAATCTCTCCCCATCCAAAAGCTCAGGGAACCTTGTGGAAGAGGGGGTGGCAAGATTGTAAGAGCCTAAAGATGGGGAGGACCAACAATACGCAAGATACTCCACACAAGTTAGAGCTGCAGTAGCCATAATCGGACTTTGCATGACCTGCACAATGACTGACATGTCAACAATCCCCCAAAGTCTAGCATGGATCACAGAGGAGAAGGCTCCAGGCAGTAGGATACTTAGAGGCAAGAGATTGAACAGTCATAATAGAGTTCCCATGCTAAAGGGGAGCCCAAGAAAGGACTCAGGGATATGCCACTGAGTCCTAAACCCTCATTAGAGTGGAGCACTCAGAGGAAGGTTTGTCATTCACACAAAAAGATGCTCCAGGGGATAGGAGGAAAAGGGAGGCACTAGGAGAGGGGGAGGGAGGGAGTTGGACGAAAGGAAAAGGGGAAGGGGGAGAGTGCAAGGGGGATGACTAGGAAAGGGAGAAAGGAGGGAGAGGACAGGGGTACCTATTGAGCTTGTGTGATTAGGAAAAAATAAAATGTGGGAGAAAGAAAAAAAAAAGAGTAGTGAATTCATAGTGAATACATATGTGTATGATACATGCAATGTATTTATCTTTTAAATAAAAAATAATAAAATGGTATAAAAGTGAATGATACACATCTCCTTTAAAGTCTTCACTGTATGCATCCCTCCCACTCCAACTTAATGGACCCTTCCATGTTTTCTAGCTATTATAGTAATTTCAAATTAAGTAAATAAACAGAAGCTCAATTCTAGCACCCACATATAAGAATGTGCAGCAATTGTCTTTCTATGTCTGAGATTGCTCACTCAATATAATATTTTCTAGTTCCAACCATTTACTGGTAAATTTCATAATTTAATCTTTCTTAATGGCTGAATAGTATTCCATTGTATGTATGTACCAAATTTTCATTTCATTTGTTGATGGACATGCAGACTGATTCTATTTCCTTGTCATTGTGAATAAAGATGCACTGAACTTGGATGGACAAAAGTCTCTATAACACAATACATAATATAGAATTCTTTGGGAATACTCCTAGGAGTGGTATAGCTAGGTCGTATGAGTTCCATTTTTAGCTTCCTGAGGAATCTCCATTCTGATTTCCAAAGTGACTATACCAGTTTGCACTCCCACCAACAATGAATAATGTTCGTTTTTCTCCACATGCTTGCCAGCCTTTATTGAGTTCTTGTTCTTGATTTTAGCAATTTTGGCTGGAGTAAGATGACATCTTAGAGTAGTTTAATTTGCACTTCCCTGGTGACCAGAGAAGTTTCACACTTTTGAAGATATTTCTCTGAATTTCTTTTTTTGAAAAAAATCTCTTTTTGGTTCAGCACTTAACCTGGTCACTTCCTTTAGCAATGAAAAGTGTTTGTTATAGAAAATCATGATGGGCCAAAAGGTAGAAAAGATGTGATTCTGCCCTGCTCATACCTAAACGACATCTAAACCACTCCTCAACCCTAAAGCTCAGGGAGAATTTCAGAAGAGGGGTTGGTAAGATGGTAAGAGCCTGAAGAGGGTCAGGGGTGTGGCCACACATGCTCTTCTGGAAATGATAAGGCTTCTGTATCCATGATTCATTGTAGTTATGTACACTTCCATAAGAACTACATAGGATTTGTTCTATCAACATTTCACTACAGAAGAAGAAAGATCTCAAGAGATCCCACACATCCCTGACAGACTAATGAGGGTTGATGCTAATGGTGGCCAGGGGAGGGAATACTTTCCTCAATGACATACCCTCTGATATATGACTCATGCTCCAGCAATGGCTGAGGCACATGCCAACAAAGGCAACCCTGGTGAAACTTGTGGGTTACACATGCAAAAGACATGAAAACAGGACAGAGGTTGGCAGGGAAGAAGAAACACTGTAATGGGAAAAGAGAAGAGATGAGATTGGGGATTAAAGTATGAAAATATAAATTCATTATATTTATGTATGAAACTCTAAAAGAATAAAAAAGGTTTTAAAAAGACAATGTAACAAGTACACAAAAGATTGCTTCAGAATAAGCATAAGTAAATTTTCAGCCAAAGATGGATTAAAAAAAAATGGTCATCATCTCCCTTTTCTAATTAGCTCAACAAGTATATCTGAGCTATAATTTGGAAACAGCACAAGAGCTGATAATAGTAAAGTGAAGAAATAGGAGAGGTAAAAAATATAAGCCAGTCACTGACTAAGCACTTAATATAATTCTGAAGCCTACTTCATATAGATGAAAATCCAGGAAAACTCATTTCATGCTTCTGTAAAGTTACTTTCAATTATTTTTAGGGATTAGTTAACACAGAGCAAAGTGAAGAGAACAGCTCATCTCAACAGAGACTTAACAGGATGGTGAAAATCAGCCTTTAAAAGAAATGCTCTCCTTCCAAATTAAGAAATTGGTCTAAGTCCTGCTAGGGCTTATCTGGTTTGGCTGGGGGCCTGCAGAAGTACTTATTATGGTCAAACTCTGAGATGAAATGTTTATAATGGCTGCACGGAATCACACTAGGCAAATGAAGTTGCCAACCGCAGTGCTCCTGGAGCCTTTATTCTTCACAACATTGCAGCCTGAACCAGTTTCCCTCAGGACACATTTCTCCTCTCCATCCCACTTCAGGTTTTTTGGTAAAAATGTCACCAAGGTGCCACAGCACTGGGACAAATATGAGAAAGGGCAGGTGCTGCCTATCAGCGTCATGGTCCTTATGTCCCATTGCTTTTGATGTCCCTTATGGGAACCACTGCCATGAGTACAATCACTCTTATTAATTTTCCCAGTTTCATATCCCCATGGATACAAAATTGTGCATTACAGACTTTTCTTTTCAGATAAAGATTTTGAAATACTACTTTATTTATTCTTTGACACCTCATATATATATATATATATATATATATATGCATTTGGATCATCTCAAACCCCCTCCAACTCTAATTGGACAACTTATTCTCTATCCTTCATGTCCTTTTCTATTTCATTTTTAATGAGAATATAATACAATAAATGAGTAATGAGAGAAAATATAATTAGAATGTAGATAGATGTCATGATGGAGTTTTTAGCTCCACGTGGTTAAGAACCCATCATAAAGCTTAAGGAATGAAAGTTTTGTTAATCTCCCATGAGGCTGAGGAAGTCTGAAGTGTGAGTGCCTGCAGCCCACGGGAGGCCGTCCATAGTGAGAGTGCACAGAATCTGGGCTATAGAAGGATGCTCGCAGCATGAGAGCACAATATGGAAATCAGAAGGTTTTCAGACGCTTTGTCATGTCAGCTACTAATCACCCAAATGTTCACAGCTGATTGAGTGTAAACAGAGCCTCTCTTATATCTGCCACTGCTAAGGCGCATGTGACACAGTACCCAATTGTGCTGCACCTCTAGGAACCAAACGTGTCTTTCATGTAGCAATGCCTTGTCCATGCTCATTGCTTTCTTGTATTCCGTTTAGTGAACATAACACCTCAGATGTCCTGCTTATGGACATCCGGATTCCAAATTTATGCTGTGTGAATTTTTAGCCCCTTTTAATAACCACCTGTTTCTTTGTTATTCACAGTCTAGAATGTCACAGAGGCTCTAAAAAGTTCCCTTCAGTGGAGAATGAGTCCCTCCTACTAAATTTCTGTTCTTGTCTTCCTGTCAACTACATAAGTCTTCAGACTTTTTTTCCTTGCTCAAAAAGTTGCATTTTGCACAGAAGTTCTGTAAAGATGTAAGCTTTCCCAGAATCTGTTGAGTTACAGGTTGGAACGACTTTGAATGTGAGTATCACTTTGGATAGAATGAATGCCTTTGCAAAATAGACACAGACCTTCTCTTTCCAAACACTTTTGGGCTTTGCTAAACTGTTCTGGATTGGGTTTCTCATTTGGCACAGAGGTCTTGCCCATTTACTGGATTTATTACTAATTATTTACCTTTGGGCTACAGTATGCAATATTTAAAATATCATATATATACATTTAAAATTTTATTGCTTGTGGGTTATTGCACGAAAACAACATTGATTCTTACATGTTGATCTTCTTTCCAGAAATTCTTGCTAAATTTACTTATTAATATTAATATTTATCTGTAGATTTGGGGAAGGTTTTGTATCTTTACAACCATCTGGCTCTACATATTGATGTCTTTTGTACTTCCTCCTAAATCTTTTAGCATTCCCCTTTATCATGTTCTTTTTTTGCCACATGATGAATAGCAGTGGTGGCAGAAGATCCTTATCTTCTTTCCTTGCTCAGGAAGAAGTTTTTAAATGCTTATCATTGAACACTGGAGTCATTTGGAAGACACTATTCATTAAGTCAGTGAACTGTCCTTGCCAAAGACTTTTAGGAGGGTGTCACGTGTGTGTCCTGCAGCTACTGTTCTTTGGGAACATAGTGAGCTGACCAGGTTGACTGGTGCATAGTTAAAAATATGCAGTCAGCCCTTTCCCCACCCCGCTCCGCCGGTCCCCGCACGCGGTCCAGCTGGGCCTTCACCCTCCACCTAGGTAAGCTCCGCCCGGGCCGCCCATCAGAACCCCAGGGCAGCCCAAAGGGACCCAGCTCCTAACCCCACCATCCAGCCGGAGCCACGCGAAGGGCCAAGGGACGAGGAGGACCTCCCCCTACGTCCGGGCCCCGCCCCAGCTGCCCTCAGGTTAAATAGCTCCATGCCAACGCCCCATCCTACCTTCCCCACTCCACTCCTGCTGCCGGGACGAGCTTGCAGTCTAGCCGGGCCTCACCCGCGACCTAGATAAGCTCCGTCCTTGCCCACCCACAGAACTCCAGGCCAAATAATTCAGTTTAGTGAAATTGAAAGATCTTAAGAGTTAAAACGACAATGCCAAAGTCAAAGTGCAAATCCATGAGAAGCAACACTCAAGTAAACAAATTTCCCACTGAAGAAATTAATCCCATAATGTTAGACTCCAACCAGAACAAACCCACGGAAAAAGGCCAAGAGAGCCTGACCCAGGATAACGACTTTCAAAATATGATCATTACCATGTTCAATACTATGAAAGAGGAAATCCGGGAGGAATTACATAATCGAATCAATCGCTTTGAAGAGGAACACAACAGACATCTGGAGGAATTGAGAAAAACAGTGCAAGAAACAAAAACTGGCATAGAGCAGTTAAAATAGACTCAAGCAGAGTTTAAAACTGAGCTACAAGACAAGTTATCTTCAACCCAGAACTCCACAGAGAGTCTTATCAACAGAACTAACGAAGCAGAAAACAGAATTTCAGACCTTGAAGATAAAGTGGGAGTACTAACCAGCTCAATGGAAGAGGTTGTTAAAGCCAAAAAGATACTTGAGAGAAATATCCAAGAGATATGGGAAAAAGCCTAACATGCGTATTCATGGAATACCAGAGCAAGAATCTCAAAATACCACCCCTGAGGAAATTTTTCAAACGATCATCAAGGAAAACTTTCCTCATCTAAAAAAAGAGAGGCCCATCCATATACAAGAGGCATTCCGCACCCCAAACAGACATGACCAAAACAGAGGCACACCACAGCAAATAATAGTTAAAACACTCCACATTCAAGATAAAGAACTGGTGCTGAGAGCTTCAAGGGAGAAAAAACAAGTCACTTTTAAAGGTAAACCTATTAAAATAACAAATGACTTCTCAGTCCAAACAGTAAAAGCAAGAAGAGCTTGGAGAGACACACTTCAAGTATTGAATGAGCAAAAATGTCAACCCAGGCTGATTTACCCTGCAAAACTATCAGTCATGATCGAGGGAGAAAGAAAAATCTTCCACCACAAAGACAACTTGAAGGGATACATGTCCACCAAATCAGGCCTTCAAAAAATGCTAGAAATGATACTCAAACATGAAGAAAAAAACAGGCATATCCAGGAGAACAGAAGGCAAGTATAACACCATTAAAAGCGAAACAATATACTTATAAAAACTACTAAACATAATAAATGTATGGAATTAAAAATAGTTTCTCCATTATAACATTAAATGTTAATGGAATTAATTCAACGATCAAGAGACACAGATTACAAACTTGGATTAAAAATCACAATCCATCAATCTGCTGCCTGCAGGAAACCCATCTCACCACAAAAGATAGGCACGCTCTAAAAATAAAAGGCTGGTCAACAATTCTACAAGCAAATGGAAGCAGAAAACAGGCAGGGGTAGCCATTATGCTATCAGACAAAGTGGATTTCAAACCAAAGAAAATTATAAGAGACACGGATGGATACTACATTTTAGTCACAGGTACAATTCACCAGGAAGACTTCACAATACTGAACATATATGCACCCAATACGGGCCCCTCCACATTCATTAAGAAAACCCTACAGCATCTAAAGCAAGAAATCAACCCCCAAATGATAATTCTTGGGGACTTCAACACCGCCCTCTCAACATGGGATAGATCAACAGGTCAAAAGCTTAACAGAGACACTTTGGAACTTAATCAAACCCTTAAACAAATAGACCTTAAAGATCTCTATCAAACTTTTCATCCACATACCAAAGAATAAACATTTTTCTCAGCAGCACACGGAACTTTCTCCAAAGTAGATCACATATTGGGCCACAAAACAAATCTCCACATATACAGTAAAGTTGAAATTCTAGCCTGTGCCCTATCAGACCACCATGGCCTAAAGCTGGACATCCACAACACATCAAACAAGAGAAAATACATTAACTCCTAGAAACTTAACAATACGATGCTGAATGAGAACTGGATTCAGGAAGAAATTAAAAAGGAAATTCAAGATTTCCTGAAAGTGAATGATAACGAAAATACAACTTACCAAAATCTCTGGGACACAATGAAAGCTGTTCTAAGAGGTAAGTTCATAGCTCTTAATGCCTACATCAAAAAAATGGAAACATCAGAAATAAACAACTTAACAATGCAGCTTAAAGCTTTAGAAAAACTAGAGCAATCTTATCCCAAAAGTAGTAGAAGAGAGGAGATTAGCAAAATAAGGGGAGAAATATCTGAAATCGAGATTAAGAAAGCGATAGAAAAAATCAACCAGTCAAAAAGCTGGTTCTTTGAAAAAATCAATAAGATTGATACACCCCAAGCTAAATTAACCAAAAGCAGGAGAGAGAAAATCCAAATTAACAAAATCAGAAATGAACATGGAGTTATCACTACGGATACCCAAGAAATCCAGAGAATTATAACATCATATTTCAAAAACTTATACTCTGTGAAGTTTGACAACACAAAAGAGATGGATGAATTTCTAAGTAAACACAGCTTACCTAAATTGAATCAGGAAGTTGTGAATTATTTAAATAGTCCTATAACATATAAGGAAATTGAGGAAGTAATCTTGAATCTTCCCACCAAAAAATGTCCTGGATCAGATGGATTCAGCACAGAGTTCTACCAGACATTTAAGGAGTTAATAACACCAATACTCCTTAAACTGTTCCATCAAATAGCAAAGGAAGGAACACTACCAAATTCCTTCTATGAAGCTAATATCGTCTTAATCCCAAAACCTAATGAAGACTCACTAAAAAAAGAAAACTATAGGCCGATCTCTCTGATGAACACAGACGCAAAGATTCTCAACAAAGTCTTAGCAAATCGGATTCAAAAACATATCAAAAAAATCATTCACGGGGACCAAGTAGGCTTCATCCCCGGCACACAAGGTTGGTTCAACATACGCAAATCAATAAATGTAATTCATCATGTAAACCAGTCCAAAGTCCAAGACCACATGATACTCTCGATAAATGCAGAAAAAGCTTTTGACAAGATCCAACAGCATTTTATGATCAAAACGCTAGAGACAGTAGGAATGGAAGGAACCTTTATCAATATAATAAAAGCTGTATACAACAAGCCCACAGCAAGGATTTTGCCCAATGGGGAACAATTGGAAGCATTCCCACTTCGATCAGGAACTAGACAAGGCTGTCCACTCTCACCACTTCTATTCAATATTGTACTTGAAGTCTTAGCTGAAGCCATAAGACAAGAAAGGGACATAAGAGGGATTCAAATCGGCAAGGAAGAAGTCAAGCTATCCCTATTTGCAGATGACATGATCTTCTACCTGAGTGATCCCAAAAACTCCACCAGAAAGCTCCTGGAACTAACTGAGAAGTTCAGCAGGGTGGCAGGATACAAAATAAATGTGCAAAAATCAGAGGCCTTCCTATATACCCAGAATGAAAGAAGTGAAAAAGCTTTGAGAGAAACAATCCCATTTACTGTAGCCCCTAAAAAAATGAAATACCTTGGTATAAACCTAACCAAGGAGGTAAAAGACCTTTACAATGAAAACTTTAAAACCCTAAAGAAAGAAATTGCAGAAGACACCAGAAGGTGGAAAGACCTCCCATGTTCCTGGATTGGCAGAATCAACATCATAAAAATGACCATCCTACCAAAGGCAATATACAAATTCAATGCTATACCAATTAAAATCCCAAAGCAATTCTTCAAAGAAGTTCACCAAACAATCTCAAAATTCATATGGCGGCACAAAAGACTCAGGATAGCAAAGACAATCCCGAGTAACAAAAACACTGCTGGAGGTATTACCATACCGAACCTTAGTCTATATTACAAATCCATAGTTATAAAGACAGCCTGGTACTGGCTCCAAAATAGACACACAGATCAATCGATAAGGATTGAAGACCCAGATATAAGCCCACAAAATTACAGCCATTTGATCTTTGACAAAGGGGCCCAAAGAATCCAATGGAAAAAAAACAGCATCTTCAACAAATGGTGCTGGAAAAACTGGATCTCCACATGCAGAAGATTAAAGCTGGACCCGTACTTGTCACCATGTACAAGACTTAATTCCAAATGGATCAAGGACCTTGATTTAAGGCCAGAGACTATAAAAACCAAAGTTGAAAGGATAGGGAACTCCCTCGAGCTGATTGGGCTAGGCCAACATTTCCTAAACAGACATCCAATGGCACAGTCACTGCTACCAACTCTCAACAGTTGGGATCTTGTGAAATTAAAGAGCTTCTGTTCAGATAAAGAGATTGTAACAAGAGCTCAAAGGCAACCCACAGAATGGGAGAAAATCTTCACTAACCACATATCTGATAGAGCTCTACTATCCAGAGTGCACAAAGAACTTAGAAAACTAAACATCAAGGAAACCAATGGCCCAATTAAAAAATGGGCCCTGGAACTTAAAAGAAATTTTACCAGGGATGAAATTAAAATGTCTAACAAATATCTTAAAAAATGCTCCACTTCTTTAGCCATCAGGGAAATGCAAATCAAAACTTCCCTGAGATATCATCTCACCCCGGTCAGGATGGCAAAAATCCACAATACAAACAACAACAAATGCTGGAGAGAATGTGGAGAGAGGGGAACTCTCCTACATTGCTGGTGGGAGTGCCGGCTCATACAGCCACTCTGGTGAGCCGTCTGGAGATTCTTAAAGAAATTAAAGATTGAAATGCCATATGACCCTGCGATTCCACTTTTGGGTATAACCCCCCATACAGCAGAGGTTCACCTCGATAGCACAAGCACGACCATGTTCATAGCAGCACTGTTTACAATAGCAAAGACATGGAATCAACCCAAATGTCCAACAGTTGATGAGTGGATAAGGAAAAGGTGGTACATCTATACAATGGAGTACTACTCAGACTTCAAAAATGATGAATTACTGGAATTTGCCGGGAAATGGATGTCATTAGAAACAATTATATTAAGTGAAGTATCCCAGACCTAGAAAATTAAGCGCCGTATGTACTCCTTAATAGGTGGCTCCTAGTACCAAACCCACCCAGCCTATATTGAGACACTCATAGGTAAATCTATGTATTACCTACAGTAATTGCAAGGATTATGAGCAGGAGGGATGGGGTTGGAGGCCCACACCAGAAACAAGGAGAGAAGTGACAATGTTACAGTAGAGAAAATAGGCCTCCATCAAGGACTGCAAGAAAGTAATGTGACACCTAGTTAAGTTCACAATTTGTTCCTGATCATTTACAACTAAGGGGGTATGAACTCACCAGAAGGGGAGGGCACATAGTCCGGCCTATTAAAAAGTAACCATTTTGCAAATGGGTGATTGACCCCTCCCATTGCCAAATGCCATATGACCCTGCAATTCCACTTTTGGGTATAAGTATTACATCTACCCTTGAATGTGCTCTTATAATAAGACTCCAGTTTAACAGCTTTCTGTCTCTGGCGGGGGTGACACAGTGTCCATCACAATGGAGTGAAGGGCATTGCAGGAGCAACAAAACTGCAAAAGAAAATCAACAAACCACTATCCAGAACTTCAGAGACTCTATATCAACCACCTAGAACTAGGCCAGACTAATCTCTCCCTATCCTGAAGCTCAGGGACATTTGCAGAAGAGGGGGCAGTAAGAGTGTAAGAGCAAAAGGATGGGAGGAGCAATGATTTGCAAGATACTCCACACGAGTTAGGGCCGAAGCAATCATAATTGGACATTGCATGCGTGGCGCAATGTCCAACACACTATTGACCTCACAAAGTCTAGCATGTGCTAAAGGCACCAAGATCCTTGGAGGCAAGGGATTGACAGCCACAGTAGTGTTCCTATGCTTAAGGGGAACACAGGAAAGATTTCAGGGAAATGCCACTGGGTCCTTGTACGTCATCGGAGAGGAGGCCCAGAGGAGAGTCAGACATGCACAAAAAAGGACTCTGGGAATTGGGGCGGGAGGCACGGGGGGGGGGGGGATGGGGCGGGAGGGTGAGGGGCGGGAGAGCAGGGGGTTGGGGGGGGGAGGAGGAGGGAGGGAGGGAACTGGTGTACCTATTAAGTTTGTATGAGCTGAAATAATAATAAAAAATGTATATAAAAAAATAATCCAGGAAAAAAAATATGCAGTCAGGCTGGAGAGGTTGCTCAGGGGTTAAGGCTCTGCCTGGAAAGCAGAAGGTCCTGAGTTTGGATCCCATGTCCCACACAAAACCCCACACGGATATAGCGGGGCCTACACTTCTGGTGGACAGAGCCTGTGAAATCCCAGAGCCAAGCAAAAAGGAGGTAAATTCCTGGACGTCACTCTTGGCCTTTCACAAGGACACACAGTGCTCTCTAACACCCCTCCCCCGCCCACGCACTTAAAGTTTTTTTTAACCAAAATATTGCAGTCTTCGACATCAGCATTATGATGGATGCAATAAGTTATGTTACTTCTAAATATTCCCCAACTTGCTTTCATCCTGCTTTACATGCAATTCTTGCTTCTTTTTTCATGAGAGGCTATTTTGTAATTTCATTCTGCACTTTTCTTATCCTCTGAGAGATTTTTGAAAGATTGGCCTTCTTGCTGTTTCACGTTTTGTAAGAATCGTGAGTGAAACTTCCTGGCATATGTCTTTTCCTCCCATCTCTATTGAGTATGATGAGCAAATGAAAGGTGACTCTATTTACTGCACAATGTGATGTTCTTATACACACGTACGTTATGCAGTGATTATGCATCAAGCTAATCAATATGCCAGTCACTTCTCAAAAGTATCTTTGTTCCTATGTGGTGAGACAACAAGGTGTAATCTTGTCAGTGCTTCCTTAGTGTCTCATTTACCGTAGTCATCAAATTGCATCACTGGTCTCCATGACTTGTTCATTATATAACAAAACATTCTATTCTTTGATCAACATCTCTGTTTTCCCACTCACAGGGCCTGTCACCAGCTGTCATACTGTTTCTCTGAGTATTCTTCAGATCTCATCTATGTAGGGCTGAAAACGTGATTCAGTGATGGAGTTTTTGCCTAATGTGCACACACACTGGCTCTGGATTCCATCTCCAGCACTGAAGAAAAAAAAAAAGATTCCATGTATCTAGGAGAAGTGGGACATTCGTCTTTCTTGGTTTGGGTCTTTGATTTTAATGGTGTCTCAGGTGTTTTAATTGTAGGAAAGTTTTGAGAGTTAATTCAGTCTCTTTAAGAATATTCAGACATTTTCAGTTATTTAAGAACATGCAAACATTTTCATTCTTTCTAAGTCATTAACACAGTTGTATTTTTCAATGAATGAATATGTTTATTTCCTTCCAAAAGGTATCTTTTTTTCTTCCTTATCATTGGAATCTGTAAGATTGTGTTTTTTGTTGATGTTTCCTTTTTTTAATTTCTGGAAAATGATACCTATTTATTTTTTTTAAAAAGATTGTCTCACTAGAGTTTATTTATTTATTATTCATTTAAGAAATCTTTCAATTGGCTCCAATGGTTTTCTACACTCTGTTCATTTACTATTTGGCTCATTCCTTCTCTTTCATGTATTACTTCTTCCTTTAACTGTTTCCAGAAGTTGCTTAATGTTCTTTCTAGGTTTTTCAAATTAGAATATAGGTTATTCATTTTTAATATTCTATTACTACATTTTAAGTGTACCTTTCAAAATTCTACATTCTCTACCTTATATGTCTAGCACAAATTTTGCTACTGATATATTTGTCTTCAGGTAAAATATTTTTTAGTTTCAATTTTGAATCCTGCTTAAAACAGTTGCTATTTGAAAGCTTATTCTGTACTCTTCGAACAGCTAGAGAGAATACATTTGTCATTTTATTATCTATGTACTTAATTAAAATATAAGAAAAGAATATAAAATTGTCTAAATATTTTCAATGATAATTCATGGCAATGAATACTAATTCATCAGTTATAATATGCATTTTTATATTTATAAATTTATAGCTTACACTTATTTACTTATACTAATTGAGCAATAATTTATTGATTTTGCCAATTTATTATTGCTAACTTGTTATTTTGTTGGCTATACATTACACAAATGTTTTATTTTAGCACTTCTAATTGTAATATTTTGTTTTTTATGACTAGACCATATCTGTTAACAAAGCCCTGTCTTTCTTACCTTTCTGTTCTGTAATTGATGAGATGTACTAGACGCACTCACTTAGCGTTTTCAGATTACCTCCATTCCTTTTCACTTTCATTTCTGTTTTCTTCAAGTTCCTTTATTTCACATTTCACTTTATGTCCTGTGTTCTTTGTTCTTATAATTTATGATATATATCAAAATTTAATTTTTGCATAGGTGCTTAGAATTGCTTTTTCCTGTTTATCATAGCATCCTTCTTGTTTTTCTATTATTCACACCTTATCCTTAAATTCTCTGCTTCCCTTTGTAGGAATATCCACTAACAGTGTATATTTGAATGGTGATCATTCCATGAAGATATTTTGGGAGGTTCTGTGGATCTTTAAGTCATATGGGTAGGTGGCAGGACCTCAAAGAAGTAGAGTCCTTGGAGCAGATTGTAGGACTCTAATTAGGACTCTGATCTGCTTCCTGGATCACTGCATGAGCATCTGCAACACACACTCTGGTCAAAGATCCAAACACATGAGGTTACCACACTGTAGACTTGACTATAATAACTGTGGGCCATTTAATTCATACGTAGTCTGTTCCACTGGTAGAGAGCTGACTTCCACAGTCGACTATACTTAGCATTTTATATTGACATACCTTTTCCTTCTGTTACTGATGATGTGGTACATCTGTCCTTTCTAGGTTTTTTTTTTTACTTTCCAACTTTTGTACATTTCTCCAACAAGCAAATACAGACTTTTGTATTCACTTTTGGAATTAGTCATATTTGAGTAATTGAGGTGGTTTAGAAGGTAAAACACACATTCACAATCCTGGCAGACTCAGTTTGCTTCCCAGGAAGCACACACGATGGGAGGAAAGAACTGAATTTTCTGAAAGTTGCTCTCTGACCTGCATATGTGTATTTGTATTTTATGACTAGACCATATCTGTTAACAAAGCCCTGTCTTTCTTACCTTTTTGTTCTGTAATCTGATGAGATGTACTAGACGCACTCACTTAGAGTTTTCAGCTTACCTCCATTCCTTTTCACTTTCATTTCTGTTTTCTTCAAGTTCCTTTATTTCACATTTCACCATGGCATATGTGTGCTCTCTCTCTCTCTCTTTCCATATCTATCTATCTCTCTCCTTCTCTCTCAAATTATATACATAATTAGATACACTTGTTTTTACAGTGCAGGTTTGAACTTAGGGACTTGTGTGTGCTAGACAAGTGTTCTGCTACTGAACTATATCCCTAGTCCAGAAGTTTAAATTATGTGTTCATTCAGATGCATATGTGATGTGATGATGTGATGCGATGTGCCCTTCAACGGTGTCTCATTTATGAGATCTAAGTCCCAATGGTCATGTGCGATTCAGTCTCTCTTGTTTAGTTTGAGCACATTTCCCATGAGTATTCCGTCCATTTTTTCCAAATTTTGTTTCTCTCTTGCAAAGAATAAGTTTTTCTGCACACTACTCTGAGGTACTTAATATCACCATTGCATTTCATTTTCTCATGCAGTTATTTACCATAAGACTTACTTTTGTAGTCATTTGGTAAGTTTTGCTCAAAAGACATATCTTTCACTTTAGCAACAAATTTCCCCTAAGAATTCCCATCACATAATTAAGCTGTAAATATCTTCTAAATAACCATGAGTCATTGATGATGTGCATAGAGGGGTGTTCACACGTGGAACTGTTTAGTGAATTAGTATTTAATGCTTGCAGTTTCAAAGCTAAGAAAATGTGTCTCTAATTGATGGTGTAATTTTCACTTAACAATGTGGTTAAGTTCTAGAAGACAACAGTAACAGAAGAAATGAAGAATAATTATAGTTTCTTAAAGTTGTCTTCAGAAACTTTGATGAATATTGATTAAGATTAAGAAAATGGATTGCAGTCCAACTGTAAGAACATAGACAACAATGAAGTATTTTGGATTCAGTTTCACAATAGGATGAGTGAAATGGCCTTGCATTATTATTCAGAACATATTATAAATATTCATGAAGCCATGCTCATATCAATAGGTAATCTAGATGTTCTATGTGGAGGAACAGTCTACTTCAGGCATATTACTCTCTTACTAAGGCAGTAGAGCATGTTGCATATCCAGCATGTGAATGAGCAGAGGGGTATAGTGGGAAACAGTTTACTGGAGAAATAACAGGAATCAGTCATGTTACAATGGAACAGATTACACAAAGTGCAGCTCAGTCAGGTGATCCAACTACATGCTATTATGGTATGAGACCCGGTATGAGAATTGTACTTGTGCTGTGGTCTTCCTTCCTGAAATATATGGATACGATAGAATTATGCAAAAAAAAAAAGGATCAGAAATGTCCCAAGCGAGGGTTTAGTGCAAGAAATCTGACCTCTACTCAAACTGTTCAGCTTGCCCAAAATAGTATATGCAGGAGAAACAATCATCTTCTCATAATGTCTGAAGAGAAGTATCAGCCACACATAAGATGGTGTGTCATGGATGGAATTAGGGGACAGAAAAAAGAACATTAGGTAAGATGGATGCATGACTTTTAGAAACATGGTTTTTGCTCATTCACATTCTATCATAAGGTATAATGCCAACAACATGAGAAAGATGCATAATTATGTTCTACAATGAAGGAAATACTTTTATTTACAAAATACTTGGTATGGACTTGAGGAATTAACTCAGTGGATAGAGTATAGGCATGAATTTAGATTCCCAGAACCCCTTGGCACAGGAACACTTGCTTCTGTAATCCCAGCACCCTTATGGGAAGATGGGAGGTGGAGACAAGAGAATCTCTGAAACCTCACAGACCCACTATCCTGGCATAAAGCAAGTCCTTACAATGGGATGGTTTACTTTCTTGGTGTGGATTATCAAATTAAAAGAGTGGGCCTGAGAACAAGAGATGCTATCTCAAATAAAGTGGAAGGTAAGGTCCAACAACTTGACAAGGTGGTTTGTCCTTCACACTCACATCATGGCGCACACATGCTCCTCCCCATACCGTACACAATTATTAAAACGGCAAAGTCTAATTTCTTCTACCTTTTGAAAGGGAACAGGATTAAACAATGAATATATTGCTCAGTTTTTCCAGTTTTGGCACATGCAGCCAGAAGTAAATAATTGGGCAGTCAGTGACCAGCTCACAGTGACAGTTTCATTAACTATTGACTTAGAATTTTGTTACAATCAGCACCTTTGAGTAAATTACATGTACATGAATTAGACTACACTAAAACAAAACAAAATGTATTCGTATTCTGAACTTAGCATATCGTTTCACTCTATATCCTTTGTATTCTTTGTATTCAGGAAATTTGATAAGACTAATTTATAGTTTGAAGGGAAAATTATTAAACTGTCTTAAATACACAAACATTGAAAATGAAGTTATGACAATACATTATTATGAGTTTAAGAATTATTCTTCTCATCATCTAGCTTTTCATGGTGTGACTTTTGCTGTCTAGAATGTGTGCCATATTTCTTTTAAAAACATTTTATTTGTACAGATATGCATATAATCTGAATTTCAATGAGTAAGGCACCTGATCACAAGAATACATATGTTCTAATAATAAAATATACCATTAAAATGTTTTCTTATTATTTTATTTATTTTTTTAATTTTTTTATTATTATTTATTCAACTGTGTGTCTGTGCGTGTGTCTGTGCGTGTGTCTGTGCGTGTGTAGAACCACGGACGAATTCGTGAACCACCATGGACGCCTCCACCTCCTTCTGCCCCGGGATTCACAGGCTCCGCCCTACCAGGACCAGAAGCGCAGGCCGCCCTCGCTTCCCCCTGGCGTCTATACGTGGGATCTGGGAACCGAACTCAGGACCTTTCGCCTCCAAGGCGAAGGCTTAACCCCTGAGCCACCTCTCCAGCCCTCTTATTATTTTATTAAAACCACCTTTTTTCAGCCAGGTGTGTAGTACATGTCTGCAATCGCAGCACTCAGGAGGATTAGGCAAGAAGAATACTAAGAATATTCTAAGAATATCCGTTAGAAACCAGCCTGAGCTATACAACATAACTCTTTCTCAATAATAAATAAACTAATAAGTAAAACTACATTGCTTTTATTTGCTCAGTCATATGATTTCTGAGATAACAATTTTGTAACAGGATGCTTCAACATCATTGTTCTTAATCTAATCACTTATTTTTAATAATGTCTAGAATACAACTTTCTCTAATTAGGACTTCATTCATTTTCATAATTTTTAAATGCCATTTTAAGACACAGGGGCAGAATCATTTAAGTTTAAACTAAATGCTGGATATTAAAAGCAAAGGTCTGTCATTTTCTCTATATGTGCAAACTGGATGCAGGGGGAGCTTACAGAAATTCTTTATTTCTATTGCTAGGTCCCCAGACACAGTTATGACTCTTTAAACTCTCAAGCCTCCTGTCTTGTGATGGCTTAAAAGGTCATCTAATGAAAGTTCTTTGTAATGGGAATGACTCAATTGCGCAAACTCCATTCATTGAAAAAAAGTCAATTTACCACTTTTAGTGTAGTGATGTACTTAAGACTTCCCAGACCAGTATCTCTGTGTCTTTTGTGAGACACTCACAGAATAATTTTCTACAGGAGTTTGTGTGTGTGTGTGTGTGTGTGTGTGTGTGTGTGTGTGTGTGTGTGTATACACACGTGTGCGTGTGTGTTTCCCTTTAGAAAAAAATCCTAAAAAAGACTCCCCTGAAAATCCTGGATACAAAGATGTTATGACATGTTATGGTTCCAAGCAATATAATTTAATGTTTTGAGTGAACGCCCAGTGGTGGGTTCTAACCATCAATATTCCTCAAAAAAAAAATTAAAGCAAGTCCTTACAATGGGATGGTTTACTTTCTTGGTGTGGATTATCAAATTAAAAGAGTGGGCCGAGAAATTATGCAGCCTGTAGCAACTTACATCGGAAATAGAAGTAACCCAGATTCAAAAATAACTTACAGGCACATCAGCCATTCAAATAAGGGTGCTACTGAAAAAAAACCTAAAAGTCTTAGTCATATGACTATATTTCAGGGAGGACACTGCAGAGTAAAGCACTGTTTGCAACTACAAGCAGGGCCACACGCTGGTGAGAGGGGGTACGGCCATGAGTCACACGGGGTCTGCAGCCTAGCTCTCCAGATGCAGGCAAGGAAAGAACAAACATTTTCAGACGATCATCATCATCCAGGGAGCATCATCCTTCAGGTCCCACAGTTGCATCCTGAATCAAAAGATATTCTAAATAATACCACAAAAGCATTTATGCATGACTTTTTTTGCCAAAGGGCCTCATTTTTAAGGTCTGGAACCAGGAAAGAAACCAATACATTATATGGTCATTCATAAGACAAGAGAAAGATAAAACTGCCCAAAGAGCTAGAGTTTATAGGACACAAAGCTACTCTCTGGAGCTGTGAGCCCATGTGAGGACCTTGATACAGTAAGTACCATGGCCTTCTGCAAAGACGTTCAGGTGCTAACATGGGAGGAAGTCTGCTTGGGCTAGGAGGGTACAGGGATATAACTGGGATAAGAGCAAATTTGGTGTGACTGTGAATCTGCTTCAGCTTGGAGCCCTGTCGGCAAGTCTGGTTAAAGGGTTTTGGATGCAGCTCAGTGGTAAATGCTTGCCTATCATAAGCAAGGCCCTGAGTTCAATCCCGGCACTGATGAATGAATGAATAAACACATTTAAGCATTCAGGTACTGGTTAATAAGTCACATAGGTGCCCTGAATAGGTTGAAAGGTTCCAGAGAATTGATCTACTGCAGTCTTTCAAGGAACTTTACAAATAGGAAAACAACTAAATCCATCTCAACCCACTTGCACTCTTAGGTAGACTATCAAACCTGAATTATTAGCTATCAGCAGAAGCATACTGTTATTTATAATTGAACCAAGGAGTTACTTAATAAACAGCATAGGTTCACCTATGATCAGTTTCCAGATTTCAGAGCAGTTCTGAAGGAAGAAGGGGAGATGAGCAGCCAGTTGTTTCCCTTCTTTAGCTTTCTGGAAGGGTGCCCAGGGGATCAATCTAAGGGAATGTGGCAGTGACATGGCCCTGAATGTTGCTTCCTGTTTTCAAGGTATTCTTAATGAGCTCTGAGGTTAGAAAATTAGTCTGTGCCTTCCTACAAAGTTTCCAAGTGTATTTATGAGTTATGGATATATTATTTGTGCACATTGACTTGAGTCCTTGCTCACTGGTTATCTCTGTATCTCTGTTTTATCCAAGGATCACAGTACATATGTACACATATTACTTTGTCATTTACAAGTAGTGAATATATCTTATGCTCAGTTTCTTAGGTTTGATGTCACTTGTAATAAATACAGCCTAGCTCCTGTAGACTTGGGTGACTCCAAGCAGATGAAAAAGGGAAGCAATAAAACTAGGGAAGTTTGTAGTGTCAGCAAGCAAGGATGTTTGTATATGAAACAAATCAAGAAATCCATCTACTAGTCATGGGGTTCACAGGAACCAATGGAAAGAGCTCCAATGATCAGACGTGGAATAATTTTGATAGCTAAAATCTAGGGTAGGTTTCCATCAAAATCCAGTATTTTAGATTATCTTTCAGCACATTTCTAGTGATGAAACTTAGTGATTGAATAAATAAGTTATGGTAGAGATTAAATATATTAAATATATATTAAATAATTTCATAACATTTATTCAAACACTCTGACAATCAGGATGTGGAAAATAAGTCCTCACCTTATAGGGCAGGTGTGCATAGTGTGATTCTGTAAAGGAGGACAGTGTTAAGAGGTGCAGAAGGAACCTTTTGGAGAAACATGGAAATACTAACACCAGGTAATCAAAGTTAGCATAGCCAGTATCAAGTCTTGTGGATGCTGAGCACTGCTCATACAATGTAATCAAATGAGGTCAGGGGCAAAGTACCCTTCTCACCTCATCTGGTCACATTATCTGAACAGTGAAGGTAAATCACAAAGGATGGTGTTGAAAATCTATAACTCAGTCTCTGGTTGCGATACCCTTTCTGCTTCCCGATCCATTAACATGTGAATATTCTGCACTTCATGCCATTGCCACATGGATAGGGATGCTCTAACACACCCTCCCATGCTATAATGAACCAACACTCTCAGAAAACATGAACGATACTTTCCCTTTTTCTCTGTTTCTGTCATTTTCTCTGTATGCACAAATTGCATGGGATAGTTTAGACAAATTCATTATTTCTATCTGTTTTTATCACAGAGATGCAAAGGTACTCAATGCATGCTTGATCCTGAACAGAACACTTAGCTGCAAAAGGGCATTCTATAAACACTAAGGAAATCCAAAGACATCCATGTTAATTTGTCAGAAATGGCAAAGGCACTGAAATGCTATTAGATGTCACCACCAATAGAGGTAGTCATGAAGCATATGGAAACTCTTAATATTAACTTTTATTAGCAGTTTTTTGCTTGTATAGCTTTAATTATTATTTATTTATTGATTTGTGTGTGTGTGTGTGTGTGTGTGTGTGTGTGTGTGCACGCGTGCACACTCGTGTGTATGTGATAAGGCACTGTGTGTCCCTGTAGAGGGCCAATCGTGACTTCGAGAATCATCCTGGATTGCTTCTACCTCCTTTTTGCTTGACTCTGGGATTTCCCAGGTTCTGCCCACCAGCACCAGAAGTGCAGACTGCCACCATTTCCGCCTGGCATTTTTACATGGGACCTAGGATCTCAACTCAAGACCTTCTGCTTGCAAGACAGAGTCTTAACCCCTGAGCCATCTCTCCAGCCTCAGCTTTAATTATTTTAAATCAACAATTTTTAAAAGAGATACAAACTGATAGCCCCTTACCCAAGACTCGGTCTTTGCTTTCTTCAAGAAGCTAGGTAGGACAAATTAGGGAAGTATAACTCTCCTTAAAATTGCAAAAGTGGAGTATCTTTTTCCTTTAGTAACAAAAGAGACCACTCTTGTGGTCCAGATTTTCACTGTCCAAAGGCACTTTATTCTTTTTGTTTTGTTTTGTTTATGTCTTTCTGGAGTGTTTTTTTCCCCCACTCATACAAGCTTAACAGGTACACCGGTCCCCTCCTTCCCTCCAACCTCCCACCACCCTGTGCCCCCTCCCCTCCCCCTACCTTCCCATCCCCCACTGCCTCCCCCTCCCATCCCCAGAGCATCCTTTAATGTGCATGCCAAACTCTCCTCTGGGTCCTCCTTCCGATGAGGTGCAAGGACCCAGTGGCATTTCCCAGAACTCTTTCCTGTGTTCCCCTTAAGCATAGGAACACTACTGTGACTGTCAATCCCTTGCCTCCAAGGATCCTAGTGCCTTTAGCAAATGCTAGACTTTGTGGGGTCAATAGTGTGTTGGACATTGCGCAGGTCATGCAAAGTCCAATTATGATTGCTTGGCCCTAACTTGAGGCACTTTATTCTTGAATGAGCTTAGCAGGGAAAGCGGGGACACCCAAGGAGGTAAAGGGGAACACCCCAGAAGCCAGGACAGCTGGCGATTACAAAGGTAGCTGCTAAAGCGAAACTTGGTTTTAAGTCATCTCTGGCTACTTATAAGTACACAGGTCTATCATGAGGATTGTCGTAAAAATATAGCGGGAACGGAGGAGACATATCATCTTTTGTCCACAAACAATGACCACTTAGAAAATTTCAGGTTGTTCTTGTCAATTGCCGACACCACCATTTGCAGAAGCTGTGGCCACCCGAGGCTAAATCCGCCCTGACATGGAATCTCTCTGAGTCAGGGTCTCTGCCCACTGAGCCACTCTGGAGGTAACCCAAGGTCAAGCAGCAGCTGCAGGCAGTGAGTCACCAGGTTTTTACTTACTGAAACAGACTCCTGAGTGGATCATCACTACCACCACCCACCTCCATGTGGCTTAAGCTATCTCTGCTTGTACTATCTGCTCGACTCCTGTCAGGGCCCAGCCTTGGCTAGCACCAGCCTGAACACAAGGTTTTGTTCAGGATGCTGAAAATATTCACAGAGCTTAGAAGACAAGTCCTCCTAAGGGACAATTGTTGGGATAGCCAGAGATCCTGTTGTTTCAATTTAGTGGGTGGGATGGGAAACAGAGATAGAATTTGACACAGAAAGATCAGAATCTTCTAAGATACCTTTTTATACTCCTTATACACATACCTAAAAGTCATTCTACTCTTTCCTGGACAGCAGTGTCCAGACTCCACTAGGTATCACTGTTCATGTGTCCTGAGGAACGTGTTCTTCAAGCATTCCAAGCACAGCTGATCAGGCTGCGTTTACAGGCTCAGCAGGCCCTTCCCTTCCAATAACAAGTGACCACTCCGCAGATGCACTGTCTACACGATTCACCCAGATGATCAGCTCTCACATCAGTCCTTACTACCACACTGAGGATGTCTGGCTCTCTAAGTGGCTATGAGAGTACTTCAGGTCCCTACCATGGCCCCTCAACCATTCCTTCTCTCTCTGGGATGTACACATATTCTTGGTACCATTTTGAGCACCATCACTGGTTCTGCTGAAGTGGACAGCTGCCATAGATGAATGGAGCAAGAATCTTCAGGGGGCATACCTTCCATGACTTGCAGCATGGGGAACTATTGACCAAAGCTGTTCCTGTTTTCTGATTATCTGCTTGTAAGGGGATTGTGTGTGTGTGTGTGTGTGTGTGTGTACATGTGCATGCATATGTGTGTGTTTATGTGTGTTCATATGTACTTGTTTGCATGATACATGTGTATGGGTGTGTGTAGGCATGTATATGCACACAAGTGTGTACTGTTTTCTTAGTGTATTGAATCAGTAAGAGGGGTAAAACAATTGCATAGAATAATACAGAGACAACTGAGAAATATGTGTATTTACTAAAGTACATTTCATATCATCGTGTTCTTAGATATTTCTCTCTAGCTAAATAGATGCCATAAAATCAGGATTCATTCTTCCATTTATGTTGCCTTCTAAATATATCTTTAAACACCCTCTTCTTTCTTCTTTGTGCTGTTTGTCCTGTATGTCTGAGATATGACTTCCTCCTGTGTGTTCTCACCATTCTCCCTTCCTCCCAGGTCACCTTTCCTAGTGGCCACCTAGATCGCAGTCTGAAAGCGATGGTGCTGCTTGAGCTCTGAAGTGGAGCTCTATCTCCTTCAGCAAAATGCTCCCGTGCCTCAGCGTGGCCAGAGCATGTTCATGATGCGATGCGCCTTACTTTATCTCCAGGCACTGCCTTTATCCCACTACCAAACACATCTCCTTGCAGACATGTGGTGAGTTTGAAGTTGTCTGAACAAACCATGGACCTGTCAATCAATGTGGGATTAGTGAAATCTTCAATCCTTCTTATTCATCATCCTCCTCCCACTAACTCTCATATGCTTTGATACGGTACTCCAGTCTGAACCAGAGCTGGCCTGGAATTGACCAGCCAACAGGAAGAAGCGCTTTCTGCCTTCTCACCATGGCCTGCCTCAGTTACTGTGGGCCGGTGCACTCATCACCGGTACTTCCTGCCACCAACAATCCTCCTGGCCTCCATATACCTGCGACCACTCTATTGATGAGTGAGTGAAAAGAAATAAATTAGCTGATGAATCACACGAGATTTCTCCTTATTTTCTTGGATTTCAACACTCCACTTTTTACAGTCAAAAAATCATAGGAGGGCAAAGTGGAAGTCCAAGGCGGGAGAACTGAAGGTTTAAATCAGTATGGGTCACCTACAGAGAGAGGCTTTGTCTGAAAACAAAACTAAAAGGCTTCTTTAACTTCTCTTTCAGGATAATCCATCCTGCTTTTATGAAGAGAGCTACATTATTAAATAAGAATATCTATCTATTAACCTAAGTTCATTGTATGGTGGATGTATAGTCTCATAATCTTCGTGAAGAAAGAATTTGAAAATTTCCCATAGTATTGTTAAGGAATGTGCCTCCAAGAATTATTGAATCTAAGCTCAGAAGGACTGGTGAGAGAACAGCTGTATGTTGTTCCAGCTATGAGGAGCCAGATGTTTCTTTCCATTTCATAGAATATGAACTTTGGTTATTATAGAAGAGAATCCAGAATATCACAGTTCTCTGCTTACAAGGTGCCTGTGATTGAACAAAGAATATCATCCTGGCACCTGACCAGCCTGCTACCCAGAGATAACATTTAGAAAAGTTCACACGGGTCCTTCAAGAGAAATGTATGCAGCAGGACCTGTGGAAATGGAGGGGGAACGACTGAGTAGCTCTCCATCAGTCTGCACACACATCTCCTGTGTAGTCAGGAGGCCTAGAGGTCTGAGCTGTGCTTGGAGTTACTAGTACAGTGTTGTCAATGATAGGACTGAGATTCCAGGTGATTTTTATAATTTAACTAAGTTATTTAGTCTCTCATAGTCCTTTGTTGTCTAACATACAAAACAGGAACAGTATGATCATTTCTGTTAAGGATAAACAAATCAGGTGAAATAGGTATTTAGAACAATACCTACGTAGGCACTGTGTAAGTAGATAAGGTTTAGGTTGTCCTGACTTTTAGATAATGACATTTATGGTAGGTGAACCCGTCATCTCTGCTACTTTCCACTTACCAGAATCATTACAGGGCTATGTAAATCTGGGATAGTTATCAAGCATTGATTCTTTCCAAACTGCTGCTGTAAATTATAAAGGTAAAAATAATGCCGCTAGTGGTCAGGGTCTGGGATGGTTGTTTCAGGGTCATAGATTCTTAATCAAAGACTTGAAAATAAGGAATAAGGACTGATACAAATGGCAAACTAGTGAGAACACTTCAGTAAAAGCAAAGCAACAGTGCAGAACAGAATACTATGCCAGAAGAGCAGGAAGCAGCAGTGAGAAACTACTCCAGGTCCCAGTTATTGTTTGGGACTTCTTTTGTCACAGAGGGCTCAAGGGAAGAAGGAGTTGGGTTATTAGGGGTGTAATTTGGATAGTTCTGTATTTTGATTGATAGATTAAGTTAGATAATTATACAATCGTTTCTCTATAACACATGTCCTTTCCCATCATGAGTCTTATTTTAATCATATGCACACTCAATTATATATAGGCATAAGTTGCTAGATGGGAAAATAAATAAAAGCGAACTTAGAATACACAGATTGCCTTACTGCACAAGCACCCCGAATTAGTTCCCACTCTTGTATATGGACATAAGCTGATAGACAATAGCTGAGTTTGGTGGTATTTAATGAAGGGGGAATGGTTATACCATTGTTCAGAGAAGGAAGTACACCTCTCTTGATGAAGGTCCTAGGTTGCTAAATATTTGGTAGGTACACAGTTTGGAGTTGAGCATATGTGTGCATATTTTATAAAGGTCAAGAGCCCTGCCAAGTAAAATATTAGAACATGTGTACATAGCCCAAGTCAAGTGGAGTCCCAGATTATTCAGTAATTCCCTATACTTGCTTATTTATTTTACTTTATTTGCTGTGTGTGTGTGTGTGTGAGAGAGAGAGAGAGAAAGAGACAGAGAGAGAGAGAGAGAGAGAGAGAGAGATAGAGAGAGAGAGATAGAATTACTGTATGTGCTTGTGGAGGCCCAGCAGTGACTTGGGGAATCATCCTGCATTATTCTACCTCCTTTTCACAGTTAGGCATAGATGTCAACTTGACAGTTGAGAGTTTGTGATCTGGGCACATTTTTAGTGAATTAGTAGTTGAACTAAGCCCAGAGCAAACTTGAAGGAGATTGTCTAGCTGATGGGGAAGGCCCAGTCTATGGTGGGTGGGACTAGGCCCTGAACAGGTGAATAAAATACTTAGAGCTGGTTGAGGAAGTCGGCCTCCCTCCGTATATTTGGCCACACATGCTGGTCTAGCAAGTAAGGATTGTCTCTCTCTCAGCCATTATGTGGTGATGGTGTGGCCAGTTCCCTCAGCCCTGGTGTTGGTGCATGCTTTCCCATCAAGCTGGACTAAGAAGTGTAACCAGAGAAAGAAAGAAGAAAAAAAAAAGACCCTTGTTCTCTTAAGCCATTTGATGGTCATTTATAAGCAACCATGCAGACAAACTGCAACACTCCTTTTTGCTTTGCTCTAGGGTTTCCCAGACTTTGCCTTCCCGGCCCACAAATGCAGGCCTCTGTCATTTCTGCTTTGTGTTTTTACAATGGATCTAGGATCTAAACTTGAGCCTTTCTGCTTGCAAAGCAGAGGCTTAACTCCTGAGAGATCTCTCCAGCTTTACTTGCCTGTTTCAATGACATCGACATCATTCCAGAATATGAAAAGAAACTGACTGAATCTATTGATAAGTATATTAGCAACATTGCAAAGGAAACATAAAGTATTTAAAAGAAAAGGGCAATGACTTTTCATTGAGGACTCCTCAATGAAAGATTGGAGCTGAAAAGTGCTGCTTGAATTTTCTTTGAGAGTCCCTTTATATTTACTACAGACAGGACAGAGACAGACCAGAAATCATTGCATTCAAGTCCATCTTGAAGAACCTCTGAGTTTAACTGGGGTTACTTAGAAGAGAATGGGGGTAGGGATGGCTTACAGAAGTATGGGCAACTTGTAGGCAGATATACCACCAACAGGATTTCTTTTCCTGGTAGTGATTAACTGCCTGTATAACAGGGAGCCCTTTCTTCATCTCATGAGGGAATGTTAATGGTCTCAATTTTGTGAGGGTCTCTTTGTAATGACAGCTATTCTGATTTCAAAAGGATAGAGTTCTAGGACAAAGGTGTGTGTTGGGTACATGATAGACTTAGTGGTGACAGACTATTCTTTTATTACCTCTCTGTGGCAAATGGTAGACAGGTCAATATCCTTTAGGTATAATGAGAAAGAGCAGCTTGTGCACATTTAGAAAGTGGACTAGGTAGCAATGTTAGAGCACTCATGAACAGCCCCCAGAGTTATGGTTCTGCAAACTTTCACATTATCATAGTACTCAGGCTCATTCTTGGCCAGGGAGAAGACAGCCCATCCCTCATGCTGATGCAGAGAGAACTTCCCTTATCAGAAATCACCCCTGTGGTTTAGACTGGAGCAAAACAGACCTATGTCCCTCATTATCTTATACAAGCTTTTTACGATGTTTTTCCAATCTCTGCTTCAGCGGTCACCTTCTTTTATAACCTCACTTATTCCCACCTTCAGTTTCAGTAACATGGAATGGCCTTTCCCAGAAATCTCTCTTTGATCAGACTGTGTGTCTGCCTACCCTGCTGTTTGCCTGGGCGTCTTATTCTTTGCTTTTGTTCCTTCCTCTGAGTGTACACGTAGCAAGGAAGCACTAACTGTGAACCAGAAAGGGTGCTTTCAGCAGGCACCCAGTGCTTTGATCTTAGCCTTCCTGGCCTCCAGAACGATAGTTAGAAAACCACTGTAGTTTCAAAGATATTTGGTTTATATAATTTTATTATAGTGACTTTGGTGGACTAAGATATGTGTGCATTTTCACATTTTGCTCTACCTTACCTTTTATAAATATGCATTGGTCCGGCTTCTTCTGTTTTCACTGCTATGGTTTCAGTGATGTATGATCAGCCATGATCTAAAAATATTGACTGGGAAATTCCACAAACAAACCATTGGAATGAGCAAGATGAAGTTTCATTCTCTTGTGCATTGTTCTGCCTAACATGCAGGCAGGTATTGGTCCAGAGAGGCCCAGCCATCTCAAGACTCTGGCATAAGTATTGCATTGTGCAAGAGTTGACATAGTTTTGGATATGTGCTGACAATGGCTTGTTCATGATCAAACCTCATCTGGGCTTCTGTACTGTTTACATGCTTTCTCTTCTACCCTGAACTCTGACTGTTTCATATTGCTGGCGAACTTCTCTTGGAGAGTTTGTACTGCCTTTATTCCTATTTCCTCACACGTAGCTCTACCTGATACTTCACCCACATAACTCTAGGCATGACCCTTCGTGACTTCGCACCTCAATGTGACCGCCACAATACGTTGCTAACCTGTTATGACATGCTTTGTTACTTACCTGTTTATATATCTCTCCCTCAAGTAAGCTATGTGGCAAAACTTTGTTTATTTTGCTTGGTATTATTTATCCATCACTTACTTATAGCTTACTCAGGTGACTTATTATACACATTTGTTGCAAAATTATGTCAGCTATATGCATACACATAGACATGTATTGTTAAAGGAAAGATGCATTCCATAAGTGACAAAGAATAATAGTAAATGTCCAATATTGTTGTCATCATTCAAATTTTTCTTTAACTATCAAAGAAACACACAAGCAAATAAACTAACAGGTGTATATAGTGACAAGAAAAAACCACACAGCGGGTTTTGCTATTGTTGTCAATGATATAAATTCCTAAAAAGAATATAAACAAAGTATTATGTTGATATTAGGAGTCAGCAATAACTAGATTTATAAAAGTATACAAATCAATTGGGTTGCCAAAAAACTAACAATTAGATGTTCAAACAGTGTTTCAAAATATGGGATTTGTACATTAAATTAACAAAAAGTTATTAAGCAACAAACTTAAGGAAGAACTAGAGTTTCCATGTGAAGAGAATCATAACCAGGCCTAGGCAAAAAAATAAAATTAAATAAAGCACTAGAAGAAAGATAACAATTCCAACAGGAAGAACCTAATAATATTTTAAGCTTGTCAGTTCTCTAAAAGCAAATATTTATTTCATTTGTTTCCAAATAAATACCCAGCAAATAAGTTTTGGACAATGACAAAGGCTTGTATAAATGTTTGTGAATAAAAATTCTGAGTAAAAGGCGATAATAGGATAAGTACATATCAATATGTGTTGCTCAATATTAAATAGAATTAGTTATGCATTATATGGATTTGTGTCACTGTAACAAAATACCTACTTAATAAGGAAAAATATTTATCTTGGATTATAGTTTCAGATCTTGGTGGTTTACTTAGTTTAATATAGTACACCATGGTAGGGAATCACACAATAAAGGACACCTACTTGCATATTGACAGTCAGTAATCAAGAAGGGAGGAATCAGAATCCCCTTCCAAGGCATTCCTCAGTAATCTTATTTCTTCCCACTAAGCACTACCTTCTAAAGGTTGCACTCAGAATGGACACAAGCTCTTGGGACAAAGGTCACTGGGAGAACAATTAAGATTCAAGCTACAGCAGTAAAACATTAGAAATATCTATCTGTGTAGTGTAAGGAATTTAAGGAATTAGATGAAAATGTGGTATGTTGTGTATGTACGTACATATCATTGACTAGGAAAATTTGGTATGTTATGTGTGTATGTTATATATATATCATTGACTAGGAAATGAGAGTACAATGTGGGGCCAGCACAATGGTTCAGTGAGTAAAGGCACCTTTCATGTAAACCCAGCCACCTGAATTCAGCTCCCAGAACCCACATGATGGAGGAACAGAACAGACTCCTACAAGCTGTCCTTTGACCTCCACACATGCTCTGTGGTATGTTGCTCCCCCCTCTCCCGCTCTCTCTCTCTCTCCTCTCTCTTTCATAAATCAATAAATATTTTAAAAAGAGTATGCAATGAACATTCAGTCTCCCTCCCCACCCTGTCACTTAGACGTGTGATTTCCTTCCGTAGAGACACCCACTCTCACCTGCATCTTTGATGCTTCCAGAGCGTCCATGTGCAGCACTGTGCTTGTTTATTATTGTGTGTCTGCAAATTACAGCAAAACACACACACAGATGTGCTCTCCTTCTTTTTCTGTTGCACTTGACACTGCATTTCAGAGGCTGAGCCATATCAGAATAGTTAGCACTAGAAGTACTGATCCCAAGCCAGTAATACTGTTATGAGCAGAGCAACCATTGAAATCAGAGCAGCCAAGCTGAGTAACATTCAGGTCAAGTGTTCTGAGGGATACTGGACTTCACTGGGATCCCAGTGTTCTCCATCAAGATCAGATATAGTGGGGGGATTGTTCCAAGTTCCTCTTCTCATTAAAATGCAGAATCTGATTGGCATAGTCAGTCTATACAAGTCCATGCAGAAAATAACTTATGCATTGGAAAGTGGTGGAATTTTAAGCATTTTGAGAAAATTTTTTACCTAATATATGATTTTGTGCTACTTTGTGCAGTAGAAAGAAACATATTGTCTATAAAGAAACCATGACTGTGACATGACTCAATTGACATGCCATCCTTATAGTTGGTTAATAGTCAAATATACTCTAGAAGCAACTTTAAAACCCATACATTAAAGAGGATACAGATAGTCCAACATATGTCCAGAGGATAGCAATGCATATGAGTAAGGCACAAGTGATTGCTTCCAAATGACTCACAAGCAAAGTGCTGACAAACCTTGTGAGAGAAACACCGCTTAATACCATTGTCCCATAAGACTGTTATCAGAAGTATGCCTCTCTGAATAGGTCAGAAAGAGAGAAGTAGATAGAGTTGGTAGAGACCTTTCTTTTCTGTCCAGAATGCAAAGCCTCTGGTGTGAAGAACCATCTAAGTTGGTCTAAGCTGACTTGAGAAGTAGTGGAAAGGGAAGATGGAAAGATGTGAGATTGATCTCTGGCTTCTCTTATCCCCTGCTCACAAGAGAAGCCATGAATCACAGCTAAGCTCATGTAAATCACCTGCTTGCAACCCCAGCGACCCAAGTTCATTTTCTGGGAGCCTTCAACATGCAAGAATAGAACTGACATCTCATAGTCGTCCTTTGACTTCCGCCTCTGTGCTTTAGCATGTATGTGCTCTCTCTCTCTCTCTCTCTCTCTCTCTCTCTCTCTCTCTTCCCTCTCTCAATTCTCAGTGAAATAAAAATTTTTAAAACGAGAAATCAAAATCTATATTTTTATGGAAAATAGTAGCACAGTGAGTAGCAAGTGTCTAATTTGGAACAGTTGTGGGTAGGAATACGAGAGGTAACGCTTTCTCGGTTGGATTTCTTGATTTCTAGATCATTTTATTATTAAATATAAGCACACATAACTTCAGCAAAGTGTACATGCGTGCCTGTCTGTGCATGTGCTTGGGCACACACATGGCTCTCACTCCTGCTTTGAGTGATGTTAAATGATTTTCCACATGTGGGTAAGAGTCTGAAAAATGGTCAGCAGACGGGCACCAGTGTATAAGGATGGATTTCTACCCAGAAGCTACATTCTCACAGCATAGAAGAGCCACAGTGCCTGGGGGCTGTTCCATTTCTGGTCATTCCAAGGGGCTGACAGTGGCTCAGCTCTTTCTCTGGACTAGTACCCAAGAGCTTTGCCACAGCATGCGAGTCTCAGATTTCCTCATAAAGAGTTACTGGCACTTACAGAATATTAGAACATGAGTTTTTCGGTTATATAAAGAATTTAAGTATATGTGTATATGTATTTTTATTTGAATGTTTTTCTTACAGTCTGGCATTTTACTTCCAAAGAAATACCACGTTCAATTTTAAAACCCTGCGTCCGTAATAGTGTTAGACCAGGAGAGAATGAGCCCCTCGCAGCTCACAGGAAGCCTCCTCTTCTATGAGTATTTGATGTTTTTTCTCTAGACTTGTTGGTATTGAAAACCGCAGCAAAAGAAATAAATTTTCCTTTTAGCTCCACAAAGCCTTTGCACATCCTCCCCACGGTAGTTAAAAGTGTCAGAACATTGTGTCTTCAAAACCATTTTCCTTAAGCAGTCTTTCTTTTGTATCAAATAAGTCACAAATCAGCCCTTTTCTTTTTACCCTCGGAGGGACAGCTTTCCTCCTGATTGCCAAACTGAAGGTACAGGGGACACAATAACATGCTTTCCGCACAGGCTGTCTTCATGGGTGGAGGGTCCATGATGTTGGGAGGGGCCTGGCCTTTTCCCCTGAGCCTGGAATCCAAGCCCCACCCAAGCAGCAGCCTGGCTCATCTGGTGAGGTTCCTGGGCTAGGGACTTGGCAGCATCACCCATGCAGACATTCAACTCAGAAGACCAAGTCTTGGCTAGGCTTCAAGGAGAGTGAGGTCTTTGTTGTGCTCAGATGGAAACTGGCAGGGTTCTTCCTTAGGTGTTAGAGTTTTAAAGGAATGTGATAGCAGCATTAAATTTACAACGGTTATTTTGTGAAATCTTCGATCCATTGACATAACCCTGTGTCTGGTGCACAATTATTTTTGGATGAGGGATGCACTAGTTTTGTATTACTTTCACATCGTGCCTTTGTGCTTATTTATTTTTCCCCCAGAATTCAGTTTCTAGTTTTTGTTCAGGTTTAACTTCAAGCATTATGAAAGGTCAAACATTGGGTAGATAATTTTCAGATCCCTCCATAGCCTGGAAATTCTCTCTAATATGGATGGTGACATCCATCACCAGAACTAAAACATTTAAGGAATATATACACATATGCATACATGTATACATACACATACATGACTACACACACACTAGCATCATTTCAACTCCAGCTCATTTCCACACATATAAATGAAGAAGGCTCAGATATCATTTTGGGGTGATTTTTGGCAAAGGGAATCTTGTTTTGAGAAATCATAATGGGAGACACGGACTGAGGTTTATCTGTAGAAATTCAAGTTGTTACAGATTGTAATTTCCATGGGTCTTTTGAAGATTCCACCTTGCCTTCATTTCCCCTCCTCCCCCAAGGGAATTTGGTCTTTCTTTCTGAAGCTTCACCTTTCGTGTTATTCCACCTTACATCTGCTTCCAGCTAGGATTACGCCTTGCACTTTGCTGCCACATTTCCAAATAAAATTCACTGTGTCTGAAAATATAGACACGGTTGAATTATGCACACAGTCTGCAGATGATCAAGTGACTCAAACAGATATTGTTATACAGTGGAACCAGCTCTTACTATCAAGCATGCCGTGCTATCCATCACATTGAAAGATTTCTTGCATAAAGTCAATGTGAGCTAGCCACAACAATCTCTTGGGTAATTTTAATATTTGCTGCTACTTAGGAACTTACAACAAGATGTCAGTACATTTTAGAATCTGAGGAAAGGACAAAGGTACAATACCAGCAGTGTCATTTTCAATGTCTCTGGAACGTTTCTGTACATTGATACAAAGGTCTTCCTCAAGCATGTTGCTTTCTCTATGACATCAGATGTAGTGATCCTGAAAGCTTATGGAGGTCAAAGGTCAATTCTCCCAAACCTATAAGAAAAGGTTTGCTAAGCCCTTTCCAAGCTATCCTAGTTTGATATACTTCTCCTCTCCTCTGACTATTAATCCTACAGTTGTTAGTCTCTCAATTTGTCACTGCCAATCTTCTGGGGACATAGCAACCAAATGTCTAAGCTTATTTAAATTATTGGTAAAGTAAGTGTATAAAACTTCTAATAAAAGCCTTTCCCACTGTTTCCAGACTCTGTAATGTCCAGTTTTGCTTCTTATAAATCAGCATACCCCTTTCATTTGGGGTATTACCTTCTTCCTGGCTCACCTCAAGATCAAAGGTTTACAAATTACATTGTGGAATTTTACAGAGATGCTTAGGAGCCACAACACTAAGAAAGGTGAGCTTCTATTTCCTGCCCCTCAACCAACTATACTGTGGACCTGCATGTGATTAGATTTACAAATAAAAAGTTTGTATTGGTTAAACAGGTTGAAAGTCAGTTTTCAATGGGTGGAAAGACTATCACGTGGTTAAATTACATGAAGGTAAGTAAGTGGATTAATTCCACAAGGACAGAAGTGGCTGAGTTGAATTCTTCCATAAGCAGATATATTGACCTTGACCACAATTATAGCTGACATACCACCATCTAAACCCATACAGGCCTGGGAAACTCTGTGATGATGAGCATTTGCAGAGTTTTACCAGTTGGTCTTAAAAATTTGACTTGACTAGTCTTTAGGGATTTTGCTGGATGACTTTTCCCTTAATATTAAAACCCTATGGATTTCAAGGTAAATTTAATCCATATGTTTCTGATTCAATTACTCTTAACTCATTAAGTACTTTTTAAAGCTATTTGAAATTTGAGGAGCCTTTTTCATGAGCCTTAGTAATCCTTTGTTCTTTGAATTAAGAAGGAGAATTCTGCCAAGAGTCAATGGTACTTGAACCTCAATCTGGTGAAGGGGATTCTATGTGTAGCAAAATGCCCAGTGTCCTGTCACAGCCAATGACTCTTAGACTGTCTGCCCCATACTCCTTTCTTCCACATGCTAGATGACACTGGGTAATTTCCTTTACATATTGCTATGACTTTTGCTGGCCAAATAACTATTATTACTATAAAAGGGTAACATCTGTGGGTGCAATACAAGTTCAAGTTATAACTTCTTTGTTAGAAGTACATTACATAAAAATCTGATGTTCTGTGAATAAATATCATTATTTCTCTCTTCTCTGCTTTCTTCTTTCTTATTTTCTTTCTCTCTACTTCTCTTCTCTTTCTTTTTCTCTTTTCTTAGGGTGAGCTAGGGTCTCAATTTATATTCTAAGCTAAACTTTAATTCACCATCCTCTCACTCCTACCTCACTACTCCTTAAATAATGGTAGGCCTGTGTCACCATGCCCAACTATATTTCTCTTCTTTGATTCTTATACAGATTAGAATATGAAAGCAATTGGATTATCACAATCCAATCTAGCATTCAACAGGTGAACAATTAGAATAAAATATTTTGTGTTTTAAGGAAGCAAAATGAAATTGTATTATGTTATTTGCAGAGTTTCTTAGGATTAAACAAATAAGAGTATGCAGAAATAAAAATTTTCTGGTGAGTTTTTTGAAACATTTGGTCCCAAAGAGCCATTTCTGTCTCTTATCGTTCTTCAAGTTTCAGCATTTCATTCCCTGGTTCTAATCTGTAGCTTTTATGTATCATAATGATAGTTAGTGGCAGTAGAACTTTATTTATAGAAATGAACAGCTGCAGACAACTATTTCTCTTAAGTGAAAGAAAGGATCACCTATCAGCTTCAGTGGCCATAAGACTTGAGTCTCAAGATCTACAATGACTCTAGAAAAGGTACAGAATTGTCAAAAATTCACGGTATTCATGTGTGAAACACCAATTTTTAAAAAATTAAAAAAACAAAAAAAGATTTAAAAAGAACACTTGTGTTGTGGCAGAATGGCTCTTTGAGACCCAAGGTGTCAAATAGCTCACCAAAGACCTAACACAACTGCTGGCAATGAGCATCTTTGGACCACATCAGCACACAGACATCTCCAGTAACCACATCATTATCCCACAGTGTATTTGTTTTGGCTTAGGAGGAAGTTAAACCTCTTTTGATGTCCAGTAGGACAGTAGGATGTCCAGTAGGATCCTTAGGTAAGTTCTTGTGTAGACAGAACTATCTCCTGTTCATTGCAGTGACTGAAGTGACTTTCAAGGGAAGCAATAAGTAGAAGGCAACTGCAAAGATCCCTGAATCAAACTCCACAGGTGGGAACCTTTAGTTCCATTTATTCTCACATCAGAATGGAGTGCATAGACAACTCTGATTTGATTCTGTTTGTCCAGTAACAGTTCAAGAAGGCCAACAATTGCATTTTGATGAAGGTCATGATTATTTGCACAGCATAAACATCTGCATACCAAGATTTCAAAGAAAATTCCCCAGTGAAAACTAACCTTAAGGAACCATAAGGGTGTAAAAACATTTTGGGAGAGTATTACAGAAACTCACACCCCATGAAATAAAATAATAATTGCAAAATTCTTCACTTCTTCAATCGAATTCTAATGAAAGAGTTTATATAAGATGGTACAATAGCCAGTAAGTTTTGCCTGCAATGACATGCTTAATTCTTATCTTCAAACTTTATGAACTATGGAAAAAATAGTTCTGAAGATGTTTTAAATTAGTAAAAGTATACTAGACAACAAGAGTTACTTTGAGAAAAAAAAAGTATTCAGCATGTTCTTAAAATTCTAAAATTCTACCAGTACTGTGATTTGTATTGGTCATATAGCGATCTAAAAAAAAAAAAAAATTCACTAAAACTTTTACTTCTATTCGTTAAGCTTGTTCACCCTCAGTCTGTGTTTCCTCGAAATTCATACTGACCAGGTGATGACATTTTGAATGTGGTGCCTTGGGAGTTGACAAGATCATAAGGGCGGAGCCTCTGGAAATAAGGCTGAGAGACAGAGAGCGTTCCCCCATTTCACCACTGAGGCCACAGCAACTCTATGAGCCAGGAAATGAGACCTTACCACGTCCTGAATCTGTCTTGATGTTGAACTGCCAGCCTCCAGAACTGGGAAATCAGTCTGTGCTCCTTATTAGCGACTCTTTTAATAGTATGGTGCTAGAAAATAGATAGCAAACAAGGACAACCAGGGGCATAGACGGTTAGGGAATTACCTGAGGCTGGATGAAGGTCCATTCAGCTTGCAAGAGTAATCTGAGAAAAACAATCACCTGGCCAGGCACGGCATCACCTCTGGACTGCTACATGAACTGTGCAGTCACCTGTAGAATGTTCTCCAGAAACAAACTAAAGTAAAAAAATTTTTTTTTGAAAATAGTATCTGCTTTTCATGTCTGAACAGATAATCTTCATAAATATTGAGTTTTGTTATTTTATTTTCTTCTACATAAATGTGGGGGTTGTTCTGAAGCATTCAAAGCATGTGAGATATTGGAAAAATAAACCCGCAAGGACCTGAGACACAGATGTTTTCTAGGCTGAATGTCTTTTTTTCTTATTCATTCCAGTGAGTTTTAAATTTCTTCCAAATCCATGAGTGCCACTGCTTGCTGGCTGACACAAGCTGGGTCCCGTAGGGATCTGGACCCTCTTGATATAAGATTCCTGGTGGGAAAATGCCATAAGACAATACCACTGATATCTAGGTGGATGCAATTGTCTTCCTCACTTCAAAGTCAACACAGCAAATTAGTACACTGTGACTCTGTATTGCTGGCAAGTGCTCTAATTCACTGCTGACTCAAAGGACTAAGCTTATCTGAAAGAACCAAGATTAAGCTAACTTTATGTTTAGCTCTATGGGTTTTGCATCCTATATGTAAGTTATTGAGGACCAAAAGTGCTTTAGATTTCAAGTTTTGGAATATTTGTATATACAGAGTAAGATAACTTGGGGATGAGATCCAAAGTGCTGTATGTCAAATATACAAAAATACACATAATACGAAATATACACATAGCCTGAAAGTGACTATACAATATTCTTAGTGCATCACCTCTGGACTGCTACATGAACTGTGCAGTCACTGTAGAATGTTTTCATTGTGTTACAAGTGAGCTAAAAAACGTCCAATTTTTGGAATCTAAGTTTTCAGCCATTTTGACTGTGGAGGTTCAACTAGTACATACAATTTCTATTAAATAAGTTCCTTGAAAAAATCCAGTGAAACAAATAAAATCAAATATAAAATATTTATAAAAATGCTATTATCTTTTATCTTTTTCTTTAACATATCATTTTGCTCTTTCTGATTTGTTTTCCTACTTGAACAAATAATGAAGTAATTAACTCCAACAAGTGTCAGAACCAGTCTCATGGACTGATAAAGCCTAGTGAGGAAAGGTACCCAGAGGCTTGAGTTCAATCCCTAGCACCCACATTGTACAAAAAGCTCATACCTGGGAGAATTACATACATAAATTGTTAGGCATATAAATGCTAGTAGCTCAAGTTCCACAGTTCTGGAAGAACTCTGGGAAGTCACAGGTCAAGGTGCATGCAGATTTGGTACATGCTCTGACACTTTCTGATTCACAGATTGTGTCTTTATTCTATTGTCACATGATAGAAAGGCTTCTTTACTGAGGGCATTGATACCATTCATGAGGGCTTTGCTTTTGTGACCTAATTACTTGCTAATAACATCAGCTGGGTGGAATAGAGATGTTTGGGGGAGATCCAAACATTCAAATAAGAGCAGTCCGCAAATATATTTCTGTCCTTTCTGTCCCCACTGCCTTGCATCTACCTCCTCAGATCATGTTGCTGGTCTCTGAACTACTGCAATAGGTTCTGATCTGAATCCCACTTGCTCTGCTTCTACCTTATTCACTTTCCTTTTACTCTTCACCTTTAGATACCATATCCCTTCCATGTGTTTCTTTATGACTAAAGAGGAAAGAACCCACAGGACAGACTATGGACAGGAAAAGGAAGTAACAGTTAATGCTAAAAACACTAAGTATTCTGATTATCTCCTGACCAATAGCACCCTGAGAGACATTTGGATCTTATTAACAGTTTTATCTTTTCTGATTCTGACCTCTTCTATGTCTTGTTCAAGTTATGAGCATTTGGAAAAAGAAGGAATAAGCTGATGTTTAAAATGCTGACACCAGCATAGGAGGATGACTCTAGTTAAATGAGTGAGTAATATGGGTCAAATGATGTGGCACACTGTGAGTTGATACATTTACAGGGTTAAAGAGTTGGGAGCAATTCAGGAGATGTATTATGAGACTGGACACAGCGGTCTTCAGGTTCTTGGTATATGTGTTTTTGCGCACATTCATATGCACACATACGTATGTGCACAAAACAAGACCAGGACAGGGGAAACTAGGTGGAAGGACAGATTGAAACCATAAAAGTTTTGGTACTGCACCAAGAACATGCCATATTTTTTATAAAGCCTCCTCTGGAATCCCTGGAGACATGTTATCCCTTCTCATATTACCTACAATTTCTAGGTCAACCCTCTCCCACTGATCACATGCTCAGAGTGATTGAAGGTAGCTGGTAGTGTGTCAGTGAGAACATTGCTCCAGTAATGTTCTGTGCTTCATTCAGTTCTCCTTGGTTTATTAGGTGGTCAGATGCTTTATGTGTCCCTCTGAGAGTCAAATAATGTCTTTAACCTCTTTGGGAGATATTTGCCACTCAGCATGTCCCTAGATATGGAGGGTTCTTTTAGGCACTAAGCTTTGTTAAGTTGCCTGTGGTATTTGGAAGTCTCAAACTCAGAGGTAACTGACTTTCTCCATATGTGCATAGACATGCCTTGATGTCTACTGAGCTCAGTTGAGAACCATCATGCTCACAGTCTTTGTTGCTTTTGAATGCTGGGGAATGGATGGAAGCACCTGATAGGGGAAATGCTTTTATTCTATGAATAAAGGCTGCTATGGTATTCAGTAGCCAAAGACATATTCTATTGTTAAACTGTCCCACATGGCAGCCTATAGCTGTAACTGGCCACTTAATATTACTCAAAATGAAGTAGAATAAGTGTCTGGAATCCCTATATCTCTCCTCAACTGGGAGGTGTAGATCCAAGAATCTCTGGAAGCTCACAGGTCAGCCAGTCTGGCTTTGTGACAATGATAAAGAAACTTGGTCTCAAACAAGATGGAAAGGTAAGGAACAACAAACAGCACAAGGTTGTTCTTTCACCTCCATATGGGAGCTGTAACAGCTCCCTCCCCAAGCCAAACTCACATAATTTATTGTCTCATTGAACTAATCTATAAAAACATGATTTAAGTGTTCTGTAGGGAATATAGTCTGATAAAATTGTTTTTATTTCTATGTTTGATTGAGAAATATGAAACTAAAAAACAAAGCAATCATTTGATGGTACATGCCTATATCCCAATGGAATAAAATCAATCATTGGGAGGCTGAGACAGGAGAATGGTTGAGGTCGAGGCCATATTGAACTTCAAGGAAAGATCGTCTCAAAACCAAAACAGAAGCCTGGTCATGTTATATACAGTTGATTAAGAAATAAAAGGAACATTTTTTTCTCACGGAATTTCCTTTTAATATTATGTAGCTTTATTTTGGTTTATTATTACTCAGGGTCTCACCACAAAGCCTTGAATCCAGTCATTCTGCCTCAGGCTCCTGAATGTTGAGATTGCAGAGATATATCATCATGTGCATAAAGCGAAATTATGCTTTATAAATATGTTTTATGATAAAAATTCACCCAAAATCACCAACCAATTTTAGAAAGGCTATCGATTTCTAGTGGTTGTCAAACATTAAATATAACAGATAAAAAAATTTGTGTCAAATGAAGCCTAAGCTATTGCCTATATGCCATTGGGATATAGGCACGTACCATCAAATGATTGCTTTGTTTTTTAGTTTCATATTTCTCAATCAAATATGGAAATAAAAACAATTTTATCAGACTATATTCCCTACAGAACACTTAAAGTGTCATATGTTAGGAAACATATGAATGTTGACAACAAAAGTTATAATCTTTCCTTATTTAGTGCACAGTTTATATATATATATATATATATATATATATATATGGAGGAGACTAATGTTTATGAGTAGAAAATGAAGGAAGCAGTCTTGAGGTAGGAATTATATTGATATTATACTTCTGTGAATCAAGGAAGTCATTTACCTCTTGGGGTTTACCAGTGAACAAGCTGGAATATAAACCTTTTATATTGCCTTTTATAACCACAAGGCATGCACTGTGATTTTCCTTGGAATCACACTTTAAGAAATATTGCATTTAAACTCAAAAAAAAAAAAGCAAAGATGAAACACTTTGTTATCATACAGTTTGATTGGTAAGAATTAGAAAAAGAATTCAAGCAAAACCAAATTGTCATAAAAAGTAATTCAGACATAGGAATCATGAGCTACTACTTTGTAAAATTCTGGTTGCTACTTTTTTTAATCTAACAAAGGTTGCTTTATTATGAACTTTTAAATTTTGGATCATAATCTTTCTAGATTGAATATTTCCCTCAGTAGTTCCTGTTAAGCCCTTACCTGTGATAGCTCTTAGGCATTGATCTCTCTGAAGCCAGCACTGAGGTCACTGTACATTGAACTGAATAGCAAAAGTTATACTGCTTTCCTAATTATTTTCTTTTTTTTTTTTGGAAGCAGGAGAAGGTGAAGCTAAAATTTGGCAATAGCTTAGGCTTTGTCAGTGTGAAAACTCTGATTTGTTTTTAAATCAGTAAAATTGAATGATAGCAAAATACAGACATGAAGGAAAAGATGACAAATTGAACATCCACAATATTAAAACTTTTGTTCTATGAAAGATCTTTCAATGAGTCAGAAAAGAAAAGTGGCAGATTAAGAGAAATAAAGAAAGAGCTCTCAAACTCATTAAAGCAAACAATTCAAGTAAAGAATGGACAAAGTTATGGAGAGACATTGCAGCAAAGATGATAGGCAGATGATAAACATTCACTGTACAGATACTAGGTCATGAGAGATATGTAGAACAAACCATAGGGACACCCCTATATACCCATCACACACCTATCAAAATGAAAACACTGCTGGAAGTATCACCATACTTAACTTTATGCTATTGTACAGAGCCATAAGAGTAAAAACAGCATATAATCAACACAAAGCAGACACATCAATCAATGAAATAAAATCAAGGACCTAGATATGGCCTCATACACCAACAGTGATTACCTTTTTAACAAAAGTATCAGTCATAAACCCTGGAGAAACAAGCAACAGCATCTTCAGTGTTTTTTTCAATAAATCTTCAATAAATAGTGCTGAAAAAACTGGATATCTACATGAATAAGAATGAAACTTGACTCTTACCTCCTTCCCTGCATGAAAATCAATTCCACGTGAATCAAAGACCTATGTTAAATCTGACACTTCCTTATTTCTAGAAGAAAGAATAGGAAGTACACTTCAAGAAATAAGTCTCAGTCAGAACTTTCTGAACAGGATCCCATTCACACAATAAATAAGGTCAACGACTAACAAGTGGGACCTCGTGAATTTTAAAAAACTTCAGCTTTGCTAAAGAAATTCTTAATAAGGCAAAAATGGCAAACTATGGAATCCTTTGTTTTTTCAAAGTAAAAGATGAAGAAAACAGTCAAATCAGCAAAATGTATCTTTATGCTTTTACCTGATCCAGAAAAAGTTAGTGGAGCAGAGTCATTAGGAACAACATATGTGCAATGAGGCAGTTGAACTTTACACAAAGCCATGGTGCTAATTCAGCCACTACTAGCACTGTCACCAGCCTGCCTTTCCACGTCACACCTGAAGACACTTGGCAGAGCCGCAAACCACCGCTGCTGACAGCCAACTTGCATTTATGATTTCAGAATCGTTCTGCAAAGTGGAGCATGTTCTTGAAGAACTTGAGCACCTCCCTCCAAATTTTCCCAGTGGGAGAACCCCCAAATGTGAGCGAAGTGGATTAATGAACATGCTAAAACTCTGTTTGAATGTCATCTTTTGGAAGCCACAAAACTATAAGAAAAGTTTTGCATTTTGGAAATTAAAGTATTTTCTTCCATATGGATAAGTACTGAAAGTCCTGAGATTTGATTATAGATGATTTGTTCTGTGAGTCACTTAGTCATTTATCAAGTATTTAGTAGGTATTACATCATTTTACTTACAAACAATGTTGCAGAATTTGAAGAAAAATGTATTTTTTCCCTTCACAGTGCTTCTAATTTAAAGAGAAACATTTCAATTCAAGCAATACATGAAAACACTGACTGCAACATGGGTTGGTTTTCTGGAAGCAACAGGGATGGAAGCCAGGGCCTCTGGAACACTTTATCATAGAATTGACATCCTAATCTGCTGCTTGTTTTAAGTTTAACACTTAGGTGAGTACAAGCGGAGTTATAAGTACAATGCTTTTAATGGGTGAAATGCATTAATAGGTGCAGAAGGATGATCTTTAATTAAAAATATAAATTAATGCTCTTGACAAATGCATAAATCAATCAAAATAACAGATGTACAAATGTTATTTCAAGAAGAAGTGGGAATTTAATCTTTCATTTATGAAAAAAGAAACTGCTGCAATGTGTAGGATTAGTGAACATTTTTTCTTAACCCAGGATTTCTGGGGGCCTCTGGGAATGACAGATAATAGAATGTACAACAACTCCTTTGTATATATGTCATGGTACAAGAGACCATATTCAAGTCAGTTTTTCTACGATGAACTCAAGACTCCTGTGTTAACATACATTATCCTGTTCATTTTGTGGTTATCACTTTCCTTTATTTAAGGAGGATGAGTCAGGGAGAAAGCAGTGAAGGGGACTGGAGTTGATGATGCAACAAGGAGACCCTGGACACTCACACACACCACATTTGGTGCCTAGACAGTAGTGTGACATCTTGTGGCTTCTCACTTGAAAAATACTATGGAAGAAAATGATCTTGACTTGAGACTTCGTGGTTACATTGCTTCCTGTTTGCTAAGTATTCTTGGGCTTATTCTGATGCACAGCCTTCTCATGATAGCAACTGTCTTTCAAGGTAGACAGAACCACGCAGGTCAAACTCCTGCTCAACCAATTAAGTTCACATGCAGAGTCCTGCATACCCAGTGAAGGCAACACCAGGGATCTGGTCATATTATCTGGCCTGAATCATGTCTCTTTTTACAGTAGCATATTTAGCATCTAAATTTTTGAAATAGATTTTTTGATATGCTAATCATTGGTTGGTCATAAGCTAGTCATAACTGGATGTTCTTTGTCCTCCAATCTTCTAAGGATGGAAAAGTTTTTTCCTAATTCTGCCTTTGCATGCACTGCAATGTTCCCTTTAAATATACCCATTTTCCACTCTTTCTTTCCCTGCAGTTTCTTTCTTCTGAAACACAGGAACTGAAGCCTATGTCTCATCTCACAATCAGCTGTCAGACCTCTGAATCTTGCCACTCGAAGGTTTTTAAGGAAACCTGCTGCTGAGTCAAATGTGTTTCTGAATTTCTCTGTCAGTTGGCATATGTCCTCAGACTTACAGCATTCATCCTGGCCTGGCTGGGCTTGGATTGTGTGAATCTGAGGTTCTATTGACCTCATCTCTGAATTATATACACCTCAAAGGTTACTGAGATCCATAACCCATGCCACTCTCACACTTCTCTTTATTACCCCTTTACTCAGGAAAACTCATTAAAATATGTTTGAGTCTTGGTCTAATGCTTATTAATGCTTGAAAGCATTTTCTTCCTGTCACTAAAGTGTGAGGATTCTGAAAGCTGGTGTTTTACTCATGTCTACTCAAAGGTGCTAAATTATGTTCTTAATCTACCCAGGTAAGTATTATCACCTTCTTAAAATTCCAGTCATCTAAACCAATGTTATTCTTATATCAGGGCAGAAACCAAAGAAAGGAATGAATATCTTGAGAGTACATATGAATGAGCTTAACAGTAAGACACATTTTGCTCTTGACAGAATTATTTATTTTAAAAGAATGACTATAAGGATCATGGTCAACCTGTGGATTTGTACTGTATGCACTGTGAGGATGGTTTGAATCAGGGTGATGGAGAAGAATCATAAATGCATGGGATGTACCAGGAACCTGATGAGAGTCAACAGAGAATCCATGCCAAGCTGCCATGGATCTGCATGAAGCTGTCCAAGCTGGCCATTCATCTGATGGTTTTCTTGAGAAGGAAGAACTTTGGCTCTCTGGAGTCCACTTCTGACCCAGGGTAGACAAATGTAGGCAGTCAGTCATGACTGATGTTGCTGGGGCTTAAGTAGTTTCTATACTGCTACATGTCTCCTTGATGCCAGAGAAATCACCCTCCTATTGCTTGTTTTGATCCCAGGGACAGCTTTGGGCTTATGTGAGTAGACTCAAAAATTCCTATTTACTGACAGAGTGCAAATGTCAGCTCAAGCAATTTAAACAGACAGATACATTTTACATATGGCATTTTCTTTTCTGTTTTCTGACCTAATGTGGCCTTTAAGAAATAGGTCATTATCTCATCTTGACTATATTATGATTTTCAAATGGGCGAAGGTTGGTCAGTGATTCTACAGAAAGCTATTGGACACATCTCAAAAAAGGGTTGAGTGTCTGCATTAGAGACAGCCACAGACATCTGTGAGGTGTAGCCGTCTAGGCATTCCTGGGCACAGAAGTTTGGTTGCCTCCCTTTTCTAATTCCAACACTGGGTTTTCACTTGATGCATTTTCTCAATTTCATTAAAAAAAAGTTTATGTGTACGACTTGGGAACCAACTTGTCGTCTTATTAATGGAAAATGCAGAATGGAAGCCAGGAAATATCCAACTGTTTATTCACTCAATTTTCCCCCCAAATCAACTTTTCTGCTATTGCCCACATGGACACATATCAGGAATTCATATAGCAATAAACTTTAAAAGCTCACCTTTCTCTTAAATGCCGTATTTCCATATTCCGCTCATTTTCTAAATGAGATGGCTAGATTAGTGAGTGTAGTGACCACTAATGACCCTGCGATGTTTTCAAGAGGACCCGTCATTCCTACCTGTGACATGTGCCTCACCATCCATTGTAGATCGCTGAGACTGCTTCAAGGAAAGCAAAGACTTTAAAGAAAATTAGAGATAATGGACCTGGGTTGTGAATCAAAACAATTAAAATTTTAATTTAGTAGCTTAGTTGTCATTTCAAAAATTGGGTCTATTTAATTTCTCTTCATGGAAGATATAAAAGTGGCTTCTCTAAATTCCTCCACCTGGAGGGTCTAGAGATAAAGAAAGAAGACTGACAGTGAGTCCTTACACCTCATTAGGGTGGGGGACTCAGGGAGGTTTGGCATTCACACAGAGGGATGCTCCAGGGGAGGAGGAGGGAAGGGGGAAGCACTGGAAGAAGGGAGGGAGTGGGGTGAAAGGAAGGGAAAGAGGGTAGTGCAAGGGGGGACTGGGGAGGGGTGGAGGGAGGGAGAGGACCGAGGTATCTATTGAAATAATTTTTATTAATTTATAATAAATTTTTTTAAAAATAATATCATCCACTAATATGTCACAAATTGATCTTTATAGAATAAAATTATATATGAAATAAAAAAGAAAAGAAAGAAGACTGAGCATGTGGGAGGTTTGCAGCAGGAGCCACAGTGAGGAGATGGAGTGCCTTTATGGATAACTGGGTGAGTGCTGGAGTTACACTGCGCTGCCCAGTATAAAATTGGCTCTGAGTTGAGATGTTCTATTTTATTTCTTAAAAGAACACAGATATTTAATTTTATTAAATATTTAGCACATTGATATTGTAATATGTTTACTACTTGCCACTTTTTGAAATTCTGGGAAAATTTCACAATGGGTTATCACTTTGCAAAGACCTTTTCATTTCTTCCTGTTTTATATCTTATTCTCATATTCCTCCCTTGGTGCCCCGTGCTGTACTTCTAGGTTTTCTACTATTGCACGTCTTCTCTCCACTAGAATTTTAGAACTCATACCAAGTTCAAATCAGAACCCAAGGCCTTAAATCAGAAAATGAAAGGAAGCCTGTTGGTTCATTCCTTCAGAGCTGTGGCCCATCTGCAATCAGATATTTGCGAGAAACAATCCTGAGACTCTTACTTCTTGTTTTAATTGAATTTTCCATGTCTGTCTTTTGAGGTAAAGTTTCCCACACAAAGAGAACAGAGCTTAGTTCAGGGAGAGATGAACTGGGTTTAAGAATATGTGTACTCAGGAATTTTCCTGTGAGAGGAAAGAGACTTTTGCCTTCTGAAAGATCTGATGATATTTGAATTGTCGAATTCTTCATTATCTCTAACAAGACAAAGGCTACAAAGAATTTACAGATCTTCCTAGGCAAAGTTTGGGAGCCCTTGGCACAGGAGAGGGACCAAGAAACTTTTCCTTGGACTAGGGAATCCCCAAATGAAGTTGGCACTATTACTAGTAAGACGTATGTTTTCTGAACAATGCTCCTTCTAATAAGGACCACACCTAGAAAGAGAAATAAAAAGAATCTTATTTAAATGACTTCTATCTCTGCATGATTTGAGATACTTTGACAGATCTATATTTCCTTTGAAAATGACTAAAAATAATTCAATCAGAAAAGCACCATCTGTTACTGATCAATAGTCTTGCAAGAGATTAAAATGGTCTTTTTCTCTCCCCTGAAATCTACTGATAGTTTTTTAATCCTGTGCCACTCATTGAGATCAGATGTACTATTCAGCATTAGGTCTTGGAATTACATAAATAGTGAAGTCCTCCAGGCTGATGGCATGAGAACAATGGAATGTGTAACAATATAATCAGGAGAAAACATCTATATTCAGCATAAAGCATTGTGACACTGGAAAGTAGGATGGATTTCAAAACCCTTTGTTCTCAGAGGCCAGGTTGTTCCACAGCTAACATTTTGCTTTGCCTTAAATTGCATGCCATTTTATCTGAGATGATGCCCTTTTTCTGTTTATAACTTTGGATATTATCATAGCAAGACACATGAAAGACGTGAGTGAGAAAGTAGCAATGAATAAAACAACATTCACCACCAAGGCAATCTTGCAGACAGAACTGCTGATTTGAAAGCTGCTTCTTTCTTTATTCTTTCCAGCTCTTCCTGTATTTCAAACTTATCACAGCATTCACTGGTGAACAATTCTTTGTTTTGTTTTATTTTTATATATTTTAATATCACTTTAAATGTCCATCCATAAATTTTGTGTTAAATAACTTTGATACATTTTCTAGTATTATCTTTAAGTTTATAAATAATAAGCAGCATCATATTTATTCATTGGAAAGATAGCACATATTCTCATAGTTTAGAAGCTGAATGTATTGTATTAACTCTACATATAAAAGAACTCTCTCTATATATAAACTTGTGTATACATATATAAGTTTACAAGTTTTTCTGGAAGAGGCCATAAAGGAACCTGAAGACCATAGTTTTTGTTCTATTTTAGTGTCTTCATTTTTTTTAAATTAAATTCCTGATCATTAAGGGGGAGAGGATTAGATGTCCTGCCTGGAGCTGAGTGATCCACAGTCATCTGTTCTTTGCCAACTGCCAACTACTGCTAAGCCAAACCTCTAGGCTAGAGGTTGCTAACTACAGGGATCTGAAGGTTTCATTTTTATTGCTGGAATCAGTGGAGGTATATCAGTTCTAAGACTCTAGCTCAGCCCAGTGCATGTCAGTTTTAATCACCCAGTGTCTACATGACGCAAGCATTCCAGCATACCTTTGGAGCTATGATTATATTTTAGAACAGCACGGAAGTCCACGTATTGACGTAAGTCAGTAGAAATTCCAAACACAGGATGGTCCTGAATGAGAGCCATGCCTCTTGTTCTCTTTCAAACTCTCCTTTCAATTATTCACCAGCCCCCAAAATCTAAACAGAGAACTTAGCAAAGTGGTGGCAGGTCACACCTATGTCCATCCAATTACCCACCCCTGTCCTCCTGTCCTTCAGTTGTCTGTCTCCATGCTGAAATACTTTTACTCACTATCTGAATTTTTTTTTTGGCTAGCATTTCATTTGCATATTCACCAAGATAAGCTTTGCATATATATTACTAGCGCTGGATTTACAAAGGTCTTTTAGCCTATCATGGAAGGCATGTAGCAGACATTTCAGGTCTATGCCAACCATCTCTACAACTGACCCAGTGAATTTGCTGGTTTTACACCCTTAGATTCAATGAGCCTCAGACTGAAAGTGTTGGGAAAAGTTGCGTTCTTACACGACATGTACACACTTCTTTTTTTATCATTAGTCTTTGAACAATATGTGGATCACTTAGCTCCATGCTATTTACACTGAAATACATCATTCAGGGTGATGTGTGTAAGTTTTATGCAAACTCAAAACCATTCTACCCACAGTATATAAAAATCCAGCAGATTTTGTTATCTAAGGAGGGCCTGGAAGCCAGTCTGAAACCACAAGGTAACTATAATAGTATCTAGATGGTTAATAGTAACCAGAACAGAGAAAAAGCTGATCCTGTTAATGCCAGTAGAGGTGTTAGGGAGAAATTCTTCAGTTTAGGAGCATAGGAGAAGACCTTCAGAAACTCTCACTTGCCCTTTACTTGTGGCATGTGTCCATGTAGGGAAAGACACAAAGAGGTCAGGTCCTGAGCCTCAGACACCTGTGCCTCACAACTGGAACACAAAGGTACCAAAGAATAGGTAGGTTTACTAACCACCAAATCAGACAGCCACTGTCACCATCCAGGGTAAAAGTATCCATGCTGCGCACAATACAGTATGGTTCCTACCTGGAGACTGTGACTCCTCTGTGAGACATGCTCCCCACAATAGCTCCTCCATATAGAAAAGCTGAGGTGTGTCCCTCAGCTTGGGCTCCTGGGGCATGCTCCTCACTTTTCTTCCTAGTAAGGAAGTTCTTCACCTAAGGTAGCGCTCCTCTGCTACTAAGTTTGTGCTTCCCTAAAGTTTGTGCTTCTTCTAAAGAAATGCTCCTACAGTCTAGCTCCTCTTAAGGGAGTCCTTCTCTACTCTGAATCCTCCTGAAGTAGTTCTCCTCCATGATGACTTCTGTATCACCTGTTTTTGGTTGAGTCCCAACCTCAGTCTTCATGTGTGGGGCTCGTTGGTCTGAGCTAAAGTCTGGCGTTGTGTATTACATTCCATTGAAGGTCTTAATATAACCCAAGTTTGGGAAGTACTATTGGAAGACATGAAGTCTTCAACATAAAATTCACTTTTTTAAAAAAATGAATAGATCGAAGATCATTATACCAACTAGAGGGAGAAGGAAGGGTGAAAGGCAGGGAAGTCCTCAGGAAATGAAGCTGCATTTAAAAATAATATGACAGTCCTAAAAAATTAGGATCCATACAAAGCTCTGGAAAATTCATTGGAAATTCAGATCCCTTTTCACGCTGCCTCAGATTCTGATCTATAACTTGATTTGACATTTAAAATCTACATCCAAGCTGAATCTGATGTGAATGGAATGATTCAGACACTATATCGAAACCAAGCCCTGCTAAAGCATCTACCTGGTTTTCAGATTGCCAGCAGATAAATGCACCCATATATAGAATATAATTTCTTCCGATGAGTGTCTTACCCATTTAGGTCAATTTATGGGTATCTTCATTTCCCTGAAGTGTCTTTCACATACAGAGCATTGTTGGAACATGGACCACAGAGATTGAATTTTATTAGATTTTAGGTTTGTTTCCTGGTCCTTTATAAAATTTGAAACAGTAAATGGGTTCATCTTGGTTAGATAAGAGTTTGATATAGATATGAACTCAAAGGAGAGCTTGAAGAGCACATACCTCCAAGTCAAGACAGGATTAAGTCTTCTGTGCTTGAACTATTTGCTAGGTAAAAGCTTACTCAAAAAACTTGACATACCCATGAGTCTGCCATTACAACTTCACAAAGCAGGTTATTGAAATGCCAATGGAATGGTCTAGACTATTTCTAAACAGTTATTTTTAAAACTATAAATTGGAAGATCTGGAGAGGTTAATTAATCTAAACCTTAAGAAAACGCTGATCCTTTCCTCAATTTTAGCCACACTTAATAAGGATTTTCAGTAGTTAGAGTTTGCTAGTCCTGAGATAGAAGTTACTAGTTCATTGCTTGAAGTGGAGGTTAAATCATGCACAAGGGTGACTTTACAAGAAAGATTACAGAAATTATTGAAAGGAATAACTGGTGCAGATGCTGTTAAATTTATTTTAATGTGTTTAATATATTCATCACATATATTATAACTCTCAAGCTATTCCCCTAAGTGGAGTAAATGAATTCCCACAAGAATTATCTTTATCTTATTTGTCTCACTAGCTGCCATGGATGTTTTCGATAATAATATTTGATATGTGATAGCACTTTTAACAAATGGTCAGAAATTTGGGCAGGCTTGTACCTGCATTCTTTTCCTTCATTTTGAGACAAACTCCATCTCTGGAAACCCTATTTCTCATTCTCTGTCTCCACAATATTACCCTTCCTACTTCCTCATTTTATGATTAAATCATATAAAAAACAGCAAATATTTAGCATTGCTCCTGGCAAAATCAGGTACTTTATGTATTTCTTATAAAAGTCCATAGCCCTCAGAATGCAACTGTTGAACGGAACTGATGTGAATGCATCTGTGACTGGGAGGAGAACATCCTTTGAACATGAGGTAAAGGAAAAGGGAAGGAATAATCTTGCATGCCACTTTTTATGAATTTGACATACACCATCTCTATTAGCACTCCAAACAAATATTGGAAGTAAAAAGTCAGGAGGGTTTATGAAAAAAACAAGGTTCACAGATATAGATCAAGGGCTCTTTGAACTTCACATTCAGTTTTTCCTGATGAAGCCCATCCACTTTCTGGCATATCAGTCTGGTGACAACCCAAGGTTTACATAACATCTTTGTAAAGACAATAACAAATTTCAAATAGGAAGAGTGATGTGTTCTCTTTTACATTTTTCATCTTCATCTTATTGATGAAGACTTAAAGAGAAATCTGTCAAGCAATTCGGTCAGGGATGAATTACTTAGAAAGGGGCAGAGACTGAAATTAAGTTTGTGAAAGCCAGAATCAATGCCTATCTTCACTGTTGTGCATTACTACTAATCTAGTCTGGCTTGAAATTAACTTGCAGGATCTTCTGTTAAGAAGACAGTGAATTTACCTGTCATCAATGACTTTGGGTGTAGAAAGCTTCAATGTTCCTATATTCTTCAAAGTCATACAGGCATTCCTTACACCAATTGTGGTTGAAAGCAAGTTACACACTATGACTTCACAAGTAATACTAATATAATATCTCAAAACTAAAATGGATTATTTATTTTCTTCTCTCTAAGCTGGACTTAGCTGGGTCCGGTGGTCCTACCAGTTTGTCTAGGTGTCGGATAAGTGGACTTGGATGGAATGATTCAAAAGTACCTCACATATGTTTTCAAAGACATGACTTGATTCTTGTACAAATAGGCTCTTAGTCACAACAGCCCAGGTCATGCACAAGAAGGCAGCTCATGATAGGCTGAGAAATACCCCCAAACGTGCTCACATGCTACTCCCCAAAGTCTGTGGGCATGAGACCTTATGTCGTGAAGGGTTTTGTAGATACGGTTCACTTAAGATGCTGGAATGGGAAGGTTATCCTGAATTAACTGGGCAAGTCCAATGTTACCACAAGAGGAAGAAGATAGTTGCACCACATTCAGAGAAGGAGACCGTGATGCAAGTGGAAGTGGCACTGTGCAGGTACTAACTGAGTAGTTTAAGTGACTTCTCCAAATGGGAAACCATGTAAGGACGCTCACCTAGAGTACCAGGAAGCAAGGAAGGCTGTCCTGACAACATCTTGATTTCAACTTTGGAAGATCAGGTTTGGATCTCTGGCTTAAAAAAATATGAAATGATATGCTTGTGTTAATTTATGTTGCTAAGCTTGTGGAAATGTATTACAGTAGCAGTAGAAATTAAGGATGTAAGTCACATGGTGACAACCATTTTGGATGGGATTGTCCATGGCCAAGTGTCAGGCAATGTGATTTACACCAGCTGAAGGCCTCAGTCTAACTCAGGGATACTACACCTGTTCAACAGCAAAGGAAAGTTTCAATGGGCTGGACTATTTACAGTGATGGAGTGCTATAGACTTCTAAAATTCATGTTTCAGCAGAAATATTGTGATAAAAAAAAATAAGTTGTGGGAGAATGACATTGTAAACCAGTCATGTAATGTGAAAAAAATAAAGCTTTTGCTAGGGATAAAGTTGAAGGACAGAGCATTAGCAAGATGTGTTTGCATTCTTAGCTGATGTTAATATTTGGGATGTTTGTGGAAACTAGAAAGTAAACCCATGATGGGGGAAGGCCTGTCAAAGGAGTGGGCCTTGAAATGGAGTAGTCCTACCATGCTTTCACCAGCAGTCTGATCTTGCAATCTGCAGCTTTCTTATTCTGTCTCCATGATGGATGTGACCTGAGTTACTTCCAGCTTCTGCTGCCTGTCATGTCTTTTCCACCACTGTGGACTATATCTCTCCTCTGGAACCCTAAGTCAAAAAAATCTCACATTCTCCTCTTACATTGCTTGAGCTGGGTGTAGTCTTACAGTCGAAAGAGCAATATTACTCAAGCAACACAACTAATGTGTTGACATAGAACAACTTTTTGAATAAAATGAAAACTAGCAAGGGTCTTAGGAGCAGTTAATATTGTGTGCTAGAGCCAGTGTATACACAGTGTCTTGTAGCTTTACAAGCACGAGGGAAAAAGAATCCCCAGCCTTGAAGAAGAGGCAGTGTACCAGCCACTCAGGGCAGCCCTGTTCTACACATGGAAACAGAACACTATGAAGAAGCAGCCAGCTCTGGTAGCTGGTCAGCAAGCTGCTACAAGGACCCCACAAAGGCAAGGTAAGTGTCAAAGTTTATTGTTAGGATAGTTATTCCTGCTTAAGCAGTGTAGATCACTATGTTCAGAAACTGGATATATACGGTTTTCAGGGGAGGGAAAAACCAGCAAAGGAAAGAATTCCAATAGAGGCAAGAAAACCCAAATGCTAGTGTGGATGCTTGTTTATCTAACTGAAAGAAGATATGTATTGAAGTGATAATTTATTTAGCTACTTAGCTTTAGATAATAAAATTTTATTGTCCTTTGATAGTTTCAGGTATAAATGCCATGACTGGAAGTCATTTTACTCCATATTATCTGAACTCCTCCCTCCTCTTTCTCCTGTTGAAAACCTTTTCCCCAACTAATTTCCTTCCTACTTTATGTCTTTCTGTGACTGTGTGGCCTGCTGAGTTTCCTCTGGGTTGCCTGCATTAGCATATGCCTGAGCACTTTCTGGAGCCTGGATGATGTAGTATTTGGTATACCACTGAAGTAGCCTCCCTTCCCACAAATAGCATTAAGTACCAATAGTCCCTCAGACAGGGGTGGTGCTTCATGAGATCTTCCTCCTTCCATGGTAAAATATTGACAGAACAAATCTGGAGGTAAACACAACTGCAGTGAGCTTATGGGTTTAACAGCCCTGCTGTGTCCAGAAGATACTTGCCAGTCAGCACCCTTCTTTGAGCCTTAGGTTGTGCAGTGATTTAGATATCCTGTTTAGGGTCCATCATGCCAACAGACATAAGTGATAATTTCTGATGGAGAGAAAGAACTGTGGAACCAAGCAGAAAAGTTGGGTGAACAATTCCAAAAAGATATTATGTGAATTTGCTTTATTTATAAAAGTCTTCCATGTGGTACAGGTGAGCCTCAAAGCCACATGCAGTCTTCTTTACTCAACTTTTTTAGTGTTGCAAGGAATTCCAGGACTGGGCCCTCATGACAAACTCACTCAGGGACATTTTGAAAACAAGGGAGGTCAGCCCTTAGTCTTTTGGAATCTCTTTTGCTTTGCAAAACCTACTTGTGTAATGAAGAAGTCTGACCAGGTTCAATGAAGACCAGAGAACACGTGACCTGGGCACCTTTGCCAAACTTAAAAATGATTTACTTATACTAGCCAAATTTACCATAATAGAAAATGAAGGCACATTTTAGCTTTGCCTAAGTCATTATGTAGAAGATAACATGACAGTTCTGCTTGCTTTCTGTCTCTCACTTTAAGCCTTTTGAGATGCTGTCTCTTGCCAAGCAGAGATGCAAATGACCAAACTGATTTTCTCTATATGGCTTGTATTGGGATGACAATATATGTAGACCAAATGCTGGTGCAAAGTGAGGAGCGATAGAACTCTGGATTCCTAAGGGAGGAGGCACTGCTCCAGGAATATCCCAGCTGTAAACCAAAGTCTGAATCTAAGACAGTTGGGATTTTTAGGTTAAAAGGAAGAAAAAGGAAAAAAGAAAGAAAGCAAAATGACCTGCTAGAAGAAGGGTGGAGATAAAGAGACATTTGTTCCGCCTCATCACACAGACCGCCTACCAAATAGCTCCCAGACTGATACAGCCAACTCTCTTCTGAATCAAAGGGAGTGTGGCAGGCTTCATCCAATCCCATGTACGGTGACCATAGTGCTGTGTTGCTGTCACTGGGGTGTCAGGGCATCTATCAGTGGTGCTTTAGAGCTGATTATGGTCCACAGCTAAGGTTGTCTTGAGACTTCTGTAAGTAGGGAAAGGGGCAAGCAAGGCTGGGGCTCATTCACCACTGTCCACAGTACAGGTTGCTGGCAAGAGAGAGAACAAGGTCACCAGTTCATCCTGCAAGAGCAAGACTTGGGATGCCTGCTAGAACTAATGGAAATTTAAAAAATAACAACACAAGGAAACCTTGTAAGCAAAATGTTTTACATTCAGATCCCCAGATCTGAATTTCAGATGGAAAAGGCAATAGCCAACACTTTCGGCCCTGGAAGTTGGAGCCTGGGAAAACCCAGAGCAAAGCAATCAAGACATAGAGCTGTAGAGCAATATAGGATGATTTCCATTGCTTCCTTAGACCTCAGCAAACACACACACTTAAATGGCCTTTGGAATACACACACACACACACAGACACACAGACACACACACACACGCACACATATGTACACACGCCTAGATGTTCAACTTTTTCTTCAATGTTTCGCTGTATATTTGATTTGGGAGCTAGATCAATCAAAGCCAAGGTGGTCCCCATGGCTGCACATGTGAAGAGAATATAACGGAGATGGGACCCTTTACTGGGATTTCATGATTGACATCTATAGCCTTCTGAGGCGACCCAGGAATTTGGAAATGGGGATTTGCTGCTTTGATAGGTAGGCATCATGATTTGAATGTGAATTGTCCCACACACACTCATGTGTTAGTACCTTTAGTTGATACTGTTTGGAAGGTAGCGGCAACTTCAGGAGGTGGGGCCATGGTAGAGGAGGGGATATCATAGGACCTGGACCTAGAGGTTGGTGAGCCAAACCCTGCTTGTTCTATAGTCTGCTTTTTCAGTCTCCATGATGATGTCTACAGTAACCTAAGACTCTGTAACCTGCCATGCCTTCTGCTATGGGATTCCCACCTTAATGGACTATGTCCCTCCTCTGGGACTGTAAGCCAATTAAATCTCCCCATTCTCCCTTTCAGTTGCTTGAGTGTAAGTGGTGCTTCATGGCAGCAGATAGAGTAACTACAGTACTAGACATAGCTCTCTCCTTCTGCACCAATTCCTTGGAATACTTTTCTCCATGTTCCTTGGCCTTATGATTTAGCTGTTCTCTTAAGTTTAATCATCATTACAGTGAAATATATGTAGATTTTGATATTTTTGTCAATTTTGTGACGGTGATTTGAATTTCAGAAACTAAGATAAGTTCCTCTTGATGAGAGGCAACAGAGACAACTAATTTTTTTTGGAAAATATTCAGAGAAATTTGATTTTTAAACATGTTTAGCATATTTTGACACACATTCCAAACTCAATCTTAACTATAGAAAGTCTTCCACAGGCATACAACTTCCATTTTTAATAGTCAGGAAGGATTTTCAGGCACTCAAAGGGCTCCACACAATCTTCTGCAGTCATTCTGGAGTGTTAAAATGGGGCCCCTTCTCTGAAGAGCTACTTACGACTAGTGCATCCTAGATTCTGTCTGGCCCCTCCACCATCTCTGCTCACAGACAGCTATAACAGTGTGTGTCTCCAGATGAGCACTGTAAAAATATACACAGGAAAACCACATCACCCATTGTCCCATTTTAGCTTTCGCTCAAGGGAAAGTGGTACTTTCAAATCATTTCAATGAAAAGCATCAATTTCAAGGTCAGATAAAGCACCTTCCTCTGGATTCCAGAAAGTCCCATGATATCTCACAATCTGCTCCCATGTTAGCTGCTTTGCCTGTTTAACTCTCTGTTCTTTCACAGCAGGGTTCTCTGTGGATATGTGTACTCAGTTTCAAGGGCTGCTAGGATAACTCTTCTGAATGACATAGCTGTTCATGCTACCACGTGACTTGCTATAAAGATGAACAGGAGAGAAGCAGTGTATGGTTGCCAGAGGAAAGCAGCACTGACTAGATTTCACAAGAAACACACTTGAAGACATGGCTATGCTATTTGGCCCTTACCCACAGATGTCACAAAAGGGACAAGACAAGAAATATCAAGATTGCTACTTGATATTGCACATTTTGTGTAAGTCAGTTGAAGAACATGAAAAGAAATTTGAAGCAGACCACAATCCCACCAATAGTTAGCCCTATTGGTCCTCAGCTGTTTCTCTACAGACATAAAAACTCACTGTTTTCATAAATTGACAGGAAAGCAATGATCGTGAAGTCATTGTCAGAATGTAGAGAGCCTTGATTTTTTTTGTATGTGTGTCTCTCTCTGTGTATGTGTCTGTGTGAATCAGAGGGCACTGTGAGTGCCTATGGAGATCTAAGGGTCACTTTGGGAATCACCCTGGATAGTTTTACCTCCTCTTTGCTTTGCTCTGGAGTTTCTCATACTTTACTGCCCAGAGCAACAAGTGCAAGTCACCACCATTTCTGCCTGGCATTTTTATATGGGATCCAAATTCAGGACCTTCTTCTTGCAAGGCAAAGGATTAACCCCTGAACCATCTCTCCAGCCCAGCCCAGCCTCGATGTCTTTATGGCTGTTAATTCAGAACAATTCAACTATGAAAACACCTGTAGACGAAAGGAAAGAATGAGAAGAAACACTTTATATATCAAGATTTCCCTCTTGCTACTGACATTGCACATTTTGTGTAAGTCAATTGAAGAAGCATGGAAAGAAGTTGGAAGCAGCCCACAATCTCACCAATAACTAGCCCTATTAGTCCTCAGCTATGTTCCTCTACGACTTAGAAATGAATTGTATAGAGGATGTAGCACCATGGTAGATTACCACTTGCTGGCAGATAGGAGGTTGTGAGTTAAAGTTCCACCAACACAAATAAATAGCAATAATAATTTGTTTATCTTTGTCCACTTTGAAATTACATGCAAATAGTTTTTAAAAATCTATGTTTAAGATGGACCAGTATCACATTGAATACACACTGACACACACAGACACACACACAGAGACACACACACACACACACACACACACACACACACACAGACACACACACACACACACTGAGTTTTAAATTCAGGTTCTTGCATACCGAGTTTGAAGAATGAAGTTAGGACATGGTTGAATACTTTTTCTTTTGGTAAAATTAATTGAGAAACTTTAACAAAAAAAAAAAAAAAAGGAAGGAGGGGGAGACACCTATTCCAGAGAATCATGGATTCCCTGGCTGTTCAGGGAAACAGCAGGAAGATCACTCCAAATCTCACTCCAAAGACTTTGAACTCTGGGCACCCTTTGATGAACTTTTTGGAGACTGAAAGTGGAAACTTTCCTTCCTGTTCACTTGGGACTGAACGGGTTTGATCTCCCCAGTCAGGAAGAATATAGGGACTGGCGGTTAGATGGTAACCAACAGGCAAACTGACACTCTCGCTGTGTGTCCTACTCCGATTTTTCCATCTACCTTTGAATCTCTTCTTACATTAAGATCTTCATTTAGACAGTTTTTTTTATCTTTGGTTAGGAAATGAACTCGACAACCAATCAAGATGCAGCCAAGGGCAGTGTAGGAACAGCAAAACTGAAAACAACAACCAACCATAATTCAGAACACCAAAAACCCTACAATACTCACCTGGAATCAGACCAGCCAAATCTCTCCCCATCCTAAAGCTCAAGGAACCTTGTAGAAGAGGGGACAGCAAGACTGTAGGAGCTAAAGATGGGGAGGACCAATGATATGCAAGATACTCCACACAAGTAAGGGCTGCAGAAGCCAGGATATAGCCACAATATGATTGAACCTTGCCTGATTTACACAATAGCTGACATGTCAACAATCCCGCAAAGTCTACTACAGATGGATCACAGGGGAGAAGGCTTCAGGCAGTAGGATTCTTGAAGGCAAGAGATTCAGCAGTCATAATAGAGTTCCCATATTAGCAGGCAGCCCAAAAAGGGACCCCAGCCTATGCCAATGAATCCTGAAACCTCACTAGAATAGACAACTCAGAGGGAAATTCAGCTTTCACATAAACAGATGCTATGGAGGATGGGAGGGAGAAAGCAAGAAGCACCAAGGAGGAGGCAAGGAAAAGCAGTGAGAGGGAGGTGGGGGAGGTAAGAGGAGAAAGTGCAATGGGGGGCAATGGGGGAAGGGAAGGGGAAGGAGAAGAAGGGGGGTACCTATTGAGCTTGTATGATTAGGCAAAAAAGTAATCAATTAATTGATAGTATAATTGATAAGAAAAGAAAATGGAACTTTTCTGTTGGATTCTTCTCTGACTTTTAATTTGTGGTACATGGTGGAGCCAGGTTTGAAAGTCCCACCGGTGGGTTTTGTCATGGGTTCCTGGTAGGTTTCAGACATACAGAGTGTGGTATAGGTTTCAGATTAGCCCTCCCCATGTACGTGCCATCTTTCACATTGGCTTGTGGCCTTGTTTAATTTCCTATCGTCTCACTGCCTATGGAAATTTATTCCTATTACACACACACACACACACACACACACACACACACACACACACAAGCTGTCAAAGCTCCAAGTCATATTTTCCATGTCTTCTTGTTTCTTTATGTGAGGCCCCAAATTTTAAGCTGGAGTGAAAAATCTGAGGGATGGAACTCCTTGGCTGTGACTCCAATAGTCTTAGTATTGGTTCAGTTCCCAAGATTGGCCAGTGCCACTAGCCTCAACCCCAATCTCAGTCTTAAAGTCTCCTGATTAAGATGGCAAGGTACATAATCACTGTGCTTAGAAAGTGACCCACACTCTGATGGAAAAATCTCATTTGAATATTGAATCTGCTTGTGCTTGGGGAGCAGTAATCTATTCTTCCATCTAGGGAAAGGTGGCCACTTGTTCAGAATGCCACTTAAATTGCCTCTCCAGAGTACGAAAGTTCCATTCAGCCAATTCGGACTTGCTCAGCTGTAGGACTTGGATGTGGAGGTTAGGAGAAGAAATTTAGATTCACCTGGAACAGTCCTTGAGATGCAAGTGAGTGAGACAGGTAACATCAGAGCTGAGGCTCTGGCTTATGTGCTGGGAATCACTGCTGGTGAATGGACTCCATCCATCAGCTCCATCTCTTACTTCCAACTTTTACATCCCCATCTTGAACAAAGGTAACAAACCAGAAATTCCTAAGGCAAGTTTATTTTTGTTATTGTTGAAAATATAAGTTCTTAGCACTTTGTAGCTTAGAGGCAAAGTGTTGTTCTAGCTTGAGTTGATAATTGAATTAAAAGGTTCAAAGTCAAGATTTTTATTCTCATGGAGACTACCTGATGAATATCTAGGGTTGGGAAAATGTCAGAAGAATGTTTTTGATATTAATAAAATTGAAATCTAGGGACTGTGAGTGTGGCTAAGTGGTACAGCAAATGCTTAGCACGCACAAGGCTCTGAATTTATTCTTGTGAAACAAATATAAATAAATAAATAGATAAATAGATAAATAAAAAGCAGACAAACAAATAAACATGAAAGCTGCTGAATGGTCACAATGGCCCCCTGCGGAACTTTTCAGGGAACTGACTCTTGTCCCAGGACTTCACTGCCTGACATTGCCTTTTCTCACCATTTCTGTCTCTTCTGTATGTTTGGACTCTCAAGCATCCAATGCCGAGTTATTCGGCTTCAGTGGAGATTCTGCAATGCTGGGCTCATGCATGATCCCCACTGTTAACTTATTTATTTAATCATTTGCTTTCATTTGCATTCACTCATAATCATTAAACAATGTTTTCCATTTCATTTTTTTTTGGTGCATGTGTATGCATGTGTGTGTGTGTTGTGTTGTGTGTGTGTGTGTGTGTGTGTGTGTGTGTGTGTGTGTGTGTGTGTGTGTGTGAGAGAGAGGGCGCTGTGTGTCCCTATGAAAGCCCAAGGGTGACTTCGAGAATCATCCTGGATTGCTTCTAACTCTTTTTTGCTTTGCTCTGGGATTTCCCAGGCTCCACTCACCAGGGCCAGAAGTGCAGGCCACCTTTGTTTCCACCTAGCATTTACATGACACCTGGGATCCAAACTCAGGACTTACTGCTTGGGAGTCAGAGTCTTAACCCCTGAGCCATCTCTCCAGCCCATATTCCATTTCACGAGGCACTACCTAATCCAGGACTTTAAGCCACCATAGTACTCACGTGGTTTTCCCATTCATTTGCACATATATCCAGGCAACTTATCCTTGCATTTATATCTTTCCAGGCATGGATATGACTGTTTCTCTGGACACTTTGCTTGCTGACTTCCATGAGATTGCTTTCATTTTTGCTATATGGTACAGTCCATTGTGACTGTATATTTTAATGTGCTTATCATCATTTTGCAGCTATGCTTCAGATTACTTAAAGTTTGGGGTAATTAGGCAAAGGATTTCCATGGTCTTTATGGAAGGTGTCTTGAAGGGCCTTCTTGAAGGCTGTTTTAAGCATGGTGTTTCTGGCAAGGAGAGTGCACTGGTGTGCCGTGTCATGAAATAAGTGTATAGGTTTTTCCATGTGGTTATACAATGTTTTCTCTCATTAACAATGTAAGAAAGTGCCTAGGGATCCTTATTCTTTCCATATTTAATATTGACACATTTTCATATCATCATCAATTTACATGATTATATACAACCTTTTATTTACCTTAATTTGTATGATGTTAATTTAACTCCAGGTATCTTTCCATTTTTGCCACCCATTAACATTTCTCATTACGTGAAATTCTTATTTTTGTATTTTATTTTTTATTTTGGTTAATCTTAGACAGTTTGTCTTTTTTTCTCATTTCTGTGAAACACCATTTTTTTAAAAATAGTTTTCTGCACATTCTTGATCCTAATCCTTTGTTGGGTTTAGGGGTTTCAGATCTTTCCCCCATTTCATAGTGTGCCTTTGCTTGATTTAAGATGTCATTTGATGAATAAGGTCTTTTAAAGAAAAACTCACATCATCAAATGAATAATTCTTTTCTGTTGTGTTTGGCACTTTTTGTGTCATGCTAGAGAAATATTTCTCTACCCTGGGGTCATAAAGCTGTTCCCTTATATTTAATTCTAAAAGATTTCAAGTTTTACTTTTGACATTTAACTTCTTAATCCATCTGGATTTCATTTTTGTGTATGGTAAGAGGTAGGAAATCCAGTTTCATTTTTTTCCATATGAATAACCAATTTTCTAGCTCTATTTATTTGACTATATTTTTCCCTTTATCAGTATCAATAGTAACACATGTACACACATACAAACATACACATATACGTATAGTCACATATATCCCCTCACACACATGCACAAATGCACACACACACACACACACACACACACACACACACACACACACACAGAGGGAAAAAACGCCTATGCTTTGGCCCTAATGTTAAAAATTAGTAGGCAAAGTTAATAATTTTGAATACGATTTTAAAATTCTGTTTCTTCATTCACATAATGGTGGGCAGCCCTGTCCTCTCCTACCCATGTTTGTATGGCAGCTCTTTCGCTGTTCTCCCTGATCTTAAGCTATCTCCTCTGATTAATGCTCTCCTACCTGAAGGCTATGGCTTCCTCCTTGCCTTCTTCCCTTTCTTGCCTTCTTCCCTTTCTTCTCATTTTCAATAAAATCCTTGCTTTAACTTCTCAAAAAAATTCTGTTTCATTTGGGTTCTTTTGCATTTCTGGGGATTGAACTCAGAACCTCATGTTCTGCCTTTGAACTGTGCTCCCCGCCCTAATAGTATCAGTTTGAATTAGCACGGGTAAGATAAAAAGTCAAGAAATCAAATTGCAGTAAATCTACCGAGTAGGTACACTAGCCATATTTTATAAGGACATGAAAGAAAGCTACAGAAAGTGGAATGGACTTTGTAGAGACAATAAAGTGATATTAACTCCTTCCCAAAATGATGCCCTGATTAGGGGCAGAGTAAGGATTTCAGACAGACCTATTTCAGCTTTATTTTACTATTCTAACAGAGACAGAATTAAATGAAGCCAGCTGTCCAACATGGAAAGGAAAAAGGAGGATTGCCCACTGGAAAATAGATGAAGTTAGGTATTGTTCCTGACAAGATGTTTTCCTTCTGTCCTTTAGGGGCATACCTTGACAGTATCAGGTTTAATTCTTCGTGACCACAACCTTAGAGTGTCCTTAGGAAAGAAGGGCACATTGAGTTCAGAGATGAGCTCCAAGGAAATGGAAGAAGCATCTCTTGGCAGGAGCTATAGGCTGAAAGTAGGCAATGCTGCATAAGAACTGCTTTCTCTCTGAATGCTAAATATCATACTATCTCCTAATTGTGCCCTCTGACACATTCACCATTGTGAAAGAAGTGTTTAGCAGCCATGCTGACATAAAAAAGCCAGAAACACACACAATATTAACTGGACGAAAGTCAGAGCTCCACCTTTCTATCAACAACAAACCTTTGGACAAATTATCTGTAGCAACGACACCACAATAAACAAGTGTGCTGTGCTCCAAAGAGCATTATTCATGAAAACTGAACTGTGACATTTATTTCACATATCCTGAGGTATTACTGGAATGGTACATTTGGATGTAAACATTTTAGATTCTTGGACTATGAAGAAATTGGCAACAGGCCAGGTTTAACCACTCAACAATAATTTCCTGAGTCCTGTGTTATGTGCTATACAGTCAAATCAAATGTAAAATACCAATCTTAAGTTAGGGCATCTAATCTTGGAATGAAAGTGTGAATAGGGTGAGATTGGTGTGCTGTTTCCCCTTATGCTGGATACAGAGAAGGAGTTCATGAATTTTTCCCCTTAAATCGAAAATTTAGAAATTTATTATTATTGTAACTAATTTATATAACAAATATCTATTGAGTGGAATGTTTTGTCTAACAGTGAATCTTTAGGTTCTTATAATCCCACTGTCCCCTCCTTTGTGAGGTTCCCAAAGCCTTAGAATGGGGAGAGATTAGGTAGGCCTGATTCTGGGTGAGCCTTGTTGAGTCACTGTTAACTCTGCATTATGATTTGTCGGTCATTGCTGTCCACTTCACTGCTCTTTTATTGCTCTAGGCTGGATTCTGTTAAGTACTGAGTTCCTCTACCTCTGTTGTAGAAGAAGACTTCTAGGCTAAATGTTAAATGGTCTTCCAATCTATAGGTATAAAATGTGGCAATGTTCTAAGTATAAGGAGGGCAACTATAAATATGGAAGACAAATTTCTTGCCATTCTGTAAGTGCGCTCTGGTGGAAGGAGAAAGGTACTAATTAGAAACAAGGGGAAACTTATAGTATGTCAGGTGGCATAAATGTTAGAAAAAAAGAATCACAGGAGGACTATAGAAGAAGATTCAAGCTATGGTTTTAAACTTTGGAGGAATCTTAAGCTCTGTGACTTTATGAGAGCATGAAGCAAATGAAGAGAGATGGCAAATGATAAATTAGGGGGGGTTTAATTTTAGATTCTTCCTAAACTTACAAAATTAGTTACAATAAAGCAAAAATATTTAATTTATATTCTATTCATATTGAAACAAAAATATTAAGAGTAGACATGCTAGAGTGAACACTAGAGTCCATAGAAATGTACAGGCAGGAGAATGGGAGGGAATGGGTAGGGATCGATGAAGAGAAAGGAGGATATGGGAGGGAGGGAGGATAGAGGGAAGCACGGATGAGTACTCACTATGCTTGTAAAAGTAGAAAAATAAAAAATTAATAATAATCACAAAAAAAAAACCCAAAAAAACAAATCTCTTGAACTAATTTTTATTTAACTCTAATTTACATCTCTGTAAACTTTTACTTCAAAGCTAAAGGAAGGGAAAATTGCTTAGCTTTTTTTCTTTTTTCTTTTTGCTTTTGGTATTATTAAAAAGCCCATTCCAGGCTGGGAAGCTAGTTACCAAATTGAGGGCCAGAGCCAACTGTCATATCCAAGTTATAAAGTCTTATGAAAACAGCGACTTACAATGGAAACTCTGAGCTGCTGCCGCTCTGGTAAGGCAGCATGACTCAACAATAATAACAATAATAATAAAGCTGGTTTTCCTATGTCCAGCCTCATACCACGTTCTTGCTGGGAGGAAAATCACTTTATATTTCCAGGGAGGAATTCCAAAGGAGAACTGGGTATTTATCATGAGTGAACTGAGCTGACAAAATTTCTGCACATTTTATTTTAGAGAGTTTCCTACATGTGTACATTTGTGATCTTTAATGTTAGCCAATTGACAAAAGATACTCCATGTGGAAATTGACCTGTCCAGTGAGTCCCAGAATAAGTCACCGCCATTTTAATTAAAGGCAGGTATGACTGCAATTTGTTATATTAAATTTTGCATTAAAAATAGCCTTCTTTAAGAGCAAAGCATGCACTTGCTTAGTCTTGGCATCTTTCTTTTTAGCTGCCGTCATTCAAGTGAAGCATTTACTTTGAAATACCTGCCAACTATTTTTGCCCAATACCACAATAACAATACAGTAACATATGAGTGATTTATCCCAGTGAATTTACAACTGCCAGGCCTGCCCGGAATGTTCTCTGAAGTTCAAACAGACTCCTAAAATTACAAGTTGACTCTGACCCATGTTGTGTGCCCTTTGCAGGTGTAAGTGCCACCAAGTAACTAATTGGTTACTTTCACTGAAAACAAACCTAGAGGTTAAAGTACAAACATGGAAGCAGGAGCCCATCTAGAGCTACAGATATGCATCCCTAAACCTATATGAGTGTGCAAATGACTTTCTTTCCTCTCTTTTGAATGAAACATTTTTATCATGCACCCATTTTTAAGATTATGTCAATAAATGCATCTTTGCTTAAGTCATTACAAACCCCATTTCTATCCACATCATTAATAAATTTCAACCTACCTTTCCCAGGTTGCATAACCACTAGGCTTTTCCAAAAATAACCAAAACAAATACATTCTGAATTTGATCTCTACTCTCGCTTCTGTGTGTGACTTAAAAAAAATCCACAACAAAGAAGAAAATGCTATTCATTCCAAAGACTGAAAACTCATTCCATAGGGCCACTGTGTCCAAAAACCAGGTTTTCAGTTCTTTTGAGTTTTCGTTGCTAGTCTTTTCTATAGAAACAGAAAGACCCGAGAATCATGATGGGTAGGAAGGCAGTAGGTAGAGACCACCCAGGACCAAGCTCACTTAGCAGGCAGTGGCCTCCTGTGAGACACATCCCAGAAGCTTGGGAGAAGTCCTGAAGCAGCCCCCATGAGTCCTGAAGGATGCTGCTCCTCCTCCTGCTGTTTAAAACTGCCTTCAAAAACTCAGATGCAGCTGATTAGTTCAAAAACAATGCAAGACCACACTGCGCTTGACCTCACAGAAAGCCCCCCAGTGTCTTCTGACCCTCTTTCTCCCACATCACACCCCTATTTACAGAGGAAGATCATCCGTTTTCTTTTCTGAAAGAGCTGTCAGGAACATGGTCTCTGTGAAGCATTCAATCAACAGATGGTGGGCTTTTAAGGAGATATAAAACTGCATGCATGAGACGCTTCTGCATGCCACGGATAGGAGTGGTAAATCAATGTCTTCTGCATTGGACAGAGACATCATAAGGTGTAGCTTTGAGAGAAGAACACAGACCTGAGTAAAGAGGATTTCTTTGTTATGAGAAGCCCCACTACCTTACCCAGAGATGATGAATACCCACAGGGCTGTGACCTGCAACTACAAGTTGGAAGTATGGATGAGAAGTTTGGTAGCGACTTTTACTGCTATAAAGCAATTGGCAATTTCAAAGATGCTCCATGTTTTTCAAACTGGGTTTGCTTGGACTGATAAAATTTTGATTTTCTCTGTGTGTGCTTGTATGTGTGGCAGTGGTTATGCTTTGCCTACCTATTACAGAGCTTATAAAGAATAAAATCACTGATAAATTCAGAAGAAATGGGAAGAATTGTGCTCAGTAAAGCACTGTTATGGGAGCAAAAAGTATAATGATTCTTGGGACATGGTGACCGGTGACCATACAAATGAGGAAGACTATGTTGAACTGTTCATTAGCAATGATAGGCAAGGAGGACTCAGCATTTTGCACTGCTTAGAATCTGAATAAATGATGGGAAGTCAAAAGATACAAAAGATAAAGTCCTTCTTCAGCAAGCTGAGAGGTCAATGGAGAATACATGCCTGTAAGTAAGCAGATTTTTATCTTTCATGTAATTAACACATACCATTACCTGACCTAGAAAACAGTGGGTAATTAAGAAATGCTTGTTGAATGGGTGAATAGTCTTGCATAGTATGCTTCTCAATAGACAGCATACTTCTCAAAGACTCATTTATTACTCTTTCAAATAGCTCAATAAGTGTTTTGCAAATTCTTTCATGTGTGTTTCAGAAATGTTTTTGTCCCTTTATTTTTTTTTCCCACTAAAGTTAAAAAGTTCAATGAAGTTTATTTCTTTTGGTGTTTGGCCTGGCCAAGGAGGTCTGGGAATGAGAATTATATCTCAAAAGGAAAGACCGTTTCTTTTCAGTTTCATTGCTTCTCTTGAAAGGTCATGAGCATGATATAAATATAACTTTTTAAATATTAACATAACTTTCATTAACATGGAAATACTAGATGACTCATACATAGTTATCTTGATTCCTTTGATTTGAAAAATCAGGTGAGATTAACAAGTACTAAGAGTTTGAATCAGTCTTGTCAAAGGACAATCTCTTTTGTTTAAGCTGGTGTGTCTACCATTTAAAAATGTAACATGTTCTGCAGATAAAGCAAAGCTAATTCTGCTGAATCCCTAGAACACACCCAGTGGGAAACATGGCAGAGAAGGAGAATAGCAAGAGGAGGAAGAAGAAGAATAGAGAGGGAAGGAGAAAGGAAGAGAGAGAGAGAGAGAATGAAAGAGAGAGTTCCTACTTATAACACAGATATTCTCAGATGGGATTCTTAGTCCTAGGGATTCATTCAATCTAAAGTTTTTACTAATACACCTCTATATTGAAGACTGTGGTCTCAGCACATCAGCACATGAATTATGAATCTGGGTTCACAACTCCATTTATGACATAAGCATGAATTAGGAGAATAATTTATATAGATAGCTTATTCCTTTGACATGCAAAAAATAAATGAAATAGTATATTTTAAGATGTATTTGGTAATTAAATAGCAGGACTATTTACAATAGCAAAGTCATGGAATAAGCCCAAATGTCCAACAGTTGACGAGTGGATAAGGAAAATGTGGTACATTTATACAATAGAGTACTACTCAGACATCAAAAATGATGAATTAATGCAATTTGCCAGGAAATGGATGGAATTAGAACAATTACATTGAGTGAAGTATCCCAGACCCAGAATATTAAGTGCCGTATGTACTCCCTAATAGATGGATCCTAGGACCAAACCCACTTAGAGACACTCAAAGACAAATCTCTGTAATACCTACAGTGATTGTAAAGATTATAAACAGGAGGGATGGGGAAGGAGGGTCCCACCAGAAACAAGGAGAGAGGGGACGATGTTCTAGCAGAGAAAATAGGCCAGCGTCAAGGACTGCAAGTTAAGTGATGAGACATCTGGTTAAGTTCACAGATTTTCCTTCCTGATCATTTGCAACTGATGGGGTGTGATCTCACCAGAAGGGGAGGGCATATAGGCTGCCAGGTAGAAAGTAACCGTTTTGCAAATGGGTGATTGACTCCTCTCTCACCGTGTCTCCTACTTTTATTCCATCTACCTTTGAATATACTCTTATAATAAGATTCTAATTTAACAGGTTTTTATCTCTGGTCAGGGGGTGACATCCAATACCCATCAGGATGGAGCCAAGGGCATTGCAGGAACAGCAAAACTAAAAAAAAAAATCAACAAACCATAATTCAGAACATCAGAGACTCTATATCAACCACCTGGAACCAGGCCAGCCTAATCTCTCCCCATCCTGAAGCTCAGGGAAATTTGCGGAAGAGGGGGCGGTAAGATTGTAAGAGCACAAGGATGGGAGGAGCAATGATATGCAAGATACTCCACATCATAATAAGACTTTGTATGACCTGCGCAATGTCCAACACATTATTGACCCCATAAAGTCTAGCATGGACTAAAGGCAGTAGGATCCTTGGAGGCTAGGGATTGACAGTCACAGCAGTGTTCCTAGGTTTAAGGAGAACACAGGACAGGGTTTTGGGAAATGCCGCTGGGTCCTTGCACTTCATCGGAGAGGAGGACCCAGAGGAGAGTTTGGCATGCACAGTAAAGGATGCTCCGGGGATGAGGGGGGAACCACTGGGGGGAGGCACTGGGGGATGGGAGGGAGGGGAGAGTAGGGAGTTCGGGGAGGAGGTGGAGGGAGAGAGGGGACCGGTGTACCTGTTGTTTGTATGAGCGGGGGGAAAAAAAAAACGAAGAAACAATCCAGGTAGACTCTTGAAGTCACCCTTAGTGCTCCACAGGGGCACACACACACACACACACACACACACACACACACACACACACACAATGAATAAAGTTTTAAAAATGAAAAAAATAGATATTTCTAGAGTAACATCTCTTCTAATATGTATTTTAAGATGGGGTATATCAAGTTACCTTTCTTCAGGCAACCCCACTGATATAGGCATTTCCCTTCACTCATCCAGCTTTAGACCCAAAGGTTTCCACTGTAGGTTCCCATCTTTCTTGAGTTCCTAGGTAGTCTATGGGGGCATGTTGGTATGTCAGTTATTATGCGGCTCTGGGAAGGATGGATGAAGGGAAGGAAAGGGATAGGAAAGAGGGAGGATGGAGAAGAGCATGATAATGTTTGCAAAAGTAGAAAAATAAAAGTTGTTTGAAAAAAATGGGGTATGTAGCAATTATATACAATTCACTCATTTTGTTTTAAATTTGTAGGGCCTGAAGTATGAACACGGGGACTCACATGTGCCAGACAAGCTCTCTGTCAGCTGAGGTAGTTTGCTCATTTTTCTCTTGCTGGAAATAAGAGATTTAATGTTGACTAAGAACAATGAATAATAAGTAAATGAGACAAGGTATGTGAATTGCACTATTTTTGAGCTTGATCTTCGTTGTACTTATAGAACATTGCATGCAGTAGCCACACAGTCATAACAAGCTCCTAAAAGATACTGAACAAAGTGAGCCTTATACAGGGAAATGAAGATCTCAACACAGATGATTTCAATCTTAGAGTATATTCTTTTATTATGGTGAAAAGTCAGTAGATGTAAAGTAAAGATGCAAATATCTGGAAGATAAGTAACATTTCTAAAAATCACTCATCGTTCAAAGATGAGAGCATACAAGAATTTTTTAAAGTTATTCTAAATTTATCTCTCTCTCTCTCTCTCTCTCTCTCTCTCTCTCTCTCTCTCTCTCTCTGGCATACATACCCATAAACACAGACAAAATATTTATTTTTTTTATTTATTCAATTGTGTGCACAAGTAAGTGTGTGTGTGTGTGTGCAGAACCACGGGCGAATTTGGGAACCACCATGGACCGCCTCCACCTCCTCCTTGTTTACTCTGCCCCGGGATTCACAGGCTCCGCCCTACCAGGACCAGAAAGGCAGGCCGCCCCGGCTTCTGCCCGGCGTCTATACATTGGGCCTAGCAGAGGCTTAACCTCTGAGCCACTTCTCCAGCCCCCACAGACAAAATATTTTAAAAAGTTAAGCATGAATTCTACTATGATGCAAAATCTTGTATAGATTCTTGGTAAATTATAGCATGGATTACATAAAATGACAAATTGAAATTACTCTAGAAACAAAAGGTTGATATATCATTGCATATTAATCATATAGCACAAGCAGTGGGTATAGAAGAAGCACTAAATGAATGTCAACATATATTCATGTTAAAGAAAATCATTAGCATTCTTGAAGTCACTGGAAATGCTCTAAAATTAACTGCTGAGGAAAATTAATAAAACTAACTTCTGATTGGAGATAATTGTCTTCCTTTCAGTTGAGGAAAAGCTTATACTTGCTTTGAAATCACACAGTGTAATATAACAAAAAAGAAATATTCTTAAAGAAAGGGAAGGAAAATGAAAAGGCTTACATTTCTGAAAGAAGCATGTACCTAAATAGAAGGTCCTAAAACATTATGGAAGAGCTTAAGAATTAGCAATTGGATTATATATATGATACAGGAAAGAAAATCGATAAATATAATCACATTTTATGTGATAGCAGTGAAAATCCGATAAGTACATTTTTTTAATTCATTGTAAGGTTGTTTTTCTTTTTTTATTTTAACCTTTTTTATTATTATTTCCGCTCATACAAACAATAGGTACACCAGTTCCCTCCCTCCCTCCTCCTCCCCCCGACCCCCCTGCTCCCCCTCCCCTCACCCCTCCCTCTCCATCCCCCAATGCCTCCCCCCCAATCCCCGGAGAATCCTTTAATGTGCATGCCTGACTCTCCTCTGGGTCCTCCTCTCCGATGACGTACAAGGACCCTGAACCCTTTCCTGTGTTCCCCTTAAGCATAGGAACACTACTGAGGCTGTCAATCCCTTGCCTCCAAGGAGTTTTAATCCCAAAACCTAATAAAGATTCACTTAAAAAAGAAAACTATGGCCAATCTCTCTGATGAACATAGATGAAAAGATTCCCAACAAAATCTTAGCAAATTGATTCAAAAACATATCAAAAAGATCATTCACGGGAACCAAGTAGGCTTTATCCCCGGCACACAAGGTTGGTTCAACATACGCAAATCAATAAATGTAGTTCATCATATAAACCAGTCCAAAGTCCAAGACCACATGATACTCTCGATAGATGCAGAAAAAGCTTTTGACAAGATCCAACAGCCTTGTATGATCAAAACGCTAGAGACAGTAGGAATGGAAGGAACCTTCATCAATATAATAAAAGCTGTATACAACAAGCCCACAGCAAGAATAATGCTCAATGGGGAAAAACTTGAAGTACAATTTTTATTATTTTATTTTTCTAGTTTCACAAGCATATTGAGTACTCATTCCTGCTTCTCTCCATCCTCCCTCCCTCACATCCCGCTTCCTTCCCTTCATTAACCTTTCACACTCCCTCCCACCCTCCTGCCTATCTGCTTTTATGAATCCCAGGGTTCCCTCTGGCTTGTCTACTCTTATGGGGTTCAGGCCTTTTGTGGCATACAAAGTTGTCTCTCTTTGGGTCAGCCCACTGATAGAAGCATTTCCCTTCGCTCATCCAACTGTAGTCCTCAAGATTCCCACTGTATGGTGTTTCTCTCTCTTGAGTTCCTCTATAGTCTATGGGGATATGTTGGCATGCCGGTCATTATTCAGGTCTGCTAAGGACAAGTCTCACTGCATTGAGTTCCTAGATGGAGCAGTCCTGCTTTAAATGGAATGTCTTGTCCAATGATGAATCTTCCCATCATTAGGTTTTTCCAAACTCACCACCTCCTCTTCTGTGAGGTTCCCAAAGCCTTAAAATGGGGAGAGATTAGGTTGGCCTGATTCTGGGCGAACCTTGCTAGGTTGCTGGTATCCTGCATTATGGCTGGCTGTTGTTGTCCAAACAAGTGCAATTTTCAAAAAAAAAAAAGTTTTAATAGTTTTCAAAGTATGAAACACTTCATAATAATTTTAATTGAAAAATTTTGAATACATGTTATTCATTTTATAAGAATTTATACATAAAACCCCTATAGTAAAAATCAAGGAGTAAGATTGAAATTTATCCAGAACCAAATAGAAACAACATTCTTGTTCATCACTTAAGATATAACTGTCATGAATAATTTGTATTATTTTCATGTAGAAATTCAGTATACTTCCAATTAAATCCCAATAATCATTTTGAAACATTGATGGATCTGAAATAGTCTAAATTATTTTGCAAATTAAGAATAAACTTTGAAGACTTGAGCTAACTGATTTGATAATTCAATAGCAAACTGCTAAAATCCAGTCTGTGGAATTTGCATAAGGACACAGTGGTCTGCAGGGCAGAATGGAGGTGCCCAGCATGCAGTCATCAAGTTCCACTGGCTTTCTGGCACTTCCAATTTAGATAGCTCAGATTATGGTATGCCATACCTGCCTCTATATATGCACACTAAGCTCTATTACATAAAAAACGTGCAAAATATCCCCTTGGTACGGATTACAGTCAGTGTATGATAAAATAGTAGTTTGGATACACTGGGCTAAGAAAACATTTTATTAAAATTTTCCATTTTCTTTTGACTTTTCTTAATGTGATTGAATTTTTAAAAAGATTTATAGACTAGCTGGATATCTGTGACTCAAACATTTCTTTGGAACCAAGCATTCACATGGGCAGCCAGGCATATGGCATTCACAATGCCTGTTCTTGGGAGACTGAGGCAAGAGAATCTTAAGTTTCAGGGCAGACTGACCTGATAGAAAGTCCAGTTTCAAAAAGACAAAAAGTAAAAGAAGCTAGATTAGATGTCATCCATTTAAACTCTAGTTTTCTAAAAAGAACTAAAATGCATGTCATGAACTAGAAAAAAATATTGCTATCTTCATCTAACAGATGATTATGTTTAGAGTGAAGGGTGCTTTTTAAAACTTAATAGTGCAAAGAAAAACAAGTAAATAAAAATGGAAAGAAAACACTGAATTAAAACTTCACAAAGAAAATCCAGAAATGACTAGTGAGCACAAGAAAAGATATGCTTATCTGTCCTAGGAACTGTAGTTAACAGGAGGTAAGCACACTCTAGACTAGTACATACTAAATGATACTATTTGTTAGCTCTGGGCTGCTGGTGTTCAGTCACACTGCTGTGAAGTTCCATTTTACAGCCCTTTTTCAATGCATTTTTGTAGTTCTTAGGGCTTTATAGTTCCAATCCCATATTTTTCCCCAAATGAAAAGAAACCCAGTCCATAGAAAGATTTGTGTACACATGTTTCTGACAACTTCATTCATGAATACAACAATGCAAATCAGTGCAATTAAAGGGGATTGAATGCATACTGATTTAAGTAGCTGTCTTCAAAGTAGAATTCAGCATGAAACAATAATATCCTCCTGGTATGTGTCAAGGAAGAGAAGATTTCAGAACATTATCCTGAATGACAAAGAAAAGAAAAGGCCCAGTTTCTATGATTCCAAATTTGTGAAGTTTTCCAGTCCTTAAACTTTATTTTTTAGGAGCAGAGTGAAGGAGACTATAGCTTGGGAGAATGTGATACCTTAAAGATACTCCCTGATTATCCATGAAATAACATTCTAAAATCATGGAAACCTGAGTTCATCATAATTGTACAAAATGCTGAATCCCTAGCCTGCCCAAAAGGGCATAGACTCCATGGTACACAGTAGGATATGGCTGTCTTATCTCTGCCATTTCAGGGTTGACATGAACTGTGGTCCTATTGTTACTCTAAGTCTCCAGAGAGAATGGCACTACCTATAACTAGCCCAGAAAGAGATATCAATTAACATTCAGAGTATAATTTCTATTGACTATACTGCTTGGTCACATTCTAAAGTAAAAAACAAAACAAGATGAAACAAAAAGCTTGGTAAATAAAACAATGGTAGGTTAAAGGCTGTTTATCTATTGTCTGAGGTTAGAGCTATATATTTCATTGATTTCAGAGCCTACTTTTACCATATACTCAAAATAGGTGCATTTTGTTGACATTAAATTATTTTACAATGAAGTTAACAATTAATAGTACATTAGATTAAAAGAAGTTTTTTTTTATTCCTGGAATAAGTTTACTTTTATCTAGTTTTTATTCATAAATAGTTTTGTTACATAGTTATAACTAAAAAACAAGATAGAAATCTTTACATTTTCTTTTTAAGACTTGAAGAAAATATGTTTGTTTCTAGATATTATCTATCCTTGAGTTCTCTCAGACTATTTGTAAGTTATTTCCTACAAAATTTCAAAAGCCAAAAAACATCTCATGGAATTAGATGAAAGGCACCTTAGTTTGTAGCTCTCCTTTATTTAGGCATTATTTACTTAAAATATATAAAAGCTTTTTTGTTGTTTTTAGTTCTTATGAGCAAAGCAGATAATCTGATACCTTCACTTCCAAAGCACTATCCCTTTTCATAAACAACTCCTTTCTCTAGAGAAAAATTTGTATGTTTACAACCATACAATGGCTTTGTTTATTTGTTTTTTCTATGGATGCTCAATCATCTATTGGTTTGTGTGGTTTTGTTTTTCTACATTTCTTTTGTGATTCTCTGACATGTATCTTGGGTTTTCCAATTGGAACACAGTACGTAGAAAACCAAACAAATAAACACACGAAGTAGAAACAACTTGTCATGCCTTTTAGAGGTATTTTATTTGAAAAAGTAAAATTAGAGAAGATGTGGTGGGAACTCCATCAAATACAGTAAGTGTAAACCAAGAAGCAAGAGAAGATTCACAGAAACATAAAAGACTAGTTTCTGAAGACTTGACATCAATTCCACACAGAACATACCTACTGCTCCCTGAGATCATTTATGGCAAACACTTTGGAATGCTTGGCGTGTACTCAACAGCTAGTGAATATGAGCTAATACTAATGTTAAGAAGAAGAAAGTAAGTCAAAACTAGCTGGAGGATTGTTCCCCAGGGCATCAGGGAGCAGTGTCAATCTAGTTTGATTGCTTGATGCACTGAGGTAATTATCCTTCTCCACCCAAACTGCTTGCAGATAAAGGACAGCACAATGACTTAGGAGGAAAGCAACAGTGTGACCTGCCTTCAGTGAGTTATACAATGGCAGATATATAACACATTTCATGAATTATGCAGAAACAAGGAAGTAAGAAAATTAGAAGCACAAACAAAACTACAAATGAATTCAAACACCAAAATCAACAAATTTTAAAAAATGATTCTAATGAATATACTAAAGACGCCTTTCTTCCCAAACCACAAACTGCAGACATGAGCAAACAATGAACTGATAGTTTCAAAGTGCTGAAAGAAATTGGTCAGCTAAGAACTGCATGTGGGAAGAAAAATATCTTCCAGAATGAAGGATGAATAACTATGATGTAAGAGAGACGTTACCTTACACAGTAACAAAGAATTGGCAAGAGTCCTTTAAAAGAAATGCCAAAGTAACTCCTTGAGGTTGAAGGCAAAATGATATTATTACTTAAAACAACATTGACAGCATTTTGTAGAGTGAATGGCATATTTGGAAATAAAAAAATTATCCAACATCAGAATAAAAGTCAGGAGGCATGTAGCTAGAGCTACATATTTGAAGGTGCTTGACTTGTTTAGGAATTTGTCAACATTCCATAAAGATATATAAGCGAACATAATGCATTCATATTAAAAACAATAAAAATAGCAAAATAATGTGTGGCTAGTAACATGGATGCATGTGAAACATAAATGTGAGTGGAAGTAACTGGAAAAAATGCATACTGCGACGAATTGGCACAGTATGTTGGACTCCAAAGGCTCATGTACTAGGGGGCTGGTGTCCACGCTTTACTAATCAGGTGACAGCCTTCAAAACAGCAGTGGAAGGCAATTAAGTGAAAAAGTACCACCTTTCATGAGGATTAATATTCAACTCACAGGAGTGCATTCTCATTATTCAAGATGTCCCTTGATGAAAGACCTGTTATAAATGAGACTGGAAGCTCTCATGAAACTCTCTTTCCTTCAATCTTACCAAGAGACCTCTGTTCTTTATATGTACCATAACATTGGTGATTTTCCACTGAATATGTAGTCAAATATCATATACACTTCAATTGCATGTGATTTTTATGTCAGTGAGCTCAATGAAGTTATTAAAAGAAGAGCGCCTGGGTATGAAAACAAGCCCAGAAGGAATGAGAGAGAAGATAAGAAGTTAGGATAGAATACATTATATAAGTGTCTCTGATGAACACACTTTGACACATATTTAAGCTCACATTAGAAATATTTCATGATGTATCTGGGCTTCATGGTACAGGTCTGTAACATAAGTTATTTAGGAGGCTGAAGCAGAAGAGCAAGTTCAAGGCCTCTCTGGAGTACAAGAGTGAGTTCTAGGACAGATTACTCACTATAGGCACGGTCTCAAAGACTAAATAGGAGGAAGGAGATATAGCCTTAGGTGGATGGTAGAGGAATTGCACAGCCCACATGAAGCCTTAAATTCAGTTAGAAGAAAAAAGGCAAGACAAGGACATCAGTTATTTCATAAACTAGTAAAATCTTGGCATTGCTGTTGGTTTCCAAAGAAATGAACTGATTTGATGCCAGTGGTGCCTGGAAAAAACAGGCACTTTCTCATTAAAGTGTGATTGTGTCATGCACATCACAGACTGGAATGGGGTTAAATATGAGTAAACAAGAAAATATTTTAGGACTTTAGAACCATGCTGAAACATAGAATTTACTATTATCAACTGAACAAACTGAAGTTGCAGTGTGTGATGACCTAAGGTTTGGCTTAAAGAAACAGATTCAGGAACCCATTTTCAATAATTCTGTGACTTGACATTTCCTAGTTTTAACTCCAGTCTGAATTACATACATGCAATATCAATTATCAGAGCTCCTTATACATCACATAACCAGTTGTATTTTGGTCTATATGCTCATTGCGATTTGATAGAGTTTATCCAATGTGTGTCTCACATTAAAAATGTAGAAAAGAACTGATGGTATTTGCATTGGAAAGTAAATTAGAAAGTTTTGTGAGAACTCCCTTCTCACATTTTTGGTTAAAATTAAAAATTCAGAAACTTGATTAATAATGCTATATTAAAATTTATCATATAATATCATAATAGTCTTATCTATCATTAAAGAAATTTAGTTGGCCAACTAAAGGACCACCATGTTTTGTATCTGATAATTCTGTTTGTAGTATTAACCCAGGACATCACTGTGTATAGATATGGCCATGCTCTCCACTCACTAAACAACCATCTCACCTGTCCTTTAATAGTCACAGTTATGAAAAATGTTTTCTGTTCTTTCTAGATGTTTGCTTAAAAATCAATAAAACTCTTTAAGGGGCAATATTTTACAGCATCATAAAGGTAAAAGTAGAGTTAACTAATACCCAAGTTAAAGTTTGCTTACATATAAAAAAAAATGACAGGAACCATAAAGTTGACCCTACAATGAATTAAAAACAAAATTCAGAATTCAATATATGATCACAGAAAACTCTAACACCTGATAACAAATTACCAGGTATAAAGTAACAGGTAAGACTGACCTCAGGAGACATCACTAGAAAATAAATCTTAGTATGATGGATGCAAGGAGATTTCAATACCACATGAATGATTACATATTTTAATCTGTACAGTCTGTACAATATGCCATAAAATGTGTATATTTTGAGAAAATATGCTTGATTAGTCTTACATAAAGCAAGATTAACATGTTTGTAAACTTAGGCACAATTAAATCGTCTTGCAGTTTTGGACACATCACCATTTTGTTTTACTACAGAAAAATAAATTGTTAGTCAACTTTTGTAGAGTTCCTACTGATGAGCTTGTAATCTGGAAGTCTGAAGCAGAAATGGGTCTGGTTTTGCTAAATCAAGGGACTCCTTGGGACAGTGTTCCATCTGGGCATCCAAGGAGGTTCCACTTCCTCTTGCTTCCTGGTTCTTGGAGGCTGATTACTTTCCTAAGATCCTGGCTCCTTCCTCCATCTTCAAAGCATATGTCTGTGCTAGTTGTGGTGAGAATACACAGACATCTTCAATGGTCTTCTTCACACCTTTGCTAATGGTGCATGCATTCCCTTCCTAACATGAAAAAAATCAGATTCTATTAATTTTAGTGTACAAAGTAATGAGCTTTACTATGATATTTTCATGCATACATTATCATCACATCTTTTTTATATTTACCCTCACTGTCCTTGACCTGTTCCTCCTTTCTATCTCTTGCTGTTCCCCTTCATCCCGTCAAACCACTGCCACTTTCTGTTTTCTTCACATACATATGGAATCTAAATTTCACATATAAGGATAAAACAGACAATATTATTACACAATAATAACCCAAATGTAGATGGTGAGGTCTAGAAAATTGGCCAATAGCAATAGTTTCCTCTAGCAAAATTTGTGTTATGTCTAATCTCTTTATAGCAAGAATGAAATTGTCATCAATGATTATAATTCAAAGGCAAAAAAGTTGAAGAAAGACCCAAATTGTTCTTTGTCATTGTGCTGCCTTTGGGTCTGCTTTTTGCCTGGGTTAAGTGAAAAGGGTTGATAGATTTTAATTTCATTACAGTCATTGAATTCTACAGTAAATAATTAATCTTTTTTGATGAAATGCAGTCATGTTTAATAATTCCATCCTTGTCTTTCACTGTAGCTCTGATTCTTAAGACCTTTTGATCCTTAGATTCAGCCTCAGCAGATTTACCTTATACTTGCAGACAGACATCTTTCATCAGAGGTGGGATTAACCAGGGTTAGAGATCTTCTGGAGCCTGGAACTGCAGATTCTCATTGTTGGCACCAATCCATTCATTGTGGATTATCAGGACATGTGATATAGGAAACGTGATGAGTCATCTGATTTATGATTTCTTTAAAACATAAGAAGGTAGGGAGTGAAACTGAAAACATCTCTAAATACCTGAAATCTAAAACTAAACTCCTCAATTTGAAAGGAGCTAGAAATACTAAGTTATGAAGAGAGAGAGAGACAGAAGAATTCCTGAGAAATAGCATCTCTCATTGAGAAATCATGATGCACCCTGCTTTAATGGGACCTCTTATATTTCACATTACTCTCCCTAGTAGAGTTTAAAAGGAGTACAATTAAGAGCAAGTATGTTTTGTAGTTATGGTTATACGTGTTTGGGAAGAAGTTATGTGGGTTCCCTTTGAAGTCTGACCATTCCTTCAAATATTACTAATTTTTTTATTTTATCAGTTAGCTAGTTGTTAGTTCATAATAATTAGTTAACTAGTCATCTAGCTCTTTGAGACACTCTTATAACCCAGGCTGGTCTGGAACCCTACAGTCTAGGCTGGCTTTGAACTCATTATTCTCTTTCCTTAGCCTCCAGAGTGTTGTGATTACAGGCATGTATCTCCATGTCATATAGACATTCATAACATCAATCTTGTAACTAGAATAGTCTTTCACACTTCTTACTTTGGAGGGGGGAATAAAAGCTATATAGTGTCAGTTATGCAGAGTGGAGGAGAAGTTTTAAAACTTCCAACACCCTGGGAGTTACTTTGTCCCACCAAATAGTAACATCAGCACTATTCAGGTGGAGTGCAGACAGAAGCCACGCACCCATGGACACAGACACATGCACACACCACACATGCAAGGTGACTACACGGAGAAAAATAAGCAGGCCACAGACAAACTTGGGAGCTAGCAGAATTTCTGGATTCTGTGGAACACCCAAACTAAGAAAAAGATCAAGGTAACCATCTGCCAGCTCTGGAATGCTCCTACTGAAACTGCATCCAGGTAACGTAATCCTGTCTCAGCAAATGTCTGTCCCAGAAAGATGAAGCGGGTCACTCGAAAGACCCTTATTACCATACACTCTTCCCCACACTCTTCCTGAGCTATACTTGTCCACAACACACGCATGTCCATGAGTAACAGCCAGTGGAGGTTTGGGAGGCATCTGTGGTGGTTGAAGGACATTTCTGGAAGGGCAGAATGAATGGCCTTTCCCATGGGGCTCACTCTCCCCCACCATCAGTTCTTGCTCACAACCAGCTTATTTCATTTTGAATGTAATGTTTGAAAATGCCTTAACCCTGGTTTGTCCTCTGACTGTGACTTCATCAACTCAAACCTCTTCAATAAAATCAAAATGCACAGAGGTACATATCTACAAGGAAGTAGAAAGAAACAAAAATCCTGACATCTACTACCTTCACTTTAACACTTCACATTTCTTCTCTCCTGTTCTTTCTTTTCTCTGCTTAGTCCCTGGAGTTGTATTTTGACTAGTTTCAAAGCTAAATACTGGTTCTATAAAATTTATATACTGGGGCTAGAGAGATGGCTCAGAGGTTAAGACTTTGCCTCTCAAGCAGAAGGTCCTGAGTTTGGATCCCAGGTCTCAGGTTAAAACGTCAAGTGGGAATGGTGGCAGCCTGCACTTCTGGCTCTGGTGAACAGATACTGGGAAACTCCAGAGCAAAGCAAGAAGGAGGTAGAAGCAATTCAGGATGATTCCTAAAGTCACCTTTGGTCCTCCACAAGAACACATGTGCCCTTTGATACACACACACACACACACACACACACACACACACACACACATACACACACACACACACAAAATGAATAAATAAAGTTTAAAAATGTACATATCATGGAGTTTATACATATCTTCATATATTCGGAGAAATCAAGTCTATTACATGTAAAAGTACTACATTGTTCAGATCTGTGTTAGTGGAGGGCTAGTTCTAATAGTAAACATCAAATAAATTAAAAAACAATATACCTGGGCTGTAGCTCAGTGATACAATGCATGTCTCTGAATTTGATACCAGCAGAGAGAAAAAGAGAGAGAGAGTGAAAAAAGAAAGAGACAGAGAAACAGAGACACAGAGAAAGAAAGAGAAGGAGCCAGAAATAGAGAACTTATTTGTATCTGAGTCCGTTTTCAATAAGATACTTTTGTGTGCAGTGCACATTAAATTTTATTTTGTTAGGTGATCTGATGATAAGCAAAATTTTATCAGAATGTTTGCAGGTGAGCAAAATAAATAGAAACAACTGCTTAGGGACATAAATGAAATAAAATGATAAAATAATGACTGCTGGTTAATCTTCCTCAAGGATATGTCAGAATTCATTATAGTAGCTGGCCATGGTGGTTCATACCTATCATCCCAGTATTATGGAGACTGAGGCAGGAGAATTACCATGAGTTAAAGACTAGACTGAACTACATAGTTCAAGCTAGCATGGGTTACAGAATGAGTTTCTTTCAAAATCAAACAAAGGATGAATTGTTCCCATAATAAAAAGTGGAACAAAAACAATGCAATGCACTAAGTTTTCTCTGAATACACGGAATTCAATTTAAACTTCACTTAAGCATTTAACAATGAGCAGCTAAACTCTTTCTGACAATCAGTTATCAGGCATGTGCCATGCGTGAAATAACACGGCATATGCACATCAAAAAATGCCAGGAAAATTAAATGTCCACTGTGGTGTAATGTTACTTGAGAATTATTTTGACATTTGATTTAGCTACAAAATAATGTTTTGTACTAAGTAAAATAAGTTCTAAATTAAATTTAATGTATGCAAGGTATAACTCTTTGTATTGGTATAAAAGCAAACTGTCTATGAAACAGAACAGTTAAAGAAGTTATGTAAGCTTTAATAAGTAGCTATTTGGTAAACTTTTCTTATTCTAAATGATCTTATTATTAATAATATATATGCAATTTATATGTGCAAGTGTTTCACTGTATTACATGGTGTCTTCAAATTCCTGGCCCACCCTCATATCTTTTAATATGAATCCACTGGAAGAAAAATAGCACAGAATATGCACATCAAAAAATGCCAGGAAAATTAAATGTTGGAATTACAGGAATGCAGGCTGACTCTACATATAACTTTAGATATTCATAAACAACACTGTCCTGGAATAAGTGATAGAGCAAAACACCTTCATTTCCTGGTTCCTCTTTGAAGCACAGACTAACCAGCAATTATCCATGTTCACAGCACAGGTCATCCGTAGTCTGCATGCAGCTTCTGAGCTGTGCATAACAACATGATTTGAATGTGGATTGATACAGATTCATGTGTTTGAATACTTTGAGCCGAGCTAGTGGCACTGCTTTGAAAGGTTCTGGAAATTTTAGGAAGTGGAGCTTTCCAGGAAGAAATATGTCACTGCAGCAGGGTAGGAAGGAGCTGAGGTTTGATAACCCTAATCCAGCTTCTTGAATATGGCTACAAGGTTAACAGCTGGTTAACAAGGTTAACAGCTGGTTTCTACTTCCAGTGCATTTCCTTTGTCTGCCACCATGTGTTCCCAGCCATGATGGACTCTGTCCCCTCTGGAATTATAAGCCAAACTAATTAAACCTTTTCTCCCTTAAATACAAATATTCACACTTTAATTTTATTGTTTCAATATGTAAAAAGATGAGAGATAAATTTTAATATTTTGTTTAGTTCAACATTTCACAAATATGATTTCAAAAAAGAAATCAATAAAAAATTTCAGTGACATAATTGACCTCTTTATTTTCACATTACAGTTTTGAAGTCTGATATGAATTTTGAACTTACAAAACAGCCCTATTTGAGAGCCTCATTTTCATTAAAATGCTTTGTCTATATAAATTATATAATATTTGAAGTGAAGAAACATTCTTTTCATTTAGGTTGTTCTAAATGTAAGGTTTTTTTTTTTTAAAAAATACACTTTAAGTAGAACCAGTTTTTAAATCTAAGTTAAAAAAATCCATTAACTTTGGATTCCTTAGTCCCTCCAGCTGCAGTTGAAGTGCAGAGAGCCCCATACAATTGAAAGCCACCACTTGGGACAGCTCAAAGAGTGCTGTGGTTTCTGTGGCACAGTAAAGGAAGTTTGACTAACCCAAGTTTTTGCTGAATACTTTTAAAAGAAAAAAATAGGAAAATAAAACTATTTTAGACTTGTCAGAAAACAGCTCAATTTGCAACTTAATTATTCTTATATAATATAACCGTAAAGAGCAGGGCTAGAAGCTTCACAGTCTGTCTAGTATTCTCCACCATGGTTTTAGTTTTTAAAATTTTATGGTTTGATTATACAGTATTTGTTTCTGGATAAACTGACTTTGTGGCTATTTCTTTTAAAGGTATAACAATATCCTATTAAAAAATAACCTCAATGTGCCTGGTTTTCTTTTTCAGGCTCTGAGTGTGGACTCATTTCAGGTTGTAAAAAACAACCCAGTATGACTTGAGCTGCAGACTTCCTGCTGAATGCAACCTCAGAGGCATGTATGTAGTTTGTAAGAGAAATCTTTTCTCTACATAACACTATGCAATGAAATCTTTCATATACATTATACATTATATCTGACATTCTTCATATATTTTCATTAATTTATTCTAACTACAACTGCATATAGTTCCAACCCCACACCTTTGCAGGCTTCCAACACTGCTAAATTATAGACTTGATGCGCTCTTTAACCCAAAGAGCATCCTACAATGAGCTGATAAGAATCAAACAGTGATACAGCATCTGGAATGTACTCACTCACCAAATAATAGCCCCTTGTCCTATTCTATCCCATCTTCCCACAATCTCTGCCTACAGGTATTTTAATTAACTCACTCCATTGATCTGGAGGCCATGGATTCAGAGACAGGAGTCCCCAGAGTGACTCAACAGACAAGGCTACTATTTGGATCTTAAGGTCACATTCACCAAGCACGAGCCTTCAGCCAACCTCTTGAAAGACAGATGCACCTTGAAGGCAGCTTTTTTTCTTCAAAGTAGTATTTCATTTGCATTCATAGTTCTCCTTAGAGGAAACATGAACAGATCTTCACCACTTCAGCTCTCATGAAAGGACACCTGGTGTTTGAAGCCCAGCTTACCATCAGCCTAGACTGGGCTGCTAAATGCAAGGGCTGGATCATCAATCACCTAAGAAATCATAGGTAGGAGTGTTGGGGACATCTTAAACTTCCTTATTTAAGATTTATGAATTTTATTCCAATCTCGGCATAAAAGAAGAATCCTCTTGTCTCTTAACCAGAAGGTCCCTGGGTCTATGAGTCCCTTTAAGAGGAGTTCTCCTGAAACTTACCGGGTGTCCAGTGACTATTTGACTATTTTCAACATTTGTCCCATGATGGTGAAATCATTCAACTAATCCTCATTCAAATGAGTGGGGAGAGACTAGAATTCAAACTCAGTAGTGACTTATTTAGATAAAGAGCAAGAATAACTACTAAGATGAAGATCAAGAATATGAAGGAGAAACACCTCCTCAATTGTTAGAAATCAAGGCCGATTATGTAAGCAAAGGATTTCCTTACAGTTCAATGGGGGGGCCGTGTTGATGGTGTCTGAGGTATGTAGCTGCCTAATAGGAGATCTGGGGACTACTAGGAATATTTTGAAATTAGGAACCACAGTATATTTTTAACTGCATAATGTGGATGGAATGGAATTTTGTTTGAGTTATACGTTATTCCTAATGGGTTACTTGATGCTATTTCAATGAACAATAAGATAGATTATGACAAGAAATATAATGGTGAATGATAGAATAAAGTGATATATATACACATACATATATGTACACATGTATGGAGAGCTAAGAGAATGTAGGTGCTAATGGAGATTTGGAGATCCCTCCAAAAGATATGAGCCTCCCAATGGATATAATCTTCAAGTGTTGAAGCTTTAATTTCAAATAGCAATACTATAACTGTGATGTTCAGATTTCAAAGACAGAATGTGAGATGCAGTATAGATACCATCCTAACATGTCAAATTAATATTATGAATTCACTAACCATTGCTTTAATTTCATGCAAAAACAATGACATATGCTGTGTTGCTAAACATTATTCTCATCTTAGGTTTGGTGTGGGTACTTCAAACTTTTCCTAGTCACACAAGATTTGAATTATCAGTGATGGGTCAGTATGGAGTTGACAAAATTTTGGTGTGCCTTTTGTATGCTCAATTTGTATGCTCAATAGTTTTTAAAATTTATCCAGGAGTGACATTGGTAGTTTTCACAGTAGAACTGACAAACTTTGCTTTGCATTTCACAGATTCTTAAGGTAATTTTTTTTAGAAATTGGGTATTAACACATCTATAGATTAAATTTTTATAAATTTATAATTCTGTAAATTTTGTTAATTTCATATTTGTAAATATTATATCAATGACTTATGATGACTCTCCTTTAAAATTTAGATATCAGTAAATAAGTTAAAGAAAAAACCCTCAAGATCCTGTTAATCATTAGTGGATGGGTAAACATTTTCGAAACCTTACTATTAGAACGAGGGAGGGAGCCCAGTGAATGATGTGCTTTCCTCAAAGGCATGAGGCCAGGAGCTCAAATCCCCAGAACTTATATAGAAGTGGGCAGATGTGGTGGCCACCTGTGATCTGGGCACTAGGAAGACAAAAATGGAATCCCCAGGGCAAGGTGGTGAACTCTGAGTTCAATCAAGAGACCTTGCTGTAGTAAGAAAAAAATGTGGGGAGAAGTTAAAGAAGATACCCAACATCAGCTTCAAGCTTATATATGCACACACACACAAACACACACACACAAGCACACATGCACCATACATAGATGTGTAATCATATCTACTTTTAGCTGTGACATAAATTTGATGTGACATAAATTTTAACTTCATCTGAGTTTTCATTTCTCTTGGGTCATATTTTTTCACTCTTTTTACATAGCTGGGCCATAGTAAGTCCATATTTTACATGGTAAAGGACAGCCAATCTGCTTTCCAAAGAAGCTAATAATTGTGTGTGTGTGTGTGTGTGTGTGTGTGTGTGTGTGTGTGTGTGTGCGCGCGCCCTAAGAAGGACACCTGAGCCACTCCCACTCTCACTACAAGGCTCAGGAAACATCACAGAAGACGAGGTAGTAAGATTTTTATTATTATTTATTTATTCAATTGTGCATGTGTGCACATGTGTGTATGTATTTGTGTGTGTAGAATCATGGGCAAATTCAGGAACCACCATGGACCTCCACCCCCGCTTCCGCCCAGCGTCTATATGTGGGGTCTAGGATCTGAACTCAGGACCTTCCACCTACAAGGCAGAAGCTTAACCCCTGAGCTTACGAGGTAGTAAGATTTTAAGAATCTGAATGGGTTAGCTCGGTCAGACATTATCTTCTGGATATGATAGAGCTGTTGCATCCACGAATGTTGAATTCATTGCAGCTGTGTAAATTTCCAACAAACCTACATGAATTTTGCCTGTCAACATTTCACTATGAAAAGGGAAAGATCTCAATATGTCTCACACCTTCTTAAGAGATTGATGAGGATTAATGCTGGGAGAGAAGCATTAATGCTGTGGGAGGAGTTGGGGAGGGGAAATGCTTTCCTCATGTGTGATTCGTGTGCCAACAAGTGCTCAGGTGCATAGCATCGAAGGCAACCAGGATGAAACCCAATGGGTCACTCGTGAAAAAAAAAAAAGAACAGGGAGCCCAGTAAGGGGTTCTGGGCTAAGCTACTGAGTTCTGGAGGAAGTAGGAGGCACCAAGAGAGGAGGAAGGAGAAAGGGGGAGGCACAGGGAGAAGGGGAGAAGGGAGGTGAATGAAAGGAGGAGGGGAAAGCAGAAGCGTACAAGGGGGGACAACTGAGAAGGGGATGAGGGAGGGAGAAGATGGGGTAACTATTGAGCTTGTATGATAAAGAAAAATAAAATGTGGTAGAAAAAAGATAAGAGCACAGGAGGGAGATTGGCAGGGAAGAATGAGGTTTATAAAGGGAAATGGAAGGTATTAAGGTGCTAAAAACATAAATCCACTATATTCATGTATGAGACACTAAAGAATAAAAATGGAAGAAATAGTAATATGAGAACATTCTAATTTCCTTACAACTTGATTATGCCTTTCAATATTTGTGTACATTTTATCTCACAGTGGTATTTTTAAGTCTCATTTGTGGCTTTGATTTATGTTTTCCTGAGGACAAGCAATACTGAGCTTCAATACTGACCTTTGTTGCATGAATATTTTATCCAGTTATATATCATTTAAGAAATCGCTATCTTCTAGTCGTTTTTATTTGCTAATTTATTTTTGTTCTTTTCCAATTTTATACATGTATGCAATGAATTTTTTCATTTTCATTCCATGTTACCCTACCTCCTCCTTAGTCTGTCTCCCACTGAAAATCTTCTTCCTACAAAGTTTCCCTCCTATTCCATGCCTTCTGTGTGTATTCATGATCCACTGAGATTAATAAGAGCTATTGAATTAGCACTCACTAGGCACTTGCTGCAACATTGGAGATGTATTAGTGGCTACTCCACTGAAGTCAGCATTAACCATTTTCATTTGCTTATGAGGGTGATACCTCATGAGTGCTTTTCCTGCCTATGATGAAATGTTGACAGGGGCAATCTTGTGTAGATTTTGTGCAGGTAAACACAGTTACATTGAGTTCTTAGAGACAGCAGCTCTGTCATGTCCAGAAGACATTGCTGAGCCATACTCCTCCCCAAGTTCTGACTCTTATATTATTTCTTCCTACTCTTCTACTCTATGTTGCTCCCTGAGTTTTGTGTATATGTGTGTTGGGGGGTAATTTAGATGTCCTGTTTGGGCTGAGCACTCCACAGTCACATATTCACAACTCTTGATAGAGACTAAGAACTGCACTAACCTCTAACTTCGGATAAGGATTTAGAAAGCAATTTGATACTATAATCATTTAGCAAAACAATAGTAGTTTCCTGTCTCCTTTGGCTTATTATCCCGGATCAATAGATTATTGGCCAGATGTACAATACCAGACATGATGATGTTCCTTCTGTAGAACAGACATTAAATACTATCACAGACCCTGGAAACGTTCATGCCACTATTGTACTGATGGGTGCATCTTGCCAGACAGACTGGTTGTTACTGTAGCTCACAGGATTCGTAGATGAGCTAGATCATTGATGGCTTTTCTCTCCCCAGCAACCTGCATAGCACATTCAGATACTATGGAAGGCAACCAGCAGGATGGATGCTTCTGAGTCAGTTCCAACTTGATTTCTATATGTCCCATGACTGCGTGTAAGAACCTGTAGTAAGATGATCTTCCCATCAGGTTCTGGTGCCTTTGTCCATTTTTCCAATTTTTTGTATTTTTATTTGAAATTTAGATGTATTTTTTATTAAAGATCACTTTATATATAATGCAGATTTTTTTTCAATTTAAAACATTTTCATTTATTTAGTAACTTCACTTTTGACTATACTTATGGAGTTCTTGAGGCTCAAAAGTTCTTAATTTTGAAGAAATCCAACTTATAAATTTTCTTCTTTCATTTGTGATTTAGGTGTTATATTTATGACACTTTGCCTGGCCCAGAGTTACACAGATTTTCCTGTATTTTTGTTAGAGATTTATCATTCTTGCTTTTATGTTTATAATGGGATATATTTGGAATGATATTTTGTGTATGGTACAAAGTGCTGAACCAAGTTTATTCTTTTTCCATTTGTCTGTGCAGGACCCCTGCACAATTACTAAAAGGATCACTCTATCCTCCACTGATAGAGTGGGGGCTTGTCTGAAAGTGTGAATATTTACTTGTTGACTCTCAATTTTATTCCACTAATCCAAATTAATGTCAGTACTGGGTTTTTTTACTTTCTTTGCTATAAATTTTGAAATCACAATGACTGTTTTAGCTATTCTGGGATTCTTCTTTTTCCATTAGAATTCAGAGTGTGTCTCCTCAGATTTTGTTTAAATGCCAATTTATATTGTAACGATAATTGCATTGGATCTGTGCATTAATTTGAATATTTCCATTTCAACAGATTAAGAATTATAATTTATTACTGTGGAATGTTTTCCATTTGTTCAGGCCTTCTTTAGCTTTTTCAACACATATTTCATTTCTTTTTAAATTTATTTCTTAGCACTTTTATGCTAGTGCAAATTAAATTATTTTACTTCAGTTTTTCAGAACACCTATTGCCAGTTTAGAGAAATACTACTGAGTTTTATACATTGATCTCATACACTATTGGTCTTATTTAACTTGTTTGTGATGGTTTTTGCAAATTCCCTAGTATTTTCTTTTCTTAATTTATTTATATTTGTTTAGTTTTACAAGCATTTTGAGTACTTATCCCTTCCACTCGCCCCCCACATCCTCCTTCTTTCCCTTCATCAGTCCATTTCACTCCTTCCTTCCCTCCTGCCTGGCCACTTCTATAAATTCCAGGATTCTCTGACTCTTGTAGGGGTTCAGGCCTCTGTGGTATGCCAAGTTGCCCCTCCTCAGGCCACCCCACTGATAGGAACATTTCTCTTCATTCATCCAACTCTAGTCCCTAAGGTTTCCACTGTATGTTCTTATCTCTCTTGAGTTCCTCAGTAGTCTGTGGGGGCACGTTTGCATGTCAGTCATTATGCAAGTATGTCAGCTATTATGTAAGTCTGGTAAAGACAAGTCTCATTGCATGAGTTTCTGCTGTATCTAGAAACTTTTCCTGCCTTGAATGAAATGTTTTTTTTTTCAGTGTTGAACCTTTCCATCTTCTGGATTTTACAGTCTTACTGCCCTCTTTTCTTTGAGGTTCCCTAAGCTTTAGGATCAGGAAAGATTAGGTTGGCCTGATTCTGGGTAAGCATTGGTTGGTCACCAGTATTATGCATTATGGTTGGCCATTGTGTTCTACTTCTTTACTCTTCTACTGGCCTAGGCTCCATCCTGTCAGGGTGTAGAGATTCTCTACTTCTGTGGTAGAAGACTTCTAGGATGAGTTCTAAGTGCTCTTAAAATCTATGAGTATGATAGTAGCTATTTTCTTCCCCTTCTCAGATTCTTGTTCTAGTTAACAGTAACAGGAATATATTCCATTCTAACAAGTGGGTCTTGAGTTCAATCAGAAAGCTGTTGGTTGTCTCGTTGATATTCATGCCATTCTTACACTGGGGGTCACCTGTTACCATGGTCACTTCTATTGCAACTTGCAGATCTCATGAGTTGATGAGGCTTGTGATTATTTTTCTTCCCCATTAGCTTCTACAATATTCCTTGGTGCTATGTAAGCTGTCCAGCAAGAAGAAAGTTCTTAGGCCAGTTCCAGTTGATGTATTTTGCCCATGTTCTATGATCCATCTGTGTTGCATCTCTAGTAATAGGGTCTTACTGATGGTTTTCTGGAGAGCAACCAAGGGTAATGGCAATTTGTTTATATTGTTGGGGGCCTTTAAGACCTCTCTGAGGTCTCTTTATGAGAAGTGCCATATTCATGTTACTTTTAGTATATTTTTAATTGTCACTGGCTACTAAGTTGAACAGCTTTAGGCCTTTTTATTTGTTTGTTTTGCTCTGTTTTCCTCACTCTGTGCTCTTCTTCATAGGGCCTACCCATTCTTGTTCCTTTCTTTCTTTTTTGTAAAGTACTTTACCTATTTATTTAGTGTGTCTGTGTGTGTGTGTGTGTGTGTGCATCAGAGAGCACTGTATGTCCCTGTGGAGGACCAATGGTGACTTGGGGATCATCCTGGATTGCTTCTACCTCCTTCCTCCTTTGCTCTTGGATTTCCCAGGTTCCACCCACTAGAGCCAGAAGTACAGACTGCCACCTTTTCCACCTGGCATTTTTACATGGGACCTGGAAATAGAATTCAGTACCTTCTTTTTCAAGACAGAGTCTTAACCCTTGAGCTATCTCTCCAGCTTCTTGTTCCTTTCTTTAAAAGACATGTTTTTTGGATTTTTTTGCATATTATTAGCGTATTTTCTATATGAGATCTTATCTGTGTGTGTTGACAATTTTATTACTTAACTGTTGAAATGAATATATTTCATCTCATTTTCTAGACAAATTTCTATGACCAGAATTGTCATACAAAGCTGAACGAAGGGGCTGGAGAGGTGGCTCAGAGGTTAAGCCTCCGCCTTGAAGGTGGAAGGTCCTGAGTTCGGATCCTAGACCCCACGTATAGTCGCTGGGCGGAAGCGGGGGCGGCCTGCGTTTCTGGCCCTGGTAGGGCAGAACCTGTGAATCCCTGGGCAGAGTAAACAAGGAGGAGATGGAGGCAGTTGATGGTGTCCCCGAATTTGTCCGTGGTTCTACACACACATACATATACAGACACACGCGCACACACGCACAATTGAACAAAAATGAAATAAAAAATATTTAAAAAAAGCTGAATGAAAATGGTAAAGGACAAGCATGCTTGTCTTATTTCTGAATAAGTAGAAAAGCATTGATCTTTTTCATTAACATATACTCTGGCAGTAAGTTTTCTCTGTTTTTTTCCCAGGTTAAACTTGCTTTTATTGAAATTTGTCAACTTATTTATTATGAAAGCATTTGAATTGTGTCACTTAACATGAACATGTGTTTTGTGAACCTTTAGATACTGGTGTGTGTGGGTGCTTGTGTGTGCATGCATGTGTGTATATGTGTGTGGTTTTTTTCGATGACTAATTCAATTTCTTGTACTTGTTACTGAGAATTGCTCTTTACTTTTGAGTCAACTTGTATAATATGCATTTTAGCTAATGTAAATTACTTTCCTTTTAAGCATATAGTGTATTTATAAAAGAATATATATTCTGTTGTGGAGTGTTTTATAAATAAATATTTATTGTGGTTCTTTGTATGTAGTACTGTGTTGTGTCTCTTATTTTCTTTTGTTTATTCATTGACTTTGGGCTAGTTTTCTGTTTATTGTTGAACTCATGTATTCTAGTCCCCAACACTGTCATTTCTGTTAATCTCCTTTTGATACGTTGGAGTTTTGGTAAAAGCTCAATAAAATATTATAATTCTTCATCTTTCTTGTTGATCAACACTTTAGCATTACAAAATGTATCTTTAATGTTTAGAGTTACCTTTGTTTTAAATATGTTTTATATAGTATTAATACAGCCTTTCTAGATATCTTAGGGCTTTTGTTAGGATGATATATCCTTTTGCATATCTTTACTTTCAACCTATTTTTTGTTTTCCATTTTCATGTGCATGTGTGTGGAGAGTGAATGTGTGCATGCATGTATGTGCTTTCCCATGTACAGGAGCACAAATGTGCACCACATCATCCTTGATCACTGCTTTAACTTGTTCTTTTGAGATAGAGTCTCTAATAAACATCTGAACTCTCTGAAAGGGGTAGAATGGTTAATGAACCTTCTCTGGGGATGGCCAATCTCCACTTCTCAAGTCTGTAATTACAGGAAGAGTTAACACACATCTGGCATTTCACATGGTCTCTGAGATCTAAACTCTGGGTTTTTTTTTTTTTTTTTTTTGCTTGTATGAAAGTATTTTAACCATCAAGCCATCTTCCAAAACCCAAGGTTGATTTATTTTTCCTCTTGACATTCACAATTAAATTTAGGGTCAGGCAAGTGCTCTATCACTGACCTAGAGCACCAATCATTCCTTTCATGTTAATTTTATCTTTGAATCCAAACTGTATCTCCTATGGACAACATATAGCAAATTTATGTCTGAACAAGTCTCACATTCTTTGACTTCAAAACCAACTTTTAATTTCATTCACAGTTTGTGCCGTTGATTGGATTCTTACCTGACATTTAATAAACTCTTGGTGTCAAGTCGTTGTCCATCTTCTGTTCCTCCTCCCTCACTTTCTGTTGCTTTAATATATATTTATTAAAACTTGAAAGTTGAGGCTCCCTTATCCCTCATGGGATTCCATGTCTGGATTCCATGAGTTCCTATCTGACTTTTCTCTTACTATTCATTGATTCCAAGCCTGGAGTTCATGAGTTGTCCAGGGCTCTCTCGCCCCTCGATGATTCATGTCTGTGAGTTCTGTTCTTTCTTTCCTCTAATAAACTCTGCCTTAATTTTTAAAAACAAAGCAAAAAAAACCCAATCTTTCAACATATTTATTAAAGTCATTAATGATTGTGTGACTTACAATATGCTTTCTAATTAGAGTTATCCTCTGAGTTACATTACTTTAATTCCAATGAGATATACAGATTAATACAATAAGATGTATTATTGGTACAGACTTCTAATAATTCTCTGTTTTGTGTTATCATATATATATAATATTTGTATATCTTAAAAGTTCAAAAATACATTTGATTAAGTAGTTTTCAGTTTTTCTTTCCTTAAAAAGACTGTCTGGTTCTTCTCATCTACTCATCTCAGATGTATCACTTTGTGCAATTTTCTGTAAGATTCTTTTGCTTTCTCCTATCCTTTTGTGCTAGTGTTATTAAAGAATCTACTTCTCTATAATTATAGGTTCAAGTACAAATAATATTTACATGACTATTGTAAAATAAGTTTCCAGAAGAAAGAAAAAATTTGTAATTATATCATCTTTAATAATTATTTTCAAAATCCCATTAGCAGTAATCTTTGTTTTTCATGTAGATTTGAGTTATTATATGCAGTAACTCACATTTAACCTAAAATGTTTGTACAACACATCCTTCAAGATGGTATTCCTTTGTAAATTCTCTCAGCTATTGTCAGTTTAGGACAAGCAGTGTCAGGTTAAGTAATATTAACAGAACAAGATATCTCCTTGACCACTAAGATCAGTGAAAGAAATATAACTTACTTTTACATTCCAAAAGCAGAAAAACAACCAAAAATCAAGGTAAGAAAAGACTTGGGGGGGGGGCAAGTAATTTGCAAGTCAAAATCATTGAAAGACAAAATTTGGAAGAACAGCTGAATTCTCAGCTCTGTGAAGATAGCTGTGGAGGTCAGAGGTCAGGCATTCTTGGAGATAGGTTCTGTCCAGCCTGCATGCATCTAGAAGAATCCATGTAACCTGGGTTGCCAAGCAGAATTTATAAGGGCCAGCAGGAACCAGCATGCCAACAGCTACACTAGTAGTAGCAACAGGTTAAGCCACACACTGTCACTTATTGAAAATCATCTCAAGCCATTTCCTGTGACTAATCACATTTGCTTGTCTTTTGCTGTGTCTGAGAGGATGCCAGGTATGTGAGTTCTATATTCACAAGCTTCTGCCTGCATCAGGTATTGCACTGGACTTCCTATTTTGCTCTTCCTTATTTTGAGAATGTTTTTATGATTTTCTGAGTCAATAACAATAAATTCAACCCATAAGCCTGTTTTTATTGATAGATAGGGAGGGAAATAGAGTGTGTGTGTGTGTATGTGTGTGTAAGAGAGAGAGAGAGAGAGAGAGAGAAATAAAATTCAGTTCACTGGCACAACCATTTGAATAGTGAATTAGAATATTTACTGATAGCAATATTAAGCAGGCCTGCGTGAGATCCAGCCGGGCCTCAACGCGCGCTCTAGGACCCCCAGGTCAGCCCACGGGGACCCGGCTCCGACTCCCACCATCCAGCCGGAGCCGCGCGGGGGGCCGAGGGACGAGGAGCACCTCCCCCTGCGCCCGGGCCCCGCCCCAGCTGCCCTCGGGTTAAATAGCTCCACGCCGACGCGCCCATCCTTCCCTTCTTCGCCCCGCCCCCTCCGCCGGTCGGGACGCCTGCGCGAGATCCAGCCGGGCCTCAACGCGCGCTCTAGGACCCCCAGGTCAGCCACGGGGACCCGGCTCCGACTCCCACCATCCAGCCGGAGCCGCGCGGGGGCCAGGGACGAGGAGCACCTCCCCCTGCGCCCGGGCCCCGCCCCAGCTGCCCTCGGGTTAAATAGCTCCACGCCGACGCGCCCATCCTTCCCTTCTTCGCCCCGCCCCCGCTCCGCCGGTCGGGACGCCTGCGCGAGATCCAGCCGGGCCTCAACGCGCGCTCTAGGACCCCCAGGTCAGCCCACGGGGACCCGGCTCCGACTCCCACCATCCAGCCGGAGCCGCGCGGGGGCCGAGGGACGAGGAGCACCTCCCCCTGCGCCCGGGCCCCGCCCCAGCTGCCCTCGGGTTAAATAGCTCCACGCCGACGCGCCCATCCTTCCCTTCTTCGCCCCCCCCCGCTCCGCCGGTCGGGACGCCTGCGCGAGATCCAGCCGGGCCTCAACGCGCGCTCTAGGACCCCCAGGTCAGCCCACGGGGACCCGGCTCCGACTCCCACCATCCAGCCGGAGCCGCGCGGGGGCCGAGGGACGAGGAGGACCTCCCCCTGCGCCCGGGCCCCGCCCCTGCCCTCGGGTTAAATAGCTCCACGCCGACGCGCCCATCCTCCCTTTTCCCCACCCCGCTCCGCGGTCAACACGCCGCTCCACCCGGGCCTCACCCCGCGCCCTAGGTAAGTCCCCGTTCAGGCCCTGCCCACCAGTACCCCAGGCCAAATAATTCAGTTTAGTGAAATTGAGAGATCTTAAGAGTTAAAATGACAATGCCAAAGTCAAAGTGCAAATCCATGAGAAGCAACACTCAAGTAAACAAATTTCCCACTGAAGAAATTAATCCCATAATGTTAGACTCCAACAAGAACAAACCCGCGGAAAAAGGCCAAGAAAGCCCCACCCAGGATAAAGACTTTCAAAATATGATCATTACCATGTTCAATACTATGAAAGAGGAAATCCGGGAGGAATTACATAATCGAATCAATCGCTTTGAAGAGCAACACAACAGACATCTGGAGGAGTTGAGAAAAACAGTGCAAGAAACAAAAACTGGCATAGAACAGTTAAAACAAACTCAAGCAGAGTTTAAAACTGAGCTAAAAGACAAGTTATCTTCAACCCAGAACGCCACAGAGAGTCTTATCAACAGAACTAATGAAGCAGAAAACAGAATTTCAGACCTTGAAGATAAAGTGGGAGTACTAACCAGCTCAATGGAAGAGGTTGTTAAAGCCAAAAAGATACTTGAGAGAAATATCCAAGAGATATGGGACACCCTGAAGAAGCCCTAACATGCGTATTCATGGAATACCGGAGCAAGAATCTCAAAATACCACCCCTGAGGAAATTTTTCAAACGATCATCAAGGAAAACTTTCCTCATCTAAAAAAAGAGAGGCCCATTCATATACAAGAGGCATTCCGCACCCCAAACAGATACGACCAAACTAGAAGCACACCGCGGCAAATAATAGTTAAAACACTCCACATTCAAGATAAAGAACTGGTGATGAGAGCTTCAAGGGAGAAAAAACAAGTCACTTTTAAAGGCAAACCTATTAAAATAACTAATGACTTCTCAGTCGAAACAGTAAAAGCAAGAAGAGCTTGGAGAGACATACTTCAAGTATTGAATGAGCAAAAATGTCAACCCAGGCTGATTTACCCTGCAAAACTATCAGTCATGATCGAGGGAGAAAGAAAAATTTTCCAGCACAAAGACAACTTTAAGGGATACATGGCCACCAAACCAGGCCTTCAAAAACTGCTAGAAATGATACTCAAGCGTGAAGAAAAAAACAGGCATATCCAGGAGAACAGAAGGCAAATATAACACCATTAAAAGTGAAGCAATATACTTATAAAAGCTACTAAACATAATAAATGTCTGGAATTAACAATAGTTTCTCCATTATAACACTAAATGTTAATGGACTTAATTCACCGATCAAGAGACACAGATTACAAACTTGGATTAAAAATCACAATCCATCAATCTGTTGCCTGCAGGAAACCCATCTCACCACAAAAGATAGGCACGCTCTAAAAATAAAAGGCTGGTCAACAATTCTACAAGCAAATGGAAGCAGAAAACAGGCAGGGGTAGCCATTATGCTATCAGACAAAGTGGATTTCAAACCAAAAAAAATTATAAGAGACACGGATGGATACTACATTTTAGTCACAGGTACAATTCACCAGGAAGATTTCACAATACTGAACATATATGCACCCAATACGGGCCCCCCCACATTCATTAAGAAAACCCTACAGCGTCTAAAGCAAGAAATCAACCCCCAAACGATAATTCTTGGGGACTTCAACACCGCCCTCTCTACATGGGATAGATCAACAGGTCAAAAGCTTAACAGAGACACTTTGGAACTTAATCAAACCCTGAAAGAAATGGACCTCACAGATCTCTATCGAACTTTTCACCCACGCACCAAAGAATACACATTTTTCTCAGCAGCACATGGAACTTTCTCCAAAATAGATCACATATTGGGCCACAAAATGAATCTACACATATACAAGAAAGTTGAAATTCTAACCTGTGCCCTATCAGACCACCACGGCCTAAAGCTGGACATCCACAACACATCAAACAAGAGAAAATGCACTAACTCCTGGAAACTTAACACTATGATGCTGAATGAGAACTGGATTCAGGAAGAAATTAAAAAGGAAATTCAAGATTTCCTGAAAGTGAATGATAACGAAAATACAACTTACCAAAATCTCTGGGACACAATGAAAGCTGTTCTAAGAGGTAAGTTCATAGCTCTTAATGCCCACGTCAAAAAAATGGAAACATCAGAAATAAACAACTTAACAATGCAGCTTAAAGCTTTAGAGAAACTAGAGCAATCTGATCCTAAAAGCAGTAGAAGAGAAGAGATTAGCAAAATAAGGGGAGAAATATCTGAAATCGAGACTAAGAAAACGATAGAAAAAATCAACCAATCAAAAAGCTGGTTCTTTGAAAAAATCAACAAGATTGATACACCCCTAGCTAAACTAACCAAAAGCAAGAGAGAGAAAACCCAAATTAACAAAATTAGAAATGAACATGGAGTTATCACTACGGATACCCAAGAAATCCAGAGAATTATAACATCATATTTCAAAAACTTATACTCTGTGAAGTTTGACAACACAAAAGAGATGGATGAATTTCTAAGTAAACACAACTTACCTAAATTGAATCAGGAAGTTGTGAATTATTTAAATAGTCCTATAACATATAAGGAAATTGAGGAAGTAATCTCAAATCTTCCCACCAAAAAATGTCCTGGACCAGATGGATTCAGCACAGAGTTCTACAAGACATTTAAGGAGTTAATAACACCAATACTCCTTAAACTGTTCCATCAAATAGCAAAGGAAGGAACACTACCAAATTCCTTCTATGAAGCTAATATCGTTTTAATCCCAAAACCTAATAAAGATTCACTTAAAAAAGAAAACTATAGGCCGATCTCCCTGATGAACACAGACGCAAAGATTCTCAACAAAGTCTTAGCAAATCGGATTCAAAAACATATTAAAAAGATCATTCATGGGGACCAAGTAGGCTTCATCCCCGGCACACAAGGTTGGTTCAACATACGCAAATCAATAAATGTAATTCATCATGTAAACCAGTCCAAAGTCCAAGACCACATGATACTCTCGATAGATGCAGAAAAAGCTTTTGACAAGATCCAACAGCCTTTTATGATCAAAACGCTAGAGACAGTAGGAATGGAAGGAACCTTTATCAATATAATAAAAGCTGTATACAACAAGCCCACAGCAAGGATTATGCTCAATGGGGAACAATTGGAAGCATTCCCACTTCGATCAGGAACAAGACAAGGCTGTCCACTCTCACCACTTCTATTCAATATTGGACTTGAAGTCTTAGCCGAAGCCATAAGACAAGAAAGGGACATAAGAGGGATTCAAATTGGCAAGGAAGAAGTCAAGCTATCTCTATTTGCAGATGACATGATCTTATACCTGAGTGATCCCAAAAACTCCACCAGGAAGCTCCTGGAACTAATTGAGAAGTTCAGCAGGGTGGCGGGTTACAAAATAAATGTGCAAAAATCAGAGGCCTTCCTATATGCCCAGAATGAAAGAAGTGAAAAAGCCTTGAGAGAAACCATGCCATTTACTATAACCCCTAAAAAAATGAAATACCTTGGTATAAACCTAACTAAGGAGGTAAAAGACCTTTACAATGAAAACTTTAAAACCCTAAAGAAAGAAATTGCAGAAGACACCAGAAGGTGGAAAGACCTCCCTTGTTCCTGGATTGGCAGAATCAACATTGTAAAAATGACCATCCTACCAAAGGCAATATACAGATTCAATGCTATACCAATCAAAATCCCAAAGCAATTCTTCAAAGAAGTTGACCAAACAATCTCAAAGTTCATTTGGAGGCACAAAAGACCCAGGATAGCAAAAACAATCCTGAGTAACAAAAACACAGCTGGAGGTATTACCATACCAAACCTAAGTCTATACTACAAATCCATAGTTATAAAGACAGCCTGGTACTGGCTCCAAAATAGACACACAGATCAATGGATAAGGATTGAAGACCCAGATATAAGCCCACAAAGTTACAGCCATTTGGTCTTTGACAAAGGGGCCCAAAGAATCCAATGGAAAAAGAACAGCATCTTCAACAAATGGTGCTGGCAAAACTGGATCTCCACATGCAGAAGATTAAAGCTGGACCCGTACTTGTCACCATGTACAAGACTTAATTCCAAATGGATCAAGGACCTTGATATCAGGCCAGAGACTTTAAAAACCATAGTTGAAAGGATAGGGAACTCCCTCGAGCTGGTTGGGCTAGGCCAACAGTTCCTAAACAGACATCCAATGGCACAGTCACTGCTACCAACTCTCAACAGTTGGGATCTTGTGAAATTAAAGAGCTTCTGTTCAGATAAAGAGATTGTAACACGAGCTCAAAGGCAACCCACAGAATGGGAGAAAATCTTCACTAACCACATATCTGACAGAGCTCTACTGTCCAGAGTGCACAAAGAACTTAGAAAATTAAACTCCAAGGAAAACACTGACCCAATTAAAAAATGGGCCCTGGAACTTCAAAGAAACTTTACCAGGGATGAAATTAAAATGTCTAACAATTATCTTAAAAAATGCTCCACTTCCTTCGCCATCAGGGAAATGCAAATCAAAACTTCCCTGAGATATCATCTCACCCCGGTCAGGATGGCAAAAATCCACAATACAAACAACGACAAATGCTGGAGAGGATGTGGAGAGAGGGGAACTCTCCTACATTGTTGGTGGGAATGCAGGCTCATACAGCCACTCTGGCGAGCCGTCTGGAGATTCTTAAAGAAATTAAAGATTGAAATGCCATATGACCCTGCTATCCCACTTTTGGGAATAACCCCCCAAGCAGCAAAGGTTCGCCTCGATAGCACAAGCTCGACCATGTTCATAGCAGCACTGTTTACAATAGCAAAGTCATGGAATCAACCTAAATGTCCAACAGTTGACGAGTGGATAAGGAAACTGTGGTACATCTATACAATGGAGTACTACTCAGCCATCAAAAATGATGAATTACTGGAATTTGCTGGGAAATGGATGTCATTAGAAAGAATTATATTAAGTGAAGTATCCCAAACCCAGAAAATTAAGCGCCGTATGTACTCCCTAATAGGTGGCTCCTAGTACCAAACTCACCCAGCCCACATTGGGACACTCAAAAGTAAACCTATGTAACACAGTAATTGCAAGGATTATGAACAAGAGAGATGGGTTAGGAGGGCCACACCAGAAACAAAGAGAGAGGAGACCATGTTACAGCAGAGAAAATAGGCCTCCATGAAGGTCTGCAAGTAAGTAATGAGAAACCTGGTTAAGTTCACAGACGTTCTTTCCTGATCTCACCAGAAGGGGAGGGCATATAGTCTAGCAGATAAAAAGTAATCATTTTGCAAATGGGTGATGGACCCCTCTCTCAGTGAGGTTTCCTACTCTTATTACATCTACCCTTGAATGTGCTATTACAACAAGACTCCAGTTTAACAGCTTTTTGTCTCTGGCCAGGGGGTGACATACAGTGCCCAGCAGAATGGAGTGAAGGGAATTGCAGGAGCAGCAAAACTGCAAAAGAAAATCAACAAACCACAATCCAGAACTTCAGAGACTCTATATCAATCACATAGAACTAGGACAGCCTAATCTCTCCCCATCCTGGAGCTCAGGGACATTTGCGGAAGAGGGGGCGGTAAGATTGTAAGAGCAAAAGGATGGGAGGAGCAACGATTTGCAAGATTCTCAACAATAGTTGGGGCCAAAGCAATCATAATGGAACTTTGCATGCCCTGCGCAATGTCCAGCGCACTGTTGCCCTCATAAAGTCTAGCATCTGATAAGGGCACCGAGACCCCTGGAGGCAAGGGATTGACAGCCATAGTAGTGATCTTATGCTTAAGGGGAACAAGAGAAAGGGCTTATGGAAATGCCACTGGGTCCTTATATGTCATCGGAGAGGAGGACACAGTGGAGAGTTAGGCACACACAATAAAGGACTCTCTGGGAATTGGGGGGGAGGCACTGGGGGAAGGGGAGGGGGAAGAGGGGGGAGGGAGGGAACTGGTAAAAAATTTTTAAAATGTATAATTAAATTTTTAATAAAAAAAACAAACAAAAAAAATATTAAGCAAGGACAAGGAAAATTGTAGTAGAAGAACCTCTATCTATAAGCCGTCTAGACTTTTAAAAATAGAATGTGATGATACATGCAAGGAGACCAGATGAAAGATAGTACACAAACCAGCACTAATGACAGTGCAATAATGGAGCACTGCTGCTGCTGCTGCTGCTGCTGCTGCTCCTGATAGTGATGATGGGTATGGCCACCTAGTAGGCATGGATCTCCATCTGTACAAAGATCTTAGAATGACTGCTGCTACCTTCAGCTATGTATTAAATGCTGCCAAACTGTTTTTTTGCTCACTAGCACATGCTTTGGCCCTAAATATAAATGTTAATGTTAATTCAGTTTCATTCCCTGGCATCTCAATCTCCAGCTTTTTTAAATTTCACTTGGATAAACATAGTCGAGCATTTTCTTCCAAAATACATCTACAGTACATCCAAGGGTTTTCCTGCAGACGGATTCCCAAAACACCAAGCAAAAACGAAGAGCTCTAGTATAAACAAAAGCAACATTATTTACCAAAACCCAACTTCAGATTGAACCGAGGAAGAGTGAGTCACCTCCAGCTCACCATCGACAAACATTCCTTGTGGTCACTGTGGTTGTTCTTAATCTCTGTCAGTTGTTTTCAAGTTTAATGTGCACATGCATCACCTGGTAGCATTCCTAAACTGAAGATTCTTGAGACCCACCTCCAGAGACTCTAATTCAGTGTCTGGAATGAGTCACAGAAAATTAAATTTTAATATAATCACAGGATAACAAATAAAGCAGTGGTTTTGTCCAAAAGAACACTTAGAGAAGCCATTCATCTCACTGGCCATTAGCACTGAATGTACTTGTTTTCTCCCTCCTTACTTTTGAAGGATGCAGATGTAAGATTAAGGTACCATTGTATTCAGTGCTACAGCTGTGCATTGGACTGCTCCTCTCCTCAGTATGTCTAGATTTCACACTCTCCCCCTGCTGTTATTACTTCCTCTAACTGCGGTATGCCTACCCTATTGCTAGACACAGAAAACCAATTCAGAATGCTTCCAATTAGTCCAATGCTATAATCAGTTATTTTAGAAGCACTTCAGAACTATTTACCAGGAGAGATGTGGAGACTGATGTCTGGCTTTCTAAGGTATGTTCAGGGAAGTGGCATCACGGCCAACTTTGACATAGTGCTTAGGATCTGCTGGGTGTAAAAGACAAAATACTGTCACAATCTCCTGTTCTTTCTCACATCTCCCCAGTGGAGAGATACAAAGGTTATAGATATCAGAGACTTACACAATCAGAAAAAGGCCTTCAGCATTCAGAGATCACAAGCTTTACTGAAGTCCTATACTTTCTATCCCAGCAGGAATGAAGTATATGCAACTTTTGAAAGACAAATTAATTAAAAATATTAAATTCATTGATGACCAAGAGAACTTCACACATAATCTTTCATAAGCCAAATTGTTCCTTATTTAGAAAAATGTCTAAATTATGTTAAATATTTATGGAAGAGACTTACAGGGGAATGGATAAACTTTTCTTCAATGGGTATGCAAATACACACACACACCCATACGCAGGTAGATAGATACATAGATAGATAGAGAGACATATGCATGTATATTTTATAGGTATACATCTGGATAAGCATATACTTAGAAATAATTCCATATCAAATAATCTATAATATTATACAAATGTAAGATACATAATAAATATTTTCTTATAAAATAAATATAATTTATGACTATGTAAAGAAGCAAAATGATTAATTCTATTAGATTAAGGATAACATTTATATAGCATTTAGTGACATTGATTTGCTGACTGACTGGGTAAGCTACCTCATTACAAATCTGGTAACCTGAGTTTGATCTCTGGGAACCCACATGGTGGAAGAGAGAATTGTCCTCTGAAATTTGCCCTCTGACCTCAACCCTTGGCACCAGTGGTATGCATGGTATGCAGTCTTCCTCTCTCTCTTGTTCCTCTCTTTCCCTTTCTATCTCTGACTCTCTCCCTCTTTCTCCATCTCTCTTTTTTCCTCTCTCCTCCTCACTCTTATCCCTCCCTGAGATAAATAAGCAGCATAATAATGATAAAATACTTTTGTCCTAGAAATATGCTTGCTGTTCATTACTGAGAGCCATTTTACTAAGGTGATAGCAACAAAATAAAAATTAAAAATAAAGCTCAGTTTCTGCATATAACTCAGTGATCCAGCACTTGTTTAGCATGGATGAAGTTCTAGGTTCCATTATCAACATTGCAAGGAATTTTAAAGTATTTTTTAAAACCTGTACATTGTTAAAACTAGATTATATTGTTTATTGCTTTTGAGCTGTTGGTGGGATCTTGAGAATCATAAAATATTATAATGTCTAGAATACAAATAAAGTAAAAATAGCGATAATCCATGAGTATTGTGCTTTTTTAATGCATTTTCTGGTGCTCATTAATATTCTAATATTGAAAACTGATTTTTGCCTCATTTCCGGGGACCACGTTGAAGAGCTAATCAAAGTAGAGATCTGGGGCATGCTCACTGACTCCTGGTAACATGAGACAATATTCATCGGCAGTGAAAAAGGTAAGAAGGAACAGCTATAGTTAAGAGGGAACATTCTCTATTGCTTCAACTCCAGAAGAGGTATTAATAATGCTTTCAAAGGAAAGTTTTATGCTTCCAAATGTCTGTCATGCTTCTCATTATTAGTTTAGCAGCTTGATACGTGGTAGATACAAGTATACATGTACATCTTATAAATATATATCTGGATAAACACACACTTACAGGTAATTACATATCAAATTGTCTACAATATTAGAAAAATATAAGATACATACTAAATACCATTTCCCATGAAAATAATTTAGAAATATATCAACATATACCTAAAGAATAAATTAAATTCTCTAGTGATTAGATGACTTTGGTTTCTCTTTTCTGGCACACCATGTCTGTGTTTTCTGTTTATCTTCTGCTCTGATGATTTGTGCTTTCATTCTAAATCTTCAGAATAAATGAATGGGAAAAAAAAGCTATACAAGGATTCTATTCAAGATAATTTTCCAGTTAGGGAGAGGAGAAGGATCAGATGCAGAGGACTACTAACAATGGTGAACAAAAAAGGTTATATTATGCTTCGCAGTAATCAATATTGTGAAAAGAAGAAAGAAGAAATTTCAAGTAGGTAAGTGTCAATGTATGGGACTGGATAAAAATGAGGAATGTTATGCATTAATGAAGTGAGTTCATAATTGTGAAAAATATGATATTTGAGCTAAGACTCAAAGGAGAGGAAAGAAAAAGCTATAAGCCATCTGGAGAAAGGGTATTCTAGGAAAGGAAACAGTTACAATAAAAACTGTCCTGTGGAGGGGTATGTGGTTCCAGAGACAGTCAGAAGACTGGTGTGGCTAAGCAACAGGGGTCAGGCACAGCAAACCCATTGGAGTATACAGCCATGTAGGGCCAGCTAGAGCTGATATGTATTCTCTACAAAAAATAGTATTTCTTTGAAGTGTAATGGTAGAGGGGATAAAGAAAGGGACAACAGGCTCTAGGCAAAGATTTGCTATAATCTGGTTCACCTATTTAGGTCACTTTGGGTGCTTCATAGAGGACAGATTTGAAGAGGGTCAAGTGACTGCAGAAGGGCACTTGGGAGACACCTGTAGAATTCCAGGTGGCTATGGTAGGGGGGTCACAGAGGGTGGTGGCACTGCAACTGATGGTTAGAGCAGAGCCATGATGGAAGTTCTTTAGAGGTCATTCTCCTGCTGCTGGGATTATCCTGAAGGAACATACCCTATTAATCCAGAGGAACTGGTTCTTATGGTTCACAGAGAAAAGTTCTGTTGCCAACTTCCCCCAACCTTCTGTTAATGAAAGGATATGGAGATGAGCTCTGCGCTGCAGATAAGTTGAATTCCTCAAAAGAAACAGTCCACCACAAAGTCAACTAGTCTGGGTCCTGATATGAACAGACCAAAGAAACGCAGAGGACCAAACGCTCCAGTCAGGTTTGTAGAAACCGTAGCCAACTAATAAGGAAAAGACTCTTTTCCCCTGTGACTTGCATAACCCTATACATACCGCTGACACTGCCAGCCATCTTTGGCTTCCTTTCCCTCACAGACTCCATGTCTGGAGTCTGTGAGTTCTTTTCCTGCTTTATTGTTCCTCATAGAGTCCATGCCTGGAGCCCATGAGTTCTTTTTGGATCCCTGGCCCCTCACGGACTTCATGTCCTTGAGTTCCATCTTTTTCCTTCACTAATAAGATCTGCTTTAATCCTCTACACTTGCTCTGGCTTCAATCTTTGACTTGTGAACACAGGAACCTGGAAATAAAAACCTCACAACATTGGCACATGGTCAGCATCTTTAGCTTTAGCTAAAATGTAGTAGATTTTTGTTGAATTCATCATGGTGCCTGGAAAACTATGCCATGTTGGTAAAACAGGAGCAGTAAGCCGTGGCAAGACCCCTTTCTGAAGATGCTGCAGAACATCCCAAGCAGCCACACTTTGAGTGACCAACAGCTGCACACAAGGGGAAGTGAGACCAGCTGAGTCCCCCCAGACTGCTCACCACAACTCTCTTCTGGCCTTGGTCAGTTCCTAAGCAACCTCCAGGCAGAGATCTCCACCCAGCAAATCCATGGGGAAGAAAACATGAAGGTAAAGTGAAGATTCACAGAGAGCTGAGATGAAAGGAGATAAACTTGGTAGCAAGACCCCTGAAGTTCCCCCACCAAGGCATCTGCTGCTCTCAAACCATCAGGATGGGAGCCTTGGAGGCAGAGGAGTGAAGGGCAGAGGCCAGAAGTCCAGCAAGACTAGAGGGACACCTCCCGCTCACCTATAGTATGTCCTGAACATGAACGCTGGGATTTAGGACAAGAGAAAGTGAAAGAGTCCTGCAAACATGGGGAGATTTCAGGAAAAACAATGGGAATATTATTTCTGAGGAAAAACAACAAACCCTGAAGCAGATTGATTGTTCTCCACTAAAACCGCAATCTCCTTGGAAACATGCACATCCTGGATTGATACTATTGATCTGTCCATAGTCTAGTGAATTCCGTACAGAAGGAAATCAGCCCTGGATGTGGAGATCATCTCTTTTCCAGAGACTCTGTTATTATCTGACAGCCAAAAGCTTTCATGTGGGAATCTACCAACAGACTTTCAGAAGAAACAAATGGCCAAAAGACTGAGAAATAAAAATGGAAACTAGCAAGGACTCTGCGGGTAAGAAACAATGGCCAGATTAAGAAATTCAGATGAACAAATGAAAATTTGATAAATGATAAACTGAGAGAATTAAAAAGAACAAAATGGAAGTTCTGGAACTGTAAAGATGATGGAAATTATCAGCAATTCAAGAAGTTCCAATGGCAATTCTAACAAGAGAGTGGATTAATAAATTAGAGGATAGGTATGTAGGAAACACTCTCATCTGAAATTCAGAAAGATCTGCTAATGGAAAATGACAGAGCAGTGGAGAAGCCAAAAAACATTTTAAAAAATATGAATAGTGTATAATCAGAGTTCCAGCAAGAGAGGCAAGTGGTATAGAGCCAAAGAAATACTTCAAGACAATGCTTGAGAATTTTCTAAGTGAAGAAAGACGGGGTTAAAGATTAAAGAAAACTAAGAAGCACAAGAAAATTAAATAAAGAATAAAAAAGCAGTCCGCATATCTTTTGCATGGTAGAACTGCTAAAACATAAAAACAAAGAGGGATCTTTGTTCCCAAACTTCCAAGAGCAAATGGACACATTGCCTTACAAAGAACAACAATGCTCAGAGAGAGCTGAATTCTCAATTGCAATTACTCAAACACAAAGAAGCTGGAATAACAAATTTAACATGCCAAAAGAAAATAATTGCCAATCTGGACTCTTTTACTTAGCAAAAACAATCCTTTGAAAATCAAGACTTGTCCAGATCAACAGAACCTGGATGGGTGACTAGCAACAAAATGGAGAATGAAGGAAATAACCAAAGTTTTCCGGAAGTAGGAAAATGGCAAAAGCATGAAACAGAAAGGACTAAAGACACAAAAAAAATGAATGACATGGGAAGGCCCAAGGAGTAATTTTTTTTTTTCCTGTGACAGTAGCAATGTCATGTGCAAATGAAATGAATTTTAAATGCGTAGTTGAAGTACAGAACTCCAAACAGTACCAACAGTAGGTTAATGGAATGCAGTTCTCTATTGATAAAGCCCTAAGGATAGGAGCTCCTCAAACCAGTTCAGTCAGTCAAGGATGTCTGTAGACATCTATGGTCAATCATGAGCGTAGTAAGAAGAGATGATACTTGCAATAAACCAACCAAGAGAATGAATGTAACAAGAACAGAATTATAAATATTCTACTTAAAATTTGAATGATAATGCAAGAAAGTGATAAATTGAAGTGATAATGATAGGGGTCCCTCTGGGGTCTGAATATGTTCAGATTCTTATGTTCAGGATTTGAAGATTGAAACCAGAACAGGCATAGAGAATTAAGGCAGAGAGGATGAGTGGAACTCACCGATATGAATTTGTGAAAGGTAATAAAGCCGCATAATGGCTGGAAAGGTCAGAAATATTTACACACTTAGGCAAGCCCAGGAAAACTGGCTTCTCCTTATTGGTTAGCTCCATTTTCTGCAAACCTGACTGGAGCTTTTGTCCTCTACATCTCATTGGTCTGTTCATATTGGGCCCAACCCAGTCTCCAGGTCAAGCTATTTCTTTTGAGGAACTCAGCTATCTGCTGTGGAGGACTCATCTCCACATCCTCTCATAAACTGAGGGTTGGGGAAAATTGACCACCTTATCTCTGTGGCAGATTAAAGTGGGGTGCTTCCTTCATGGTAATCCCAGCCCTGGGGGAATGATCTTTAGAACCTATAAAAACTTTCAAGGACCATTCAGCATGGCTGCTCTAAAACTGCTCAATTAAGGACAAATGGTAAATAACCCATAGACTTACAGTCAGTTAAATTACCAAACATTTGAATTAGAATGAAGGCTTGGAATTGTTTAAAATCTCATTATATGTAATTTACAATAGGCATATCTTAAAGGTAAGGACATCCTGAGTTAAAGAGGCACCTTGTTGGGCCGGCCCAGGCGAAATGGTGCTGGGAGGAAGTGAACAAGGTGTAGCCGAGCACATGGGGCCTGAGATGGCGCTGGGGAGCTAGTGTGCAGGGCGTAACCCTGTTTGTAACACAGGGAACCCTGATTGGTTCGTAAGAGTTCTGTAATGCTGACCCTAGCCCATGAAGCCTGCATGCTGCGCTGACCTTTAATATGATTGGCGTACAATCAAGTGAGTTCATGCTTCGACTTAACTCCCTGCTGTGCCTGATTGTCTCCTGGGACCTGGGAGGCGGAGGGGCAGGAGCCAATCCCAGAGCACCTAATGCAACATTGATGACAGGTAACAACAGCGGCTACATTTGTATCATGGAAACAAGGAGAAACATCTTTTTTTGCTATTTTAAATTTTTTAGATGAATCATAAAATTTTACAGGTGAACTATTTAAGCATATTTACTCAATAAGATATCAAAATTCTTAATGAGTTTGGCCCTTTCCTTAAGTCAGAAATTGAAAGAAAGGGAACTGAGCTTGACCTGAACCTAAGAGAAAAGGGTCAACAGGTCAAGGTTATTAGACAGCTAGTGAGTGTAGGAAGTCAGATGCTCATTGGTCTCATGAGATGAACTTCCTTCACTGCAGTGAAGACAAGAACATCTTATGTGGTTGGCACACTGGCAGATGCTTCACTTCACAGCTCCGAATGTTTAGACCAAAGTGACAAAGGCTCAGCTAAGCAGCAGTGAGTTCAAAATGAACAAAGAATCCAGCAAGGGGGGAGGGGGGGACGTGCCTCCTTGGGTTCTCACCTGACCCTCCTGACTTCTAGTTTCTGTAAAGGTCAGTTGAAGGAGACACATCCTAATCATAAAATATCCTGCCCAGTAGAAAGGTAAGATTCTTATTTTATCAGTAGCTAATAAAATAATTTTAAAAGAAATTTAAGAAAAGCTAAGAAATTGAAAGAGAAAAGAACTCCATAATCCAGGGAGAGATTAACACCTCTCTTTGTCCTTTTCTTTCAGTGAGAAGGTAAAGAGAGAACCTCCTATAGCTCACAGTAGCCTTCAGCATCATAGCCAAGAATGATCTCTGACCTCTGACCAAGTGCTGAGATTACAGATGGGTAAGACCATGCCCTGCTCATACTTTCTCTTGATAAAACAGACAAGAAGGAATCATAGTAACATTGATAAACAGAGCCTGAGAACAAGACAAATATCACTTCACTTTTATACGTAAAAGCCTGGAACCTGTGTGAAGGCTTAGTGAGTAAAGACATTTGCTGCTGAAGCCTGAACATCTACATTTGATCCCAGAAACCTACATGGTGAAAGGAGAGAATCAGTGTCTGAGCTTGTTCTCTGACCTGTGCTCATGAAGTGTGGCACATATGTGCATCTCCACTCATGTGTGCATGTATACACACACACACACACACACACACACACACACACACACAAAACAAATATATATATATATATATAAAAAGAAACTATGGACTCACCTTTTTTTCTCTTGATACGAGTTGCCTACATGCAGCCTAGGCTGTCCTAAGCACACACATCCTGCCTTCACTTCCTGGATGTTGGTGTTACAGCTGTGGTACACACTCCACACTTGGTTACACTCAGCTTGGTTAAGAACACAGGGTTTGGGCCACAAGGCAAGTCTCACCAAACTTGAACTTGCAAAACTCGTAGGGTATAGTTCCCAGGCACAGTAAATTTAAGCAAGCTATAACAGAAAACTTCGAATTAAACAAATGTCCTCCAATACCATATCAAAAAATTGTAACATTGAACAATTTGAGGAAGATGGAAAACTATGACCTTGGAAATGAGGATGAAAGAGCCAGGCATGAGAGTGCATACCTGTAATCCAAGGATGTGTGAGGTGGAGCCAGACAGACTTGAAGTTCCAGAATGTTCTTCATTACATATAGCAAGTCTGAGACCAGCCTCTGCCACGTGAGACATGGTTACCAAAATAGGACCTGAAGGGATCCCAGAACAGTACCTCCTGAGGAAGAATGTTCTTTTCTCATTTCCCATCTGGCCACACACTAGGCACACACAACTGCACCTGTCAGAGAGAAGACTTCTTGTCTGCAGAGACAATCTGCAGATGGGTTTAAGCTCCAAGGGAAAGCTAGATGTCATGGTTTGGATTTGAGTTGCCCCCCACAGCAGATATTACTATGTGGGAAGGTCATGTCATCTTTAGAAGATGGAGACTTGCTGGAGGAAGGAACAGGAATGTCCTGTTGGATCCTGAGGTTTGGTAGCCCGGCCTTGCTTCCTTTCAGTTTGCTCTTGCTTTCTCTGCCTCCTGATGGCTGCGGTGACCTGAAGTAGACTCCTGTTTCCGCCTCGAGTCGTGCCTTCTACTAATTGATTCCCACCATAATTGGACACTGTCTCCCCTCCTGGACCATGAACCAAATAAATGGCTTTGTTCCTTCAGTTGTGTTGAGAATATTGTCTCACATCAAAAAAAAAAAAAAAAAAAAAAGTAACAACACTATCTAACAGAGGCTGCTCTTCCGCTGCTCTTTTTTTTAAGTTATTTTATTTTTCTAGTTTTACAAGCCTATTGAGTACTCACCCTGATTCCTCCATCTCACCTCCTGCCAAAACCCTTCTCTTCCCCTTTTCAATCCATCCCACTCCCTCCCACATTCTTGCCCATCCACTCTGGCTACTATTTGCTACTATTTTTTTTAAAGCTCAGACATTCCTCCAAGTTCTTTTCAGAGAAAACCAAGCTGAGTTTTCTCTAACCTTCAGAACTTTCAGAAACATAGAACGTAACTGGGAAATACTGCTTTTTAACAGTCAAAATGGCAAGAAATAAAAAATTAAATTATTCTTCTACAGAGACTCAAAGAAATATGTGGATCAAAGAAAAGTTGTTATGCTGGGAAGGTAATAAGGTTTGTTCTTGCTTCTCACTTTTCTGTGAGACCAAGTTGCACTCATGGGTCAGGCTGGCCTCGAACTTGCAGTGTTCTGCCAGTCTCTACTTCCTGTGTTCTGGGGTTATAGGTGTGAGCACCACACCCAGTCCTGAAGGAGATAGAAAGATAAAATGTTGTAAACTCCTGAAAATTAGCGGTGGAGAGGATTTTGAGTGATAGGCTTGCCTCTTGTTTAAAGGTAAAAATTTAAGAGATTAAAGTGCAAAGTGGACGCTAAGATAAGATGCTGGAACTCAGTGGCTAGCAAAGGGGGAGAGAGGAAGAAAGAATAATGAGATAAATTTTAAAGTCACTTATAATTTGGGAAACAAAGGAAAGTGAGCTAAAAATACATTCTATAGTATAGTAACAATGGTTGTCATGAGAACAAAAAGAATCTTTCTGCAAAATCAAGACTACATAAAGCAAATCATAGAAGACAAAGAGATCATATCATATATGACACAAAAGGTACAAATATAAATCTGAATTGAGGAGTACTGGTGATAGAAGTAATAAAGGTGAGTGAAAATGAGCTACATTCGCTACATTTATGTTGAACATAAAACATTTTATGATTATCTATACCAAAGAGATTATAAAATATCCTCATAAAAAGATGGCAATGTCAGACTGCAGAACTGGCCCAGGGGTTAAGTTTTTGTATCACAAGCAAAAGGGCCTGAGTTCAGGTCCTATATCCCAAGTAAGAATGTTGGAAGGTAATGGTAGTGGCCTGCATTTCTGGCCCTGGAAGGCAGAGCCTGAGGAACTCTAGAGCACAGCATCAAGTAAAGCAATCTAGGGTGATTTCCAAAGTCACCTTTGGATTTCCAAAGGCACACATACAATGATTTCTTCTACAACCATATGTACATTCATATACCCACATAGAGCTACATGCCAAAAAATAAAATATAGCAGATATACGATACTTAAGATAAAAGCAGGAAGCTCCTAGTGTTTTTAAGTTGTCTGCTATCATGCAGGGTATTCAGTAGTGAAAACAATGAATTTTTTAATGTTAACTGAGAAAATTCAAATGTGAGTCTAAGACTGTGAAATAGCACAAAATATTAACATAAAGTTATATTATTGGTATTATGTTTAAGTAAATTACCCCAACCTAACAAATCAGGGTAGTAGTCAGTTTTTCTGCCACCATATGAAAATACTTTAGGATACAAACTTAAATAAAAAGGAAGAAAGGTTTATGTTGGCTCACAGTTTCAGAGGTTTAAGTTCACAGTCAGCTGACTCTGTGGCTCTGTCAAAGGACAGTATATCCCAGTGCTGCGTGTGATATGGTTCAGTAATTTACCACATAGTGGCCAGACAGACAGGGAAGGGGGAGTGAGGTCCAAACATTCTGTTCACATAAGAGTGTGTTATCAGAGATCTAACTTCTTCCCACTAGGCCCCACCTCTCAAAAATTCTACCACCTCACAGCAGCATAATAGGCTGGGACCAAATCACATGGGCCTTTCTAGATTGGGGGCACTTCACATGCAGAAACAAATGAGAAAATAAAACTAGGACTATATAAAAAGAGACAATTTAAATTTAAATGTAATTCATTCACCTGTCCATTTGTTGCATGCCCACTGAAATGGCTGTCAAAAATTTACCTCTCTCATCAAAGTAGAAAGCCAAGCTAAACTATAGAAGTTTTTGAAAATCATGAGTAAATATAATTTATTTTAGGAATATAAATCCCAATACAAAGTACTATAAGTGATCACCTTGAGATATCCAAGAAAAACATGACCATGTTATTTAGAACTAAAATAATGTTTGAAAAATTATTACTAATTTTACATTTTTAAAGTTAATAAATATCAATGGATATTACCTAATGTGATAAAAGACATGTATTTCTGTAAAAAGCATGTATATCCTTACTTAAGAGTGGACATTCTCTTGCTAAAGGTGGGTAAAGTCAGACAAGAAACTTTCTTACCAAACTTAATTTTGCATTGAACATATTTCCCAATCCATAGAAAAAATAAGTAGGATCTAAAAAAATATATTTATCACAGATGGAATGATTATATTTTAAATTAGCAGATGTTCAAAAGAACATCTGTTAAAAGCCTTGAAATCTGACAAGACAATTCAGAAAGAAAGAAGTTCAAAAAATTAATATGAAGATTCAAAACCTTCTTATGCAATGCCTATGTAAATGTTACAGTGAAAAGAAGACCTCAGGCGGATAAGTAAAAAATCCCATTAATGGTTAGCAGTCCACTTAATAGAAGCTATGCAATACCTATAGTAAAAATATCAAATGTTCTGGAAGCAAAACAACACAAGTTAAGTAAATGAAAAGCTGTCAGGATTGTGGCAGTCAACTTCAATGGCCAACTTGGAATTTGAGAACTGAGCCTTTAGGTGTGCCTATGAGGAATTCTCTAGTTAAGGCTGGTCTGTGGAAGACTGTCTAATTGCATAAAGAAGGCCCCCATAGTGGGTGAGACCGTTCCCTGAGCAGTTAGATGAAGTTGGAAAGGGAGTTGATTTGCTTCAGCATGCTGGCAAGGTTAAAACTCCATTGACCCTTGTCCCCAGTTCTTGCTATGTTGGTGTGGCCAGTTCCCCCTCCTCCTGGTGTGTTACTACGACTTCCATAGCGTTAATGAGCTATAGAAGTAAAGCCTGAACTAGTAAGTGTGAATTAACACCTTGCTCAACAAAAGTGTTTGGAACACATATTAGAGCAACGGAGTTACAAAACTAACACATTGGTTTGGTTCTATGCTTTTGAAATTTCTTTTGCTTCAGTAGACACTCAACAATTGTAGATGCTGATAGAGTACAAGATGGTGTTTAGTTAAACAGACACATTATGTAATGATCAAATTTCCGTTACCTCAAACATTTGTTTTTCTTTGTGGTAAAAGAGAAAAGTCTTGTGGATATTTTGAAATATGCAACATGTTGTTACTGACTATAGTTAGTCTAGCAATTTCCCCAAAGATCTAATTAGTGATGCTCATTTATTTTAACCAACTAATTTTCTTTAGATTACTTACTTAGCGAAGGGGGAAAGAATACATGTGCCACTGGCACATATATTAGGTCAGAGGCCAAATTTCGAGACTTAGTTCTGTCCCTCTACATTGATTAGGTGGATCTTGCTGTTTCTGCCATGCATGCCCCACCCATTCCAGCTGACCTGTGAGCCTAGTGCTGATGTCTCCAGCCTCCTCTGCCCATCTCTTTGGAGGGGTCCTGGGATTACAGATATGGGCTGCCACACCTGGCTTCTCACTTGGGTTCTGGGGATAGAACTCAGGTTATCAGGTTTGCTTGGCAAGCACTTTTGCTCACTGAACCATCTCTCCATCCTCTGACAAGCTAGTTTTCAAATACATGAAGAAAAATGAATAAATGTAAACAAATAAACACTGAAGAGGAAGAACTAGAAAATAGAGAATTTCTCCTAGATATCTTAGTCCTCAAATTCCAGATTAGTTCAAAATTTTTTATTTCAAACAAAGCCATCCACTAAAAACAATGTAGACTTTTGATGATATAAGCCTAAATACATATAATTTAGTAAAAAGCAATTTAAAAAACAGTTTAATATACAGTATGATAGGATCTTAAGTCCCATTCACAGTAATGAGATTTTAAACAATGCAGAAGGAAAGACAAAGAAGATGTTTATGTTGGTTATTTTTGTCATTAATGTGAACAAGGAAGCAACTTAAGGGAGAAAAAATTTAATTTGAGGTTCAGTCAACCATGGTGGGGAGACATAGTGAGGGGTGTGGGGGGAAGACAAATAGCTCTGGCAGCAAGAGCCTGAAGCTGCTTGCTTACATCTGAACACATCAGGATTTCCTCCAATAAGGTTCAACTTCCTTAAGTTCCCTAACCTCTCAGAGCATCACCACCGATCTGGGACCAAATGTTCAAACACAAAAGACTATGTATTTATTTAGACCATAAAAGCATCTGAGAAAGTTAAAACAATATCCACAGATGGCAGCAAGCAAGATAAACCCAAAGGTACACAGGATTCAATAAACAATAGAACAAAGAAACAAGACAATTCAAAGTACCAAAATGCAAAGACCCAAGAAGAATGTATGCTTCCTAGTTTCTCCCACTGTAACTTGATGCATAAAAGTCATAAGTGAAATGACTTTTCAAAGAAAAGTTATTGAACATGCCTCAAGTAAAAGAAAACAGTGATGTGAAAACTAAGACAACTACTTATCTCTTGCACCATGATTAAAGGGCTAGCTTTCTTAACATACAAAGACCAGAGAGAAATTGACTGTTCAGACTAACCACAGTAGAACCATGATACATGACTATAAAATTCAAGAAAAGTAAGTGTATTATAAACACATGAAAATAATTCTTAACCTTACTCATTGAAAGACAATTGCAGAATAAAGGACACCAAGCTTGCATCTAGGATTGATGACAGAAGTCAACAATTTAAATAATACTGTTGGCGAGAATGCAATACAGGCAGATTTTTTTTGCATTGCTTGTAAATTGCTTTAATTATCATCAAGAACTTACAAAATTACATGTGCATGTCCCTTTAACTCAGTGAGCACTGCTTCTGGGAATTTATTGCAAATACCCTACTTGTGATCCGATATCTAAGTTTACTCATGGTAGTATTGCACGTAAGAACAAAACCTAGGAAACTAAGGTGGAAGTACCTCAAGGGGTTTGGTGAAATCAGCTGAGAAAACAAAGAAAAGAGAAATATCTCTTAATTATAAGGAATCATGCTTGTTGCCAAAAGTGTTTCTAGTTAAAGGGAAGCAAGCAGATGCTGAGTAGTATATAGAGTGTGCTAAACAGCCAAAGGATCATTAGAGATGGGAATAAGCATTACTTTCATTTGCATAGCATTCCAGGAAGAGTTGCTGGTTAAAATATTGGCATGCAGTAAGGCTGAATACAAGACAATGTTTGTCTTTTATTTGTTTTCCATGTGAGCTTATTGTATTGAAAATGCATTAATTGTTTATCTAAAATTTAAACAATCAGGAGATCTATACATTTACTTGTTAAATCTGGCAATGGTGGGGAGGGTGGTCAAGTGACTTGCAACAGTATCTATCAACAGGGTAAGGAGAGGTGGGTACTGACATGCAAATGAGAGCAAAGGCACAAGTATAACTTAACCTCCATGTATTTGAAAAGCCTTAACTTTGGAATCATATAACTGTGCTGTCTCTCAACATACAAGAAGTAAATCAAGCCCAATATGAATAAAGTTAAAATTCCTGTAAGTGAATGATGGAAAACCACATGTAATCTATTAGAATGACTCTTTATATTATTTGTAGTGAAACATTATGTGAAAATATAAATGTTTTCTTTGATTTTCATAGTTTTATAAAGTATTCTAACTCTGAGGGCTTCTCGTTGCTCCCATTTTATAGTGAAAAAAGAAGAAGAAAAAAGAAGAGAGAAAGCAAACATCTGAGGTTTGGGATAGAGAATCCAAGTGTCATAAAGTATTATTCTTGAGAAAGCAGGCTCAGCCAGGCTTTTGAAATCTTCCCAAATCTCCTCAGCCTTTTGACAGCTTCTCAGATAACTCAAATGGCCAGTCAGATGTGTTGCTGTGGCAAGCACCAGGTGGGGAAAAATCAAAGGGGAGGGTGGCAGGGGACTCGTTATTGTGGAGGTCTCTAACTGGCACCTGGCAGGCATGCACATGTGATCACACCATCTCACTCACACATGCAAGTGCATGTGGCCACGTAGCCAAGACATTTCAAGATTTTTCTAGATGCTTAGAAACAGGAGTACCTTCCATAGCATAATAAGTAGAATATAATCTAAGCATTCAGGAATTTTTTAAATTGAAAACCTCTAAATACCTACAGTCTCTCTTTCTTTAAAATGAAATCATGAAATGAATGCCAGAAATTATTAACTTTCAGATGTAAATATCTCCACTGTGATATTTACTTTAAATCTGACTTTGATTCACTCTCTGTTTTGTTTTTCCAGCAACAAAATCGCTGACTCCTTCAATGACCAGTAAATCAAAGAGTTTTAGTGTTTTCTAGAAGTTCTTTCTTTTTCCTTTCATTGTGGTGCTAGGGACTGAGCACAGGGTCTTGCAAAGACTGCTACTGAACTGCACCCCAGCCCTGGCTTCTTAATATTATGACTTATTTGGGGGCTCCAGTAATATGATTCAGAAGAGATATTTTAAGGAGAAAACTATTTCTGAAGATATTTAGTGTTTAGCAAAGTTGTAGAGCAGCCAAAATTGTCATTTTGAAAGTGGAGTTTATAAAAATGTCTTCAGCCGTAGTCCTAATCAGCTGAGAGATTCCCACCCTCCTACTTCAGGCCAGCTGGCACATGTATTTAGAGGGTTTTTTTTTTTCTTTTTTGGCAAATAGTCAAATACAACACATATTTTGAGCAGCTGGATTAACCTAACGGCTCTTACGAGAGCCCTTTCATCTGTTTTACAGAGATAGAGGGCTCCTATTTAATTACAGTCTAACTGAAAAACACACGCACATGCACACACACACACACACACACACACACACACACACACACACACACACACACTCCTAATTGATAGACTTCTAGTACACACATAAAACTCTGAAATTCTAAATGAAGGCTTCCATTAACAGTAAACACTCATAAGCTTATTATTTTATGTATGAACATGTATTGAGTTTTATTTTTAATTTTTTTACTCAAGACTGGAAACATTCAAGTCACTGTTGTGCAGTGACGGCCTGTTCATTAAAGTAAAAAAAAAAAAGTCGGTATAGCAGCCCAACACAGCATCAGACACTTTTATGATAAAAACACTGGAATTCTTAGCTTAGCATGCAGTTGATTTCGGCTTTTTACTTTTTTCTTCTGTCTGAGTTTATAATCAAAACAACATTGGTCTTGCTGAAAATTTCATAGTCTGCACACTGATGGTATTTGCAAAGTTCTAAATGAGAACCATATGCTCTTTCCTAACCTGTTTAACAGTGGTGGCCAGATGTTTGAACAAATTATAAGAGGCAGCCCTCCCAGCTGATGCTCATAGTCAAACCTAACATTTGGCCACTCACCCGTTCTCACAATCTGTCCTCACCTCAGCTGACAAGAAAAAAAGCTACCTTTAGTAACATAGGTCACTGGGATCACTTTTTTGTCAATGTTGAATGCCAACATTGAGGAAAAATGATCTTTAGGAATATTTGCAGACACCAGGGTATGGCTCAGTGGATAAATATGCTGGCCATGCATGTCTGAAGACCTGACTTTGGATCCCTGGAATCTGTATAAAGAAGCCAGATGTGGTGGCACATGCCTGGAATCCCCACACTACTATAGCATTATGGAAGCTGAAGACTGGACAATCTCATAGCTGGTCTCAAGCATGCAGAACAGAAGCAAGCAAGAGAGATTCAGTCTCAAACAACATGGAATGGAAAGACCAATACTTAAGGTTGCCTTCTGACCTCTGCACATACACCAAAGCACCTGAGTTCCCTCACACATGAACACATGTATACACACGTGTACATGCATATATAATAAGCAAATAAGTAAATAATATTGCAAATATTTCTTGAGGAATCACACATGGTGGTGCATGCCTATAATCCCAACACTCTGAAGGTTGAGGCAGGAAGATCATAAGTTCAAGGTGAGCCTGACCTATATAGGGAGATGCTATCTTATAAACCAGATAAAAAGGACACATAGGAGTCAGATAAATTATAAAAGGTTGTCTCTTAATGCAACTGCATGCAGGTCAAGATGAATTCATCACAGAGTTATTGTTACCTTCTGTCTTTATTTCACTGTGGACATTCTTTTGTTTCTGCAAGTTTAATAATGGATTCCTCAGGGCTAAACACCCAGTGCTATCAGAAACATGCATAGTATAAAACAGATTAGATCAGGTCCTATGGAAAAAGCATCTAAAGTACCTCAGCATCTAACACATGTGTATCACAATTCCTTTTAATATTTGAGGACTGAGTTTGTTTGCAAATGTCACTAAATTTAACTAGCTACTGATTACTGGCATGGGCAAGTTAACCCTCATGCAATAATTCAGTCTAAAATCCAATATCAAAATATCGATTTATACAGAAAGTGAAAAGGGAAAGGTAGTGTGATTCAGATACATGATAAGCATCTTGCTTTATTTCAATTCTGAAAATATTTTTACATGAGCACTGTTTGGTCTCTTCAGAGGCGAAAACAAGAGGATCATAAATTTATGGCTGGTTGGACACACAGAGGTTCAAACCACTCAGGGCTTAAAACAATGACATTTCTATGAACAATAATTATGATAAATTATTTAAAACATGTGCAATAATATGATATGGTAATGATACATAACTTAAAATCATACAGAACATTGTGTCTCCATCTTTAAAAAGAGCAATAAGCTAAAATAGGGAATATTTCACTTAAAGAAGTAAGTTGCTTAAAATCATGGGAAGATCCAGAAGCTAATAAAATAAGATGGAATGCTAAAAATTTTCAAAAGAAAGAGAAAATAAATTATTAAAAAGGGAGAAATGTTGGAACCAAGAGCAAATAGATGGAAAGATGGTAATTAAAACCTTATTAATAAGTGCATTAATTTAAGTATTCAAAACCAGCAGAGATCATTAAACTGGATAAGAAACAGGTTCTAACAAGATGCCATTTATAAGAAAAAATTTTTGAATATAAAATATAATGACAAAAATGGAAATAATGCAAAGGCTGATCAAAAACAAGTAAAATCAAAATAATTTCTTAAGAAAACATTTCTTTTTTGTTTTTCTGTTTTGTTTTGTTTTTGTGGTATAGAGACATATTTATTTTTATTACATTTATTTATTTTTTCCCAATCATACAAGCTTAATAGGTACTCTGGTCCTCTCCCTCCTTCCACCCCTCCCCAGACACCCTTGCACCTCTCCCCGTTTTTCCCTTCCTTTCACCCCCTCCCTCCCTTTCTCCCCGTGTCTCCCCCTTCCCCCCTTCCCATTCCCTGGAGCATCTTTTAGTGTGAATGTCAAACTTCCCTGTGAGTCCGCCACTCTAGTGAGGTATAAGGACTTAGTGGCATTGCCCAGAGCCCTTTCTTGGGCTCCCCTTTAGTATGGGAAAACTATTTTGATTGATAATCCCTTGCCTCTAAGTATCCTAGTGCCTGTGATCCATGCTAGACTTTGGGGGGGGGGTCGTTGACATGTCAGTCATTGCACAGGTCATGCAAAGTCCAATTATGGCTACTGCGGCACTAACTTGTATGGAGTATCTTGCGTTTCATTGCTCCTCACCATTTTTAGACTCCTACAATCTTACCGCCCCTTCTGAGCTTTAGGATGGGGAGAGATTTGGCTGGTCTGGTTCCAGGTGATTAATGTAGGTCTCTGATGTTGTGAATTATGGTTTGTTGTTGTTTTCAGTTTTGCATTCCTGCACCACCCTTGGCTCCATCCTGATTGGTATTGGAGGTCACCTCCTAACTAAAGATAAAACGCTGTTTAAGTGGAATATTACTATAAGAGTAGATTCAAAGGTAGATGGAATAGGAGTAGGAGATCACAGTGGGGGGGGATCCGTCTCCCATTTTCAGGATGGTTACTATCTATCTACCAGACTCTATGCCCTCCCTGACTGGTGAGATCAAACCCCCTCAGTCACAAGGGGCTAGGAATAAAAGTGAGAGTGAGCTTAATCAGATGTCTCACTACTTACTTGCAATACTTTTCTTTTTTATTTCCACTCATACAAACTTAACAGGTACACCGGTCCCTTTCCTCCCTCATCACTCCGACCCCCCTCCTCTCCCCCTCTGCTCTCCCTCCCTCCGCATCCCCCAGTGCCTCCTCCCTCATTCCCCGAGCATCCTTTAATGTGCATGCCAAACTCTCCTCTGAGTATCCCGGTCCTCTCCCTCCCTCCACCCCTCCCCAGTCTCCCTTGCACCTCTCCTCCTTTTTCCCTTCCTTTCACCCCCTTCCTTCCCTTTCTCCCCGTGTCTCCCCGTTTCCTCCGTTCCCATTCCCTGGAGCATCTTTTAGTATGAATGTCAAGCTTCCCTCTGAGTCTGCAGACGCAACAGCATTTCCTAGAACCCTTTCCCGTGTTCCACTTAAGCATAGGAACACTACTGTGGCTGTCAAACACTAGCCTCCAATGATCCTAGTGCCTTTAGTCCATGCCAGACTTTGTGGGGTCAATAATGTGTTGGAAATTGCACAGGTCATGCAAAGTCCTATTATGATTGCTTCGGCCCTAAATTGTGTGGAGTATCTTGCATATCATTACTCCTCCCATCCTTGTTCTCTTACAATTTTATCACCCCCTCTTCCACAAATTTCCCTGAGTTGGCCTAGTTCCAGGTGGTTGATATAGAGTCTCTGATGTTCTGAATTATAGTTTGTTGATTTTTTTTCAGTTTTGCTGCTCCATCCTGATAGGTATTGGATGTCACCCCCTGGCCAGAGATAAAAACCTGTTAAATTAGAATCTTGTTATAAGAGTATATTCAAAGGTAGATGGAATAAAAGTAGGAGACCTTGGTGAGGGAGGGGTCAATCACCCATTTGCAAAATGGTTACTTTCTATCTGGCAGCCTATATGCCCTCCCTTCTAGTGAGATCATACCACATCAGTTGCAAATGATCAGGAAGGAAAGTCTGTGACCTTAACCAGATGTCTCATTACTTACTTGCAGTCCTTGATGGTGGCCTATTTTCTCTGCTGTAACATGGTCCACTCTCTCCTTGTTTCTGGTGGGACCCTCCTTCCCCATCCCTCCTGTTTATAAACTTTGCAATTACTATAGGTATTACAGAGATTTACCTTTGATTGTCTCTAAGTGGGTTTGGTACTAGGATCCATCTATTAGGGAGTACATACGGCGCTTAATATTCTGGGTCTGGGATACTTCACTCAATGTAATTGTTTCTAATTCCATCCATTTCCCGGCAAATTGCATTAATTCATCATTTTTGATGGCTGAGTAGTATTCCATTGTATAAATGCACCACATTTTCCTTATCCACTCATCAACTGTTGGACATTTGGGCTGATTACATGACTTTGCTATTGTAAATAGAGCTCTGGTCTACCTATTAAGTTTGTATGAGCAGAAATAATAAAAATGTATTAAAAAAAAAAAAACAGTGCTGCTATGAACATGGTCGTGCTTGTGCTATGGAGGTGAATTTTTGCTGTATGGAGGGTTATTCCCAAAAGTGGAATAGCAGGGTCATATGGCATTTCAATCTTTAACTTCTTTTTTTATTATTATTATTTATTCAACTGTGTGCATATGCGTGTGCATGTGCGCACGCGCGTGTGTGTCTGTCTGTGTCTGTGTTATGTGTAGAACCACAGACGAATTGGCGAACCACCATGGACGCCTCTACCTCCTTCCGCCCCGGGATTCACAGGCTCCGCCCTACCAGGACCAGAAGCACAGGCCGCCCCCGCTTCCGCCTGGCATCTATACGTGGGATCTGGGATCCAAACGCAGGACCTTCTGCCTGCAGGGCAGAGGCTTGACCCCTGAGCCACCTCTCCAGCCCCTCAATCTTTAACTTCTTTAAGAATAGCCAGACAGGGACTGGAGAGGTGGCTCAGGGGTTAAGCCTCTGCCTTACAGGCGGAAGGTCCTGCGTTCGGATCCTAGACCCCACGTATAGACGCCGGGCAGAGCGGGGGCGGCCTGCGATTCTGGTCCTGGTAGGGTGGAGCCTGTGAAACCCGGGACAGAGTAAAAAAGGAGGAGATGGAGGTGGTCCATGGTGGTTCCCAAATTCGTCCGTGGTTCTACACACACACATACACATACACACGTGCACATATGCGTCCACGCACAATTGAATAAATAATAAAAAAATAAAAAAAAGAATCGCCAGACGGCTCGCCAGAGTGGTTGCATGAGCCTACATTCCCACCAGCAATGTAGGAGAGTTCCCCTCTCTCCACATCCTCTCCAGCACTTGTGTTGTTTGTATTGTGTATTTTTGCTATCCTGACCGGGGTGAGATGATATCTCAGGGAAGTTTTGATTTGCATTTTCCTGATGGATAAGGATGTGGAGCACTTTTTAAGATATTTGTTAGAGCTTTTAATTTCGTCCCTCAACACTCAACAGATGGGATCTTCTGAAATTAAAGAGCTTCTGTTCAGATAAAGAGATTGTAACACGAGCTCAAAGGCAACCCACAGAATGGGAGAAAATCTTCACTAACCACACATCTGATAGAGCTCTGCTGTTCAGAGTGCACAAAGAACTTAGAAAACTAAACACCAAGGAAACCAATGGCCCAATTAAAAAATGGGCCCTGGAACTTAAAAGAAACTTTACCAGGGATGAAATTAAAATGTCTAACAAATATCTTAAAAAATGTGTCACTTCCTCAGCCATCTGGGAAATGCAAATCAAAAATTCCCTGAGATATCATCTCACCCCGGTCAGGATGGCAAAAATCCACAATACAAACAACACCAAATGCTGGAGAGGATGTGGAGAGAGGGCAACTCTCCTACATTGCTGGTGGGAATGCAGGCTCATACAGCCACTCTGGCGAGCCGTCTGGAGATTCTTAAAGAAATTAAAGATTGAAATGCCATATGACCCTGCTATTCCACTTTTGGGAATAACCCCCCATACAGCAGAGGTTCACCTCAATAGCACAAGCACGACCATGTTCATAGCAGCACTGTTTACAATAGCAAAGACATGGAATCAACCCAAATGTCCAACAGTTGACGAGTGGATAAGGAAAAGGTGGTACATCTATACAATGGAGTACTACTCAGCTATCAAAAAGGATGAATTACTGGAATTTGCCGGGAAATGGATGTCATTAGAAACAATTACATTAAGTGAAGTATCCCAAATCCAGAAAATTAAGCACCGTATATGCTCCCTAATAGGTGGCTCCTAGTACCACACCCACCCAGCCTACCTTGAGACACTCATAGGTAAATCTATGTATTACCTACAGTAATTGCAAGGATTATGAACAGGAGGGATGGGGTTGGAAGGCCACTCCAGAAACAAAGAGAGAAGTGACCATGTTACAGTAGAGAAAATAGGCCTCCATCAAGGACTGCAAGAAAGTAATGTGACACCTGGTTAAGTTCACAGACGTTTGTTCCTGATCATTTACAACTAAGGGGGTATGATCTCACCATAAGGGGAGGGCATATAGTCTGGCAGATAAAAAGTAACCGTTTTGCAAATAGGTGATTGACCCCTCCCTCACTGAGGTTTCCTACTTTTATTCCATCTACCCTTGAATGTGCTCTTATAATAAGACTCCAGTTTAACAGCTTTTTGTCTCTGGCCAGGGGGTGACATACAGTGCCCAGCAGGATGGAGTGAAGGGCATTGCAGGAGCAGCAAAACTGCAAAGGAAAATCAACAAACCACAATCCAGAACTTCAGAGACTCTATATTAACCACCTAGAACTAGGCCAGCCTAATCTCTCCCCATCCTGAAGCTCAGGGACATTTGTGGAAGAGGGGGCAGTAAGAGTGTAAAAGCAAAAGGATGGGAGGAGCAATGATTTGCAAGATACTCCACACAAGCTAGGGCCGAAGCAATCATAATTGGACTTTGTATGCCCTGTGCAATGTCCAACACACTATTGACCTCACAAAGTCTAGCATCTGCTAAAGGCACCAAGATCCTTGGAGGCAAGGTGGCAGTCACAGCAGTGTTCCTATGCTTAAGGGAAACACGGGAAAGGGTTCAGGGAACTGCCACTGAGTCCTTGTATGTCATCAGAGAGGAGGGCCCAGAGGAGAGTCAGGCATGCACAAGGAAGGACTCTCTGGGAATTGGGGTGGGAAGCCCTGGGGGATGGAGAGGGAGGGGTGAGGGGAGGGGGAGCAGGGGGTTCGAGGGGAGGAGGAGGGAGGGAGGGAACTGGTGTACCTAATAAATTTGTATGAGTCGAAATAATAATAAAAAAGTATTAAAAAAATAGAAAACTAAACACCAAGGAAACAATTGACCCAATTAAAAAATGGGCCTTGGAAGATACTCCACACAAGTTAGGGCCGAAGCAATCATAATTGGACATTGTATGCCCGGCGCAATGTCCAACACACTATTGACCTCACAAAGTCTAGAATCTGCTAAAGGCACCAAGATCCTTGGAGGCAAGGGATTGACAGCCACAGTAGTGTTCCTATGCTTAAGGGGAACACAGGAAGGGGTTCAGGGAAATGCCACTGGGTCCTTGTACGTCATCAGAGAGGAGGGCCCAGAGGAGAGTCAGGCATGCACAAGAAAGGACTCTGGGAATCGGGGCGGGAGGCACGGGGGGATGGGGCAGGAGGGGTGAGGGGAGGGGGAACAGGGGGTTCAGGGGGGAGGAGGAGGGAGGGAGGGAACTGGTGTACCTATTAAGTTTGTATGAGCTGAAATAATAATAAAAAATGTATTATATAAAAAAAAGAAATGTAAAAAAAAATGGGCCTTGGAACTTAAATACTTGATAGTGACCTATTTTCTCTACTGTAGTATGATCCCCTCTCTCCTTATTTTGGGGGGGTTCCTTCACCTTCCCTCCTGTTTACAGTCTTTTCAATTACTGTAGATATTACAGAGATTTGTCTTTGAATATGTCACTAAGTGGGTTTGGTGCTAGGATCCACCTATTAGGGAGTACATATGGCGCTTAATTTTTTGTGTCTGGGATACTTCACTCAATATAATTTTTTCTAATTCCATCCACTTCCCAGCAAATTTCATTAATTCATCTTTTTTGATGGCTAAGTAGTGTTCCATTATATAAATGTACCACAGTTTCCTTATCTACTAGTCAATTGTTTGGCATTTGGGCTGATTCCATGACTTTGCTATTGTAAATAGTCCTGCTATGAACATGGTTATGCTTGTGTCATTGAGATAAATTTTTGCTGTATGGGGGATTATTCCCGGAAGTGGAATAACAAGGTCATATGTGATTTCAATCTTTAACTTTTTAAAAAAATCGCCAAACTGATCACCAGAGTGGCTGTATGAGCCTGCATTCCCACCAGCAATGTAGGAGAGTTCCCCTCTCTCCACATCCTCTCCAGTATTTGGTGTTGTTTGTAATGTGGATTTTTGCCATCCTGACTGGGGTGGAATGATATCTCAGTGAAGTTTTGATTTGTATTTCCCTAATGGCTAAGGATGTGGAGCATTTTTTAAGATTATTTGTTAGATATCTCAATTTCTCCCTGGAAAAGTTTCCTTTCTGTTCCCATGCCCGTTTTTTAATTGGGCTATTTATCTCCTTGGTGTTTAGTTTTCTGAGTTCTTTGTGCACTCTGGATAATAGAGTTCTATCAGATATGTGGTTAGTGAAGATTTTCTTCCATTCCGGGGGATGCCTTTTTGCTTGGCTTACAATCTATCTGAACAGAAGCTCTTTAATTTCATAAGAACCCATTTGTTGAGTGTTGGTTGTAGTGACTGTGCTATTGGATGTCTGTTTAGGAACTGTTGGCCTAATCCAATCAGCTCAAGGAAGTTCCCTATCCTCTCACCTAGGGTTTTTATAGTCTCTGGCCTAACATTGAAGTCCTTGATCCATTTGGAATTAATTTTGTTGCATGGTGACAAGTAAGGGTCCAGTTTTCATCTTCTGCATGTGGACATCCCGTTTTGCCAGCACCATTTGTTGAAGATGCTGTTCTTTTTCCATTGGATTTTTTTGGGCTCCTTTGTCAAAGATCAAATGGCTGTAATTGTGTGGGCTTACATCTGGGTCTTCAACCCTTATCCATTGATCTATGTGTCTATTTTGAACCAGTATTAGTCTATTTTTATTATTATGGATTTGTAGTATAGATTAAGATTTGGAATGGTTATACCTCCAGTGGTGTTTTTGTTACTCAGGATTGTTTTTGCTATCCTGGGTCTTTTGTGCTTCCATATAAATTTTGAGTTTGGTCAATTTCTTGAAAGAAAGAGTGTATTTCCCATGCACTACACAGACCATGCAGCAGACAACAGATCGTGACAAAGGGCAGACCATGAGCCCCGCAGAATGGCTACATGTAACAAGCAACTTACCTACATCTATTGCTGACCATCAAAGACCGAGAGAAGACTCCATAGGGAGTCTCAGCAGTTGGAAGCCATAGAAACAGAACAGTGGTATCAACAGGTATAATACAATAGCATACATACAATAGCAGTGGAATGATTCAAATACATAACTCTGAGAACTAAAAGGATCATGAAGGAGCTTGTTTCTGAACAATCTAATACATTTTCCTGCAAATGATGATGTAGAAATGGGAATACAGAGCTGGTCCCACGTTCTTGTGCAAAGTTTGTGAGAGTGTAGGAGGGTGAGGCTGCAGGGAGAAGCAAATCGATTGAATCAGTGAAGCCCTGGTTTGTGCAGTAAGCTATGGAAGGCAGTTAGGGGTCACCCGTCACTTGCCTGCCCACAGCACCTGCACACTTCAGTGATCCTGGGGGTAATAAGTCTTCCCTCTGACAAGTTCCTGATTAGTTCACTTCTGCGTATTGTCCCATTAGCACACTTTTTATTTTATTTTTGCTTGATTTTTGAATATTTTAATGTGATTATGTACCAGGATAAGACAGACATTAATCTCTATTTATTGTTTTAATATGAAAGTTTAATGAAAATGATACAGATCATAGCACCTAGGCTTTTAATTCTAATGCTAAAAAATTTCACACAGAGTTAGGAAAAGATGAAAACAGAGATATACATGAAATTCAAATGAGTTTGATAGTAACCTCGTTTGAATTGAGTTTTCTATTGTAAAACCATGTCAAATGAATGTTAACTGAGTGAATTCCTTTTTTTTTAATTCTTTTAACATTTTTTATTATTATTTCCTTTTTAAAGTTTGAGCATTCATAGCTAGGAATGCAACTCAGCTGAAGAGCTTCATGGATGAAGCCCTGGCTCTGCCCCTCAGTATGGTGTAACCCGTCATAATGGTGTATGCCTATAATCGCAGCACTCACCAAGTGGAGGCAAGAGGATCAGAGTTCAAGTCCATTCTCAATCACAAAGCAAGTTTGAGACTTGCCTGGGCTACAATTTACTCTGCCTCAAAAAGAAAACTACATTTTGAGCAAACCAAACTTTTGAAAAATATAATGCCTGTCATAATAAAATTTGTCATCCAATTATAAGAAACTTAACTCTCCAGACATTTCAGAACAGCAACTAAGCTGTTCTAATAACAGCAAAAGAGCTGTTATTAGTGTGCAATCATTATATTTCCATTAAAATATCTCCTTGGTGTCTTGATTCAAAAATAGTTTAAAATAAAGTTTAATAAAATGTAATTTTCATAGAGTAAAACCCAAAGATTCTATGAACATATGCTCATGAACTTTGATGATATGCATGAGAGTGTATTGATATTTAGATTGTAGAATATTGCCATCTCTCCAAAACCACTGGGGCACTTTCCATCTATCCATTTATGGGTATTTCCCTCCCCAAATTATTGTTCCTGGCAACCACTGATAATTTGCTTTCTCTGGAACTTTACATAAAGAAAATAATGCATTGTCTTTCTTTTAAGTGTGATCATTGTCCTTCATTTAGTATGATCATTTTAATTTCATTACATTATTCAAGAAGCATCCTCATTTATTAATATTGACTCACTTCATTCCTCAGTGTGTGTGCATGTGTTTCTCTATGTATTAGTACAGGATATAAATTTATTATATATATCTTATTTATAGAGGATGGATATCACATGGAACTGTTATAGAATCAAGTGTAGATATATTTGCCAGTGGAAGAAACAGCATTCCAACCGATGGGGTATAAGTGTCAGTTGGTGAATACCCTCTGTCATAGTTAGATACAGGCGTCATGATGACAATTGAGAGTTTGAACTTTGAGCATATTTGTAAAGAATTATTGGTTGAATTATGCCCCGAGCAAGCCTGCAGGAGATTGTCTAATTGACAGGGAAGACCCAGCCCATGATGGGTGGAACTAGTTAGTCCCTGGGAAGGTAAATAAGATGGAGAGAGCTGGTTGAAGCAGTTGGCATCCTTCTGTATACTTGGCCAGACATGTTGGTCTGGCCAGTAAGGGTTGTCCCTCTTTTCAGCTATTATGTAAATATGGTGTGACCATTTCTCTTGGCCCTTGGCGATGGAATGAGCTCTTCAGGCAAGTTGGCAAGGATTTGTAACCAAGAATAGTAAGCCAGATTAAAACCCCTTGTTTCCTTAAGCTTTGGGTGGTACATTTATCAGCAACTATACAAATTAACGGCAACACCCTTTCTCTAGCCTTTAATACTTCATATTCCAGCACCTTAGCAGATATCTATCTTATGTTTCTGCTTTGCTTTTCCTAATTACAGATGATATTTTTGAGAATTTTTTCTTAATCTGTCTTTAAAATAGCTACTCAAATTCTAAATTCTGATAGCTTGCTAGCATAAGAAAGTACTACTCATTTTTTTGTATTTTGAAATGGCTATTGAGAGTTCACTAAACTTACTTATTTTAGTAGGCATTCATTGATTTCACAGGACTCACCACAAAGATGATTATATTAATAAAAGCAGTTTTACTTAGTCCTTTCTTACACACATGGACCTGAAATTTGTTTTCTAACTTTATTTTAATAACTAGACAATCTTTTGAATTATGGGTGTGAGTATATGCAGTCTTTTTTTTTTTATTATTATTTATTCAACTGTGTGCATATTCGTGTGTGTGTGTGTGTGTGTGTGTGTGTGTGTGTGTGTGTGTGTGTAGAACCGCGGACGAATTCGCGAACCACCATGGACGCCTCCACCTCCTTCTGCCCCGGGATTCACAGGCTCCGCCCTACCAAGACCAGAAGCGCAGGCCGCCCCCGCTTCCGCCTGGCGTCTATACGTGGGATCTGGGATCCGAACTTGGGACCTTCCGCCTGCAAGGCGGAGGCTTAACCCCTGAGCCACCTCTCCAGCCCCGAGTATATGCAGTCTTATCAAGAACATGATGGGGTAGAGCTATATAACACTGCACATGAAACCAACTGAAAGATTTTCATAGTTGCTCTTTTTCAGGAAAATGATACCTGCTACTCCAGTTTGTCAGTCGATATTATCATGGTTTCCATCATTTATTGAGATGATTTTTTCATGATCATCTCAGTGTTGGTCAGTGTTATGGTCTGAAGTTGATCCCCCAGTGCTAATTCTCCTGATGTTGGTGTGATTTTGAGAGACTGTGGAACCTCCTGGTGGTGCCTATATGGCCCAAATAGATCACTAGGGGAGGGACTTTGAATGTCATGGTTCAGCTCCTGGCTCTGATCCTATTCTCTGCTTCCTAATCCACATGATGTGAAGAGCTACTATTTCTCCTGTCACGAGGAGCTTCTCAATGCTTCCTCCCCATGAGCAACTGAGACCCTTTAAATCTCTGAGCCAATGTAATCTATTCTCCCATAAGTTGCATCTGTAAGATGCTTTATCATATTGACACCAAAGTAGTATAGTCAATTGTCAAATTAATTTGACAGATTCCTGGAAGCCAATACTTGATTGTGAGGGTGTCTTCTACTCACTTGTCTTGTATTATATTTTCAAATCATTGCCAAATTTAAGTGACTATGCTTTAGTGTGTGCACACTTATAAAGAGATTGATTTTCCTTTATGTGTGATGTCTGTCTGCTTTTGATACAGGAAAACATAAAATAAAGTGTGTTACATTTCTTCTAATTTTCTGGAAAAGTCACATTTATAAAATTGATATAATTTGTTTTCCAATATTTGGTAGAAATTTTTATAAATCTACTATAGCTTCATTTTGTTTTAATGTATTTACTTGGTATAGTTTATACACTTTGCTGACATAGTTTAGTTTTTGTTCTTCATTTAACCCTAACATTTGGCTATTATTAAAAAATTGTTTAATTTAAGTTATTGCATTTGCAAGTATGAAGTTATTCATAGTACTTCCACACTATTTTTTGTTATCTGTAGGATCTTTAACAATGATTTTAGTTTATTCTTAATAATTTTATTCTCTAAGTTTGATCATGTAATTATCAAATATTTTTTAACTTGAACAAAAACAAACATGTTACTGATGCTGCCATGCTGTTCTTTGTGATTTGATTTTATTGCTTTTTACTGACAGCTTTAACTTGTCTTTACTTAATTTCTTAAAGTACAATATTAGATTATATATTTGATAATTTTACTCATTTTGAAATGGGAACTATTCAGATAATACAAGAATCTCCCTCAAAACATGGTTAGTTTTATCATGCAACTCACATATAACATATAATGCAGATATGCTAAATTTTCATTACATTAAATAGAAGCATTTTCTTCTTATTTCTGCCTAACAGTTATTTGTTGTGAATTTTCTTCCACATAAGTGAATATTTTATAGAGATTTTTCTCTTATTTGCTTCAATTTTAATTCAGTTGTGATCTAATAACATAATTTTTGTACCTCAAATCATGTTGTATCCATCAAATATAATGTTATGGCTCAATATATGACCTATTTGGTGAGTGTTCCCGGTGAATTTCAAAAGAATTAGTCACTAAGTTGCTAGAAGCATCTTTCCAAAAAGCAATCAATCATGTAGATTGATAGCATTATGCAAGAGTATTCTTACTGTTCTGTATAATGGTTTCACGGAAAAGGAAAAACTAGGTGGTAATTGTTTTGGATTTGATGTGTTGAAGGGTATTTTATGCAATGTAACCATTTGATTTTTATTTGATCTATTTAAACCACTGATATGAAATGGAATTATCGATTTATTTTCAGCTCTACAGATTGAACACAGGTCCTTATGAGACTCTCTACTACTAAACTATTATACAGCCTAAGCTCTTGGGCATTTTTTTATTGATACACTCTTTTCTTTGACAATTTAATGCATGTATATAGTGCATTCCAATTACTCATATCTTCCACCCTCTCTTATCTACATTCAGTGGCAATAGATGGTTGATAAGTGGAAGGGCCCCATGTCCCTCCTGAGTCCATAGTTATCTGCTCACTCAGCAGTGCTGCACAGACTACTGTGGGTTCCTGATAGTCATGCCCATGTTGTGTTTAGAAGCTGGAATTTTTATAGGCCTTTTCCCACTCTTCTGGCTCTTACATTTTTTTTCCTAATTTTGTCTCTAGCCCCACTCCATAGAACTCTAGTTATATATCCATTGGATGCTGAGCCACAGTTGCTCGTGCACTTTTTATTGCCTGCAATCAAAGTATCAAATAACTATTAATTAATAATCCATTTTAGTGTGTTGTTATTTATAATGATACTGATTTTTCTTTCAAGATCTTCTGTTTCTCAACTCTTTCCTTTTTCCTTTCATTATGTTCACATTTCTCTTTACTTTCACTTCCTTTGAGATCAGTTTCCTAATTCAAAGTTCCAAGGCATAGTCATGAAAGTAATGTTAATATTCTCACATGAGATTTCCTTTCTTTGTCGTTTTGGGACACTATAATGATTAGCTTCTCTCCTGCTTATTATTCACATATTCTTGGGTAGTTTTTTTTTTAATCAGATTCAAGTTTTATGCTTTCTGGATTTTGCTGTATTCTTTCGAATAGTGTTTTTTCTAGAATGCAAAAAAAAATCACTTAGAATCCAATTCATTTATGTCTTTCTTTTAAGCTTTCCATGTCAAGATAAGAGCAGATTTTTATTTTACAACTAAGTTAGCCACCCACACTGATAAGGCATCAAGCTCCAGGAACATCAGCTCGCTATCCTATATACCTTCTATCTCCAGTAGAAACACAAATGTCCTTTATGTTTAAGGATGCTTGGAATCTTCCCACCTTTCTCTGAAACAGTTCTTCCTTCTGTGGGGGGGTTCCTCTTTTGCAGACACCAACCAAGCATTGCTCAGGCAGAGCCACCACCTTCCTCACTGCAGTCTTCTGCATTGCCAAGTATGCCTCCATTTTCCTTATGCCGTTCTATCCTGAGGGCTGAGGAGTCCCTGGATTCTCTTTCAGTGTCCTTCAACTCAGAAACAATACTGCACTCCCTTTGGATTCTCCCTTCACTTCTAAGATCTAGAACTGTCTCTAGATCCCAAGTAGTACAGCCATAGGTTTTTCTTTACCTGTCTCTTTTTTCCCAATTTTTACTTTTTCCTTTTGTACATCTAGATGTCAGTGTATGTATGTGTGGTTATATGTAGGTATGTGTGTGCATGTGTGTGTGTGAGTGTGTGTAGAAGAGGGCATTGTGTGTGCTTGTGGAGACTCAAGGATGATATCAAGATCATCATGGATTGCTGTACCACCTTATTACTTTGCTTTGGAGATTTCCAGACTCTGCCCTCCAGGGCCAGAAATACAGGTCACTGTCTTTTCCAGAAATTTTTATGAGATATGGAATCCAAACTCAAAACTTTTTTCTTGCTACACAAAGACTCCCCTGTCCCCACACACAATTTTTTACTTAAGTGTGTATGGGTGGGGAAGTTTTTAAGTGAAGCTTACTCAAATCCATTTTAGAGTAATAAAAGTATGATTCTAAAACCACAAAAATTCTATAGTTTGGTCTCTTTATAATTCAGAGCTGTCTCCATTCACCAGTGAATTATTAAAATTTCATTTATGCTTTGCTGATGGTCACAATACACCTACTTCCTTTAATGATATTAATTTGGCACCATATGACTTTGGAACCAAGAACGAGGTTAAAGTTAAAAGAATGTACTGTTAAGTTTCCATCACCCTACTTTTACAACCACTTATGTATTCTGCATACAAATTTAAAAGAAGGCTATCATTACCAAAGAAAAACCCTAAGTAGTAGAAGAAAGAAAGGACAAGAACATTACAAAAACTAATAAGGCCAGAGTGTGGCAGAATTGTAGGAGATAAAATATAGCATATACACTTTATGTTCAAAGTGCTTTGCCACATCCTGCATCTTTTAAATCTAGGAGGTGACCGGACCACCCTCTAGTGGGATAAAGAAGCATGTCAGCCAGCCAAATCCAATGTGCTTCATTTTCAGACCAAGGGAATAAAATAATGTATGGATACTTTTCTTCTTCATTTTCTTTGCAGAGATTTTGCTACAAATTTAAAAAGATTCACACAATGTATAACCTCCCAAAGTTATTTTTTTCAAAATGTTTTATTTCATTTGTATATAATCTTGTTCAAATAGGACACAGATTCATAATCCTATTTACAAATATTGAAGCCATAGTGTGCATGTATTTACATGGGTTAGCAATATTGATCAACAATTCATGTGACTAGAACTCACAAGGCAAGTAAAATATCCTTTTTTTTAAAACTCCACGATGATAATGGTTGAACTGTCTACAGTTCAAGTTCTCAAACTGTTGGAGTATCTTTAATCTCTACTCTGTTGTGTTGTTTGTGTTTCCATACAGAAAAGTTTTTATAAACTTCTTTAATATGCTTTATTACTAGTAACTACTGAAGATTATTGCAAGGAATATTTGTTTAATTCTTAATGTTCATTTAAGCTTTAAATTTGAAAATAATAAAATCAAATAATGTAGATAAACACCCTGAAGATAAAATGTCCAGAAACTTTTGGAAAGTGTTTCATGTCAGCATCTTCTTAATTGTACCTTGCTTCCAGTAAGTATTACGAATGTTTTACTTTGGAGAGAGGGTCTTAGAAAAATTCCTAAATGCCTGTTTGGGTTTTCTGGTGTGAATTTATTTCAAGGCTCCATCAACTTTCTTTGTTTTGCTAAGAAACCTTTTGGTCCCAATTGTTCCTTGTGGGTTTCAGTTTCAGTGGCTGAGATGGCTGGAAGTCCAGCCCAATCACCTAACTTCTAAATTTATCTCATCACCTCAAGAATATATTTTTACACCTATTACCTAACAGGTAATTAAGGGGAAGAGCGGTGTGGTTTAGTGGTTAGACTCTTGGCTACAGGATTAAAGAAGTTGGTTTCTTTACTCCCACTGCTTGAGCTGACTCTGTCTTTGGGTTACCCCTGAAACTCATATAAATGAAGCATTTTCAAAAGGAAAACCAGCATTTTGCCAGAGGTGATGAAGTTACTTTTCCAGAATAAAGCCCTTGTGCAATTACTTTGGATACTTTATTTTGAGATTTTATAATCAATGGTAGATTTTTGACATCAGCCATTAAGAGACTGTTCTCTGGAGAGAGCAAAAGGCACATTCTTTGATTGACCTTGGTTTAGAATTTCATGCCAATCAATCTGGAAGATCTGCTTGACTTTTAGAAAACAATCCAGTTTCTAAAGAAGATTGGAAGTATGCATAGCTTCAGTGATTAGGAATACAGCAGCCTTTTTATGTCCAGAAAATAATATAGGGCCACACCACTCTCACTTCAGGCTCTTACAATCTTACCACTCCTTCTTCTGAAGCCTTGTATCAACTTTATTTTTCTTCTGACTAAATCCATAATGATCTCTAGATGGTAATTAATAGACTAACATGATGCTGTTCAATCTAAAAAAAGTAGTTTTGGAAAGAAAGGACAAAATACTATATATATATATATACATATATATATATATATATATATATGTATATATATATATATCCCCTACCTATTGTACATCCCAAAATAAAAAGTAAAAAATAAGTAAAAATAGAGAATATATTTCCATCTTCACTAAACTAAAGATAAAAGTCAAATTTGTCCTCTAAACTTCTGAAAACATTGTTTATTAGGCTGTTTGAACCAGGTTCAGAGAGAATTACAAGAACTATCAGATAACTGCTTTTGAAAATAGTAAACCAAGTAAGTACAAAAAAAGGTTTGCTAAATGCTATTTGTGTTCTCTAAACAGCAATTTATATTACAGAATTTTCACTCATGAAAGCTAAAGACAAATTAAAGTGCCTAAATGGAATGAAAGACAATGAGATGACATAAAGGAAAACTGGTATCTGTTATTCTTTTTGATGCTGTGAGACAACACTCAAATTAAAGCAACTAAAAAGGGGGAAGGAAAGAGTTTTACTTGGCTCACAGGTCCAGAGGGAAGATATACTCCATCATGACAGAAAAGGCATGGCTGGCTGGCAGAAGCCAGAGCTGCTCACCTCACTGAAGGTATCATGGAGCCTGAGAGAGCACAGCACACTGCCAGGGCAGACTACTAGCACTGGCATGGTATGCTATGCAATCTCAAGGCCTGCCCCTGTGATATGCTTTCCTCCAGCAAGGTTCTTCTTCCCAAAGGTGACCTTTCCATGTGACCATCCCAACCATGTGACCTTTCCAACCTCAACATTAACTAAGGATTCAAGCATGTGAATGGGAAACAGCTTACAGTCAAACCATGACAAGTGGCAGATCAAGACAGCAGAATCACAAAAGGAAACCACAAAATATCAGAACATAATTCATGAGCTGCGTTAATTCCAGAGGACGCAATCAGAACATAAAGAATTCTTACAATTCAATCAGAAGCAGATAAAACATATCTCAACTTAAAAGTAAACAAAGGATTTGAATAGACCTTCTCCAAGGATGACATGTGAGCAGTAACATACATATGAAAGATGCTCACTATTATTAGTTGTCATGGAAATTCAATCAAAACTACAGGAAGATCCCACTAATACGCTGAAATACAAAACAGTGTTGGTGAGAATGTGAAAAAACTGGAGCCTTCATGCACTGGCTATTAGAGGTTTACTTGGTGTGACCAGCTTAATTATGGCATTACCATAGACTGGCAAGATTACTTTTTGGCAAATGCACAGAACACATAATCGCATCCATACATAAAAACTTGCACATGATAGGTTGAAGAGGTGGCTCAGGGATTAAGAATCTGCCTTAAAAGCAGAAGGTCCTGAGTTTGGATCCCAGATCCCATGTAAAAACACCAGGCAGAAATGGCAAGAGCCTGCGCTTCCAGCCCTGGTGGGAAGAGCCTGGGAAATCCCAGAGCAAAGCAAAAAGGAAGTAGAAGCAATCCATGATGATTCCTGAAGTCACCCTTGGCCCTCCACAGTGACACACACACACACACACAAATACACACACACATGCACACACGCACGCACACACACACACACACACACACACACACACACACACATACACTAAATAAATAAATAAATAAAGTTTAAAAAAACTTGCACATGGTTATTCATAGCAGCACTATTCATGAGAGTCAAAATTCAGATGCAATCTAAGACCATGAAATGATGAATACATACAAAAGCTGGGGTATTCATGGAATATCTTACTGGTCATCCTGAAAAACCCTGGAATAGGAGGAGAGCAGATGGCTAGGCAGAGCATGGAGGATATTTAGGGCAATGTATGATATAGCAATAATGGATACATCATATTATATGTTTGTCTGGACCAATGCAAGTTACAACACAAAGGGAAAACTAATGTGTACTGGAAGTAGGAGTGGAAATAATAAAGTGCCAGCACTTATTTCATTACTTCACTGACTGGCTGTTTGTAGGCTAGAATGCTTGAAATCCAAATCCTCTCCAATTTCACTGCAGATTTCCAGTAAATTATTCTGTTCACTGTTATAGTGTTTTAGGAACCTGCAAGCAGTCCTGGTGAACTGAGTTCGATCCTGGAGCCCACATAGCAGAAGGAGAGAACTGACTTCTGAATGTTGTCGTTCGACCTCTACACATGTACTGTGGCATGTGTTCCTCCTCAACATCATCATTCTTCCTCTTCTTCCCCTCTTTCTCTTCTTCATTTCTTTCTCATAAATAAAAAAATATTTAGAGGAAAAAAAAAGGGTGAGAGTAGGAGTGGGGAGTTTTATACGAGAGACATAGAGAATGACTGCCTCAAATGTGTAAATGCCGGGAAAGGATGCTCAGCTTTTGCTACCAAGTGCTTCATGACATACTCCCAGTTAGCAAATAAAATGACATGATGATGTCTCATCCCAGACCAAATTCTCAGTATGGCTCAAGGAAAAATCCATTTTGCTTAAATAAGAGCTGTCATCAGAGGTCAAAATGTGCTGGAGGATGAGAATAAGAAACCAGGAAATGTTGCTCTCCATTAAATCTGAATGTTTTTATAAAGACTCCATGTTTGCAAACCATTAATGAAAAGCTAGGCTCAGTCATTTCTTGTTATTGCTTCTGAATGTCTACAAACTGGAGAACTTTCAGGTTCCCCCAAAGTACTAGAAATACATCCATTGCTCCTTTCTAAAGACTATACACATTAAATTACACCGTCTAGGAAAGTAAAACAATACAGATTGTGAAAGCATTTCTTTGCTCAGTGGTCATCATTATACTAGAAGTCACTTATACATTCATATATAAACCAGGTACAAGTGCAGCAAAAGTACACATATTTAGGAATGCAAAATTTCCCAATAAGCAATCAAAAAATGAAATCAAGATAGTGTTCCCTTAACCTGATTATTTTTTTTCTTTTCCCATTTCATGTGTTTGTGTGTGGAAGTGTTGTTGCCTGTACATGCTTATATGCATGTGGGCACATGTGCATGCACACGTGTGCATGAGTTGCTGAAGCCCAGGGTTGATATCGGGAATCATTTAAATAATAGTTTTTAAAGCCCAAAGTAAATAAATGTCAAAGAAAATTCTGATTCATGCACTAGTAGGCATCACATCAGTCAGGCAAATTTGCCAGTTAGCTCGGAAACGACTGGCTATTTATAAAACATTCAAAAAAATCTAGATTTCATTTTTTAAAATTTACCTACATATGTCACAAGGACTAGAAAAGAATATATAGAAAATAATCCAAACATATATATTTTAAAATTATTCATAATAGTAGCACAGTGAATAGTTGATTTCTACTTCATGCATCTGTAAAGGCCAATGAAGTGCTACAGTGTTTTAATTAACCCATGGGTCACAAGGTTAAACAGGTCCAAGGAAAAGTGGCAGTGACAAATTGAACCTTCACACTGTATCTTCTTCCACAAATGAATGTCAACTGTTCACGGCTGGTGACATCCTTTCTCAGAACCTGCTTCTGCAATCCTTTCTGTAAGAGGCACCAGCAGCCAGTGTTTCCTAGTACTTCAGGAAGAAGAACAATGAGGTAATTCTTCTGATTCGTCCCTGAGTAGCAGGCATGAGAAAGGAGTCACAGTGCAAAACCCTTCGAAACTCTTCTTTTTCCACAGACTCTGAAAGCACATGTAACGTTTGCAGCAGTTGGTAAGAAAATAAGAAACTGGTGGGTCCCAAAGCATTGACTCATCTTTATTTGCAACAAAGACTGGGCTTGGAAGAGTGTGCGCAAGCTAATGTTTACAAGATACACACAGCGCTCCACTGCCGAGACCATGTCCCGCTTGAGTTGCCCAGGGGACAGCTAGGATCAGTTCACATAAGCGTGAACAGATTGTCAAAGGCCAGAACACTGCCTGGCAATGACTTGGGGGTGCCCAGCCAACAGAGGGGATCTAAAGCTCAAGTGCCTAGCAGCAGCCTGGAAAGTCAGAGCAATCTTCCACATGGTTTGCGGCCCTATCCTGTAGATTTACTTCCTCCCTCTAATCACATCTTAAACCATTTCTAATGGTTTCTGGCTATTTAAATAGTAAGACCTTATCGACAGGAAGAATGGTGCATGCTCTCTAGCATGCATGTTATTCCTTCACCGGAGTTCCACTAGAGGGCGCCTCTAGGCTCACCCTCTTGGGCAGCCCTGATTAGAAGCTAGGACTTACTTTGGCTGCAGTGTCCAAGGAAGCATGTGTTGCCAGTATGGCACAGACACCAGGGCAAAGACATCCCTACATGTCCCCACGTGCAGTACTCAACAATGGGCGTACTGTACTCAAACGGCGTCCTACTGAGGCAAGCCCTGTATTCTCTGCCTGTGACGTGCTCGTTCACACAGCGTTCACACTAGTGGGGTTTGAGGCTGGGATCAGAGAAGAGTTGCCTGCCCGCATCATCCCCGTTGGTAGCGAACTTGCCAATTCTCACTCTTCCCTTTCGTCATCCAGCTCTGCCCCTTCGTTAAAGATGTTCCTCTTCTCCCCTAGACCCCAAAGTAAGTCTTAATTCTTTGTGAATTCTTTGTCTTTGGAGATGGGCCAAAGACCAGCTGCAGAACCAGCCAAGATGAGCCCTGTGAAATAATCTATCTCCCTTGGTTCTTTGGAGACTATCTACATATCGATATGTTTTCCCAAGAAATCAACCTTTATTTTCAGGGAGGCAGAACAAGACAGAGCAAAGCCACACCCAACTAAAAAGATTAACCGGTTCTCAACCAGGCATGAAGGGGATCCTGAGAAGACCTAGCGAGTTCTAACATCTCTTACAAAGGATCCAGAATCAGCGGTGTGGATCAAGCTAAACACTGGAGTCCTCGATATGCAGTAGTCCACACTGTTCTCTTTCCATTCACTTAAGTGCCTTTTCACAAGGGCAAACTGTGGCTTGCTCTGGCTGAGAATGTGAACCGTAGGTTTGCAAGCCTGACTCCTCAGGCTGGTGCTGTGCATAACAGAAGGGTGTGCACTCAGCTGGCTTCCCACAGGAAGCTGGGTTGCTGCAGGAGAGGGAACTGAAAGGCAACTACCTGGCATCAGACCTGCGCAATCTGTTCAAGGGCCTGTCCGCAGAATGGGGTCAGTGGAGAAAGAACCCAGCTGGTGGGTGAGACAAACTTCCTCCAGAGATGGCGGTTCTAAGCTATGGAGCAGTGATGCCTGCCGAGCTCTAGGGTAATGCCTGTTAAGTTCTTCTTTTTTAAAATATGCACAAGCGATCTTTGTGTCACAGGTACTAAAGTCCTACAAGTTGGCAAAGTGGTGCATTTTGAAGATGGTTGTCATCACTAACCCCCTTCTGTCAGGTCCTTGGTAGATTCTATTCCATGAGCCATCATGGTCCTAGCAAGCCAGAATCAGGACAAGAAAGAAAGAGCACAATATACAAAAGTAAGAACTAATTCCAGAGAAAAGTGAGAATCCAGTCATAGGGTAGATTTCCATTTGACACCTCCATATATTTCTGTTTCTGTTTCAGTTTCAGAAATCCAATTTCTATAGGTTGACCATCCCTAATCTAAATGTCCCAATCTGAAATTCTTCCAGTCTTAAGCTTTTTAGGAGCTGAAAGGATGTCACAAGTGGAAAATTCTATATCTGATCTCTTGTGACAGGTCCCAGTCACAATCCAGGTACTCTAAAAATATTGTATAAAATTCCCTTTATTATAAAACACATAGGAGTTGTATATCAAATATGAATAAGCTTTGAGTTTAGACTTAGACACATTCCTGACGTACCATGCCAAATATATGCAAATATTCCAAGGTCCAAAATCATTTCTGGTTCCAACCATGTCAGATTTGGCTTACTCAGCTGTGTTCCACAAGGAGAACATGGATCATTCTTAGCATTGAAGTAGTTAAAACACATTTAAGAAGTTCTTTAAAAATTCAAGGTAGGGTAAAAGATGATAAAAGATAAAGTATGGAAAGCAGTGACAGCTCTAAATTGTGATGCCTGAAACTTCTGAAATAATGCTGGCCTTGAGGTTTAAGTTGTTACAGAAACAGCCTCCAACAACTCTCAACAAGAGAGCCAATGTATAAGTTTGCAATGCACACCCAACTGTTCTGTATTTTTATTTGCATACAGTAAGAGCAAGTAAGAGCTATGTGTATAGCTCAGTGATAGTGGGCTTGTCTTATATGTATGAGGCCCTAGATTTAATTTCCTCCACTCCTCCCCAAATAAATAAAAGAAAAAGAAGTGATAAATTTCAAAGATAATCTGTCATGACACATAAGTCAGAGCTATCTGATGTGAAATAGACCGGCATAAACAAAGACTAACAAAAATCACAGAGCTTGAAATTATTGCATGTGCACTACACTAATGTCTTTCATCATCATTAACATGCTTATGAATTTGAGAGTGGACATCCAATGCAAATCAAAACTACATAGAGATCCCATCTCACCCTATTCACAGTAAGTCTAAACACAAATGCTAGCAAAGGTACAAGACTAAAGAACCCTGATACATTGCTAGTGGGGATGTAAACTAGTCAATAACCTAGAAATCAGCATAGGGTTTTTCAGAAAACTAAGAGTAGAACTAACGTATGGTCCAGCTGTACCATTCCTGAGTATAGACTTAAAGGATCAGAGACAGCATACTGAAGAGATACTTGCACATTCATGCATTTTAGGACTATTATGACAATAGCAAGTTATGCAATTAGATCAGTTGTATATAAACAAATGGATGGATAAAAGAAATGCGGCAAATATACACAATGCAATGCAATATGTCCATAATGAAGAATGAAATTATGTCATGTTAAGCGAAATCCAGCACAGAAAGACAAATACCATGTATCCCTCATATGTAGAATCTAGACCAAAAGGATTTCAAAGAAAAAGGAGGACTTAATTTGAAAATAAGAAGGAGACCAGTGAGGGGGGAAGGCAGGAGAGGGAATGAGGATGAAGAGGATCACAGGCAACTGCACATGAGAGAATGCTAATGAAATCCCTCCCTCTGCACAGTGAATGTGCACAGATTTTAAAAGGAAGAGTTTATGGGAGTCAGGCTTGACCATAGTCCTAGCACATAATCCTAGCTCAGTTTGTTCTTAAATGGCAGCTTGGAAGATAGTTTAAGAACAAACTGAGCTATGTAGTCAGACACAGAAAAGGAAAACTCTCATATGTGTTAAGAATAACCTGCCCATACCTTACATGCAATAGAAAAAAATTTTTTTTCTCAGTGCCGAAGATGGGACCCAGAACTTCATGTGCACTGGCTAATTGTTCTACTGCTGAGCCAGTTCTCCAGTCCAGAAAATATTTCAATTTGCTACATTAACTAATGGAAATTTTATGTTCATTTAACTCAAGAAAGTCCATCCAATAAATGTCAGAAATATTGCTGATTCAAAAATATTCTTTGCAACTGAAAACAACAACAAACCATAATTCAGAATACCAAAGATCCTTCATTAATCACTTGGAACCAGACCAGCCAAATCTCTCCCCATCCTAAAACTTGGGGAACCTTACAGAAGAGGGGGCAGCAAGATTGTAAGAGCCTAAAGATGGGGAAGACCAACAATATGCAAGATACTTCATACAAGTTAGGACTGCAGTAACCATATTTGGACTTTGCATGACCTGCATAGTGGCTGACATGTCAGCAACCCCCCAAAGTCTAACATGGATCACAGGAAAGAAGGCTCCAGGAAGTAGGATCCTTAGTGGCAAGGGATTAACAGACATAATAGAGTTCCCATACTAACAGGAGCCCAAGAAAGGGCTCCAAACTATGCCACTGAGTCCTTATCCCTCACTAGGGTGGAGGACTCAGAGGGAGGTTTGGCATTCACACAAAAGGATGTTCCAGGGGATGAGAGAGAGGAAGGGGAAGGCACTGTGAAAAGGGGAAGAAGAGAGGGAGGTAAAAGGAAGGGAAAAAGGGGGGAGAGTGCAAGGGGGGGGACTGGGGAGGAGAGGAGGGAGGGAGATGACGAGGGTACCTATTGAGCTTGTATTATTGGGAAAAAAATAAAATGTGGGAGAAAAAAAATCCTTTGTTGAAAAGTAAGTGTGCTATGGTCTTGTTCTGTAAGATGGAAGGTATGTAAACAAAAATGGGGATATTTTTCCTGGAATAGATTATTTTTCAATACCTTGGAAAGGAAAGTGTGAGGAGGGACCTTGCTTTTAGAGGAAGATGCTTAACACTTACTCCATAGCCCAGGCTGACCTTAAACTCATGACCTTCCTGCCTTAGCTGGCCAAATGTTAGAACTTTAGATATATGTCACCACACACAACTTGAGAAGAACTTTTAAAAAAACTTGAATGAGATCTGTCTCTTATTTCTATTATAATATCATCAGAAACAAAAGTAAATAGAACAGTAGGACAAGCCTAGAGAGATGATTCAGTGGGGCAAAACAAAACTTCCTTTATAAGCATAAGGACCTGAATTTGTATTCTCCAGGCATATGAAGGTCAAAGCAGTAACACGCGTCCATAATCCCAGTGCTCTGGGGGTTTAGAGACAGGAAAATCCCCAGAAACTCATGGGCTAGTTAGAGTGGTATGCACAGCAGTCAACAACTACAAACCTTAGTTCAACCAAAAAAAAAAAAAAAAAAGGAGACTGATACTTTAAATTATCCTCTGACCTCTGTCTGGGTGCCCTGACATGTGCATATATACATTCACACACAAACATATACATATATGTAGAGATACATGCACACATACATGCACACCTAGTTGTATATATATTTAAAACAAGCCAAGCAAGGCTCAACACCCTCACACTATCAAGAGGATAAAGCTCTATGTAAGGTGCAGAGATGGATAAGCACTGAGCTTTAAGAAAAAGTTGATTTTCCAACTCCAACTGTCATCATGGCACATGGAAAATGCTTCACTTTTGATGATGTTGCTTTGTTTTTCATTTCCTTGCTTTCTCCAGGTTTCCACCTTGAATTCTTGGTCCTATTGAAACAACCACAATGTAAACTTTTGACCTTCAAGAAGAAGTGTTGGGTTTTCGACTCTGGAGGACTCTCTGGTGCAAGCTGGAGTGGCCAACCCTGTACTAGTGACAAGCATGAACAAATAAAGACATGTCTGGGTGTTTCTCAGTCATCGGTTATAAGGTTTAAAGGCCACGGTCCTTCTGAAGTGGTCCCAGGACGACAATTTTTATCAAAGCATTGCATTAGTCACGGCCGCTCTCTTAGGAACAAACTGCTTTCCAACACAATTTGGAGCAGAAAACAGTCTGCCTTCCCCCTTGATATTTTGTGAGATTGATGTATTCCAAGTTACCAAAGCAAAGGGCAGACATAGACAAGATGTTTATTAGAATTCCAAAATTTGGGGTGGAAATTCTTAGCTCGAAAGCCTTTGAAGATAAGAGGAGATGGAAGCAAACATTCTTGGCAGTTCAGGGCAGGACTTCTTTTGGAGATGCCATTGAAAGGTTGGATGACCACAGTCACGGCTATGGCGTAGCTATCCCTAATTCAAAGCTGTCTTAACAACAAATCTAAACCTTCTGAGAAAAAGAACTTGTTTGCCCCAGATCCCTCCACAGTGTTTGCAAGTTGGACTTCAGCTGAAGCCTTCTGATTTTACCATCAGTGTGTAGATGCAACTATCTGAATAAGATTCCACCCAAGGAGTCAGTAGTGAGCTTGCTGGCAAGTAGTGGGCTTGCCTGTGAGCAACAGGAGGATACTCAAGTTCACCTTCCGTTTACATACTACCAAACTTCATGCCCTTCACCTCCACAGCACTCAGGGAAATCAAGACAATAGGGCTTTATTAGAATTTTTTAAAAAAAGTCTATTTTTTCCACTGAGCAAAATAATCATGTGGAATAAGCACATAGTAAGAAAGGATGCCTCTATCAAAGTTCTTTCTCCAATGTAACCTGTGAGACTTTGAAAGACCTCAAGGGTCCTGGGAGCAAGGGTGAGAACCTCTGAGCTAAAGTGGCCTTTCAGGTGAGGGAGCTCACCTTCTCTTGTCCAGACCCTGCTCCAGAGATTCTTTCTGAATTTAGTTGTTTCTGCTGAGATCTTCACTGGTCCATGGGGCATGTCGATTTGTGTGCCATTGCACAGTCTGGTGGAAGTAGATTTCATTGCAACGAGCTCCTGGATGCAGCAGCCGTCGCACCTGCAGTGTCCTGGTCAGCTGTACATCCTCCCACCTTTGAGTTCTTATGAGAATTCTGCCCCCTCTTCTGCAAGGTTCCCTGAGTCTTGGGATGGGGAGAGATTTTACTGGCCTGATTAGGGATGAGCATTCTAGGGCCGTGGACACTCTGCTTTCTGGCCAGACGTGGTTTTCTGCCTCAGTGATCTTCCATAGAAACCTGGTCCCTTACTGGCACCTGACCTGAAAGGAGCCTGATGGTCCACACATGCAGAGGAACATGAGGGTGAAGAAACATGGTAGGACTAGGGAAGGAAAGAAAAGATGGGAGATGAAGGGGGAGAAAGGTGAAGGGGGACATGGTCATAAGTTGCTCTGTACATGAAAAAGTACCCTTTGGGGGAAGACAGTAAAACACTCTTTGGGCTGAGATTCAACTCTTCTCTCACTCGCTGCCTTGACTTTTGGAACAATAGTGATATTATATCAATCAACCATTGTTTTAACACTTCTATTTGGATATTACTCAACATTCGTCAAGTCATGAAATTCCTCTAAATCTTATTTGTTGTAAACAGATCTCTAAAAACCTGACTTGGCTAATGAAAGGCAGCAATTTTTTGAGTCAGAAATAATTATCTTAAAGCCTCAAAAGGAAATTTTCCCAACTTCTCAACTGGAATATTTGAATTCTTGCAGAGCACAATTGGATCTGGTGTCAAATCTGCTCAGAGCTCCAAGCTCGTGCCCTCAAAAAAAAAGTGAGCACCAGCCACATGCAGCAACTAAGTGCTGAGTGTGAGGATAAACTCTGAGCTCTAACGTGGTTTTCAATTATTTTACATTTACATTTGAACTAATGTCCAGCTAGGTGCTAGAAAATCTGCTCATTTTTTACACATACTTGAGTACATACTAATTTAAAATATTGTAAAGAAGTAGAAAATAGCTACCCAAATATAGACAATACTACTACTGAAACTTCAGTTAATGTATAAAATGCATAAATTGAAGAATTTAATTAACCAAAGGATGCCATAGTTCCTGTCTATCAAGTTTTTTACTCTATTTAGAAGCTCTAGTGCTGATAACTGTTACAATTCGGGTATCAATTCTATTAGTAATTTCAATTATTTAGTAGTTTTCTTTAATGCTTTAAATGTATTATTTCCCCTAATTCTCAAAACTATTAATGAGTCAATGGCAATTCCACCATCAGAGTTTTATATACAATGCATTTGCTTTATAGCATCTAATGAATCTATCTTGCACCCAATAGAAAGGTGGAGAAGAATCGGGGTCGCTCTCACTGGGATTGAAATTCTATAACTCCCACTTCTACCATGTGCAGCGTATTCTCTCATTAACATGTCTCAGGACATTCAAGTTCTGTTTCTAGGCCTGAGTTATTTATCTACTCTTAAAACTAGACATTCAAGTTCTGTTTCTAGTTATTTATCTACTCTTAAAACTAGTAGGGAAAATGTGAGCAGCAAGATAAACGATGTCTTTTAGCATATCATTGTGACAGGTATATATATAGTATTTTTATTACACAAACATCTGTGTTGCGCAGTGTCAAGTATCCAGGGTGCTACTGTTTGAATATGATGACACCACAGGCCAGCTGGGATGTCAGTGACTATCTGATATGCTTTTTGGAGGACTTAATTTTGCATCCCAAGGACTCTGACTGAATCAATGGCTCAATACTTAATGGATACCTAATACAATATAATATAAAGATGGAGCTGAATGGTGGAAGCCAGTCACTGGAGTCATGTCATGAAAAGATAAATGTCCCCAACATCTTTATGCCACTGTCTCTTTGTTTTGGACACCATAAATAATAAACCTTTCTCTAGTTCCCATGCCCTGCTATTCTGATTTACACAAGGGTCAAAGTAAGACGATCTTGGACTAAAATATCTGAAACTTTCTCCCCTGCATGTTTGTTCTTTTGGCATTTGTCACAGTGACTAAATTGTAAACAGCATAGAGGGCCAACCATCACCCAGACATAGTAAATGCAAAGCTTCAGAATATAAACAATCCTTGACATTTTACTTACCACAGTATATTGTTGTATTTATTCAATTCTCATTGTATTTTGCTCTTAATCTTAGTGCACCTAAATTATGTGCTGAACCTTGTCACAGGCATGTGTACAAGACAAACAGTTTATAGAGTGTCTATTACCTTCTGGTTTCAGGTACCCACTCAGGATCTTGAAATATTCCCCTATATATAAGACAGAGATGCTTCATTGAGGAAAAGTGAAATGGTTAAAAAATGTGTCCCTACATGGAATAGGATCATGATCCTTTGAGCACGTTTAACTGTTTAATGAGGTCATGATTTCATTTTGTGAAGGTGAAGTGAAACAAATAAGCAGGTTTCTATTTGTATCATTAAAATGGAAGAAATTGTCAAATGAAAGCAAAATAAAGAGTTTCTGAAGAAGTTAACGTGAATGAACGCTAAGGCAAAGCCATTTTTAGAAAGAATGAAAATGTTAAGAAGTAAAATATGTGGCCCTGAACTACTTGCTGAGTGTTATTGACTGACTGTCGGTTTCCATCCTACTAAATGGTGAGTATTAACTTAACAACCTCAACATTCACCTTACTTATTGTTGGCCATCAGCTGAAACCACAGAACCCACAGGACTGCTCAAATTGAATCTAGTATGTAGACCAACATTTGGTGGTACTATGCTTCTCTCAGACTCCATCCATTGTGTTCAGAGACTGCAGTGGGATTATGTCATCCAAATAAAAAGACAGAAAGGTGGGGGAAGAATACAGAGGAGAGACTGCAGAGTTGGAAAGACATCTTTCAGGCTGATCCAGTTCAACTAGCAATCCCATTATGTCCAGAGAATTTGGAGCAAGTTATCTAACTTCCATTGACTTCAGTTCCTGTTTTGTGAAGGGGGCAGGTCAGGAGGAAGTCACATTAAGCTGATAACTAGGGAGAGTGGTAGCTAGCCATATGTGCAGTGGCAAGAGATAGTGGTCCAGGAAGGGAAAATGATGCTTACCATGATACATATATGCATGTGTGCATACCAACCTATGATTCTGTAACTTCACAATACATTTTTGTGGATTGGCAAATCATTCTTTGAAATATTGTTAATAATTTCTTTCTGTATGCATCCTAATTTATCCATTCCCCTACTATACATTTTAGCTTGCTTCCATGAATAAAGCTACCATAAACTCTGTGTAGGCTTCTGTAGGTACATACAATTTTGATTCTTTGAGATAAACACCCAATCATGATCATGAGTTCAACTGTTACCACAATAGGTCCTTTACCAAGTGCCATAACATACATTTGAATAACATGTCCTTTTATGACCCAAGATGACCACATTGTCATTGGTACATAGGAAATTTTTAGTTCTATTGTTGTAAATGTGGTCTGTTGTTGACATATTGTATGTTGTTATGGGTTACATGAGTGTGCAGAAAGAAATTACTAATGTCACAGCAATAGAAAATTAATATATTTTCAACTCAAACATACAAAAGTGTTATGATAGAAGTTGACCAAGCAAAACATATAAACTCAGGAATATTGTGATTGGTACTATATTCATGATATACATTCTTTTTGTTTTGGAATCAGGGTCTCATATCATCCAAACTGGCCTTGAACTCACAATATAGCTGAGGCTAGTTTGATCACTTGGTCCTCTTGCCTGAGTTTCCCACATGTTGAAGGGCAAGTCATGGGGCATAATGCTTAGCAAATAATACATATCCTTTCCCATAATACACACATACAACAAAAAAATATACAAAACATGATGTTTGTAACTGTGATTCATGTACCAAAGCCCCAGAAAAAAAATCTCAACAACCATTGAAAAGCAGAAATTATCCACTTTAACGTCAGTGGCTATGACTTCATGAAATTCAAAGGAAATTAGCTAAAGAAAATTTAAAAGGGAAAATTAAAAGTAATACAGAAATGTATAACCTCAAGACTACATAAAATTATGAAACCTATGAGATACCAGCAAAGTACAGAGCCTAACCTGGAAAATGTAACAAGAAGACACATTTGAAAGCTGAGGAGTAGCTGGGGGTTAGAGTGCTTGTCTAATAATATGTGTGAGGACTTCCATCTCAACTCAAGATGACCCCCAAAAGCTTAAAAACAAAAATGAAAAGGAATGAACAAATAACCTGAAAATAGCAAAACATTCAAAAAAGTAGAAGGGATTACTAGAAAAAAAATAAAATAAAATAAGCTGACTTTTTAAAAAATAAGTTAATATTTTCATAAACATTAAACTTTATACTTTACATGATTAAAATTTTTACAAATAAATTATTGTAGGAATGTCATACAAAAGGAGAAAAATCAGAATACAACACAGACCATACTATATACAAAATTTCTGTAACTCAGTAGAGTAAAAGTAAATATCTAACAGAGAGCAACTATTGGTGAACATATTTGAAGGGAAAACACAATGGCAAGAAAGTACTTTAAAAAGATGATCAAGCACACTAGCAGCCAGGACAATCTAAAAATAGATCTGCAGTGATGTCCTTTCCATCTGATTGCCAAGCCTGTGTTCAGAAATATGAAGTATCAATGTGGGTAAATGGAAACTAGACATGAATGGACTACATGTGGTATGTACTTTAAGTTATTTTTCTAGGGTTATGTGGACATTTTCATTATTTTCTTTTTTAAGTCTATCTTATTCTCTTTAATATTTTATTCATTCATTTGTTTGCAATACAGAGACAGAGAGAGAAAGAGAGAGGGAGAGAGAGAGAGAGAAGGTATACATATGTATCCCATGGCACACGAGTGGAGGTCAGAAAACAATGTTTATAAGTCAATTCTTTCCTAATAGATTGAATTCTAGTCTCCAGATTTGTATGCAGGCACCAATTCTTAATAGGAGATTTTCTATTTTTGCCACTACAAGTAGAGATAAATAAATATGTCTGTGACTGCAGTGATTTTCTAGAGTGATATGAGAAATGAAGGAGAATTGTTGATTCAAATAAAATTTTTCAAAAAAATGAAAAGTGTTATATTGCTTTCTTTGTTGTATTATAGCAAAATACCTTAGGCAGGTTAACTTTATGTAAACTAAGGTTTGCTTAGCTCATAATTGAAGACACTCAAGGCAAGGAATACATAAAGGCTGAACTATGGCTTGAGTTTTAGGGCCAATAGTTTCACAATAGCAGGGATGTATGAGGTAAAATAAGTTACCAAAAGTAATACGGTGCCTTGCTTTCTTCTGAGGGACAATGATACTTGCATTTTGTCTATAAGGAGGTTTTCTATCAGAAATTTGAACAAAGCAGAGGATTATCCTTGTAGAACCTCCTCTGCCACAACCTTCTTGCCACCTGCAAAAACATCCCTGTGCATGTAGTAGTGGGTAAGCTAAGTGTGTGCATCACAATGCTTAAAAAACGTTCCAGAAAATGCTAAGAACACATCACCAGGGAAGGTACATCTGAAGAATTTCAAAGCATCAAATGAATTTTACTAAGCAAACTTACCAAAATGAGTGAATAAACATATCCTTCATGCAGTACTGAGCACTTATAATTCTAAATAGAAAGAATAGTAGGGTCATATTCCACTTTTGGGAATAATCCCCCACATAGCGATAATTCACCTTGATAGCTCAAGCACGACCATGTTCATAGCAGCACTGTTTACAGTAGCAGAGTCATGGAATCAGCCCAAATGTCCAACAGTTGATGAGTGGATAAGGAAAATGTGGTACATCTATACAATGGAGTACTACTCAGCCATCAAAAACAATAAATTAGTGAAATTTGCCGAGAAATGGACGAATTAGAAAAAATTATATTGAGGGAAGTATCCCAGACACAGAAAATTAAGCACCATATGTACTCCTTAATAGGTGGATCTTAGTATCAAACCCACTTAGTGACACACTCAAAGATAAATCTCTGTAATACCTACAGTAATTGCAAAGATTATAAACAGGAAGGAAGAGAAAGGAGGTCACCGCCAGAAACAAGGAGAGAGGGGATCATGCTACAGCAGAGAAAACAGGCCACCATCAAGTACTGCGAGTAAGTAATGAGACATCTGGTTAAGCTCACAGACTTTCCTTCTTGGTCACTTGCAACTGATGGGGTTTGATCTCAACAGAAAGAGAGAGCATAGAGTCTGGCAGAGAGATGCTAACCATCCTGCAAATGAAAGACTGACCCCCCCTCTCCTCACTGTGGTCTCCTACTCTTAATCCATCTACCTTCGAATCTACTCTTATAATAAGACTCTATTTTAACAGCCTTTTATTTCTGGCTAGGAGGTGACATCCAATACCCATCAGGATGGAGCCAAGGGCGGTGCAGGAACAGCAAAACTGGAAGAAGAAGAAAAAAGAATAACAAACCATAATTCAGAACATCAGAGACCCTATATTAATTACTAGGAACCAGGCCAGCTTAATCTCTCCCCATCCTAAAACTCAAGGAAATTTGCGGAAGAGGGGGCAGTAAGATTGTAAGAGACTAAAGATGGGGAGGAGCAACGATATGCAAGATACTCCACACATGTTAGAGCCGAAGTAATCATAATAGGACTTTGCATGACCTGCGCAATAACCAACATGTCATTGACCCCCCAAAGTCTAGTATGGATCACAGGCACTAGGATCCTTAGAGGCAAGGGATTAACAGCCACAATAGTGTTCCTATAATAAAGGGGAACACAAAAAAGAGCTCTAGGCAATGCTACTGAGTCCTTACACCTCATCAGAGAGGAGGACCCAGAGGGAAGTTTGACGTGCACACTAAAGGATGCTCCAGGAATGGGGGGGGGCACTAGGAGAAAGGGGAGGAGGGAAGAAAGGAAGGGAAAAAGGATGAAGTGAGCAAGGAGATCCAGGGTGGGGTGGAGGGAGGGAGGAGAATGGGGTACCTAACAAGTTTGTATGAGTGGAAAAAATAAATTAAAAATAAAAAGAATAGTAGGGTCAGATATCAGAGATCTTAAGAAACAGGATACCAAACATGGAAAAATGGACCCCTGTGCACAGCACATAGGGATTTCAGTAGACGTTTTGGATCTTGGGCCAGAGTCCATTTTAGAGCGTAATTTGAGACAGTATCTACATAGTTTATTTGAATTTCTTCTATAAGGGAAATTGTTTTCCCCTATAAACTTACTCATTCAAATATCCTTTATATTGACATGGACTTTGGATATTTGTTTCATAGTTTGAGTTTTAATTGAATATTAATTTATTTAGTTGTACCTGTCTACTCATTTGGAAGTTTTTTTCAGCAAATTGTGTCTCATCAAGGCAGACTTTTCCTTTGTCTTATCTTTGATCATTCACATATCTCCCTATTCATGGTATATAATTCCTACTACAATTCTAGAACCAACCAGGTTGTCGGACTTGTGTGGCAAATATTTTTATTCTCTAAACTTGCCTTTCTATAAGTGCTAGGTATACAAACTCAGATCCTCATGCATGCAAGACAAGAATTTCACCGAGTCTTTTCCCTTCACTCCTATGTGCAGTTTGCCTCCAAGTTGCCAATGAATTCATGACAAAATGGCTTGTGGGAACAAGGAGCTTTATTCTAGCTTCTTAGTCACAGTTCTTAGTCCAACTTGGCAGGAGAGCTCATATCAACACCAGGAGCTGAGGGAATTGGCCAAGCTAAATCCACATGATATCTGAGAAAGGGACAATCTCCACTTGCCAGAAGGCATGTCAGGTCAATTATACCAAAGAATACCAACTTCCTTAACCAGCTCCCCCCATCTTATCCATCTGCCCAGGGACTAGTCCCACCTATCATGGGGGGGGAGCTTTCCAATCAATTAGACAATCTCTTTCAGGCTTGCTTATGGTTTAAGTCGACTATCAATTCTTCACAGCCGTGCCCAGAGCTCAAGCCTTCAATTATCAAGTTGACACCTGCATCAAACTAATTCAATGACACTGTACTGATGCATGGTTACCACAGGTAACTTTGAGCAGCATATCATCAAAGTTTTTCTCTACTTAGGTACTTGCTGTTATTGACTTCATTAATGCTACAACCACACAGTTCAGTGTCATTGCTGTTACCTCGAATGAATGATGCATAATATCAGCTTGGCATAAATGGATATTTGACTTGACCATTATTAATATCTTCCCTTGCATTTTTGTTGTTCACACAGAAGTCGAATTTCTGATCTGCCTCTTTCTTCCCTCTGGAGAATGTCTTTAAGTTTTTTTGTATAACAACCATGTTGGGTGTTAGTACTGTTCATTTGTTTTTCTCTAAGAAAGTTTTGATACTTCTCTGCTTACAGAATTCAAGCTCACAAGGAATTCTTTCAAGCTTGTCATTTGCCTCACTCTTTCCTTACTTGTCTAGTTTCTGATGAATCGAGAGCTCTTATGTTTATGTTCTTCCTGTACTTTCTTTCCAGAATTTCTCTTTGGTGTTGGCCTCCTTCAGTTTGAATATGACCTGCATAGGTATATGCTACTAGAATTCATGTGTCTTGGTGGAGCATTCTGGATGTATTGTTTGTTATGTCACTGATTTGGAAAACTCTCAGTCATTGTTTTTTCCAATGTTTCCTCTGCTCCTTTTAATATCTCCCTTGAGTATTCCAAGTCATCTAGGCCTCACCCTACAAATACCTCCTACAGTTCTTAGACATTAGATTATGTGATTTTATTCTTTTCTCTACTTTTAATTGGAACGTACATAGTTTTCTGTTCACTTTCTCTCTCCTTAGCTGTGTCCATCCTGTGGACGAGTCCATTTCTGGTACATGTTTAACTAACTGTCACAGTGGTTTTATTCTCATTTTCAAATCCCATCCTGAAAATTATAACATCTCCTTTTCTGGATCTTCTTCAAATGACTGCTTTGTTAACTGGGATTTTTCCCCCCATTCAGACTGCTTTGAAATTTTTGCAAAAGCTAGATATGATCAATTGAGTAACAAGGGCTACAGGAAGCAGGCTGTTGATGGTATACTGTTTGTTGATATGGCTGGGAATTGCGCTGCCTCCTGGTTTTTGTGCCTGCTGGTGTCTGAGGCTAACGTGGCTTTCCATGTCTATGTTTTTTGCTCTTCCCAGGGGATTCCTGAAATAGAGCCTTCTCTTGAAGAAACTTCCACTTCTCCTCCACGCAGGGAAGCCTTGTTACACAGTAGTAGGGAGAGCAGACTGGGCACATCCTACGCCTTTATAATTTAATACTGATCTTGTGTTTCTGAGCTATTGTCATTGCAAATGTTTCTTGTTATCTTTCTCTCCCTTTTCTAAGGTGAAGCAGCCATTTTAACAGTTTAGCGTATACTGAATCAGATAGCTGCCCTTCGTACTAGGGAGATGTGTCATTGACAGACTTACCCTACAGTAAGCTTTGTTCTGCGAAACACACTAGGCATGCTTTGGAACTGTTTGCTTGCTCCTCCTCCTTATGCTAAAGATCCTATCGTGAGCATCTCTTAGTATTTTATTTAAATCTATAAACTATGAAAAAAGGCCTTTAGCAAGACCAAAGCCCTAAGAAGTTATTTTCTATAAACTTCCTATAAGTTTAGCATCCAGAAGTCCTTCAATTACCATCAAGCTACTCCTATCAGTTCCCACCCTTGGTGGCATTGCTATAGGTAAGCCGACCCTGGCTGACTCTTAGAATGATTTGTCACTTCACTATCTGATAACATTCTGCCCTAATGCTTCAATTCTCTGATAGGTCTAATAAAATACACTGATCTTCAACCTTACCAGTTTTCATATCAACTTTCACATCATGAGGACGAGAGTGATAATTTCTAAGGTTTTTACCAGTTAAAGCTGGAACCGGAAGCTGTTTGTATTTTTTAATTGCATATTTAAAAAGGACTGACACTGTGGTTAACATCTGGTTGCTAGATTTAAATTTTGTGGTTAGGAAAGTATTTTTTTAAGTAAGAGGCTGAGAGATCAAGTCATAAAACTTTGCGCAAATGAACTAAGCATTCTGTGGATAAAAATCCCTTTAGCAATTTTGAGGGTGGTAGCCATAAATCCCTTTTCTTGCAGGCAATTTTACTGTGTCAGCAGATGAATGCACAATTGAAAAGAAATCTATCATCAGAACAAACTATTTTCCCAGTCATTGAGTTAACTGAGATGTTGCTGTATTTTCTTTTGAAAGACATTCATCTTTTATGGAGCAGGGCTGGATTTATGTTAAGCAATCAAGGCAGTTACCTGTAGCATAAAACTCAAGAGAGACCAAAAACAAAGAACCTTCTTAATGAAGATAAATCATATCCTAGAGCAAAGTTTTCTGGAAAATATAAATTAATGAGAATGAGTCATGAGGAACAGAAATATCAAGATGTACTTAAATAAAAACAGCGTTAGAAGAAATCCTGTACACCGGCATACTGGAATCAGCATAAATGATTATCTCCAATTTTTTGATGCTTCCTTAAAGTTTATATCTCCAACTGTGTGCTATCCTCAGCCCGGCCCAGGGAGAGGGAAATGTCTAGTCACATGACACTAGAAAAGGACTTTTGATTTTATAAAGTAGAGTTGGGAAAGCTGAGATATGCTTAATTCATTCTTCTATACAGAAACTTAGTATTATTACACATTATCTATCCTTGAAAGTTAATGTTGATTTTATTTCTTTTTATGAAAGAAAAAGCTGTTCTTTTACTTAGTAAGTCTTCATGTTTTAAGAAAAATGCTGATGTGATAGTAAATGCTTAGGCGTATTTCGCTGTCACTATACATATACTCAACATACTGATAGATACAGATAGATACTGATAGATACAGAAAAACAAATATTCCTTTCTGAAGAATTCCTCTGTACCTTCTGGTCTTCCCATGACTTTGATCTTTTTCCTTTGTTCACTGTTCTCTCAGGTTATTTCTACTTGTGAAATACTTGCTAATTTTTTAATATACATGTTTAGCTTTCCTGTAAATTGCTTAAAGTACACCATTTGCTGTTTTGCTGCATGGAGTAACATGATTACTACCATCAAGCACATCACATTGACATACTTGTTTTCCCATATGCCTCCATGTTGTGTGGCATTTTTCCTCTGTGCAGCCATCTTAGAATCTGTCTCAATCTTAGCTAGGGAGGACTGTTGAAATTGTCTATCCTGGAGTAAGTCTCAGTAAGTAAACAACCCAGTATTCTCAGGAAGTTCCTGAGAATAACAAGCTAGGGAGTGGGGCTCCCACCAGGTTGTGGAAAAAGAGTAAACACCACCTGGGAAAGAAGATTCTCCTAGCAGCCAAGCTAGCTGTAGCAGTCTGAAAGAGACACACAGGAGTCGAAAGACAGAGAAGACACTGCTGGACAGCCAAGCAGGAGGGGGAGGGAACTCTGGAGCAGCTCAAAACAGTGTGAAAAAGACCCTGGAGATCACAGAGACTGCTAAGCAGACCAGCCAGGAAGCTGAGAGAGAGAGAAACAGAGAGAGAGAGACAGAGAGAGAGAGAGACAGAGAGACAGAGAGAGAGAGAAGCAAACAGTTCAGCAGTCAGACCCCAGAGTAGTCCTGGAACTTGGGGGAAACTCTTCTAGCAAGCCCTAAACAGAGAACTCCAGAGGTCTGCCTTCTGTGAGGCTCATCCATGCTGGGGGGAGACTTTCTGGTGATGTAGATGTTCTTGAATATTCCCTGCTCCTGTCAGTAATCCTTGCTAGTCCTGTAAGAAGCCCCAATAAAGTTGTTGCTTTGTCAAGCTGGAGCTTGGCACAGTCATTACTTTGTTCTGTCCTGGAACTCAAATCTGGGGTAGATAGAAAAATGTTCTCAACACTCCATTTTTACATAATTACATCTCCAGAAATTTGCTTCCCTTACCATGTCTTTGCTCCTTTCCTTGTAACTAAAAAGGTTTGAATTTGTATTCAAATGCAGTTTGTTTCAGTAGTAGGAAAGCTATGTTTTAAGCTCATGTATAGAGATTTATTAAACTATTTGACATGTGCACATTTTATCATGTGTATATATGTTCTTTAGTTGCATATACAGAGTAAAACATTTCAGATACACATTATATAATTTTAATATGTGTCAACAGAAAGGATCTGTCTTATCACTGAAAAGTTCCCTCCCTTCTTTTGATCTCATTATACATGATCAAAATATACTAACGTGAGGGTTGTGAATACTGGGGTGGTGGTGTTGGGGTGAACAGTTGCTTCCCTGTAGAGTCAGTAGATGGACCAGAACACATCTAAGTACTGAATGACATCCACACAGCTCTGCAAAGCAAAGGTGTTGAAAAATAAGACAACTCTAAAGCACATTCTATTATTTGTGACTCCAGATGATAATTAAGGTATTCAGGATTTAATACTTTTTCTGAACTTTTATCCCCCTGAAATATTCAAAAGCAGTAAAAGAAGGGGTCCCAACTATGTGAGTTCAGTCAATTGAATAAAGTTCATAAAGTATTCTCAAATTCATATGCTGTACCAGAGATAGTAACCTAAAAGACATAAGAAATTTACATTGTAGTTTTTCAAACAGGATGACTAAGGTTCTGCAAAACTAGAATAATTCAGGTTGTTTCAATATTTACAACTACTGAAACCTCTTTCAGTGTTAAGCCCTCTATCTCTTCCTACCATGCTTTTCTAATGTCTTGCAACACTATGCTAGTTTTTAATTTCCAAAAATGTTTGTCTTAGTCCAATTTTGCCATTATGAAAAGAAAGTAGAGGGGCATGAGTCCTGCGTATGGTATGTTACTTAGACATATGAACAACTGAATATGCAATAAAAATTTATCACCATCATGAACAGGGTAGGGAACAAAGAAATCTATCGTCGGTATTAAATTCCATATTTAATGTTTCTTAGTCAAAAGTCTTTAAACATGCTACTTTCAGGACTCTAAAATCTTTAAAAATAACCCAAGGACAAAGGGGAAGACTGAGATTAGTAAACAGAGGCAGGGCTGGAAGCCCAAAATGAAATGCGTGAAGGCCAAGTCTAAGAAGAGGCCGAAGAGGATTTTTTGACCGTAAATTACCATCCTGATGGACATTTAATACCAGGGCATTCAATGCACAAGCAATGCAAAGAATTTTTGTGGGTGGAAAAGGCTGAAAGGAGAGATCAAGCAACAGCAACAACATCAGTAGCTCTGGAAGGGTTGCTAATGGTCCCAGGTTTCAGGCAGACACTTAACTGCATTCTTCACATAACTTCCCATACCCAGTGCTGCATCTCGCAGACATGGTAGTCGTGAGGTGCTCCTTTTTATTGCTAAGTGAGATCCTGAAAGACCTTCCAAAGACAAATGTTGCCAGAGAACTGCCCTTGTCATTTTATCTTTTAGGTGATGGGTTACAGATGTTACTTTGCACAAGATCTTCAGCTTTTCTTTCTGCCCACATATGAACATTGGTGCAACTTCATTTCCAAGCAGGATAAATACCCGACTTGCTTTTCATCTATTTGGATCCAGTTTGGACGTATCCATATTCCTGTTGCCACTTACATTTATATTATAACAGGTTCTTCCAATGGGCTTAAGATTATAAAGTAAATTAGTGGTTACATTTATTAAACATCAGTTTAAACTTTGATTAAAGCATTTTATATAAATGTTATCAAACCAAGATTGATGACCTGAGTTCAGTGCCTGGGACCCACAGGGCTGAAAGGGAGAGCTTACTTCTGCAAGTTGACCTCTTAATGGAGCCCCCCACAAACACAATGTATGGCACACTTGTGTGCACACACATACAGAGAGAGAGAAAGAGAGAGAGAGAGAGATCAATAACTCTCAAATATAGACAAGTCTGAGACATGTTTCGTTCAAAATGGTTCTGATCTTTTGTAGATCCTTAGCTCTGAGCACAGTGCATCATAGACACTAAAGAAATGGATTTTGTTCTAAGGGGGCTCCTGAAATACCTTCCCAACCCAAAGCAGGTTTGAAGGGTGGTATTATGGCTGTGTAGCTCTCCCTTCGGTTACCCAGCCATGTCTTCCTTAACTGCAACTTTTGCTGGAACATTTGTCACTAGTACTCTGATCAGTAATTTTCAAATAGATATCTTATCACTTTGCATTAGAAATACTTAGTAAACATGCCAGAGGTGTGAATACTTGTGACTTGATTCTGTGACAACTTTTACACCCATAGCCTCATAATCTCCAACTGGAACTGGCAGCTAGCTTGAGTTTGGATATGAATTACACTAACGCAGGAGCTGTGGCCATTGGGAGACTTTCTAAAGCACAGCTGTACTCTGTGTTGTCTTCATCTCCTCCATGGTGGTCAGATGATTTGTCTGACAGTTGCATCATCTTCAGAGAGGGGGAGAAAATGACATAGACCACTCAAGCTTTAGTCTTTATATCTGCAGAATCTTCATGCCTTCCTCTCTTGGCAATTCCATTTTGAAACTGAGAGTTTTACACACTCTAGGATGGGTATGTCTATTTTTCCTAAATCTATGCGCTATTTAAATAGGAACCATTTGAAAACACCAGGAATGTAACAGAATTCTAAACTATTCAAATGATAGATTCCTTGTGCTCTAGACCTAAAAGGAAGAATACTTTATTAAAAATTTCATAATGGTAATAATGCCAGTGTTAGCCTTCAAATTTAACTAAGGTTGACTCCAAGCCTTTCAAGGTATTCAGAGTCATTTTCCACATTTTTGGAAATTTCCAAAATGTTTGTGAGATTCCTTGGGAATTTGTTAATTGCTGATTCGTTGTTTTGTTTGTTTGGTTCTGAGATGAAATCTCACTATGTAGTCCAAGTTGACATTCAACTCTTGATTCTCCTGCCTCAGCTGGGTGTTGAAACTTTGGCTGTTAGACTTCCTGGATGATCTGCATGACAACAAGCAAAGGGTTACAATGTTACACCATTCAGTGACCAAAAGACACATGATGGGATACATCTATTAAGCCCAGCACTTGGGAGGCTGAGGCAGGAGAATGATGAGTTTGAGGCCAATTGGGCTTGGAGGTGAGATAAGGTCAACACAAAGAGATCATATATCAAAAAAAAAAAAGTTCCTTGACCACTTATTCATTCTGTTCTGTTCTCATCCCCACTCAACACTCTCTTCAAGGCTTATTCCCACATTAAACAGTATCTTGCATGTGATTATCCTAGGAGTCTTGACATCTCTTATTGGCCTGCCACACTAGAGCAATGGTGTTTTTCTAAGACAGATATGGCTTTTTCATCTCAGCTTCACTCCCCAATTCTCCTGCCACTCAATCATTCTGTCTTCAGCCCCAATCAACTCTCAGGTGAGCTGTGACCTCATTCCTGCATGGACAGGTCTGCAGATCTTGACTCTGCATGGATGGAAGCATGAGCAACTTTGTATTAGAAAAACTTAAAGTATCTATTGAGATGTCCTCAAGTCACACTTGAATTGCTACAAATACTTATTTTTCATTTTAATAAAAACATAGAATCAATTATTAATGTTGTTAACTCATAGATAAAAGTCATGCTTTTGATAGATGTGTGCTTCTCAACAAAAGCCAAAATGAAAGTTAACTCTCACATATGGGTATCTACATACACATATATTATTTATATGCATTTTAAATGCATTATCATTATTTTATTATTTATTATTTTTATTATTTATTATTTTATTTCACATAAGTAGTATGCAAAAATATGGTGACCTAGCAAATCTAGTTGGTAGCCACACAGAGCTATAAAAATACATACGTATGCACACATAAGGACATATTTACATATATTTATAAAAAATCCATGTACATTTGCACATATATTCATTCTCTATTAATTATCATGAACAAGTGTGTATATGTGCATACTGTTTCTATTTTTTACACAAGATGCATGTGTACATCTTTTCTCAGATTATCTCTCCCATAATGGTCCACACAAGCAGGATCTTCACTTATCATATGCATACTCACTCATCATACATCAAATGTCACAATGGCATAGAGATGTATTCAAAACTCAATAACTGTTGGTTGTTCTGATGTTTTCATCTAGACTACGGGTTTCATTGTTATGAAGAGAAATTGTACAGGTTCTGGAGTTTATCAAAATCAATATTTAATTCAGACAAAGAACTTGGGAACTGGCAATGTGACTCAGCAGATAAAATCTCTACACAATTCTGAAGACCCAAGGATGATCTCTGGATTGCACCTAAAAACAGATAGAGAAAACTAACTCCACAAAACGGATCTCTGACTTCCACACAAGATCCATGGCACACGTGGCACACACATTTTCACACACATAAATGCACATGCACATTCATGTACACACACATACTACTACCAATAATAATAAAATTTTCAAAAAAATATGAAACTCAAATAAAACCTTGGGCACATGGGACCATTTTGGTTATTAGTTCACAGTATTGGAGAAAAGACCTTTCTTCCTGGATAGAAAGAGCTGAGTATCTTCTAACATCAGTCTGTTCTCTCTTCAGCAGAAATTGACTATGCGCACGTACACTCCATCAAGACAGCTCATCACTGCAGCAGGTTATGCACCTAAAGAACCTTACATCATAATTTTTCCATCTTTCATCCTTCTGAAAGCTCTTATATTATGTGTGTAGCTGTGATCGTACAAAGCCATAAATTTCTCACTTAATCCTCCTGAAATCCCTTTGACATATGACCAGGAGTTGGAAATACATAAATGTTAAATTTTATGTTTTTTTCCGTGTTACCATAGCCTGCTATTCTATTATAAACTGTCATCTGTTACCAAATCAAAGGAAAATGGGTAATAAAAGCTTATGGTAGTCTACGGAACATTCCTTTTTGCATGGATTTACCAATTTTAAGAGGATGCAGTCTGACTGATGAAAGTTTGAAGTCTTTGAGAGCAGTGTTGAAGGGTGAGAAAGAACATGCATCTTTGCTTCTCCTTGCTTCTCTTTATCTATAATCTGTGTTTCCACGTGTTCTGTAACCAGAAGTACATGTCTTTTCGATTGTTTTATAAATCTCACCTGGAGTTCTTTCTTCCAGGTCTTCAATCCCAAGTAAATGCTATCATGTCTTCATCCATATTGCAGAGTTTCATAACAAAAGATTAATCTAGTGGCTTCAGTAAAGTAATTTTACTCTGGCAGTATATCACTACAGCTAACCATTACTGATCAATATGCTAGCAATGGAGGATTTCCAAGTATTTACTTTAGGTTTTGAAAAAGTGGGGAGAGGGGCTGGAGAGGTGGCTCAGGAGTTAAGCCTCTACCTTGCAGGTGGAAGGTCCTGAGTTCGGATCCTAGACCGCATGTATAGACGCCAGGCAGAAGCAGGGACAGCCTGTGTTTCTGGTCCTGGTAGGGTAGAGCCTGTGAATCCCGGGGCAGAGTAAACAAGGAGGAGATGGAGGCGGTACATGATGGTTCCCGAGTTCGCCTGTGGTTCTACACACACACACACACACACACACACACACGCACACACACACGCACACGCACACATGCAAGCACACACACACAATTGAATAAATAATAAAAAAAGAAAAAGTGGGGAGAATTAGACTTACACACTCCAAAGATCTCCATGAGTAAGCTGACTTCTTCCTTTATCAACATATCTTAGACATTTTTTGTGTCATGTGTATGTATATGCCTGCTCATGTATGTGAGGACACATGTGTGTACCTGGTACACATGTATATGAAGGTCCAAAGTTGACATTGGGAATCATCTTGGATTATTTTTCCACCTTACTCTTTTTGAGTCTGGGTCTCTAATCAAACCCAAAGCCTGCCAGTAGGGGTAGTCTAGCTAGTCAACTTGCTCTCAATCTGTGGATTCTGAGACTAGCATTATAGACAGGTCTACACACGCACCCTAAACTTTCCATGAGATCCAGGGATCTGAACTCTGATCTTTCTGCATGTGCATCTTGGGCTTTTCCTGAGCCTACTTTTTTTTTTAATCAGAAAACTGACAGTGATTAAACCCACTGGTTCCTTCTGGTGCTTTGAAGCATAAAAGAAGTGAAATCTTTGTGTCACACAGCACACAGAGAATTATCAATCACCAGTATATTTGACATGACTCCTTAAAGTAGTAGATTCCAGGATGTGCACCTAGAATAATAAACATTCAAAATGTGGCAAAAACGCTTGAGAGGATCTTAAGGGGATTATCACCAGTATATCTGACATGACTCTTTAAAGTAGCAGATTCCAGGATGAACATCTGGAATATTAAAAATTCAGAAAGTGACAAAACACTTGAGAGGATCTCAAGGGGATTATTCATGAAGATACAAAGGTCTACCTGAAAGAGGTCCCAGCAGCCAACTCTGGAAGAATAGAAGAAGCAAAATATAATTCTAGATTGCAGCCAAGATAATGCAAGAAATGATCCAAGAGCCAACATCCCATATAGCAATACAACAATAAGAAGAAATAGTTTCTCATTAGCAAGTTCCACTCAACCAACACAGAAGGAATTTGGGAAACATGAAGTCAATATTAGAACTGCATGGTAATAATTGTCACAGGCCAGATCCACCAAAGGATAGCAGTTGAGTCTGTGGAGAAACAGTAGAATGTGTAGTCTCCCAACATACATTATTAATTAACTGAAAATGGAAAAGAATATTTTTATTTTAGACAGTTCCAAGAACAACACCTTAACCTGAATGTTTGAGGTTAATACTTCTGGTACTAAGGCCTTTTAACATCATCTGCCCATAACAGGAAGCAATGGGTGTGACCACTTCCACAGTCATCTTTCAAAACAAAACATTTAAGAACTTCAATCCAATAATGGGAGAGTGAGGGAAGACCCATAGGCTATAAAACAGACTGATCATTGCACCTTGAACATCAAGATCATGAGAAAATGGAAGAATTTTAGAAAAAGAAGGAAGAGGAGAAAGAGAAGAAGTAAGAAGGGGACAGAAAGGGAGCTAGAACACAACACCAAGCTTCATCCATCCGCAAAGACCAAAGTTTATTCAGGAAGCTCCTCCAAAACTGCAGTGACGGAGCATCAATTTCCCCAGGAGATAGAAATTACTACTGACTTGCAGTCAGGAGTGTTGTTGCAGTCAGCCTGCAACATTGCTGATAAATAACTAGTAAACGGGCTTAAGGGAACAAGGGGTTTAACAAAGCCCAAACAATCTCTCTCAGCACTGACATTATGCAATTGGCCCACTAAACTCTGAAGAATGGTATTTGCAAATCCACAAAGTGAAAAGTCTCAAGCATTTCCAACTGTGTCCAGCAAAACCATTCAAAAGCCACGATATCCACAGAGTCAGCTCTATCAGCAACACCCCACTTCTGGTACCAGATTGCATTCTGCCTGCATGGTTGCTGATAAATGACCATCATACAGCGAGGAACAAGGAGTTTACTTTCTTACAACAGTTCAGTTACAGTTCTCAGTCCAGCTTGACAAGAGAGCATGCACCAACACCAGGGCCGAGGGAACTGGCCACACCATCATCACATAATGGCTGAGAGATGGACAATCCATACTTGCCAGACCAGCATGTCTGGCCAGGTGAACAGAAGGATGCCAACTCTCTCAACCAGCTCTCTGTGATTTATCCAGGGCCTAATCCCACCCACCATGGGCTGGGTCTTCCCCATCAGCTAGACAATCTCTTTCAGGTTTGCTCTGGGCTTAACTCAACCATCAACTCTCTACAACTATGCCCAGAGCTCAAACTCTCAACAGTCAAGTTGATACCTGTGCTTAACTATGACAGGTGTGAACTTTTAACAGTTAGAGTGCAGGGAAAGGATTTCAGTTTGAATGGGTTTGTTCTAGTCTTCCCAGAATAACTAGGAGTCTGTCCAGTTGTCTGTTTTCCTTATCAGATCCTATTAACATTCTTGGTGGGGTCTCTAGGTCTAGATCTGTTTCTGATGTGGGGAACTCTAGCTTTGAGATTATGGTTCTAGATCTATCAAAGTCCAAGAGAGCACAGGAAACTGAAAGCTTAATTCATCCTGAGTCCTTGCACTGCAACCTGGAACAAAAGATGGACATTAGTCTAAAACCAGGGATGAGATTTAACAAAATTTTAGTTGACTGACAATACAGAACCAATGGAAATGCCTTAGCTCTGATCATTCCACGTTTGACTATGTAAGATGCAAATATAAGAGGTTGGATGAAGGATACGAGGTATTTTCTAATTTAGTTTGGAAAACATTAAAAATATTGCTTGTGTCAAGTATGATTTTCTTTTTTTTTTCAAAAAAATTTTTTAATATTTTTTATTATCTCCGCTCATACAAACTTAATAGGTACACTGGTTCCCTCTCTCCCCTCCCTCCTCCTCCCCCGACCCCCCTGTTCCCCCTCCTCTCACCCCTCCCTCCACACCCTCCAGTGCCTCCCATCCCCCAATCCCCAGAGAATCCTTTAATGTGCATGCCAAACTCTCCTCTGGGCCCTCCTCTCTGATGACGTACAAGGACCAGCGGCATTTCCCTGAACCCTTTCCTTTGTTCCCCTTAAGCATAGGAACACTACTGTGGCTGTCAATCCCTTGCCACCAAGGATCTTGGTGCTTTTAGCAAATGCTACACTTTGTGGGGTCAGTAGTGTGTTGGACATTGCACAGGGCATGCAAAGTCCAATTATGATTGCTTCGGCCCTAACTTGTGTGGACTATCTTGCATATCATTGCTCCTCCCATCCTTGTGCTCTTACACTCTTAATGCCCCCTCTTCCACAAATTTCCCTGAGCTTCAGGATGGGGAGAGATTAGTCTGGCCTAGTTCCAGGAGGTTAATATAGAGTCTCTGAAGTTCTGGATTGTGGTTTGTTGATTTCCTTTTGCGGTTTTGCTGCTCCTGCAATGCCCTTCACTCCATCCTGATGGGTTTTGGATGTTACCCCCTGGCCAGAGATAAAAAGCTGTTAAATTAGAGTCTTGTTATAAGAGTATATTCAAAGGTAGATGTAATAAAAGTAGAAAACCACAGTGAGTCAATCACCCATTTGCAAAATGGTTACTTATTATCTGCCAGACTATATGCCCTCCCCTTCTGGTGAGATCACACCCCCTCAGTTGTAAATGACCAGGAACGAAAAGTCTGTGAACTTAACCAGATGTCTCATTGCTTACTTGCAGTCCTTGATGGAGGCCTATTTTCTCTGCTGTAACATGGTCCCCTCTCTCCTTGTTTCTGGTGTGGCCCTCCTACCCCATCCCTCCTGTTCATAATCCTTGCAATTACTGTATTACAGAGATTTATTGTCGAGTGTCTCTAGGTGAGCTGAGTGGGTTTGGTACTAGGAGCCACCTATTAGGGAGTACATACGGTGTTAATTTTCTGGGTCTGGGATACTTCACTCAATATAATTGTTTCTAATGACATCCATTTCCCGGAAAATTCCAGTACTTCATCATTTTTGATGGCTGAGTAGTAGTCCATTGTATAGATGTACCATAGTTTCCTTATTCACTCATCAACTTTTGGACATTTGGGTTGATTCCATGACTTTGCTATTGTAAACAGTGCTGCTATAAACATGGTCGCACTTGTGCAATCGATGTGAACCTCTGCTACATGGGGAGTTATTTCCAAAAGTGGAATCACAGGGTCATATGGCATTTCAATCTTTAATTTCTTTAAGAATCTCCAGACGGCTCTCCAGAGTGGCTGCATGAGCCTGCATTCCCACCAGAAATGTAGGAGAGTTCCCCTCTCTCCACATCCTCTCCAGCATTTGTTGTTGTTTGTATTGTGGATTTTTGCCATCCTGACTGGGGTGAGATGATACCTCAGGGAAGTTTTGATTTGCATTTCCCTGATGGCTAAGGAAGTGGAGCATTTTTTAAGATATGTGTTAGACATTTTAATTTCATCCCTAGTAAAGTTTCTTTTAAGTTCCAGGGCCCATTTTTTAATTGGGCCATTAGTTTCCTTGGTGTTTAGTTTTCTAAGTTCTTTGTGCACTCTGGATAATAAAGCTCTATCAGATATGTGGTTAGTGAAGATTTTCTCCCATTCTGTGGGTTGCCTTTGAGCTCATGTTACAATCTCTTTATCTGAACAGAAGCTCTTTAATTTCACAAGATCCCAATTGTTGAGAGTTGGTAGCAGTGACTGTGCCATTGGATGTCTGTTTAGGAACTGATGGCCTAGCCCAATCAGCTCGAGGGAATTCCCTACCCTTTCAACTATGGTTTTTAAAGTCTCTGGCCGTAAATCAAGGTCCTTGATCCATTTGGAATTAAGTCTTGTACAAGGTGACAACTACAGGTCCAGTTTTAATCTTCTACATGTGGAGATCCAGTTTTGCCAGCATCATTTGTTGAAGATACTGTTCTTTTTCCATTGGATTTTTTGGGCCACTTTGTCAAAGACTAAATGGCTGTAATATTGTGAGCTTAAATCTGGGTCTTCAACCCTTATCCATTGATCTGTGTGTCTATTGTGGAGCCAGTACCAGGCTGTTTTTACAACTATGGATTTGTATTATAGACTAAGGTTTGGTATGGTAATACCTCCAGCTGTGTTTTTGTTACTCAGGATTGTCTTTGCTATCCTGGGTCTTTTGTGCCTCCATATGAATTTTGAGATTGGTCAACTTCTTTAAAGAATTGCTTTGGGATTTTAATTGGTATAGCATTGAATTATTTGTATATTGCCTTTGGTAGGATGGTCATTTTTAAGATGTTGATTCTGCCAATCCAGGAACAAGGGAGGTCTTTCCACCTTCTGGTGTCTTCTGCTATTTCTTTCTTTAGGATTTTAAAGTTTTCATTGTAAAGGTCTTTTACCTTCTTGATTAGGTTTATACCAAGGTATTTCATTTTTTTAGGGGCTATAGTAAATGGGATTGTTTCTCTCAGGGCTTTTTCACTTCTTTCATTCTGTGCATATAGGAAAGTCACTGATTTTTGTACATTTATTTTGTATCCTGCTACCCTGCTGAACTTCTCAATTAGTTCCAGGAGCTTCCTGGTGGAGTTTTTGGGATCACTCAGGTATAAGATCATGTCATCTGCAAATAGGGAAAGCTTGACTTCTTCCATGCCGATTCAAATCCCTTTTATATCCCTTTCTTGTTTTATGGCTTCAGCTAACACTTCCAGTACAATATTGAATAGAAGTGGTGAAAGTGGACAGCCTTGTCTAGTTCCTGATCGAAGTGGGAATGCTTCCAGTTTTTCCCCATTGAGTATAATCCTTGCTGTAGGCTTGTTGTATACAGCTTTTATTATATTGTTAAAGGTTCCTTCCATTCCTACTGTCTCTAGCGTTTTGATCATAAAATGCTATTGGATCTTGTCAAAAGCTTTTTCTGCATCTATTGAGAGTATCATGTGGTCTTGGGCTTCAGATTGGCTTATATTATGAATTACATTTATTGATTTGCGTATGTTGAACCAACCTTGTGTGCCGGAGATAAAGCCTACTTGGTCTCCGTGAATAATCTTTTTGATATGATTTTGAATCTGATTTGCTAAGACTTTGTTGAGAACCTTGCATCTGTGTTCATCAGAGAGATTGACCTATAGTTTTCTTTTTTAAGTGTGTCTTTATTGGTTTTGGAACTAAAACAATATTAGTTTCATAGAAGGAATTTGGTAGTGTTCCTTCCTTTGCTATTTGTTGGAACAGTTTAAGGGGTTTTGGTGTTATTAACTCCTTAAATGTCTGGTAGAACTCTATGCTGAATCCATCTGGTCCAGGACATTTTTTGGTGGGAATATTCGAGATTACTTCCTCAATTTCCTTATATGTTATATGACTATTTAAATAATTCACAACTCTCTGATTCAATTTATGTAAGTTGTGTTTATTTAGGAATTCATCCATCTCTTTTGTGTTGTCAAATTTGACAGAGTATAAGTTCTTGAAATATGATGTTATAATTCTCTGGATTTCTTGGGTATCAGTAGTGGTAACTCCATTTTCATTTCTAATTTTGTTAATTTGGGTTTTCTCTATCTTGCTTTTGATTAATTTAGCTAGGGGTGTATCAATCTTACTGATTTTTTTCAAAGAACCAGATTTTGACTGGTTGATTTTCTCTATCATTTTCCTAATCTCAATTTCAGATACTTCTCCCCTTATTTTGCTGGTCTCCTCCCTTCTACTGCTTTTGGGATCAGATTGCTCTAGTTTCTCTAAAGCTTTAAGCTGCATTGTTAAGTTGTTTATTTCTGATGTTTCCATTTTTTTGATGTAGGCATTAAGAGCTATGAACTTACCTCTTAGAACAGCTTTCATTGTGTCCCAGAGATTTTGGTAAGTTGTATTTTCATTATCGTTCACTTTCAGGAAATCTTGAATTTCCTTTTTAATTTCTTCCAGAATCCAGTTCTCATTCAGCATCATAGTGTTAAGTTTCCAGGAGTTAGTGTATTTTCTCTTGTTTGTTGTGTTGTGGATGTCCAGCTTTAGGCCGTGGTGGTCTGATAGGGCACAGGCTAGAATTTCAACTTTACTGTATATGTGGAGATTTGTTTTGTGGCCCAATATGTGATCTATTTTGGAGAAAGTTCCGTATGCTGCTGAGAAAAATGTGTATTCTTTGGTACGTGGGTGAAAAGTTCAATAGAGATCTGTAAGGTCCATTTCTTTCAGGGTTTGATTAAGTTCCAAAGTGTCTCTGTTAAGCTTTTGACCTGTTGATCTATCCCATGTTGAGAGGGCAGTGTTGAAATCCCCAAGAATTATTGTTTGGTGTTGATTTCTCGCTTTAGACGTTGTAGGATTTTCTTAATGAATGTGGAGGGACCCGTATTGGGTGCATATATGTTCAGTATTATGAAGTCTTCCTGGTGAATTGTACCTGTGACTAAAATGTAGTATCCATCTGTGTCTCTTATGATTTTTTTGGTTTGAAGTCCACTTTGTCCGACAGCATAATGGCTACCCCTGGCTGTTTCCTGGTTCCATTAGCTTGCAGAATTTTTGACCAGCCTTTCATTTTTAGGATGTGCCTATCTTTTGTGGTGAGATGGGTTTCCTGAAGGCAGCAGATTGATGGGTTGTGATTTTTAATCCAGGTTTGTAATCGATGTCTCTTAATCAGTGAGTTAAGCCCACTGACATTTAATGTTATAATGGAGAATTTTTTTTTAATTCTGGAAATTTTTTATGTTTAGTGGATTTTGTAAGCTTATTGTTTTACATTTATATTTTTGTGGTATTATACTTTCCTTCTGTCCTCCTGGATACACTCATTCTTTTCTTCAAGTTTGCATATCATTTCTAGCATTTTTTGAAGGCCTAGTTTGGCAGACATATATCGCTTCAAGTTGTCTTTGTGCTGGAAAATTTTTCTTTCTCCCTCGATCATGACAGTAGTTTTGCCGGGTATATCAGTCTGGGTTGGCATTTTTTTTTCGGTGCTGGGGACCGAACCCAGGGCCTCGCACTTGCTAGGCAAGTGCTCTACCACTGAGCTAAATCCCCAACCCCTGGGTTGGCATTTTTGCTCATTTAGTACTTGAAGTACGTCTCTCCAAGCTCTTCTTGCTTTTACTGTTTCCATTGAGAAGTCATTTGTTATTTTAATAGGTTTGCCTTTAAAAGTGACTTGCTTTTTTTCTCTTGAAGCTCTCAGCACCTTTTCTTTCTTGAATGTAGACTGTTTTGACTATTATTTGCCATGGCGAGTTTCTATTTTGGTCATATCTGTTTGGAGTGTGAAATGCCTCTTGTATTTGGATGGGCCTCTCATTCTTCAGTTAAGGGAAGTTTTCATTTATGATAATTTGAAAAATTTCTCAGGTGTGATATTTTGAGATTCTTGCTCTGGTATTCCATGAATGCGCATGTTAGGCTTCTTCGAGGTGTCCCATATCTCTTGAACGTTCCTCTCAAGTATCTTTTTGGCTTTAACAATCTCTTCCATTGAGCTGGTTAATTCTCCCACTTTGTCTTCAAGATCTGAAATTCTATTTTCTGCTTTGTTAGTTCTGCTGATAAGACTTTGTTGAGCTTTGGGTTGAAGATAGCTTGTCTTTTAGTTCGATTTTAAACTCTGCCTGAGACTGTTTTAACTGCTTTATGCCTATTTTTGTTTCTTGAACTGTTTTTCTCAACTCCTCCAGATGCCTGTTGTGTTCCTATTCAAAGTGGTTGATTGGGTTGTTTAACTCCTCTTGGATTTCCTCTTTCATAGTATTAATCATGGTAATGACCATACTTTGAAAGTCGTTGTCTTGGGTCTGGCTTCCTTGGCTGTTTTCTGTGAATTTGTTCTAGTTGGAATCCATCATTAAGAGGTTAATTCTTTCGATGGGAGATTGGTCTTCTTGGGTTTTGTTTCTCATGGATCTGCACTTTGACTTGGGCATTGTTGTTTTATTTTCTAGGGCTCTTTAGTTTCTGTGTGTTTTTGATTGATTTGATTGGTATTACTACACTTGGACAGTTATTACTAGTGCTTGCCTTGGGGTTGGGTATGTTTGTCTTTTGTTATTGTTATTTCCTGGTTGAGGCTTTTAGGCTGTTAGTTCATCAGTTAAGTCAGGTTAAGTAGACAGGGGGTGAATATTAGTATGATAGTGCACTTTTACGATTTAGTATCTTGATGATATGTGAGAGTGAATGGTGTACTCCCTGTAGTTGTATATGTTTTTGGGGTGGCTGTATGGCTAAGTTAATCTACAGTGATTAATATGAGAAAGGAACAGTAAGGTGAAAAAAAAGGAGGTTTACTTATCTTTGGGTTGGATGTGAAGAAACTCTCCCATGTGATAGGATGATTGTAGAAGTTTTCAGATGTATGCCCTTTAATGCTTAGAACTTTGCTTGAGGTTTCTTTGGACTCTATTGAATTCTGAGTAGCAGTGTGTCTTCTGTAGACCATGTGCGTGGGTCCCCAGGGGGCCAAAGAGGCAGAGGGGCTGATGTTGATGGCAGAATTCTTCACCTGGCACCTGGGATTTGGCTTAGTGGCCCTCCCAAGCTCCAGGGATGGAGGAATGTGAACAAGTCCTGCCCAGTTGGGCGGACAGGCATTCGGGAGGAAGAAAGGGGCTGGGGCCCGGGGCGGGGCGTGGCCCAGGCTAAAACCTGAGGCAGCCTGGGTGCCACTGGGACATGGGGCGACCTGGAGGTCTGGGGCTGAGCGGACTCACCTGGGGATGGCTGACCGGCTGGCGCACGGTGGGGTGGACAAAGGCGGCGCGGGACGGAGCAAGGGGGCTGGGGTCCTGGGGCGCGGCCCAGGCCAAAGCCCGGGGCAGCCTGGGTGCCACTGGGACATGGGCTCAAGTATGATTTTCTTTGATACTGAGTAAGATCTGTAAAAATGACTTATTTCTAATTACATATAATTCTGAGATTTGTTGAGGTGAATTCCATGAGTTTACCCCTGAATTCGTGCAATCTCTCAAAGATAAATACTGTTGTTCTTCATAAACTCCATTTTATTTGAGTTGACTTCTTGGGGAAGAATATGGGCTATATCATAAGTTTCAGTCCTGTTTGGGCTACTATTTGGCTCAAAATAAAAAGAATTAAGAAACAAGGACATTGAAGCATTGCTATCCATTGATTGCAGTATTTTGTAAAAAATACATAACACACTTTTAATCAAAATTAAACATTTAAAAGCATTTTCATTCTATATAACTCCACCATCTTCTTCTAATGGATGATACATGTTGCAATGCTATGAAAACTCTCTCAGTGAAAACCTTGCTGTTTTACTAGCCACACCAAGGATGATAAGTTTAGACTACTATTCAGGGGAAATAGTCACAGTACTCTGCTTTTGATCATATGCAAATACTTGGCATTTCTAATAGACAATAGAAAAAGGTTCTTTGCATAGTACCAAAATGCTCATTTCCATGTTGTTGCTGTCTGTGACTAGAGGAGCTAGCTGCATCTTTTCAGGAAGTGCCTTGAATTGGTGAGGAGTCTTTCATAGCTATTTGTAGACAACCCAGTGCCATAGGAAAATCACTGTGGAATTAGCATCTTAGATAGGATGTCTTCCAAAAGCCTTTAAAACAGGATCTAAAACCAAATATTTTTATAAAAGATGAATTGTTTGATATGTAAGAAACAATAAATGAAACTTCATCTCAGTCTTGTGTGTCTGAAGCTCCATTCATCATCTCCCAAGCCACAAAGAGCAGCCATAGCTTGGACAATCTCACCTTCTCTGCTCCCTAAACCTTCACTACAGTGCTCTGTGATCATCCTTTGGGGACCCCAAGCATCTCTTATAGTATAATGAAAAATATACATTTTGGGAAATAAAATCTCCCCACACTAGTACAGCTCTGCTAGTTTGGTTCGGCTAGTTTCTGGGTTCCATGAAGCCCACCTACAGGCTTTAGCTTAAGAACCTCTGAAAAAGCATTTTTCATTTCCATAATTCCCCCATAGTAAATACAGCTAAAATCTGGACCAATAGAAAACAGGAAAACTGCCCAGGTGTTAAGACTGAGGATCATAAGGAAGACTGCATACCCACTCATAAATACAATAAGTCTTTCGTTGAGTACCTTCCATTGAGTACGTTCTATGTGCTTAACATAGCTACTTCATTTTATGCTCAAAACAATGCAGAATCTGATAATTATGGTCCAGTGCAAAATGAAAATTGGGGTTGCTTATATGAAAATAGGTAAGGAATGAGTGTCTCATTTAATGATAGTGCTATGATTGAAATATAAATGTGTCCCTTCCAGACTCCTGGGTTGAACATCTGATCTCCCACTAGAAATGCTATTTTAGAAGGTTGTGGAACTTTTAGAAGATAGGCTTTGGCTAATAGAGATCATCATAGGGGGCAAGAATAGAAGCCCTGATTCTGGGTGGGTCCTTTGTCTGCATCATTCCTGTTGCCACCTGTGATAGTTAATACTGGGTGTCAACTTGACACACCTGACACTTACTAAGATCAGCTGAAACTACTTGAAGAGATTATCTGGATCAATACATTGATTGATACTGATTGGAACCTCCCTAAATTTCATTGGAACTTCTGGACCAGATAAAAGGGACTATAGAGCAGGAAGAAAAAAGAGAGAGAAAAGAAACTCTCCAGGAATCCCCTAGCCTTCAGCCATCAGCCTCATGAATGGGAGTGACTTAGCCTGACTCCAGCTTTAGCTAGCCAGCCATGCCACCTCCACCATGAAAAACTGTATCTCCCCTCTGGAACCATAAGGTGAATAAATCTCTCTTTCTTCCTTAAGTTGATTGACTTTGAGTGCTCTCTCATAGCAACAGTTAAAAGTAACAGTTGCACTATTTAATGGAATGTTCTGTTGCCACTGCCTCCATGGGATACTCTCTGAAACCACGAGCCAAAATAAACCTTTCCTCCCTTAGGTTGTTTCTGTCAGGTGTCTTGGTCACAGCTACAGGACAGTAACTAATCCGGCTAAAGCTTTGCCTTCTCATAGATGGAACTTCAGCTGTCCACAGTACCTTCCGTCTCTGCTTCATATTACACACCCTCTCACACAAGGGCAAGTAATTGTACCCAGACACTAGCAGGAACACACAAACCTGCCCACCCCTCACATTTATGGTCTAGCCTCTGCACATTGTCTATTTCATTGGCCACCAAATCATGTTCATCCTTGCTTCCTACTGGCCTGAAATCTAAAGCTAAGGTGAGCTGCTGTTCCAATAACATTATGACTTCCACACGGGTGCACGGTATGTTCCTGGTCCCCACTGTAGAGTCATCTGCTTGGATGGTTAGGGCACTGCCAACCTCACAATTATGTCTACAGCAGTGGTTACAAGTTGGACCAGAACAGAGGAAGATAGACATGCACTGGGATCACCACAGTGAAAAGTAGAAAGGTTAAAACTAGTTCTGAAGACATGGAGGAAACAGAAAAGAGTTTGAATGAACTGAAAGTCCAGCGTGCTCTTAGCCTGTACTCTACTGACTCACCAGAATTCAGTCACTAAAATACATATAATATTTGTTTCTCTGCAAGGAAAGAATATGATAGAGCAAAAACATTACACAGATATTCCTCATACAGACAAAGTCAAGCCTTGTTCTCTGTGAAGTTCAGCATATTTGTAAGTAGGTAGACATGCTGATAACAGATAGATAAATGACATAAGCATGCTGATAATGGATAAATAAATGACAGATGGATCACTGATAGATAAGTCAATATATATATATATGAATGATGACAGATAAATTCTAGATGGATGATAGATAGGTATGTGACAAGAAGGTAAGTGAATTAATGAATGATGACAGAAAATAGATGAGTTAAATAGGTGATAGATTCTAGATAGATAGATAGATATGTAGCTGATAAATAGATAATAAATGAATAGATTGTGAATAGAAAGACTCTGGAGTGTTCAGCTTTAGTAGGACATCAAAATGACCCCCATCTCTATCTTCAGGGAACCTTGAGGAGACATCTGGTTAAGCTCACAGATTTTTCCTTCCTGGTCACTTGCAACTGATTGAGTTTATCTCACCAGTCAGGGAGGTCATAGAGCCCGACATATAGATGATAACCATCCTGCAAATGAAAGACTGACCCCCTCCCCAGTGGTCTCCTACTCTTATTCCATCTACCTTTGAATCTACTCTTATAGTAAGACTCTATTTTAATAACATTTTATCTCTGGCTAAGAGGTGACATCCAATACCCATCAGGATGGAGCCAAGGGTGGTTCACGAGCAGCAAAACTGAAAAAAAACAACAAACCATAATTCAGAATATCAGAGCCCCTACATTAATGACTTGGAATCAGGCTGGCCTAATCTTTCCCCATCCTAAAGCTCAGGGAAATTTGCAGAAGAGGGGATAGTAAGATTGTAAGATCCTAAAGATGGGGAAGAGCAATGATATGCAAGATACTCCACACAAGTTAGGGACAAAGTAATCATAATAGGACTTCGCATGACCTTTGCAATGACTGACATATCATTGACTCCCCCAAAGTCTAGCATGGATCACAGGCACTAGGATCCTTAGAGGTAAGGGATTAACAGCCACAATAGAGTTCCCATATTAAAAGGGAATACAAGAAAGAGCTCTAGGCAATGCTACTGAGTCCTTACACCTCATCAGAGAGGAGGACCCAAAGGGAAGTTTGACATGCACACTAAAGGATGCTCCAGGGATGGAGGGGAGGGGACACTGGAAGAAAGGAAGGGGAGGAAAGGAAGGGGAAAAGGGGTGAGGGAGCAAGGGGCTCCAGGGAGGGATGGAGGGAGGCAAGGGACCAGGGTACCTATTAAGTTTGTATGAGTGGAAAAATAGATTAAAAATATTTTTAAAATTTCAGGGTGTTTTTAGCATGGGAATTTTTACTTTCTCCTTTAAAAAAAAAAAGAATGTAAGAACATGAGGGCAGGGAATGGTGCCTTTGGTGAAGACAGGGTAACCCTACCCAAGAACTCATTGCAGGGATGTCCACAAGATGGGCATAATGTTGACTTATCAACATTTCACCATGAATAAGGGAAGATCTCAAGGAATTCTGTATCACCCTGAGAGAACGGTCAAAGCTAAACCTTGAGTAAAGAAAGAAACATAGAACTTCTTTACCCAGTGTTTCATACTTGAGTAAGTACTTGCCAGGAAAGGCATTGCAAATGAGTCTCATGCAAAAAGAAGACTGGCTGCGAAGAAGAAAGTGTGAAGTGTGAAATAATACACTTATTTCTATTAATGTATGAAGTGTCAAAGAATAATAAATAAAATTAAAGGTAGTAGATGACTGAATAGGTGACAGATGACAGAGCAATAGACAGATGCATTGAAAATTAGATGTCATAGATAGAAAATGATAGAAGGAAATGGGGAGAAGTGAAAGAAGGAAATAAGCATATGTTGCACTACACATCTTTTTAATTCAGTATTCAAGAGTAAAATCAAGTTTAATGTGAATGTGTAAGTTTCTAGGAATGGTTACCAAAACTTGTATGTCAGGGAACAAGAAGAGCAAGGTCATGGTGTCAGCTGGGAGCCATGATGAGGCCTTTCTCTTTCCCTTGACAGCAACCATCCTGCCCTGTCCTTCTATGGTCTGTCCTCAGTGTGCAAATGTTCTTGCTTCTCTCTGTAAGATGCCCAGTCAAGTTGGATTAAGATCCACCTTCATTACCTCCTTAAAGACATTTCTCCAAGTGTAGTCACATTCTGAGACATTGGGGTAAGGGTTTCAACATTTAAGTTTTTCAGGACACGATTCAGGTCCATGACAGTATCCTGTAACTACCTCGATTTTGTGCAACATAAAATCCCAGTGCAGATTTGGGAGTCGATGTTGGGAAGTATGGTGGGCACAGCTCACCAGTGACCTTCAGAAATATGATTGGCTTTAAATTACATAAGTTCTTCCACTAGAGAAGAGTCTGTCATTTGTATTCACGCTCTAGCCCTCACTCAGCTACTTCTGAAACACTCATTATTCACAAAACACTGGCGACTGTACTATAATTAGCAAAAGATTCCAAAAGTCCCAAACATAGTTTCATTTTCTTTCCACTACTCACTGATAGCTGATGAGAATATGTGGTTGGCATAAAATAAACTGTGAAATGTAAGCAGCCCTTAGGGTCACTGTGATTGGCCAGTGGCCAGCATTTTAGTAACGAGTGTATGCATAGAATTAGGTCACAGCTTTTATCTTTGGTATCTGCTAAGGAGGACTGGGAGGCTGGCGCTATGTTAGGGATGCTATTTTCCTGGTATAGTCTTCATGCCAATGAAACTCTGAGACACAGTAGATGTTCCTCAGAAGGAGAAATTGAAATGGTCATATCCCTGGGGGCAGGGAATTGACCATCTTCATCGAGAAAATGCAAAGACCAGTGCACAAGGAGCTGCATCTCAGCCAGGGAGAATGGCTACCACACGAAAGACAAGGAGCTGGACTTGATTGGCACAGGCTAAATTGTGAGCACTGGGCAGGGGCATTATGAGTTCTAGGTTAGCCCAGGATACATGGTGTGATCTTACATGAAAAAAAGAAAACTGTAAAAGAGGCAGGTTAGATAGCTCAGTGGGTAAAATATTTGTACTCAAATCTGGAGACACGATTTTGATCCCCAGAAGTCCACGGGGTGAAAGGAGAAAACTGACTTCCCAAAGCTGTCCCTCACCTACCTTCATCCACATGTATACATGATCTCTCTCTTTCTCTCTCCCCCCTTTTCTCTCCCCTTATTCTTTGTATCGCAAATAAAGTAGAATAATGATTTCTTAAAAAGAACTTGTAATGGGGGCTGGAAAGATGGTGCAGAGGTTAAAGCCTTTGCCCTGTAAACCAAAGGAAGTGACTTTAGATTGAAAGATTCCACTTAAAAATGACCAATACTGGGGCTGGAGTGGTGGCTCAGGGGTTAAGCCTCTGCCTTCCAGGCAGAAGGTTCTGAGTTCGGATCCTAGACTCCACTTTTAGACACCGGGCAGAAGCGGGGGCGGCCTGCGTTTCCGGTCCTGGTAGGGAGGAGCCTGTGAATCCCGGGCAGAGTAAACAAGGAGGAAATGGAGGCGTCCATGGTGGTTCCCGAATTCGTCCGTGGTTCTACACACACATACATGCATACATGCACCATTGAATAAATAATTAAAAAAAATAAAATAAATTAAAAAAAATGACCAATACTTCCATTCTTGGTTGGTGGCGCTTGGGAAACCCCAGAGCAAAGGAATAACGAGGCAGAGGGATCCAGGATGATTCTCAATGTCACCCTTAGGTCTCCACAGGCAGACATGCTCAAGTGACCTCTTACACACACACACACACACACACACACACACACACACACACACACAAATATTTATTAAAATATAATAGACAATATATAAAACAAATCCTGGGAAAGATATAGAGCACAGAGGGACTTCTGTGCACTGCTGATGGGAATGTTAACATGCACAGTTCTGATGGGCACAGATATGGAAAAAAACACGAAAGTAAAAATCAATGGACCATAGGATCCGACTCCTCCTATTCTGAGTCTATACCTAAAAGAAATAACATTAATTTATATAAGAGAATCCCGAACATCAGTATTTGTTGCAACACATTCACAATAATTTTGACATGAAATCAACTTAGATACCCATTACTGGATGAATAGATATAGAAAATACTGTTTGTATATTTAATGGATTATTACTCAGATGCAAAAAGAATGATAGTTTGTCATTTGTAGAAAAACAGGCTAGAAAAGCAGAACATTACATTCAATGAAATAGTAGTCAAATACATAAACAACTTTACACTCATGCTGATGAAGTATAACTAAGAATCATAAGAAAAAAATCCCTTGTTCTCCTAAGCTTTTTGACCCTGTGGTCATATCAACGTCATGAAAAGTAACTATGGCAAATGAGTACTATATATCCTTCTTCATGTGTAGATAGTTCGAATCAATGTATATAGTAGTTGCCAGGTGATGAAAAGGGTATGGAAGAGGAGAGCAGGAGGTTGGGTAACAGTGAGAGGATTATATCTCACAATGAACTTTATAATATTTAAGAATAACTAGAAGGAGCAGCTCTGTCTCTGGACACAAAGAAATGAAAGAACAAAGGAAGTTCATTTCATGTGTTGGTCTATCACAGTACACATACCATAAATATGTTCATTTCTTGGAGGTTAATGAACTGTTTGCAAAAAAAAAAAAAAAAGCCTATTAAGAGGTAGAAATGACAGCTCTCCAGGTGATCATTTTATATTCTGCATCCAATATAAATTGTACCTCCATAAATTCCCCAAATTCACTCTACTTCCTTACCTGAAGGAATAATTCTGAAGTTTCCTCAAGCATAAGTAATAATAAATAAATAAATAAATAAATAAATAAATAAATAAATAAATAAAATTCAATGGGGAAAAGAAAAGCGGAGTCACAAGATATGTCACATGTTTCCAAATGTCTGTACAACTTGATTATACAGTACTCCAGCATTAGATCACTGTATTCCCTGGGTCGCAGTTATGGTGCGTCTTTGAGAAGATTTTCCTTGGTGGCAGAGGGTCTCAATGAAAACAAGATCTTTTTTTCCTTTCCCCCTTCACATATTACGGAAAACACTCTCTCTGTGTGTGGATAGCCTGTGTGTCACACTTCACTCCTTCTAGAACATCATTTGTGCCAAGTCAAAGCCCTTTAAACACAGTTGCTAATGGTGACCCAGACAGACTGCCTTTGAACTATGTCACACCCATGCTAGACTCTTTCAGCTTGAAACAACACTCACACCCAGCCCAGCCTGGGTACATGATTTTCAGATCCTTGGTGTTGGGAGCAAGCGAGTCATAAATAATGTGTGTGTGAAGCGCTCCGGTTTTCATCAGAATTTTTGACTTAACACAAAGGCATTTTAGAAGCGAGCCCCATTACTTTCTGCAGAACAATGCGAGCCTGCGGTAGGTCTATTTGAGACAAGATTTTACAGCTATGTCATAAAATATAACTGAGTAAAAACACATGCTTTCTTGATCATTAAGATTTTTCCAAAAGAAAGGGCCAAACTTCACAATACGGCAGAAGTTTGGTTTTCCTTTGATACCTGTAATGAATGGCCAAACAATTCTAGGAGGCCAAGGATTTTAACAAAATAAAACTTAACCATTCCTTAAGAGCCAGTAGCTGTTCACTGATGTATGCACACCATCCTCTTTTCCTGTTTCTTCTAGGATGATATGTGCACCATCAATCATGCTGTCTGAAACCCACTAGATGGCTACCAGCAGCTCCTCTCTGAATGTGGATGCAGCTGACTTCCTGTCCCACATTGTTTCTTGATCTATGACTAGATAAGCCCCCTAAACGAAAACAAGGCAATTCCTTGAAAAGGAAACAGATAGAAAATCAAGTTAAAACATATCAGGTTAAAGCTTTGGCCATAATTAATCCCTCCAATTATTTTCCCCATCTTCTTAGAACCTTGAGAATCAGGTGTTTTCAATATGTCATATAGCAGTGTTAGCTGTTGCTGTCCTGCTGAAGGTCAGTTTGTAGATGTACCTGTCCTTCATGAATGTAGCTTTCTACCTTGCAGCTACTCTGGTTGATCACTTCTCCATTCTACTTAGCCCTGTGTTTGACTCTGCTTTGTTGATACACGGAAGTAAGATATCACTTTCCATATCACTTTTCCATTTTAAATTTATAGCCATGAAAAGGAATCTTGCCGTCTGTGATGTGTGCACATGTGTCCACCTTCACAATGCACACAGCAGGAATGCCATTCCCTGGGTTTATTGTAAAAAGTAGCCATCCTGGTCAGGCCAAGACAAACTTTGTCCTCATTGTTCTCACCTCTCAGGGGGTTGAGCTATGTGACCTCCACACTCTTCACAGACCTACCATCCACCCATTCACAACACTGGCCTCTAGTCCCAAGATAGCCTGCCACCACAAGGGGCTATGTGTTCTGGTAACTTTATCTCTGGACAGGATGGTAGCAACTACTGCCCTTATCCCTGTTCCAGCTTTGAAGGCAGTGTTTCAGATTCAGGGAAGTACTGGAATAAACCGTAGGACAGAATCACTCAGCAAGTCCCTTAGGCAGACTTGTGTTTTTAATGCTACTTGGATTATCCCAGATTCTTAAATTACATTCCTTCCCGGTATGCTTTTCTGGCCGTGGGTGGCCTGGGTAAGGCACCCCAGTTTTCCACAGCACAGAGTGACCTCCGACAGAGCAGCTCTCCACTGGGCTTTTGGCTGTGGTTGAGAGAGGTGAAGAGCTCCCTTCTAGTCACAAGAAACAAACAGGCCAGTTTGGGATTTCAGAGTGTTAAACGCATTCCTACATTGTAACTCAGAGTCTGTGGCCTACTCACATTTCACCTAGGAGACCAACCAAAGAGCTTGATAATTCTTTTTTGAGAGAGAGCACGCACGTGCGTGTGCATGCACACACACACACACACACACATAACGAGCAAAGAAGAAACATGAATAAATCATTCTTCACATTTACACAAATAGGCAGATCAGTAAAGAACCCATTAGTGACCATTAGTGAAAAAAGTTGCTTTGAAATTACAGATATATATATGTGTGTGTGTGTGTGTGTGTGTGTGTGTGTGTTACATGCATAAAGCCAGAATCTGTAACATATAAAAGTAACCATATCCAAAATCAGTAGTCACACAAACCACTAATTACCAAATGTTACTTGCTTTGTGATTCAAATGACAGACACTAATACGTACCGAGTTTGAAGTGTGTGTCTTACACTGTTCCAAGTACATGGTATCACAACCCAATGAGCGGAACAAAGGACAGGGAGGTTCCTGGGAATGATCCCAGTAGTTCAGTGTCTCCAGAATGCAAACAGATGACTTTGTACTTGATCTCGAGCTGAGACAACACATACAACACCCACCATAGCGCAATCTTCTCAAAATCTGTTACTACTGATGCCACTCAAATGGCAAGGCATTTATTGTTGCTGCTAAATTCAGGCAGCTCATTATTTTGGTCTGTATTTACTTGAAGAAACAGAATATTCAGCCTAATTCAATTAGATAAGAGAATGTTAGACAAATTTTCTGACATAATCATTTCCCCTCCCCCAATTTATCAGGTTCCTAATTTTTACTCCATTTTTCTGAATTTGTAAGATTCTACCTAGATTTATCAAAGATCAAACCATTTCATGACAGTTTGAAGGGATAATAAAGCAATGTGAATCATTGGCTGAAGTTATTGGGCAAGAGAGCAGTCTTACCTGCTGGATATATTCAGAGTTTTAATTTTCTTCATACAAATTTGATAATGAAAACTGAAGTTTTAGTGTCAGTATTGATTTGTTGATTATATATAAGTTAAACATGAACCATCAAGTGCAATTGTTATCCATTGTCCAAATATTTTATAGACAATAAGAACAGTCTCTAAAATGTCTCATAAAGGAAAACAGGTTGGCTTGCCTGTTTAGATTTTATTTCTCTGACAGCTTTATATAATGCACTTTTATAATTTTCTCCTTATATTAACCACCTCATCCGCACTCCTTTTTCTACTTCGAATCCTCCTCTTCCCAGTAAGTTTCCCTCCTGCTTTATGCCCTTTCTTGGGCATGTGACTTGCTGAGAACAACAAGGATTGTCTAGTACATGAGCATGATTTTGAGCATCCACTGCAGCCCTTACATAAGCTCTGGACCCGAGCTAGATTCATATTTCTTATCGTTGACGTAACCCCAAAGAAGGTCATGCAAACTTTTTAACTTTCTATTTTAACTGCCTTTCACAGATCATGTGAGGATTTCATGTGTCAGAGTTAGATGCAGGTGTCAACTTGACAGTTGAAGGCTTGGAATTCCCAACACATTTGTAAAGAATCGGTAGTTGGATTAAGCCCCATGCAAGCCTGCTGGAGATTGTCTGATTGACAGGAAGACCCAGACCGTGCTGAGTGGGACTACTCCCTGAGCAGGTCGAGAAAGTTGGCATCCTTCTGTATACATAACTAGACACGCTGTTCTGGCAAGTGAGGATTGTCCTTTTCTCGGCATTACATGTATATGGTGAGGCCAGTTCCCTCAGTCCTCATGTTGGAGTTGACTTTCCTGCCAAGCTGCAACAGGAAGTAAAACTGGACAATTCTAAGTAAGAAAAAAACTCCTTGTTCCTTTAAGCTGCTCTATCATTATTTTATCAGCAACCATGCAGATTAACTGCTACAATATGCAATGATACATTTTGCAGGCCAGCATGCCTGACATTAGAGGATGTCTCTAATAAATGGTTGTTTCAAGTTATTCTTATGCATATGAGATAAGAAACTCTCCATGGGCAAATGTGCAACAATGATGATGTATCCTGCCAAGCATTGCCCATGACCTTTCTTATGTCAAGAGCATAACTGCTTCCATCCCTTGTATTTAAAAGCAGGGAATCAGGAACAACTATGAAAGAGGGGCATAAATGTAAATTGTGGACTGGTGTGGAATGGGGAGCACTGAAGATAAGAGTTTGCAAAGATCGAGTTAAAAGAGCTGCTTGGCAAGGGACAGGAGAGGGTGGTGGGATAGGGCAGGATTAATGAAGGGACGAGAGGGTAGGAGAAGGGTATGTGGATGGGATGAGTGGGAAAGGAGGCAAGTAGGTAGAGAAGAGGCAAAGATATCAGTTCAGTTTGCTTGTAAATACATTTTAGAAAAAGAGCTGCTTGGGTGACTAGGACCTGGTGCTAGCAAGCAGACTATTCCAGAAGCCCAAGGTCCCTGCTCTAGGTATCTCATCATGTCCCTCAATTTTTCTACTTACTACCATGACACATATCTGTGGGTTCTGTGTGCCTCCACTCCAGCACAATCCTAGGGAACTCCAGCAGTGACATAAAAAGATATTCCAAATGGACCCATCAGTCACAAAATCCCACTAGGCTCTTTGAACTGTGTTCAGAATTAAGGCTGAGAAAAAAGGGATGTAGTACAAAAATCATTAAACACTTTCTTGTGGGGGTTGCAGTTCAGCATGTGACAGAAAGCAGAGCAGCAGGAAGAACAACAGGAAGCATGGTCTGGAGGAAATGTGATGGAGAACCTCGTGTGGGGTAGTCCATATAAATGGCCCACCCCTTCTGAACACACAGTTAATCATCATCACACTTCAAATTCTCACTTACAAATCTATACTGTGGTGCTATCCCATTCTCATAAGGAACTTTCTTTTTTTTTAACCAATGCATGATTGTTTCCTAAATGGCTAAGAATTTCATTTTTCTTTCTTCAGATAGTTATTATAGATGATACAATAGAGAAAATAAAGATTTTGATGGAAATGCAAAGATGGGCGAGACATTGACCTGACTAAGCAGGAACTGGAAGTCCAGTGTGGCAGTCAAGAGTCAAGTTTAAAATTTGGTAGAATAGCAACAGAACTGAGCAAGATTGTCATGAAGACAGTTATATGGGGAATAAGAGGTCACTCAAAGCCATTCTCAAGTGGTCAGGAGACATTTATTAGTTATTTCCAATAAAGAAACAATGAGGCAGGGTTAGCTAAGAACATTCCCCCTTTTTTATTCCACTTGGTATGAGGTGCTATAATATACTTGATGGACTTAGCAGAAGGAAGGAAAGTGAAGAGTAGACAAACAGAGAGAAGAGTGACGGCCAGCATAGCTCGTCCAAAGGGACACATGGCCATGTGCTTCACAGCCACAGAATTCTGGAAGTGGCCACAGGGCACTGCCCGCAATAAACAGATCTTGAAAAGATTTTCAAACGCTCTGTGCCTTTCTCCACTTCAAAAAAATGGCACTTGTTTGGCAGATGTCACTGTCTAGTTAGACTACAATCTAGTTAGAGTACAGAGTGGATGCAGGGTCTCCTGAGTCTTCTGCCTCCACCTGACTTCTTGGCATTGTGACACTTCAGCATGCACACAATGCACAGAAAGCTGTGAAAGGAAATGTGCTGTTTAGCCCTAAACCAAAGAGAAAGCTTGCTTTGGTATTTCTTCCTATTTGATTTTTACCAGTTAAAATTTTCTAGAACCACCACTCACTTTCAGATTTTTCTAATACTTGCAAACACTATGTATTCTAACATTTGCCCTAGAAAACAGTAAGCAAAGACTGCAAGCCACACTATAAGCAGGGATCTATAAGTCCACGTCTCTGATCTGCATTCAGTCTCCCGAATGCCCCCAAACCTTCTCTAACCACATGTAGGCACACATCCATATGTTGGCAGATATTTACACATACATATGCACATGCACACACATGCATAAAGCCCTAACATTTGGGATATTTTAATTATATGCAAATGCAGTAGCTTTAATATTATCAAGATATACTCTTTCATAAGATCCCTAAACTTATTACCCCCAAATTTCTTAAATTAGAAGATTAGCAACATTTTCAAATAGAGAAATTAAAACTTAGACTTATACATATACACAGGTTAAAACGCTGTGAAGTGGAGACAGAGCCAGAAGCAGTGATTTCTCCTTGTGCATTTCATGTGTACATCACTCTGGGATCCATGAAATCACAAAGAACAAGGACAAGAGAATACAAGTGTTTTCTGAGCCCTTGTCTCCCCGCCAAGCCAGTTCTGTTCGATGCCCCTTTGCAATGATCATCACTAAGATTGGAAAAGCCTGATGCTATTTACATAGAGAAATCCATCTTGCTATGTGTGACATGTTTGTTTCCATTACAGAAACAGCAACTTGTGGCTCTGGTGGTTCAGATGTTGTCATGGTGCTGTGTAGGTTCTTGATAACAGCACCATTAATCTTCTTGTCACCTGGGCTTCAGCAGGTCATCTGCAGCATTGAGAGTGCTTGATTTAATTATTTCTGAGCCATCCTTGATTAAATGGGAGGCGGTGCAATCTCAGATGTCACCCAAGGTGGCCCTGCACCATAAATAGCTGTCCTAAATAGCTGTCCACGCCTCTCTCCAGCTCCTGGGCTTCATGTCCCTGCCTGGGTTTCTACAGCATGTGCATTTATGAGAAAAGACAGTGAGGGACAAAGGAAAAAAGGCATTTGCACTATGTGTTCTCTTTCAGTCCTTGGAATTTTTCATCAATGTTTCAGTCACCCTGAATTTGCTCTGGAATTCAAGAAACATAATAATGATGCCACAGAAAGGAATCTTTGCAGATGTCTGCATAATCCCATCCAAACAATCCTTTATGTTTTAGAAAAATACCTTCTTTTAAAGAAGAGATACCCATAAGGGTCTACTGACTTCTATTGACCTACATAAATTTTCATTTCTTAATGTCTTCAAAACTACTTTTGCAAACCACCAGAAATCTAGAACAGGAGAGTTTTCAGTTAGGTGCTTGCATACAATACATTTTAGCTGATAAGTCAAACACTTACTTTTATTACCAGCCTCATTTTGTCAGGCTTACTGGTTATAACTTCTGAGAACTTGGTCCACCTGCCCAGGATGCACATTTGGGGAAAGGCTTTCTTTATTGCATTCAAAGGAGACCATATTCCTAATGGTATTTCCTACAGAAAATGTACTGCTTTACCACAAATACTCGTAAATGTATATGAGACAAACTCATCAGTATGAACATTTGCACATTCAACTCCATGCACTAAAATGGAATCTAGTCCTGTTGTTTAGGTCTACAAAATGTTAATTATTCATTTTTCTTCTTTGATGGAAAGACAGTTGTGGAAAGAAGAGTTGAAGATGTTTTAATTAGTCTGGTGATTTGAAAATTGTTTCTTTCACGTAGATGCATCAGAAAATATTTCTGTATTATATTGTGTAGATATTATAGCTATTAATCAGTCCCTATCAAGTTTGCCTATATATTGCTGCTAAAATCCTAACCAAACAGCTTCGGGAATCAAGGAGTTTTATTCTGGCTTATGATGGTCCAGTCACAGTTAGTCCCATTTCTCAGGAATTAACATACTGACATCAGAAACTCAGGAAACTAGCCATACCATAGCCACAGGGATTGATGAAAGAGGGGCAAACCTTGCTTGCCAGACAGGAAGTCTGTCTGAGATAGACTGAAGAATGCCAACTTACTAAACCAACTCCCTCCTTCTTATCCAATGCCCAGGAAATGGTCTTACCCATTGTGTTCTGGGTCTTCCCACATTAATTAGAAAATCTCCTGTAAGTTTGCTCAGGGTTTGCCTTAACTACTAATTCTTCACAGATGTTCCAAGAGCTCAGCTTTTAACTGTCAAGCTGTCACCTACATATCTAATTTGCACATACCCTATTTTATTTCCATAGAAATCATGGTTCCTACTTCTAGCCATAATTTTAAAGAGAACTGGAAGCCGTTAGACAATCAAGATGAGCCCTGTTGGGTAAGGAGTAACCACGGAGGAATTGTAAACTTTAGCCTCTCCTGAACCACAGGTGTGAACTCTTTTTAAGAGGTGTGTGTGTGTGTGTGTGTGTGTGTGTGTGTGTGTGTGTGTGTATGCATGAAGCTTGGAAGAGGATGGCGGAGCTCCTGCTGTAATACTTTTTGCTTTATTTCTTTGAGATAGACACTGTCACTGAACTTACTAGGCTGGTGGCCAGCAAGCCCCAGCAATTCTCTCTCTGCCCCCTGTGGCACTGGGGTTACAAGTGCATGCATCACCGTAGTTGGCTTTTTCCATGAGTTCCATGTTCTAAACTCTGGTTGCTGTAAAAAGTCAGTTTCTCTTGATGAAATCAGAGGACACTGTGAGCTGTGGCCACTGCTCCTACCCACCACTGAATGATGGGGTGGTGCATTGACAACCTGAGCAAAAGATCTTCATTCCAAATCTAAAGCATGTCTCTTCTAAATGTCTGTGGCTTTTAGGTTGAGGACTATTTGTATTTTGAATGCTATGGTAACTAAGCCAAGCATCCTTAAGTCCTGGACTGACCACTTAAATAAGGAGACATCAGAGAGTTAACTAGCTAACCCTCTTTCATTTATTTCTGGCACTATGAATGAAAGTCAAGGTCCTATGCTCACACTCTGTCCCTGAACTATATTGTCTTATATTTTCTCCCATCTGTCCATAAGTAACCTTCCATTGCATACCTGATATGTTTTTAAATGAAAGATAACAAACAGCAGAAATTAAATACCCATACTTTTACATGTCCCTTTATTCTTTCAGGTTTACCTAAAGATTTTCACATATATAATTTCATTTTATTTTCAGGTACATCTAAAGAAGTTGTAACAATATTCAGGAGCTGAGGAAAATGGCTCCATTGAGGGGCATCGCAGATAACCTAACACTGTGCCAGTGCTCCACAGTACATTACAGTGCTCCAAGACAGTATGTTTTTGCCCATCTTGCAGAGGAGCAGCGAATGCCAAAAATTTGCTGAAATTAGAAACCTTCAGATTATAGTCTTAGGGTCCTATTTTTGTCTACTGTAGATGAATATCTGTGACTTCCCTGAACTGCCTGGAAAAAAAAATTTTTATAAATTCACTGATGTCAGAAACGCTAATATTAGCATCTATTCCCTGATGGTCAACACTGGTCTGTTCTTACAATATTCATCAAAAGTGTCCATAGGTCTATGTGTGGGAAATATTTAGTCTATAATGTCTCAAAGTACATGACTTCATCGGCTTGAGTCTTGAAAGAGACTGGATAAAAGGAGGGAGCTGCTGTCCAGGGAGACGAGGGAAAAAGACACAAAGATAGAAAAGAAACACAGAAGCTCTAGGTTGTCCTACAATCCTGGGCTCTTAGACATTCAGCCTTTGGGAAAGTCCTCTGTACCCCTGACTTGGCTATGTTGCCTAGAGCTAACGAGAAGCCAGCCACGGTGCACTCACTGCCAGCTAAGCATACCAGACAGAGTCCTCTGGGCTTATCATCTCCTGACTGAACCTGGTGAATCTAATTTACACTTTCATTAACAACAGCAAAGTTGAAGCTCCTTCTGGCCCTGCTGATAAACCTGGCTGGCCTCTTTGATGGAGGCTGATCCTTTCAGGATAGCAGCAAAACAGCCAAGGGTCTCTCTGTTTTCCTTTCTCATTTTAATGAGGTGCTAAAAATGCAGTTTGATTATAAGCTCTTACATTCCAGTGATGTCAATGTCTCAGCTGCTAAGGGACAAGCAAGTTGGTAAGACTGGGACTGTGGAGCCTAGAGCCATGCTCATGCCATAGGAACGCGTGGACTCAGCACCCGGGCATGTCCAGGGCAGTGGACCTTTAGGTAATGTCTAGGAATAGCTGGCATTCATTTGAGATTTTGTGGAAAGAGCAAAGCAGGGGGGCTAGAAATTTCTGGAAAGTTGAGGAGCTGTGGTGTAATAGACACAACATAGGTTACGTCTGTGTGTATGAATTCTCTTCTGCTATTTTCAACTAGCTTCATGGAAAAGTTCAGCTGACAGACCAGCTATTAATGGATCCAGGAGGTTCCAAGCCACATATGGAATTTATTCCCCTCTATGAGATGAACAAATTATCCATTATTATATTTTTCTTTTTACCCAAGGACTTTTAAATATTGTTCTTCTGAATTTCCAAATTAAACATTATGTTATTCAAAAAGGAAATTATTTTAAAAATTGATAAATTATTATTGATATTCATTATTTATATCCTTAGCTTACTGCTTGATCTAAAATGTTTATTTTATAATAGTTGTATTGCCAAATTTGCCAACTTATGAGCACATCAGTATTAAAATTTTTAATATCATCATGGTTTCAATATGAAGTATTCCCTGCCAATGTTCAGGTATTGAGGGTTCCTTGTAAGTTATTCAGGCTGGTCTTGAACTTACTCTGTACCCCAGAGAGACCTTGGACTTTTTATTTTCCTGTCACAGCCTTATGGGCAGCTGGGATACAGGTCTGCTCCACTAGACAGTTCACTATTTGGTGCTTTTCCCAGTGTCTGGAAACATGAACATTTGTTCACAAAATTTCTATTGTAAGCAAGATTGAATTGTAAGCAATCAGATGCAAAGAGCATTGAGCTTGGAAATAAAAAGTGAAAGAGAAAAAAAAAAGAAACACTATAGTCCTTCAAGCATTATACAATTACATCCATAGATAAAGTTCATGAAATATACAAAGCAAAGAAAAGATACACACTAGCATTACTAAGTGGATTATGAGGGCAGCAGAATTAGAAGGCCGACACATGAAAATCAACTACATTTCCATATAGTTATATGGAAAACATTGAATATGAAACCTTAAAGAATACTATAGGAAACATTTGAAAAAAATTTAGAAATCTGAAAAGACATTTCAGAAACTTAGTCAACAGGGAAACACACGAAAAAAGCCACCAGGGAAACACACGAAAAAAAGCCACCAGAGATGTCTTCTCACAGTAGGCGAATGGCCCAGCATACATACCTGGGATTTGGAGCCTCTGAAACTCATGTAGTGCCAGGGGGAGGATTCTCAGCAACTCTGAAGGAGTCTTTGGGAATGTCTATAAAGTTCAAAATACTTGGCTTCAAATCCAAATTCTACTTTAGGTTATTTACCCTCCCCTGCCCCCAAATAAAAAAATTCACAACAGACTTATTTGATCATGTGACTAGCAGCCTTATTCAAAATTACCTTAAATAGTTAAACTTGACTCATGAGTTCTATGTAGATGCTATACTTTGGATGCAGTTTATGTATTAGAAACTTGGTCAAAAGTGTGTTGGCATCATTAAAATGGAAGAACTTCCTGGAAAGAAATTCAATCATTGGTATGTAGCATCGATAAGAAGATATTGTAGCAGTTCTTGTGTGACCCTTGTCAAGTGCTTTGTTTATTCTTCCTGAAGTGCTTTGGGGTGGAAATCAGAGGCCTGTATATGCCAGGCCAGTATTCTACCATTAAGTTACATACCTATCTTGGATACTTCTCAAGAGAGGTTTGTTGTGGTAGAAAAAACCCAGTCCCTCTCTTCTTGGGTGTCTCTGGGTTCCTGGCTCACCACATGATCTCTTACTTTGTACTCACTTTTGCTGTGATGAGCTTATGCAACCAAGAAGGTGCTTCCCAGATACCTAGTCATTGAAGCTTGACTGATCTTGGACTTTCAGACTCTAAGATTGTGAGCCAACTATAAACTTCTTCTTTAGAAAGAACCCATTCTGTATTTTTATCATAACAGTGGAGAACTAATTAGTATAGCAAGATGATGGACAAACATACTCTTAGAGCAAAGCACTACTTAGTGATAAGAAGACACCAGTACTGATAGAGGTTTCAACACGACAGAACCGAACTTGTACCACACTGAGGCAAAGAAGGCAAACAAATATTGTTAGTCACCAAGTTACCATTATAGATATCAGAGGCAATTCATTTTCAAGAGAAAAGTTTATGGTCTGGCAGTCTCCCCTGCAAGATTGTATGTTGCTGTTGCTTTGAACCTCTGAATGAGGGCAGTTCATCATGTCAGGAGCACATGGTAGAGAAAGTCCTGAGGCAGGAAAGAGAAAAGGGAAAACGTTCCCACAGAGGGAATTCCATTCATGTTCTAAGATACTACTAGGTCTTACCTCTTACTGTACCTAGCACTCCAGGGACAGTCATCCTGGGAACCAAGACTTCAACAATGGACTATTGGATGGCACTCATCTAAACACCAATAAATATACAATAACAGGATGCCATTTTCATGAAATCAGAAAGCAAGGAAACACCTCTAACCTTTGAAATCATAATTGCAATTGCCACTGGAGAAGTCTCAGATAGGACATGAGATTATCTTGTTGTTTATGATGGTAGTCATAGTAGTCAAGTAACAAAACTATCAGATTTCACTGAATACTTGATAGTAAATGGGCATCTAAACATTTACCAGTATACCCATAGATTAGAGAAGTTCTAAGCACTCACTGACCAAGATGCATCCTGTTGTAATAGAAGATGTGTAATGCAGACCTACGACTGGTCAATGTGCAGAGAATAAGTGACTGTGGAATGCTCAGCTCTAAACAGGATGTCAAAATCATACCTCTCCTCTTATCCCAAGGCCCAAAGATGCTTGAGGAAGAGAATACAGTAAGAGTGCAAAAGCATAAAAGTGGGGAGTGGTACAGACAGGCCTGTGACATCTGAGAACTCACTGCAGTGATGCTCACTTTCACAAGGCATGCACAATAGTTGGCCTATCAATATTTAGTCATGTACGAGGGACGGTCTTCTACACTTCCCTGAGATACCATCTATTGCCATCAGCAAGCTGGAATGCCCGTACAGAAGACCTGTTTTGTGTACCAGTCCTGTCCACAGATGTGTTTTCTTTGTGAGCCTTTTGCATACTTCATTCTCATTTTAAGTCAGTATTAACTGAAGACTTAACTATGCATTTCAGAGATGATAGGCAAAAATCAGAACATAGCTTTACCAGAGATGCATGACTATCAGAGACCAAATGTAGGTGTCTAATAAGTTCATTTGATTTGTACAAATTTTCTCTCTTTTTAAAGCTATTTCTAAACTTTTTTTATCTCTGGTTTGTCATGCATCATTGTAGAAACTTAACCACAAATGACACAAAATTTGATATAGATTAATTATTTACAAAAAACTGAGATATACCTATTTATTTGAGTAGAATTTAGAGTATCAGATTTCTTCTCGTAACTGTTGTTTAAAATTTAATTATCTGGGTGTTATTCAGCTTTTCATGATTACAAATCATGACAGTTTATGAGGGGAAAGACTGATTTTGGCTCACGTTTTGGGAGGCTTCAGTGGTTGGTTGGCTCGGTTGCCTTGGGCTTGTGTTGAGTCATAAGTGATGACAGTACATGGCAAAGTCACTCACCTTGTGTCTGGGGAGATGGAAGAGAGGAAAAGTACGAGAACTGTAGAACCTCCTTCAAGGAATGAACTCTGATGGATAATCTAAAAGTCTAAACTTTTCCCCAATTCCTACTAGCACACCCACCTTTATTGTATGAGCTTTGAGTACATTTACCCAATCCTTCTCATCACTCTTGCACAAACTGATATTTCCAATTACACAGTATAAACTATTATATTATATTTCACATCACCATGCCTGATGTTTTTCATTATCAGGGGCTGCTTCTTTTTCATAAGAATGTTTCTGAAGTAAAAAAGACTGAAGGACCATTGGCACAGAATACCCGAAATAAACCCACATAAGCGGCATCTCAGTACTGGACAAGATGGCTGATTTATCTGATGCTTGTGAGTTTGAAATATGCTGAGCTTGATCCAACCTTGCCCAGTTTTCACATTGTTCATGCTATGGAAAATTCTCTGTGAATAGCTTTGCAGGGATTTCATTACTTTAGAATCCACACTTTAGAATATCCTACAGATGAGATCAAGGAATCCTGGTTAATTTTGATCATGGCAAGATATTAGGATGCTCATAAACATTATAAGCAGAGAAGCACATATCAGAGAGTAAACCTGTCCACATGGTACAGGTGGTAGGACGCTTAAAGGGATTCCAACTTCTCTTTCAGAGTGTTTGGTTTTGCTTTCATGAGAAAAGTTTTCCAAAATACAGTATCTTTGCTTTCCTACAAAACCTTTTTGCATTCACTTCAAATGAAAAAGCAGAGCCAGAAAATAACAAATGCTTGGACAACGTATCTCTTGAATAATGTTATCTAATAGTAAAATTCTGTGGCAGTGATGGGTGGCATGTGTGTTGCAGAGGAAGTGTGGAGTGCATTGAGGTATTAGCCTTACAGGAATGAGAACAACACTATTAGAAATCCAAGAGATGATGTCATGGTCTGAATGTGGATTTTCCCTAACAGGCTCCTGTGTTGAATGCTTGGCCCCAGAAGGTAATGGTATTAGGGGAAGATTATCGAATCTTTAGGAAGTAGCCTTACTGGAGGAAGTATATATATCACTGGGGAATGGGCTTTGAGGTTCCATAACCTGGCACTTTGCTCCCCGTCTCTTTTCCCTTTCTTTTTCCCTCTCTCCCTCCTGATGGCTGCTGGAATTTGAGCCAGCTTCCTACTTCTGCCACCATGCCTATGTATGTGTTCCCCATTATAATGAACTCTATCACTTCTAGAAACATTGCCAAATAAGAAACCCTTTCTCTTTTAAGTTGCTTGGGTCAGAATGGTTTATCATAGTAACAGAAGAGTAACTGAACAGATGATAAGTGTAACTTGTGCATCAGTCTCTAGAATTCTAAAGCTATGCTTGCTAATTATGTTTTTCATTATGAAAATTATGAGCGAGTGAGGAAAGTATTACAGGTTTATTATTAGAGGCTTAAACCTACTGTGGATTCTGAGGCTATTCAAGTATAAAACTCCATTGAGTAACAGAAATCTAAGTGAAGTCTACTGTTAAACATGTTGACAGATAATTGTACCAGTAATCTTTCAAAGATTATACATATACATACTATATCATATACATATGGATGAGCTTATTTTATATACACCTGAGGATCCTGGACGGGAAATATGTCTGTATGCAAACCATAGTATGCACATTTCTTGATAGCTTCAGTTGAGTTTTGATATATGCATTCAAAGAAACCAGCAAACATATAGGGTTGGGACTACAACTTAGTGGTTAAGTACAATTCTCAATCCTGGCACAACAATAATGAACAAATAAAACAAAGCATTGACAATAATAGGGATGGGGAGATGACTCATTGCAAGCACAAGAATCCAAATCTGGATCCCTAGCATCCATGCAAGCACATAGCAAAGTGGCATAGATCTGTAACCAGAGCATTGTGTGTGTGTGGTAGAGGCAAGTAATCCAAGAGCCTTGCAGGCTAGCCAAAGCAATGAGCTCTAAGTTCAGTAAGAAACCTAGTTTCAAAAAAGGAAGTGAAGACAGAGTAAGACACGTGGTGCTGACCTTTGACTTATATGTATGAGGAGGTGCCAGCACATATGCACAAGCACACACACACACACACACACACACACACACACACACACACACACAGAGGCATGCATGCAAACAATTGAAAAACAAACTTTTATCTATAACACCGCCTCTAAGGCTCAAGGATCATTTCAGAAGAGATGGCAGGAAGCATGTCAGAGCCAGAAGTTAAGAAGTGGCAGGTTGGGGCCAAAGCAATCATAATGGGACTTTGCATGCCCAGTGCAATATCCAGTGCACTGTTGCCCTCATAAAGTCTAGCATCTGTTAAGGGCACCAAGATCCCTGGAGGCAAGGGATTGACAGCCATAGTAGTGATCCTATGCTTAAGGGGAACAAGAGAAAGGGCTTATGGAAATGCCACTGGGTCCTTATATGTCATCGGAGAGGAGGACCCAGTGGAGAGTTAGGCATACACAATAAAGGACTCTCTGGGAATTGGGGGTGGAGGCACTGGGGGATAGGGAGGGAGAGGAGGGGGAGGAGCGGGTTCGGGGGGAGGAGGGGGGAGGGAGGGAACTGGTAAAAAAATTTTAAAATGTATAATTAAATTTTTAATAAAAAAAAGAAGTGGCAGGTGTGACAAGTTATGAATTCACATCAGCTGTGATTACCTCTACCCAAGACTTACCCTGTCAACAATCAGTCATAGATGGGGGGGCCAATCAGGAGTTCTATTCCTTACTGCCAAGCCATCGGTTATTAGCAGCTTCTAAGGAGAGAGCCAGTCATTATCTTCAGTAGTGTGCCCACTGCTGAGCCCACTAGATTTCAAAGGACAGCTCCAGACTCTGGTTACACAGGCATCCCTAGATGAATTTAGTGATCCAAAAATGAAAAAAAAAAATGACACAAGGGAAAGAGATTTGTAGGAAAGGGTATATTTCAGCTTCCTACTGCATTGCTATAAATAATACCTGACCCAAATAATTTAGGAAAACAAAGGGCTTTCTGTTGCAACAGTTTGCATGCGGTTCACTGTGACAGAATTCATGACATCACAGGGGGAACTGGCGCATCTTGATTATAACAAGAGCAGAGGGGACATGGTCCAAAGCATATCAACTTGCTTTGCCAAGTTGCTGGCCAGTTTTCTCCATCTTCATCCATCTGCTCAAGTAATGATCCCAACCACTATGAGCTAGTTCTGGCCACATCAATTATTCAATTAAAACAATCTTCTACAGGTTTGCTAAGAGGTCGGCCTGAACTAAATAAGTCCTCATATGTGTGCCAAAAGGTTCACCTCCCAAGTGCCAAGTGGATGGCAAATACTAGCAGTCATTTTGGGGGAATATAAGAGGTACAAAGAATGAGAGGGCAGGGGATGAGACTGTTCAGTGTGCATTATGGACATATGTGAAACTGTCAAAGAATTAATTTAAAAGTTTACAAAAAAGAAATTAGTAAGCCTACTCCTTTGTTTTCCGGCAAGACAGGCAGATTGATACTTGCCTATAATTCCACTCAGGAGGTAAAGATGGAAGAATCAAGAGTTTGAGACCAGCCAAGGACACTTGAGACTCTGTCTCATACTCCTAAGTAATTTAATTATGCACAATTTTATTGGAGAAATGATTAGCAAATTCAGAAATATTTTAGCAAAAATGTTTCATAAAACATCAGAGTCATTATGTTGCAAAACATCTCACTTTTTACCTAAGAGAATTCATCTAGTTTCATTGCCTACTTACAGAAATTCCAGGGAAGTGTGTATACTGGTCTACATGCATGTAAATTCATGCATGTATGTGCATATGTGACCAAGTATGCACATGTATATATGCACATGTATGTGTGTACATGTGTGTGCTCATGTGCATATATGTGTACGTACATGTCATGTATCATATTTCATATAGTGTGTTAGAGTAGGTTAATAATATTCCTTCTGAAGTTTACCAGAAGATTCCAGAAAATTCTCATAATTGATTATAGGATTTTTGAAGTATCAGACTAGATTCACTAATTGGTTTAAGTATCAGGTGATTCCAATTCCTTTACATGGTCAGAGATATGTTAGTTTTCTGTTTTTCTAAGTCAGGAAAGAAAGAACGCAGCCCTTGCTTTGTGATTAACCTCCAGCAAGTTGAATGGTGGAGAGATCTCTTAGAATCCCATGTAGGAGACAGCCTGGAAAGTGGCAGAGAAAGGGGCAGGAAATGAAAAATATTCTGTCTCTCTCCCTCCCTGCATTACAGAGTCCCCTGAGAGATGGTGTCCCTGGGAAGACCCTCCACTGTCATACATCTAGGTCAAATTCCTGCCTTATGTAGATAGGGAAGGTAACTATGTTTTTTACAATACATTTTATTGTAGTCTATTTCATACTGGCCAGGTGCCATGGTTCTATCCCTTCCTTCCTTTTAAACAGAGAAGTAGTAACACTATGACTAAAATTAAAGAAGAGTCTTTCCATCACTTGTCATTGATGAACTTATCTTAAGCAGTGTCCCTGTGCAGAGAAAGAAATAGCAGATGGTATTTACTACAGAATTTTCATTTTAGGTAAAATAAGCAGAGGATGTTAGTTCTATAAGATCAAATAATTCCTCTTCTCTCTCTCTGTCTTTGTCTCTGTCTCTGTCCCTCTCTCTCTCCCAATTCCTCTATTAATCTTTTAGAGACCTCAAGGCTATAATTCTCTACCTAAGAAATCCTTAAACTAGCAGAGAACAAGTTTTCAATCAACACTTTCATATAACAGTCTGATAGGATTCCAAGGTCAAAGATCGTGTTCCCTAGAGCTTAGCTGAAACACTCACTAACTTTTCTCAGAAATGTAGCAATATTCATTTCCCCTTTTGCTGTATCAATGGGAATTAAACACTAAGACTGCCTACAGACTTCTGCATGCTTTCTCCAGGAAATAAGAGGACAATTGGAGTTAATCTGATCTTGTTTTAGCCTACCTCTCAATAGACTGATAGAGACAGAACAGACTATGAAACTCCCTGAGAGTTATCATACTCATAGAAAGCCAGGTTCAATCACAATGAGTCTATCTCATCCACAAAGAAAAGTAGACAATTTCTGTATCGCCATAACTGAATTTGCAGGAAAAATATTAAGTATTTAAACTATTATCACTCCATCTTGGAGTTTTTTTATGACATTTCAGATAAAATCTTCACTCAGAAAATTAAATCCATTTAATCCAGTGGCAATTTTATTTTTTAATAAAGTTTTCAAAGCAAAATTAAAATATAGTGTAATTATAATAAGATTTTGAAGAAATGTATCTGTGCATTGGGAATTCACTGGAAGTATCAGCATCTGCTTCACATTTCTCAAACGTGACAATTGAGGTATTTCAGGTTGCCAAGACTACAAATGCTACCGTGGTAACCTTTGGAAAGCAGAAATCTTATTCATAAAAATGGCAATAAAAATGACAGTTCTAACTTCAACTGGGAGGGCCAGCTCCATAGTCCACCCTCCATTGCTATCACTGAACGTGTCTTGCAATAAATATGTGAGCAAGACACATGTGCGGACAAACATTTATCCGATTAAAGCACAATTTAATACTCACAGTGCAGAATGACATACGAAGGTTGATCTTTCTTGATTTTGCACCTTGGGTCATAAAACTACATGAGAGAAAGAAAGAGTTCAGAATGAAACCACACTTTCATCATATGTGTTTCTCTGATGTGTGAACATCATGCGTCTTCACTTCTGCTTCTGTAAATGATCTCTCATCTGAGCGACAACTGAAAAAAGTGAACAGTCCCTCTCTTTTCACATTATTGTTTTGGACTAAGGATGTAGTCATTTGTTTTTTCTCTTGTCCCTAACATTTTCTTAGCATTGTTTGGCGTATCCATTAGAAAGCTAGACTTTTAAAATTATATAATTTTTTCAATACTTCACCCACTGCACAACCATGGTAGAAAAATTCAGTATTCTCACATGACCAATGTCATGATTTGAAACATGAGTTGTCCACCACAATCTCATGTATTTGAAACTTTAGTTTTTTGGAACAGTCATGATGCATTTATTATGTGTTTTATTCTCCATTGACACCTTGGATTTGAAAAAAGCAGACAAACAAATGAATGATCTTCAGATTTTCATCACTACTGACACTTTGCAGATCAGCAGCCTATTTAAAGGACTTAGCACGTCACTGAACAAGGGCTTATTTCTCCCATACAAGGTGTTCCTGGGACCATACTCCATCATGATGAATGCCCATTAGCACTGAAAAGCTTTACATAGAGTGCCCACCCTCTGAAACAAACGCATTTATTAGAAAAAGAAGCAAACCTCTGCTATTTTTTACATCAGGATTTGAAGTCAGAGGTGTGAGTGAAAAAGTCCAAACATTGAACTCTGAGTGCTTTTATTTGCTTGTTTGTTCCACTCCCTCAGCCATTTTTCTTTGCAGGGCCAAGGATGGAACTGAGAACCTCCTGAATATTATGCAAGCGCTCTGCCTCTAAGATCCAGTGTCAGCCAGCTCATGGGACCAGTGAAGAACTCCAGGTGATGGTTGCTTAACTAGCTTTCGGGTGGTCAATTTATCGTGCAGTGTAAAATATAGCAAAAAGTATTCACCTCAGCTTAGATTCCCCTTGGTTTGTAAAGAGGGAACCAAAGACCATGTTATTCTCTGCAACCAACCTGGTTAATGGATATTAGACGTTTGGTAAACTCTGACTTGGGAAAACCAAAAACAATTTAAGTATGAACCAGTCATAAAAACAGAGTGTCCAAAGGGGAAGTGCAGTCACCAATGTGTTTAGAAAGACTCATTCCATTTGTCCTTTCTGTAAGCTTTAGGCATAAACTTATAACATCTCATTTTTCAGTTTCTTTCTTTTTTTTGCATGCATGCACACGTGTGTGTGTGTGTGTGTGTGTGTGGTGTGTGTGTGTGTGTGTGTACATGCATGTGTTGTGTGCACGCGCATGCCTGTGTGTGGGCACTGTGTGGGCACTGTGTGTACCTGTGTAGGCCAAGGGTGACTTCAGGAATTACACTAGATTGTTCTACCTCCTCTTCACTTTTGTTCTGGATTTTCCCAGGCTCTGCTTTTCAAGGCTGGAAATGCAGGCCTTTACCATTTCCACTTGATGTTTTTATGTGGGATCTGGGTTCTGAACTTAGGACCTCTGCTTTTGAGGCAAAGGTTTAACCCCTGAACCCCACTTTGTAGGTTTCTAAGTAAACTTTTCTTCATGGAGATACAGTTGACTGGAAATGTTAACAGCCTCTAACAATTATCTCATAAGCATAGAAAAAGTGTGTGTGTTGATCACAGACAAATCTCTTGTCCATATAGGAAAGAATATTATTGTACATGGGTTGCATTCAGTAAGAAGGCCAGTTTGATGTTCCTTTACTGGGACATTTCTCTTGAATTGGTCTTAAAAAGAGTTAGGATATTTCTAAAGAGACACATCCAGTCATTTGGGCCAGTATGGTTCTAAATTGGTGTTGTGGTGATAGGTCAACTCTTTTTGGACTGCTCTGACCACATCAAGAGCATTCAGTGACTTGAGGTTGAAATCTTGAGAAAATCAAAGGCTGGTATTAGTAATGTGAGGGAAATCATGGTACTTGGTGGTCATGTACTCTGTGAAATGTTCAACAAATAGCTATTGGGAAGATGGATGAGAATTATAGTGGAGATCTACAAGCTGCTAAGAGCAGGACCAATGGGCCAGGAAAATGTTCAGGAGGCTTTTGTGTTTGCTTGCATATACACACCTTGTGTCTAAATTCTTCTCTCAACCTTTTTCCACATTCTTTCATAGATGTACATCCAAACACAAGATGTAACAACCATTGTTCAAACTTCAATGAAAGTTGCAAAACCTTGATCAATGCTTTCATGAGAAAATGCTTTGTTGATCCAAATACCTGGGTTTCTTGTAGATTCTATAAATGAGTACCTTGAATAGCTGGCATCCTTAGGCTTCTCTTCTGTCATGTTGACTATTTGGAAGGAGGAAGTTGCTGTCATGGTGATCAGTTCTAAATACTGCTGGATACATAGGGACCTACACAAACTCCACCAGTTCTAGAAATGGCATTTGTCACTGGAGAAAGAATTAGGAACTGGGATTCAGGAATGCATTTTCATTTGCTACAGAGCTGGGAGATGAAGCTTAGAGACTCTATGTCTCACAGGCATTGTGTACCAAACACATCACACTTCCAAAGACATTGACAAGAAGCATTCAATTTTCCATGCCTGTTTTCAAAACATCACTATGTGCCATTGAGACCTGTGGCTCACTTGTCCTGGCATCTACCATGGATAAGATCATTAAAAACTCTTTTTAAGTTTTTATTTATCAGAGCCATGGAAAATTACATTCCTATTCGCTTTAGTTGGAAATGTTGGAAATGGGCATTGTACCTCATTCCAGTTAATATCTTTCTTTGTGTATAACCATTACTCAGAGCTATCTAAAGAAATACTTGAGTGTGAATTATGTCAAAATCAAAGTAGTCTCTGTAAAAGTTGAAATGCATTACGCACCTGAGGTGCTGACAGCGGAGCCCCTGCCAAGCATTTGATCCACTAATACCCATTTTCCAAGCACTCCAGACCCTCAGATCTGCATTTCTTCCATTCTTGCTTGGGCCAATTTTCAAATAAGGAACGGGGAAACCATTCAGGGATCATAAATCACACTGATGGTTGGGGGAAAAAGTGTTCTTTTCCTCCTTCAGATGTGGTTCCACACATTTCTACACATCTTTCGGCTAAATCAGAAATCCAGATGCAAAATTACAGTGCTTACGTATGTCATGTCTATTTGTGGATATTCCATGGAAGAACAGAGTAGAGCAAGACTAAATGGGCCACACTCTGGCATAATGAGGCATGGCAAAGACAGAAGAAAACAATGACAAGGGAGCACTTAGAAGGGAAAGTGGCTGTGAAATGGCTGTGTGCACATTTCAGAGTGTGAATAATTCAACCAAACTGTAACCTTCAAAGCAGTGATTCAAACTCACTGAAGAAGTGCTTGCCATTTATGTGCTAACTAATAATAATTTTGCCTATACTTCCAAACTCTCTCGGGAAATCATAAAGATTTTTTCCTTTAATTTTGCCATTTTTGAAATTTTCCTCATTTTTGAAAAAATTTGTCATTTTTCTAATTTTGAAATAAAAACTTAAGGGCCTCAGAAGTAGTTCAGTGTTGGAGTGCTTGCTTAGCGTGTGCCACACACTTGCTACATACTAGCATTAAAAAACAAAAACAAAACTATGTCTACAAATTGTATATCACGTGACTACACTGTGAAATATTACTATATTAATTTGTTCTTTATTTTTATTTCCAATCATACAAACTTAACAGGTACACCGGTCCCCTCCCTCCCTCCAATCCCCACCCCCTTCCATCCCCATCCCCCACCACTCCCTCCCCATTCGCCAGTGCCTCCCCCTCCTCTCCCCGGAGCATCCTTTAATGTGCATGGAAAACTCTCCTCTGGGTCCTCCTCTCCGATGAGGTACAAGACCCAGTGGCATTTCCCAGAAGCCTTTCCTGTGTTCCCGTTAAGCATAGGAACACTACTGTGGCTGTCAATCCTTTGTCTCCAAGGATCCTAGTGCCTTCAGCAAATGCTAGACTTTGTGGGATCAATAGTGTGTGGGACATTGCTCAGGTCATGCAAAGTCCAATTATGATTGCTTCGGCCCTGACTTGAGTGCAGTATCTTGCATATCATGACTCCTCCCATCCTGTGCTCTTACAATCTTACTGCCCCCTCTTCCGCAAATTTCCCTGAGCTTCAGGATGGGGAGATATTAGGCTGCCTAGTTCCAGGAGGTTGATATAGAGTCTCTGATGTTCTGGATTAGGGTTTGTTGATTTTCTTTTGCAGTTTTGCTGCTCCGGCAATGTCCTTCACTCTATCCTGATGGATATTGGATGTCACCCCCTGGCCAGAGATAAAAACCTGTTAAACTAGAGTCTTATTATAAGAGTATATTCAAAGGTAGATGTAATAAAAGTAGGAAACCACGGTGAGGGAGGGGGTCAATCACCCATTTGCAAAATGGTTTCTTTCTATCTGCCAGACTATATGCCCTCCCCTTCTGGTAAGATCATACTCCATCAGTTGTAAATGATCAGAAAGGATGGTCTGTGAACTTAACCAGATGTCTTGTTACTTACTCGCAGTCCTTGATTGTGGCCTATTTTCTCTGCTGTAACATGGTCCCCTCTCTCCTTGTTTCTAGTGTGACCCTCCTTCCACATCCCTTCTGTTCATAATCTTTGCAATTACTGTAGGTATTACAGAGAATTATCCTTAAGTGTCTCTAAGTGGGTTTGGTACTAGAATCCACCTATTAGGGAGTACATATAGTGCTTAATTTTCTGTGTCTGGGATACTTCACTCAATATAATTGTTTCTAATTCCATCCATTTCCCAGCAAATTGCATTAATTCATCATTTTTGATGGCTGAGTAGTACTCCATTGTATAAATGTACCACATTTTCCTTATCCACTTCTTGGGTGGCCTTTGTGCTCATGTTACAATCTCTTTATCTGAACAGAAGCTCTTTAATTTCACAAGATCCAATCTGCTGAGAGTTGGTTGCAGTTACTGTGCTATTGGATGTTTGTTTAGGAACTGTTGGCCTAGCCCAATCAGCTCAAGGGAGTGCCCTACCCTTTTAACTATGGTTTTTATAGTCTGTGCCTTTATATGGAGGTCCTTGATCCATTTGGAATTAATTCTTGTACAAGGTGACAAGTACGGTCCAGTTTTAATCTTCTGCATGTAGGGATCCAGTTTTGCCAGCACCATTTGTTGAAGATACTGTTTTTTTTTCCATTGGATTTTTTGGGCCCCTTCCTCAAAGATCAAATAGCTTTAGTTTTGTGGGCTTAAATCTGGTCTTCAACCCTTATCCTTTGACCTGTGTGTATATTTTGGAGCCAGTACCAGGACTGTTTTAATAACTATGGATTTGTAGTACACACTAAGGTTTGGTGTGGTGATATCTCCAGCAGTGTTTTTGTTATTCAAGATTGTCTTTGCTATCCTGGGTCTTTTGTGCCTCCATATGAATTTTGAGATTGTTTGGTCAACCTCTTTAAAGAATTGCTTGGGGATTTTAATTGGTATAGCATTGAATCTATATATTGCCTTTGGTAGGATGGTCATTTTACGATGTTGATTCTGCCAATCCAGGAACATGGGACGTCTTCCCACCTTCTGGTGTCTTCTGCAATTTCTTTCTTTAGGGTTTTACAGTTTTCATTGAAAAGGTCTCTTACTTCCTTGGTTAGGTTTATACCAAGGTATTTCATTTTTTTAGGGGCTATAGTAAATGGGATTGTTTCTCTCAGGGCTTTTTCACTTCTTTCATTCTGGGCATATAGGAAGATCACTGATTTTTGTACATTTATTTTGTATCCTGCCACCCTGCTGAACTTCTCAATTAGTTCCAGGAGCTTCCTGGTGGAGTTTTTGGGATCACTCAGGTATAAGATCATGTCATCTGCAAGTACGGAAAGCTTGACTTCTTCCTTGCTGATTCGAATCCCTTTTATGTCCCTTTCTTGTTTTGTGGCTTCAGCTAACACTTCAAGTACAATATTGAATAGAAGTGATGAAAGTGGACAGCCTTGTGTAGTTCCTGATCGAAGTGGGAATGCTTCCAGGTTTTCCCCATTGAGTATAATCCTTGCTGTAGTCTTGTTGTATACAGCTTTTATTATATTGATAAAGGTTCCTTCCATTCCTACTGACTCTAGCGTTTTGATCATAAAAGGCTGTTGGATCTTGTCAAACGCTTTTTCTGCATCTATCGAGAGTATAATGTGGTCTTGGTCTTTGGACTGGTTTTATGATGAATTACATATATTGATTTGTGTATGTTGAATCAACCTTGTGTGCCGGGGATGAAGCCTACTTGGTCCCCGTGAATGATCTTTTTGATATGTTTTTGAATCCGATTTGCTAAGACTTTGTTGAGAATCTTGCATCTGTGTTCATCAGAGAGATTGGCCTATAGTTTTCTTTTTCAAGTGTATCTTTATTAGGTTTTGGGATTAAGACGATATTAGCTTCATAGAAGGAATTTGGTAGTGTTCTTTCCTTTACTATTTGATGGAACAGTTTAAGGAGTATTGGTGTTATAAGCTCCTTAAATGTCTGGTAGAATCTGTGCTGAATCCATCTGGTCTAGGACATTTTTTGGTGGGAATATTCGAGATTACTTCCTCAATTTCCTCATATGTTATAGGACTATTTAAATAATTTAAAACTTACTGATTCAATTCAGGTAAGTTGTGTTTATTTAGGAATTCATCCATCTCGTTTGTGTTGTCCAATTTCATAGAGTATAAGTTTTTGAAATATGATGTTATTATTCTCTGCATTTCTGGGGTATCAGTAGTGATAACTCTATTTTCATTTCTAATTTTGTTAATTTGGATTTTCTCTCTCTTGCTTTTGATTAATTTGGTTAAGTATGTATCAATCTTATTGATTTTTTAAAAAAAACGGCTTTTTGACTGGTTGATTTTCTGTATTGTTTTCCTAATCTCGATTTCAGATATTTCTCCCCTTATTTTGCTAATCTCCTCCCTTCTACTGCTTTTGGGATCAGATTGCTCTAGTTTCTCTAAAGCTTTAAGCTGCATTGTTAAGTTATTTATTTCTGATGTTTCCTTTTTTTGATATAGGCATTAAGAGCTATGAACTTACCTCTTAGGAAAGCTTTCATTGTGTCCCAGAGATTTTGGTAAGTTATATTTTCATTAGCATTCACTTTCAGGAAATCTTGAATTTCCTTTTTAATTTCTTCCTGAACCCAGTTCTCATTCAGCATCATAGTGTTAAGTTTCCAGGAATATGTGTATTTTCTGTTGTTTGTTATGTTGTGGATGTCCAGCTTTAGGCTGTGGTGCTCTGATAGGGCACAGGCTATAATTTAAACTTTCCTGTGTATGTGGAGATTCGTTTTGTGGCCCAATATGTGATCTATTTTGGAGAAAGTTCCATGTGCTGCTGAGAAAAATGTGTATTCTTTGGTGCGTGGATGAAAAGTTCGACAGAGATCTATAAGGTCCATTTGTTTAAGGGTTTGATTAAGTTCCAAAGTGTCTCTGTTAAGCTTTTGACCTGTTGATCTATCCCATGTTGAGAGGGCGGTTTTGAAGTCCCCAAGAATTATCGTTTGGGGGTTGATTTCTCGCTTTAGACACTGTAGGGTTTTCTTAAGGAATGTGGAGGGGCCCATATTGGGTACATATATGTTCAGTATTGTGAAGTCTTCCTGGTGAATTGTACCTATGACTAAAATGTAGTATCCATCTGTGTCTCTTATGATTTTTTTTGGTTTGAAGTCTACTTTGTCTGACAGCATAATGGCTACCCCTGCCTGTTTCTTGGTTCCATTAGCTTGCAGAATTTTGGACCAGCCTTTCATTTTTAGGATGTGCCTATCTTTTGTGGTGAGATGAGTTTCCTGAAGGCAGCAGATTGATGGGTTGTGATTTTTTATCCAAGTTTGTAATCTGTGTCTCTTGATCGGTGAGTTAATACCATTGACATTTAATATTATAATGGAGAAATTATTTTTAATTCTGGACATTTTTTATGTTTAGTGGATTTTGTAAGCTTATGTTTGACATTTGTGCTTTGGGGGTATTATACTTCCCTTCTGTCCTCCTGGATACGCTTGCTTTTTCCTTCAAGTTTGAATATCATTTCTTGCATTTTTTGAAAGCCTGGTTTGGTAGACATGTATCCCTTCAAGGTGTCTTTGTGCTGGAAAATTTTTCTTTCTCCCTCTATCATGATAGATAGTTTTGTCAGGTATTTCAGTCTAGGTTGGCATTTTTGCTCATTTAATACTTGAAGTACATCTCTCCAAGCTCTTCTTGCTTTTACTGTTTCCATTGAGAAGTCATTTGTTATTTTAATAGGTTTACCTTTAAAAGTGACTTGCTTTTTCTCTCTTGAAGGTCTCAGCACCTTTTCTTTGTCTTGAATGTAGACTGTTTTGACTATTATTTGCCATGGCAAGTTTCTATTTTGGTCATATCTGTTTGGGGTGCAGAATGCCTCTTGTATTTGGATGGGCTGCTCATTCTTTAGTTGAGGGAAGTTTTCATTTATGATAATTTGAAAAATTTCCTCAGGTGTGGTATTTTGGGATTCTTGCTCTGATATTCCATGAATGCACATGTTAGGCTACTTCAGGATGTCCCATATCTCTTGAATGTTCCTCTCAAGTGTCTTTGGTTTTAACAATCTCTTCCATTGAGCTGGTTAATTCTCCCACTTTGTCTTCAAGATCTGAAATTCTATTTTCTGCTTTGTTAGTTCTGCTGATAAGACTTTGTTGAGCTTTGGGTTGAAGATAACTTGTCTTTTAGTTCGATTTAAACTTTGCCTGAGACTTTTAACTGCTCTATGCCTATTTTTGTTTCTTGAACTGTTTTTCTCAACTCCTGTTGTGTTCCTCTTCAATGTGGTTGATGCGGTTGTTTAACTCCTCTTGGATTTCCCCTTTCATAGTATGATCATGGTAATGATCATACTTTGAAAGTTGTTATCTTGGGTCTGGCTTTCTTGGCTATTTTCTGCGAATTTGTTCTGTTTGGAATCCATCATTATGGGGTTAATTCTTTCAGTGGGAGATTGGTCTTCTTGGGTTTTGTTTCTCATGGATCTGCACTTTGACTTGGGCATTGTTGTTTTGTCTTTTAGGATCTTTCAATTTCTGTGTATTTTTGACTGAACTGATTTAGTTGGTATTACTACATTTGGGCAGTTATTACTAGTGCTTGCTTTGGAGTTGGGTACGTTTGTCTTTTGTTATTGTTATTTCTTAGATGAGGCTATTATGCTATTAGTAAGTCAGTTAAGTTAGGTTAAGTAGTGCACTTTTACTATTTAGTATCTTGTTGACATGTGAGGGTGAGTGGTGTACTCCCTGGAGTTGTATATGTTTTGGGGTGGCTGTATGGAAAAGTTAATCCACAGTGATTAACACTAGAAAGGAACAGTAAGGTGAAAAAAAGGAGGTTTACTTATCTTTGGGCTGGATTTGAAGAATCTCTCCCATGTGATAGGATGATTGTAGAGGTCTTCAGATGTATGGCCTTTGACCCTTAGAACATTGCTTGGGTTTCCTTTGGACTCTATTGAATTCTGAGTAGCAGTGTGTCTTCCGTGGACCACTTGCGTGGGTCTCCGGTGGGCAGAAGAGGCAGAGGGGCTGATGTTGATGGCAGAATTCTTCACCTGGGATGGAGGACTGGGAGCGTGGTTGGGTGGACAGACAGGCGGGAGGAAGAAAACCTATATTAAATTTTTATTAAAATCCTATTCTCTTCCCTGGCTCCTGTGCTCCTGATGACCTTTCCCTCAGCTCTCCTCTGCGATTTTCAGGTGGTGGAGTCCTTATTACATGGTCATGTTAATCATCCTTTCATGCACAAATCATTTTTCTTCCCAGTAGAATTGCAGAAGCCTAGAGTATGGGGATGATTTGCACAGGGCTATGTGTATCTTGGAGTAACAATACATTAGGCCAGTGTAGACACTCAATTCCCATTATGTTTTTGCTCTTAGATGTCTTCTTGATTTTCCTGGTACCCAACTGTTATGGTTTGAATATGAAATGTCCCACACAGGTTCATATGTTAAATATTTGGTTCTTATTTGGATGCTTAATTTGGGAAGATCATAGAAACTTTAGGAGAGATGCTCAGTTATAGGAAGTAAGTCGCTGGGAATGGTTAGAATGGTCCCTGCTTCCTAGTCACAATGAAGGGGGCCACTATCCTCCACCACATGCTCTTAGCCCATGTGGTGACCAAGCACATGGGCCAAGCAGCTGTTGCCTGAATCCTCTGAAAATTGAACCAAAACACACCTTTCCTCTCTTAAGTTGTAACAGCAATGAGAAAAGTAACTAACTTGGCATCTTTAGATCTACTTTTAAAGTCAAAATAAAAATATATACCAGGATCCAAATGCTAGCTCTCAAGCCTTGAGTCTTGGAGAATTTTGAACTTTATCATGTATTAAGTAAATACCCTTCTTTCCTATAGAATAATATTTCTGATTAGTGCGTCCAAACTTCAGATTCTTCTTCTTTCTCCCCAGTTTGGGGAGAAAGATAGCATTTTCATTAACCACAATTTAGATGACAATACAAGCATAATTCTTTGAACAGTTGAATATCCTTCTTTCTTGATTCTTAAATTTATTTTATGGAGCATACTTTATACTAGTTTTACAATCAATTATGCTAATTTTATTACTGTACTTTATTTCTATTTTTACTTACTTTGTTATTTATGTCTTAATAATAAAAATAACTGTTCAGTATTTCTGGCTCCTATTTTCTTTTTTCCATAAATAACACTGAGTTTCATCTATCAATTTTGTTTCTTTTTTAACTTTTTTCAATTAATTTTTTAAAATAGTATATATTTTGGATATACTTAGTGTTGGATATACGACTATAGTTTGAGTTTGTGACAATTGTATCCCTTAATCCCAATTCTCAGTCCCCTCTCCTTTACCCTTATAACCAACCCTTCATCTCCCCCTCCAGACTTCCTTCTATTTTCATGTCTTTTCAACTATGTATCCCACTGTTTTTTTTATCTAGTTTATATTTGACAATATGTACCTGGAATGATTCATGCTCCAGCAAGTATTATAGATTAGAGGGTATACCACTGAACAAAGCATCTTCTTTCTCTTCCCTATCAGCATCAGTCCTTATCAGTTTCTCAGAAAGGTGTGGAGCTTCTCTCGGGCTTCCCCTTTCCATTTGAGAGGTTGATAGGATAGTTTCTATGCAGTTCTTGTGAAGTATCATATCTGCCATAAATCATGGCTTATCACAGCCAGATCATGTCAAGGGATAATGTCTGGACTACCACTGTTTCACTTCATACTCTTAGAATTTTACTGCCTGTTTTACTTCTATGTTCCCTGAGACTAGGGGTGGGTGTGGGTATTGCTTAGATATCCTGTTTGGAGTAGGGGCAGACCTCAGTCATTTATTTTTGGCATTTTTGTCAGTTATGTTTTTCTATAGTAAACACCTTTTGCTGCAGAAGGAGGCTTCAGAGCTGAGTGCTACATGTTCTTCCATTAGACAGCTACAATTACAAGTGTTGAAAGACAGTTTGATATAGTTTCATATGTAAACATTCATAGCTTGCATTTTGCCTGGGACCTATGTTCTACCCTTCTATAAATCCTTGTTCAAATTTACAGTAACAAGAATTTGTTCCCTGCTGAAAACAGGCCTTTAATCCAACCAGAAAAATTGATAGTTGCCTCCTTGATACTCATGCCACTATTACACTGATGGCAATTGTTATTGAAACTTGTAGCTTTCACAGATTGATGAGAACTTTGCTTTTTTCTCCCAGTAGCTTCCATAGTAGACACTAATTCTTCCATAGAAGAGTACTATGCAAGCTGAGAAAGCATACAGAGTAAACTCAGTTTTGTTTTTTGTCCATGTCCTGTGATCCACATGTGTTGCACCTACTAGAGGACAACCAAGAGCAATTGAAAAAGCCTATACTGTTTGAGAGAACTTAGGAAGCTCTCTGATGAGGAAATTATCTGAAAATATCATATACCAGTTACTTCTAGTATTTTTCATTTGTCTTTGAGTTTTAGATGGAGCATCCCAGGACATTTTTTGTTTTGCCCTATCACCTGCTATTCCACTTCAGGGATTATATTTCTTCTAAATCCCAATAACTAAATCCTTCACTTTACTTAAAATTTCTCAATGTTTTCCTCTGTAACTAGGCTATTGAAGAGCTCACTCTGATCTCACTAACCTTTGTAGTTCTTATTCTCATCTTAAAATGCTTTTTCTATAATATCCTTCCACCATTTAATGTATGTTTTATCTTCCCATTATGCCACTGTTAAGTGTTAGTCCACTCACACTAATGTGGAATCCAAAAAGTTCAAGTTTGTTTTCTCTTTAGTCATATTTAATACATGGCTTATAGCAAATATTCAATAACCATTTTGTAGCAATCAGTGAAACACAATTAGATCTCAACATCACTGATTGCTTTCTGTTTCACAGGATAGACTTCATATTTCATGCTCAAGTAGCCCAACTTCAAATTTTCTTGACTTTTAGACTCCTCTAAACTTGAATCTACTGATAGTGCAGGAACAGTGACTCTATCATCATCATCAAATAAAATGTATTTAGCAGGTGTATTATTATATATGTAGTTCTAGGCATTTGAATGGTTTAAAACAAATTTCTTAACTTTGAGTTTAAGTGAGAAAAACTGGCATAGTTGGTAGGGGAAAAGTCAAGTAAAGATAAATAAAAAATACCACTGTGAACTAAAACCCATGCCAACATTGCCATGCCATTTGGACCATCATCAAGCCTTCAATCACCATCACCATTAGTGCTATTATGCCATAGCCATCATTATCATTACCAATGCAACAACCACTACATCTGTATCATAAACACCATCACCACAACTACAATCACCATCACTATCCCCAGAGCTACCACTAGAATTAGTACCATAATTACTACCAGTCAATACAATTATGTGATCTCCACCATCCAATATGGCCACCATAGTTACTGTCACCACTTTCCTGTCATTTTTACTTTATCACAACATCAGCATCATCATTGCCGTCACTGGCAGCACATGATCACCACCACTAACAAAAAATCTGTATATATACTTGGTCCAGTTCTCATTATCTAAGAAAGATCTGTAACTACCACCATATAGTAAACAAAATAACCCATATTCTCTCTGTCTTACTTAGTATAGCTCAAAATTATGCTTTTCTTGTCTTACAGTATACATATTTTGTTGATACAGTAGCTAAAGGTCTGAGAATTAACAATAACTTGTATTGAGTCCTCCCATTAAAAGTCTTTGCTTGTGATGTTACCAAAGGGCCTAGAGAAGGGGTTCTTCAGAAAAGTCATGTGGCAGTAACTGTTGTGTGACACGTTCCAAGTCTAAGGAGTGATACATTACAAATGTCTGTTCATCCCAGGTAGGGATTTGACAACAGACCAAACTAACATCAAAGTCCTACTTTGGTGAACCAATGAGTTTATTGAGATTATTGTCTGAAGTACCTCTCCACAGGTCAAAGATACCATTTGACTGATAGATATGTCCATTAGAATCTGTATGTTAGCCAAAAGGTGGACATGGAGCAGAGATGATTCAAAGACAGAAATATCGCCAGAAATCCCATCCCAGTCTGGGTGAGACTCATGGAAGCTTCAGTCTTATAGTTCTTTGTTGCATGACTTTCTCTTAGGAGAATCTCCTCCAGTGTTTCATGATGTTCTGGGTCTCTTCCAGATTAAATGGATGGTCAGGGAGTTTTTTCTCCTAACACTTATTCATGGCTTTCTTGACCTTGAGGAAAGCCCTCTTTCCCACCTTCCACCAATACAAGCAGTCTTGTTAGTTTCAGAAACATTCAAAGATTAATAAACTTTTTATTTTGTAAGCCTTCCTCCAATTGAAATATTTCAAATTGCTATACAACATTCTGCTTAGATTAGAACTAGGGGCAAAGTCCAAGATGTTATTATGGTCTATCTAAAGAAAAAAATGCCACACAGAAGTAAACTACTAGAGAAAATACTTAATGATTTAAAAACACAAGATCATGCTGGTTATGTACTGAAGTATTGGTATGCTACAGTAGGTATAAGAAGGAATAAAGCAGAGGTCAAACTTGTCTAATTAAAAAAAAACTACATTCTTGGGGGCTGGAGAGATGACTTAAGGGTGAAGACTTTGCCTCACAATCAGAAGATCCTGAATTTAGATCCTAGATCCCAAGTAAAAAATACCAGATGAGAGCAGTGGTGGCCTGCATTTCTGACCCTGGTGGGTGGAGCCTGGGAAATCCCAGAGTGAAGTAAAAAGGAGATGGAAGCAATCCAGGATGATCCCTGAAATCACCCTTGGTCCTCCACAGGGACACACAATATCCTCTAATACACCCCCACACACATACATACACATGTGTAATCATAATAGTAATAATAATAGTAATAATAATAGACTATTATGAAAAACTTCTATGAAAAACATAAAAGTTAGGAGGAAAAGTTACAATGATGGAACATATATTTCCCAAAATCCTAATATTTGCAAGTCCAAGGTAAGAGTTCAGATGGAGACCAGTATCCTACTGAGTACATATATAACACTTATATACCTAGCAAACTCTTTAAGGACATATATCTTTTTCCCTTCAAGTAACAATTTATGCAAATAATTTGTGGTCTTAGTTTTAATTTTAGGATTATCCTCACGGAAGCAACTATTGCTTACTTCTTTACTCTTCTCATATTGCCTCATCCTACAAGGGATCACATCCAGACATTTTGGAACCAGTAAGCTCAATCTACATTCTGACCCAACAGTGTCCACTTTTTGGCTAACATACAGTTTCTAACGGACATATCTATCAGTCTCATGGTGTCTTTGACCTGTGGAGAGGTACTTCAGACAAAAATAGGCCAGAAAGATGAGAAATGTTTAAAATTGATTGTAAAGGCATAACCTTCTTGCCATGGTCCAAAGGTGGCACAAGTCCAACTTAAATATCAGTCAGAGAAATTTAAGAACAAAGATAAGGAAACACAAGTCATCATGAATACCATTTTGGTTTCACAAGGAAAAACTTGTGTTTCTCCTTTTGAAATTCGTTTTGTCTATCCTGGTTATTATATGTAAAATATTTTTGTTTGCTCATTTCCTTTTTTTTACCCCATTCCATCCAAAATCCCAACCAAATTTATAGTTCTCAGGTATGAGAATCACACCATAACACAAATTTTCCAATGTGGTAAGCAGAAATTACCACCCAACTACGTGCAGTATCACTCTTGATCAAATCCTTGGCTGTCTCGGCTGTGATCTCACCAACATACTCAACTCTATCTCAGAATCCTAAACCATAGAATTCATCAGCTGACCCAAACATCTCAAGCTCATAACTAGCTGTGATAAGCTTATCTATATACAACTTCTATGAAAATATTTTATCAATTCATAACCACAAACAGACAAAAATAAATTCATAGATTAAAGTTACATAAAATCAACAGAAGAAAGGCAAAACAATTCTTATCACTCTGTTGCTGGTTAGGATTTGTAGACTCCATGATGTCAAGAAAAAAAGAAAATAGTAGTATGATTTTAAGATATTTATCATATTCTTTATATTTACTTTTAGACAGTGAAATAAATTATTTAACTATTTAATGGGACAGTAGACTCTCCATATGTTAGTAGAAGTGACATTCCTGAAGGAAGAGATGTAAGAAAAGATAACTGACAATCTCTGAAATGGTCTTTTCCATGAAGGTGTGCTCCAGCTGAAAATCATGAATGTGAAGGGTTTTTTTTTTTTTGTTATTCTCTTTTATTTTTTAATGTGTTGCATGCATAAATGTAGTGAAGTGATCCATTACCAAACAATTTGGATAAGTAATGAGGATATGTCTATTTTCTTGGTATCTTATTTGGGATGTTTTGAGGTTTGAAAGAATTTCCTGACCTGATTTTCAGACTTGAAGAACAGATGGACAGCATTTTATTAAGATAGAAGCATACCCACGCAAAGTCTTGGTGTGCATTTCCTATTGATTCTTACACGGGACTCTGATTTGTAATTACATGCTGACAGATGGTTAGATGGAGGATTTCTATTTGAATACTTTCATGTGTTTTGCCAAAGAATTATGAAGCAACCTCTTTGCTTAATCACAAATGAACATTGGACTGTCTGAGGACTTGTTCTTTGGACAGTGCAAGCTCCAGACTGCACTTTCTTCTCCACGATTGGTGTTCCAGATGGAATCTCCGTGCACAGTGGCTGGGCAGTGAGCCCTGTAACCCAGCTGGTAAGAGTTACTAAATCAGCTCCAAAGTGTGTAGAGCTAGTGCCTCGAGGAGCTCACTATCCACTGATGAGCCTGTTGACTTGCTCCTTGAGGTGTTTATTCTCTTTGGCTCCCTTGTTAGTCTGTTATGTACTTCGTCATTTCTGTCACAGGAATTCAAAAGTCCTGGTAGCATAGATTCCAGCAGGAAAAGATGGTCTCCACAGAGGACACTGCCACACTTGCCATCTTTGTATTTTAATGACCTCAGGCCCAATCAGCTGTCCACTTTGCGCTAGTAATTAGAAGTTTGTGTCATTGCAAAAATTTGTCTTCTTCTTTTCAGAAATTGTTTGATTTTCAAAGAAATACATAAACTACACCAAACATGGATTTATTAATATTTTTCAAAAGTTTTAGGAAATCATTTTGATGATGCCAAGAAAGGAAATTACACATGAAACAAGAAAGCATGCTGTTTGAAGGTTAAGTGATGATAAAAAGCATAGGATATAAAGCAATAGACCAAAAAGAAGAAAAAAATGCAAAGCCCATATTAGATTTTCCAAAACATATAAGAACAACTACTGAAAACAAGTTTGATATTCTAATAAATTAAATTTCATAAAAGGAACTTTTTTACTTAGTCTTGCTTAATATTTTACACCCAATGGATTTTTATATAAAATTACACATGTATTATTATGAGTTTAAGATGTTTATAATTGATTTATCATCCATTTAACCATTTTTATTAAAAAGTAGTCATAGTATTTTATGGAGAACAATGCAGCTAGTTTCTGAATAGAAGATTATTAACATGGTGGTCACTAAAGTGCTTAGTGAGCAGCCAGCAAATATTTATTCTATAATTATGCGAGGACACCTGATAGTCCCTTAAAATATAGAACCACATCTAAGGCAGCTGAGGTAGAGTCTCTCAGTTCTGAAGAGCTACTGATATTCATGATCCCAACCATCCCTTCCCTGCTAACTCATTCCACACTTATTTTATTGAAGAACTCTGTGGAATGCTTCATTGATTTAAGGTGGCCAAATCATCTTAATTTCATTCAAAACTAAGAATATAACTTGGAGATATTACTCAAAATAGATTTCACTTACATATAGAAAGCATGAATTATTGAAGTGTTTGATTATGAAAATTGTTACAGAAAAATAGAAACAATAAAAAGTAAATATCATTACTATGGTAAAGAAATGGAATTTGTAAATTTAAGAGGTCATTAATGAGAGTTAATGTTGGTGGAAAGGAAATAGAACATGTTTTCTTTAATGGTATATCCACCGATATATGATTTATATTCCAGTAAATATTCAGGCACATGGCATCAGAGGTGGACCAGATGAACTCCAGTGGGTCGGACATGAAAAATACTTGGATATAGCAAGGAGTTTGTCAGGAGAAAAGGATTGTAAGGGTAAGAGAAGTTGGAATGAGATTGGGGATTATGGTGTAAAAAAATCATAAATCCACTATGTTCATGTATGATACATTAAAAGAACAAAAATTAAGATAATTTAAACTGAAAATAAAATCAACTAGTTTCACTAGTGAAAGCTACCAAATATGTAAGGAAGAAATAACAAAAATTAAATATTAAAAATACTCATTTCAAAGGGCTATTAGCTTGTTATCATACTTATTACAAAAAAACATTAAAATCTTTAATTAAAAAAATCACAATACCCTTAAGAAAATATTAGGATATTTTGTTAACATGTTACTAAAATTTTACCCAGAAATACAAACAAAACATTAGTGATTGATCAAAGTGGTGATGGTATAGGAAACACAAGATTTGCTTAACATTTAAAATCAATTGAAAGACCTTCCCATATTAATGTAATAAAAGGAAATATACATAACATTATCAGCAAGTGCAGAAAAATCCTTTCAAAAGCTAAAGAAGGTTATCAAAAAATAACAAAAATAATTTTAGATCACAATAATTCAGTTAATTTTGCATTCTTTCTGTACTTCTCTCTGTGATTGGAACCAAGGCAAGGATCTCCTGTGTGAGTATTTCATTTCAGCACTGTACTAAAGAGCAACTCAATTAAAAGAGAGGAAAAAAGAAGAATAAAAATTACTTGAAATAAGAAGTGAGTTTACAAAGGTACACAATGGAAAAAGATCTACAATGATCAATTATATTTCTATGTATTCTCAATAAAATATGAAAAATATCATTCACAGTAGCATAAAAATTTTTAAATAAAATTTTTAGAAATAAACTTATTGCTTAATAGCTAAGTCTGAAGCTATAGAAGACATTGTGGAGAAAATTCAATAATATACAACTAAACACAGAATTATACTGAGTATGCTCAGAATTGCTATGAGTTCACATCCTCCTAAAGTTTTGTACAGATTTAAGGCAGTTCCAATGTAGAGAGTCATACTAGTGGAAAGTGATGATTGGGATGTCACCTGCTAGAAAAGATCTTTTCCTTTCATAAAAGGCATGGAAGACTGAGGAATTATAATCATTGGCTTTCATTGAAAAAAAAAAAAACAAGTACAGAAATCCACGAGGGTCAAATCCACTGGTGTTTTCTGGAGCCCCTATTGGGATAAGGCTGCTGCCTGAGATCATTGAGAGTTCTGGATGGATCTGAAAATTCTAATGTATTAAACTGTCGCGCTCTCTCTGGCCCATGCTGAAGATCTAGAAGGATTTGATTCCCTGGCTCTCAGGCTGGCAATCGAAAAACATACTAGAAGCTAGGAAAGCTTTCCCCTGATCCTACCTCATCTTCCCGCCAATCAGAAGTCCCACATCTGGTTTCACATTCAGATTCCTCTCCCCTTGATTATCAATAAAGTCTGATGGGACTGGACAGTGTCTTCTTACCTCTCTCCCTCCTGGAGGCAGTGGGATTTCCCACTTGTCCTGGCCAACTGTGCTCCTATCTATATTTTTATCTCTGTGTGTTTATTCTGCCTTTCATATTTCTTGGCCCAAGGACAGCTTCATGGGTCACCACCCTGGCATGCAGCATATTTAATGGAATTTGAGTAAGAATAATGGTTGGCCATGAGCATCTACTAGACTGGAAACTCCCAACTAAAATTCTAACAGTTTCTTTGTTTTCTTTTCTTTTTCTCTCTCTCAACACATAGACTCCAGAAATGTATATGGAACTGAAAAGGCATAGTCCACACAACTTAAATCAAAACAATAATAGGTTTCACTACATAATTTTAGACTTGCTCAAAAGTAGCAGCATTATGTACATGGGACGGTCCTGGCTTGTAAAGACAGACATAATGATCAGTAGAAGAATGTGGTGTTTCTAAAATATACTCCTTCCATGAACACAGTGGTAGGTCACCTTTTTTCAACAAAAACAACAAAAGCAATTCAACAGGACAATTTTTTTCCAGCAGACAATCTAAAATGACAATATAACTTCATAATGAATCTTTACCCTGACATTGCATAATGGTGTGACTATCTGGTGATGCCAGTGTCCAGCACAGCAAGATATCAACTCATATAAGTTTCTAGCTTGTGAAATACCCAAAGTCTAAATGCCACATTATATACCTACTGAAAGTATACAGTTACAGCACTGCTACAAAATTGAAAAAAATTTAATCAGTTCAGATCATCATAAGTTGGGGGGCATTGTATTCCTTCAGAAAGATTTATTTGAGAGGTTATAGCATGAACTAGCCATAATAAAGTTCAGATGAGAAACTTTCTTCAGAATTTAAAAGTTCATCAAAAGCAACAGATAGAAACAAACAAGTATTTATCTAGGCAAGATACTTGAAATGTCTGACAGGGCTGGTGTCCTAAATGTTTGTTAAAACACATTTACAAGATGATCTTGTTTCTTTGTAACTGAAGTTACAGTTTTAAATTCTGAAAAATAGAATCCTGAGCATTTTCATTAGAAATAAATAGCAAATGTTTGATCAACAGGCATGTTTAACCTGATGTGAACATTATACAATGTATACATGTTTTGAAATATCACCATGCATTCCATAATAGGGACAATTTTTATCTAACAGATAAAAATGTTTAGATAGTTTAAAATATCCTCAACAAGCCCACCCAGAGGTAAGTGATTTCAGTTCCAACCAAGTCTACAACCAAGGTTAAATCCTCACCTTAACCTTGGCAGCTTGCTTTGAGAAGTACTGGTCTGAGCATAGTGGAATGCCACTCCACTGGGGGCTCATTTGGGATTTCTCTCAGGAGTGGAGTAGGGCTATGGTTTGGGGGTGGAGGACCACAGAAGTACTAAATTGAGCACAGTGATGCTTTTAACAGGACATAATAGCAACACGACTCACTAACATACATATTGGCCTTGGTCACCTGACTGAGAAATTCAGGTTTCTCCACTGCAGAAGTACTCTGGTTCCTCTTTCCACACTGTGTTCCTTAGAATGACATAATGCTTCAGAACCATAGTCTACAGGCAGGGCTACATTCCACCACCCTGAAGATAAAGTCAAACTTAGAACATGCACACAATGTAATATTTATCAATAAAAAAGGATAAATAAAGCCCTCCTGATTGACTTAAGGAACGGTATGATTGAAGTTCTATAAGATAATACATGAAAGACACTCAGAAATGCATGTTTGCCTACATAATCTAGGAGTCCTTTCTGCCAGGAAGAAGCAGCATAATCTATAGTAACTGAAATCAGAATAATGATAGTCTCAAAGGAAGGATGATTAATTCAGAAGGATACCTGGAAAGCTTGAAGAAAATTAAATGGCCCATGTTTTGATTAGGATCTATTCACTGGTAAAGACTAGGCACGTAAGTTCTTGATGTGCACTTATGTAAATTGTTTCTTCATCTGTGTGTTATCCTTTAAAAGCATCTCTTGCATGTAATGTCAAGAGAGTTGGTGATCGCTATCCTGACACAAAGTGGTTTCATCCACAGTACAACTGTGGATATAGCTGATTTCTCGAGTCTTAGCTAGATTTCCCTGCAGGACTTAACAATGGAAGAATGGAGCAAAGGAACTGCATTTCTGAGTGAAGGTTACTAATTACGTTGGAAAACTGCAGAGACAGAAACAGAGGACAAAAGGTCCACAGAGAACAAAAATCAGACTGCACAGGCAAGTGTGACAAGACTGTTGTTCTCACAAAGGAATCAAAAAACAGGGTTATTGAGCACTAAACTGAGACAGAAAGTCACTTCTGAAAAAAATGTGAGGAAATGAGTAATGTCTTACATTACGCTTAACTCTGGACTCCAGTCTAGCAGTTTTAATGTACCTTCCAGTTTTATGTGACCTTCTGAGCTTTTCTAGTATTCTAGTAAGAAATGATCCTTTGAATTTTATAGTCCTTCAAAGACACACACAGGAAATATAGAACTATAACACTAAAAGCATTTATGAAAAGATTTCTAGAACACTGTATTTAACCAATAGGAAGCAAGTCATAAGTTTCAGGTGATTCATTGTCTGGTGAGCTGCTGTCTGGGTCTCATGTTGTCTTCTCTAACTAGAGAAAATCTCTAAAATAATAAGAACAGAGAAGACTATTAGAAATAATGAAAATAAATATCTTGGAGAACAAATTAAGAAAATCATTCCACGTGCAGAGACAGAGAAATAATAAAAGGATTACAAAAAGAAAAAACTGCTGTCCATAAGAAGTCTGAGTTTTGAATCAAAACTATTCCTATGCTATCCATAATTCAGTTTCTTGTGTAGTTCTGAATATTGAACATGTCTCATAAAAGATACAAAGATCACTAATTTTAAAAAGCCAACAGAAGACTTGGAGATTTTCCTTTATAAAATTATTCATCCTTAAATAAGGCAATATACATAGCATTCCTACATAAATGATTATCCAGGTCATCACATTGAATCAAGAATAATAAAATAACTTAGAAATGGAGTTACACATCTTGAAAACTCTACCACATGAAAAAATGGGAAAAAAATGGCTCACGAATTAAAGCTTTTGCCTCCCAAGCAAAAGTATCTGAGACCTGATTCCAAATCCCACTTAAAATTGTTTGGCAGAAATGGTGGTGCACTTCTGACCCTGGAAGACAGAGCCTGGGAAACCCCAGGATAAAGCAGTAAGGAGCTAGAGCAATACAGGATGATTCCTGATGTCATCCTTGGATCTCCCCAGACACACATACTCCATGTGCCTGCTGCTACTTCACCTCTATGTATGTACACACCCATCCCCACACTTATCCCTACACATGCAAAAAAAAAAAACACTGAGGGACTAGGTTATTATAATTTTAATTATTAAGGCAAGGAGTAGCATCTAATAATTAAATCAAGTTGATAGAATTGATAAAAATTATCTCCAATTGTCAGTTGAGAAAATCTCTTATCTAGAGAAGAATAAAGAAAAATAGAAATTTTTACTATGTCAATTATAGTGGACTGCTTCTTCAAGCACATCTAGTTTTAGGCAACTTCTCATCTTACAAATATTTATCAAGTACTGGTATTGTTTTCACCACTTGCTTTCCTAAAATGAGTTAACAAATTCCCAGCTGTCTAAGAATTCATGCTTGACATTTTTCCAGACATTTTTCTTTTTGGTTTTTAGGAACAGTAGGGTCTTGAGACGAAATATGTATAAAATCCTTCAAATCTTGTAATTTTGTTACACATCTTGTCGCTAGCTTCAGAATCAGCATCTTAACATGTATTTACTGGTAAGACTGTAAATAGTACATAAGCATTGTAGAGCTTCAAGAAAGAATACTAGATGAAATGCTGGGAACTCACGTCAACACAAAAGGACATTTATGTTTCTGTTTGTCTGTGGTCAGATTTTGATCAGAGAGAACTCTAAATTTAAGCTCTTTTTCAATTAAGTATTTTTCCAGTAGTACGATAGTCATTGCTATGTTCTTCCCACCTAGGATTCGTTCTTTTGTTACTCCAAGATAAACCTGCAGATTCACTAACAGGTAATGGAATGTGAATTCTACTTTCATCTCTATCTTGAAATAAAAGCAAAGATAAATATCTCCTATGGAGCAGCAAAGTTAGCAGGGCTTATAAGTCATTGCAAAAATAGGGAGTGAGTTTAGTTACAAATATTCATGCTAATGTCTCACTGAATCAGATCTTTCCATGAGCCTCACAATTAAATTTCATGACTCTCTCTAAAACTGTCATTCTTATTTTAGCTACAATTGTTTTTGCCTTTGGTAGACCCCAGCTGGGAAGTTAAGCACAATACCTGGTATCATTGTGTGGGATTCCTGGAATATTTTTCTTTTGTTTGCTTAAGTTATTTCCAAAAATAACTTCAGAAACCACTGGGTATACATAGGAATAATTTTTAGAGTTAGAAAGTCCAAATAAAAATAAAAGTCCAAATTTATATCTTGGGATATTGTCCCCACCCCCACCACACAAGCACATACAAATCTGTGAAAATATTTCGATGATCAGTCATTGATATCAAATAACAGAAAACAGCTGCACTTACTAAAGTAACAAGCAGACCACCATTGTAATCTCAGATTTTCATTTGATACTTGGAGGGAAAAACTTTCTTCTCTGCTCTGTACAAAAATAGACTTAGCACCATGGTTGGTGAAACAGTGAAGCAATCATGACAAAGAAATATTCAGTGATATTCCAGAGCTTCCTTTGTGGCCCCTTTTGTTCAGGGTAGCAGAGTCTTCTCAAGGCCCATACGACTGTCTCTAATCCACCATTGTCAGATCACATTCTAATCACACAAGACACCAGTGCGTGATCTGTGGAAATGCTCCTTGTCGAGCTCTGGAGGACACCAGGATTCTAAACTTCAGTGATGGTTGCAAGGGAAAAGCTGTTGCTTTCTGTTGACTGCAACAGTTAACATCCTCTGGGGTTATAGAGTCAAGGATAACATTGGGACTGTGTCCATTTTTCTTCTCCCTTTCCCCTGGTCTTTGTTCTCATTATTATTTCATCTCGAAAGGGTTCCAGTGACCGTTCTGTCTCTTAAATCAAGACCAAAGCAATTGTCACAGGACTTGAACAAAATTTCAAGGGGATGTTGTGACATAAAGCCTTGGACAAAGAAAGAGTCCTGTGGAATGGCTAGGGAAATGTTTGCCCCTAATGTGGTGGCAGATTTAGAAACTTATGATTCTCTTTATTGCGAAGTGATAGAGAACTCTATGTATTCAAACCCAGGTTGACTTTTTGCAGTAACCCCCTGTTTCCAAATGCTGAGATTAGAAGCATGCACCACCACAGTCGGTTCCAGAAAACTCCCTTCAAGCAACTTATAGTTGGATGTGATATTTCTTGCCTTCAACTGCAGCACTCAGGAGGTTGATACCTGTTATGGTTGCATTTCAGTGTCATCTTGACAGTTGCAGACTATTTGGGGTGCAGCTGTGGAAGATTAATGGTTAGAAGGGCCCCTAAACAAGTCTGCAGGTACTTGGTTGATTGATGTGGAGAACCCAGCCGATAGTGGATGGTACTTGCCAGTGGTGGACCAGATAATAGGAAGTACAAGGAGGAGGGACTTGCTTTTCCCTTATCTTGTGTCGACTTGCTGTGGAGTCCACTCTGCAGGCATTGTTCGCTTTTACAGTATCGTGGCCTTCTTTGTTGCTGCTGCTGCCTCGGTCCTTGGATGACTTGGAGCTTCACCTTTCCATCGTGTTGTTGCTGTTCCCGCTGCCTTTGGAGGTCTGTAGGCCTTGCTGCTGTTCCCTGTTCATCACTGATGTCAGAGTCCAGCTGTTCTTCACCTACATCGGAAACCAGTGTCTTTGACCCTCCAGAGAAGTAAAGATTTGAGGTCTTTTGGCTTTGTGGAACATTCTGGTCAAGAATGAGGTGGCTCCAGGTGGCTGTTTTGAAGGACACTATTTTTATTGTTATTTATCTTAATAAACTTATATATATATATATATATATATATATAACATTCTATAGATTCTATTTCTTCAGAGAACCCTGAGTAATACAATATCAGAGGATCAATGTGAATTCATGGTCGGTCTGAGTTTGCAGTATGATACATAGCCTCAAATAAGACAAATAAATGAACTTATTTTGTAAGAGAGCTCAGGAAAGAATTAACAATTATGATTAAAGAGGCAAGGGTGCCACAGAAGAGATGGTGGTATGAATGTAAGAGTCAGAGGGTGGGGAGGGGTATTTCCAGATAGTATCTTCTAGATATGACAGGGCTGTTGCACCCATGAATTCACTGCAACTGTGGCTAATTCTCCAAGACCTGCCCAAGATTGGTAATGGTTAGATATATAGCTTTAACTTGACAATAGAAGGCTGAACTCTGGGCACATTCATAAAACATGAGTAGTTAAGGCAAACCTTTTAGCAAGCCTGCAGGAGATTATAATAGTTGGGACCATTCCCTGGGCAAATGGAAAAAATAGAACAGGCTGGCTCATTAAGGTGACATTCTTCCATGTAATATGGAGAAACTTGAAGTCTGGCAAGTGAGGTTTGTTCCTGTCTCAACAATACCTGTTAAGGTGATGTGGTAAATTCCCTAGGCTCTTGGTATTGATGTAATCTCCCTTTCCAAGACAGACTAAGAACTGCAATTGAGAATTGTAAGAATAAAACTCCCATGCCCTCTAAGTTCTTTTGTCATGAATTTATCAGCAGCATACAAACAAACTTCAATGACAAGTCAACATTTCATGGTGTATACTGTGCCACATCTCCTTGAGAGACTATTAAAGACTTTGCTGGATATGGTTCAGGAAGCTACTTTTCTCAATGGGTAAATCCACTAATATATCACTCATGCTCCAAGTGCTGTTCACATACTAGACAGAAAACACAGATAAAACTGTGGGACACATACACACATGCGCGCACATGTACACACACACACACACACACACACACACACACACACACACACACACGACACGAAAGTAAGAGGGAGACTGCAGAGAATAATGTTTATAATGGGAGGAGACTGGATAGGAATGGGTAATGTGGTATGGAAATTACATAAATTCATTGGACACATGTATGAAACTGTCAAAGACTAAAAATTAAATCAATAGCAACAATGAAAATAAGCAAACAAAAGACAGGGATGTGAGCATCCCAGAACAAAGGTTTAAAATGCTGAATACACTCTCCATTTTGTGACATGTAATTGTCATGACATTTACAATGCTAGAGGTGGAAGAATGAGCAAATGCTAATCACATGCCAATAATGTGTCATGACATGTCTTAAAACATGTTGCTCTTTCTTTTCTGGTGAGAATCTGGAAAAACAGAAAGACAGTCTGCCATGAGTGTAAACACTGCCTTAAGTTCTTATGTCTTTTACATAGTAGATACTCTCTTAGAATCTAATAACATGAATTGATTGGTGTGTATTTTTAAATTTGGTGTAAAAAATGCAAAGTATGTTTTTTTTGTGTGTCTGGCATCTGCCATCAATATTATGCCTTTGCAGTCCATCTATGTTAGTGTTTTCAATTGTATATTATTATTTCTGTAGTATACTGTAGTCTATGTAGAATATACCACTGTTCACTTTACAATTCAGTTGTTAGAACAACATGGAACTTATATGGCGATACTGAAGATAGTGTTTTGGTCAGCAGCCTTCCTTCTATTTTTATTTTCATTTATATTTTTGCACATATATAAATATTTTCTTACATACATAGATCAATGAAATTTTAGATCTTAGAATATGTGAAAATATCAAATATGTCAATTACTTTTCTAAATTAATTACTGTCATGTGATTTCCATTAGTGTTATGATCAGTTTCTTATGTGTTTGTTGACTAAATTTCCCTTGAAATTTATCTATCTATTTGAAATTTATCCCTTGACATAAATCTATGTCAAATGTTAGTTCTCATACTCTTACTTCTGAGTATAAGTTTTTTCTTATTGATATTTAAAAGTTGTTTGTAGCCAAGGAGTATATCTCAATTTTGAAGTGCTTTCCTAGCATGTACAGGGTCTTGTTCTGATCCTCAACACTTCAAGTAAAGAAAGAGTGGAGATGGATCAAGAGAAAGAAGAATGGAAGTGGAAAAAAGCAAAGGAGAAGAAAGGTAGGAAAAAAGTAGGAAGAAAAACAAGAAAGAGGGAGGGAGGGAAGAAAGGAAGGAAGGAAGGAAAAAAAGAAGGAAGGAAGGAAGGAAAGAAGGAAGGAAGGAAGGAAAGAAGGAAGGAAGGAAGGAAGGAAGGAAGGAAGGAAGGAAGGAAGGAAGGAAGGAAGGAAGGAAGGAAGGAAGGAAGGAAGGAAGGAAGGAAGAAGGAAGGAAGGAAGGAAGGAAGAAGGAAGGAAGGAAGGAAGGAAGGAAGGAAGGAAGGAAGGAAGAAAAAGGAAGTTGTGGTAAGTGACAAGATTTCCTTTTGTAATGTTCCATTTTTTTCCTTGCATATATGAAATAGGTATTACTCTATGTTCATCAGTAAAATAGAAGTAGTGTTGCATGGCACTTTACCTTAGGAGAAATTGCATGAACATCTATTCACCCCAAGTAGAGATTCCACAATAGAACAAAGTAACAATTATGCTGAAGTTGAGCTTGGTGATACAATGAGTTTATTGGGATTACTTTCAGGAGTATGAGTGAGGATTAGTTAGGAGCAGGAATGACTCAAAGGCAGCCACACCACCAAGAAGCCCACCTCAGGCTGGGTGAGACTCACAGAAGTTGCAGCTCTGTAACTCATAGCTTAGCTTATGGAAGTTTCCTCCTGACTGCTGGGCTGCTTGGAGTCCCTTCCAAACTGCTTGTCTGGATGAAACGTTTTAAATTGTTATAGAACTAGACAGAACCTAACGGTCCTTCTTAGGTCAGACTGAGAACAGAATTCAAATGGCATCATGTTATACTCAGAGGAAAAAATGCTGTGCCCCTAGTAGTAATCTCATACTCATCAATGTGATTTATCCAAATTGAACATGTTCTTCCACATACATGTATAAGAAAATTCCTTCCTTTTAACTTGTGGGTATGAAAACATTTCTAACCAGGCCTGGAGTGCATCCTATACTTCCAGCTATTCAGGAGGCTGAAACAGGATCACAAATTCAATGACTGTTTGGACTACAGTGTGAGTTCAAGATCAAGTTGGGCAACTTACAAAAGTAGCTTAATGAATAAAGCTTGACTAGTATATGTGAGATTCTGGTTCAACCTCTAATACTAAAAAAGAAAAACAAACGCTGTATTCATCACAGTTAGCCATATGCTATTAAATAGTGTTTGTCATTCCTACATTCTGCCCTTTGAGAATATAAATGAGTATCATTGAGACTGAATGAATTCAATTACACTAAATTCTAATATATAAACTGGCTTGATAAAAAAATTGAAATATAAATGAATAAAACTAGAATGTCAAAATAAGAGATACATCAATCCTGCTTTATTTTGAACAAGTTGGACCCACTTTTTCCTTGGTGATTTGCTTAGGTAGCATATATTTGAGAAGACATCAGTTACAAGCTAGTGCACAGTACATAATTAGAATGGAGAAAGATACTTAAAACTCTGCAGAAGAGGAACAACCCACAAGACCAAGAGGAATAAAACACCAGTCAAGAGCTTATAGCTCATTATGGAGTATGGAGTATCAGGGTATCAAGGCCCAAGTGGGCTCAATTAGAGGTTTAAATAAGGACAACTACAATTTCATAGGTAAATTATTCCAGGAAATAAGAATATATGAATCATCACACATATTGACAGATGACTTTGAGATGGTCTTAAAAGGGATAAACACATCCCTGTGGGGTAATTAAAGTGATTTCTAAGATTTCTTCCAACTCTGAAACTCTTAAGTTCAAAATCAGATTTCTGCTCTCCTTCCTCATGTACTGGCCAATATTTCTTTTTCTTTTGAAACACCAATCATTGACTTCTCTTTTATATAGTTTGTGGAAAAGACTGAAATTTAGAATAAAATAATGTGAGTAACTTTCTCATATTATGGTCTCTAGTTCAAAATTTTACTGTACAATCATCTCTATAATCATCTAAAGGAGCATGATTCAAGATGTTCAGTCAAGCCTAGTGTCATGTCATGAGGACAATTTCTACTTCTGTGCTCAATACCATGTCCATCTTTTTTTTTCTCTTAAGACTTTTCCAAGAGCACATTTGATATTTGTACTTTTTCCAACACCTATTTATTGTGATCTAAGTATCACCTAAGACATCAAACACATTTTCCGCTGTTTCTCACTCAGTGCAAGTACTTGCCAGAACTGCCCTTCACATCCAAACCACTGCCAACTGTCTCCTCAAGACAGTGTGAGTAAATGTTCTCCATCATGGATCTTAAAATGCTTCCAGCCTCCACTCACCCAGTCTCAAACCACTTCCACACTGTTTAGATATTTGTTACAGCAGCACCTTACCCAAAACTAAGTGGCTTTAAACAACAGAGACTTACTCTTCCCCAGCTCAGAACCAAGGAACTGACAAGAGGGCATTTTCCTTCTGTTTCAAGATTCCTAGGTACCAATGGCATCCGTCTTAAGGTGCTCCTTGGTTTGCTAAAGCAATAATTCCATTCCAGCTTTCATGGATTTCTTCCATCATCATCATCTTTGTCATTGCCATCACTATCATCGTCTCTAATATACCTTCTGATAAAGATATTTGTCCATTAAACTTAACACCTATCTAATGCAGTATGGGCTCACTTTGATTCTATCAACAATGACTCTGCTTCCAAATAAAGTCATACTCTGAGGTTCACGGGATGGCATGAATTTTGGAGGATGCTATTCAACCTGTCCCATAGCTTCCATGTTATTAGAGCCACAGAGTGTTGTCATCTTTGTAGTTCCAGAAGTTGCCAGTGTCTGGCTCTTAGAAGCATCAGATGACTAGTGGATCTCCTCTGTCATGGTTAGGCACAGATGTCAACTTGATAGTTGAGGGTTTGAGCTCTGGGCATATTTGTGGAGAGTTAGTAGTTGAGTTAAGCCCAGAGCGAACCTGAAGGAGATTGTCTAGCTGATAGGAAAGACCCAGCCTATGGTGGGTGGGATTAGGCCCTGGAATAAATCACGGAGAGCTGGTTGAGAAAGTCAGTATCCTTCTGTATACTTGGCAAGACATATTGGTCTGGAAAGTAAGGATTGTCCCTCTCAGCCATTATGTGGCAATGGTGTGGCCAGTTCCCTCAGCCCTGGTGTTGGTGCGTGCTCTCCTGTCAAGCTGGACTAAGAAGTGTAACCAGTAACTGTAAGAGAAAATAAACCCCTGTTCCCTTAAGCCGTTTGATGGTCATTTATCAGTAACCATACAGATAAACTGCTATGTCCTCTGTCTCTAATTTTCACATGGGATCAAAGTTAGTCTCAAAGTCCAGATGAATTCCTTAACTAATATCCACTTCATATGAACAAAACTGAAGATCTGGTCTTAATTTTCAAACTTCTATATGCCACAAAACATCAGACTTGCTATCTTTTTAATCATATATGATCAATCACATTTCTTTGATTGTCCCCTAAATAAGTTTGTTTGAGAATACTTTCCATTGGATTCCCTGAGGTAGAGGCCAGACATTTCTGATTGGTTTTGTGCTATCCCAGCTTACAGCTCACCTTTCAATCTAATCTCTCTTACAAGAGATGATTGATTCTTCTGAATCTATGAAAACATAGTTGTGTGACCTTATCAAGCCACTTAGATTCTGTGCTTCTGTTTCTTTCTTCAAAATGAGGCTAACAGGCTACCTACATCAATTTGTTGTTTTAAGCACTAATATGTTATTTATCAGGTACTTCAAATACTCTGGCATGGAGTGAATTCTCTATAAATATTTGTCAAATAAATAGTATTTAGTGTTAGTAAAAATTGATGATATTTCCCTATAAATTAATTACTTCACATCTACCAAGTGCACAAAATTTTGATACTGTTCCTTATGATTTTCTTACAGATGTAGCAACCTAGACCTGGTTTCATCAAGGTAGTTGCTAAATTCAGAAACATGAAGGAAAATTTTCTGAGAAGCATTTTCCTGGCTGAGCTTAAAGGTCTGCCTCTCAAACACTTCTGTTTTGGAGATATGACATTTTATAGCATGAATGGAAAGAATTGCCTGGAAGTCATTTTTGTTGTGTTTTTTTTAAACATAACACTCGCTGTTGTACCTTGCATCCTAAAGTTTGCAAGTGTTTGTTTAAAACAGTAAGTATGCCTGGTGAGCATCTTCATGTGTGAACTACATGCAATCTGAGGACAGCCAAAGGTTTGTGATTGTCCCTTTCTTGGTTCATGGCTCGCATGCTCACTTCAAGGGCTGTCAAAATTGGCATGATTTAAATGTCATTTTTTTTAATAACCGAGAACTGAAAATCAGGCTGAAGTTCAGTGAGTATGTGGTGGGGAGGGAGTGCGCTAGCTACATGCTGTGCATGTGCTTGTGTATGTGTGTGTGTATGTGTGTGTGTGTATGTAAGATGAGAAAGTTCAGCAGACATTCCACATTACTGACTGTGAGAGTTAACTGAGACTTCTCCTAACATTAACCACTTTCATCATTTTCCTATAGGACGGATTCAACCATGTTCAAGCTAGACGGCACTAATGAGCTGAGAATCTGCCAGCTAAGAGTGACACACACATAAACAAATATCCTGTGGATCTTACCTTGGCCTCTCCTCCAGCCATCCTGACCCCCATCTTTTGTCCTTTGCCAGAGACAAAAATGTTTTATTCCTCCTGGGAGGTCCGTTTATGTTGAATGCACATCTGGCTTAATTGGGTTGACAGCTGCTCCAGGTAGTTTTGGACAAGGTCCAGCCATCACGGAGCGTTTCTATTTACCTGACAGTTTAACCTTTCACAATCTGATCTGCCGAGTACACGTGAGGTTGAGAAATGAGCTTTTATTATTTGTTAATACACGTTCATGTTCTGCCTGCCTCCCCAAATCGTAATCAACAGAGACCACACCAGAAAACGAAGGGTGTTTCCCTAATGCCAGTTGGTGAACTGTAAAGCCCACACCACTGAAACCTGTGAAGAGCAGGCCAAGAAGCATAATGAGGAGCTGGCCAGGGTGGCTGGAGAAAAAGGCTGAGAAAACAATCCCGCTTTCAAGGCTTATGGCTTGAGTTTGCTTATATAAAATATTTAGGCAGTAAAAAGTGATTATAGTTATGGCTGCCCTCAGCCCCAGCCAACGAAGAAGGTGGTCTTCAGATTCCCAGCAGATGCTTATGGTTTTCATCTGCCCTGTTGTTCTTCCAGCAACCAGATTCTTCGCTCAGGCACATGGGACGAATCAATGTGTTGCAAACCCCCTTGGTCTGCATTCTGTGCCACCTGCATTAAATGCTTTTACAGTTGTTTTCATTAATTTGTGCATCGCACTCTGTGCACCACATAGAAATAGCATGGAGAATAACAACTGCTTCTAGCTGCCTCCACCTAATCCAATCCAAATTCATAAACACAAAATCATTTCCAACAAGGCCTTCCAAGGAAGGGTGGTTAGCCTTTCCCTGCCCTGTATGCTTAGAGCAAGAAAGTCTTGTTTTTTCTCTTTTTTTTTAACAGATTGCTATTTGCCATCCTGTAGTCTCAAATTAGTAGAGTATTTCATTTTTCACTGGAGATTTTATTTTCCCAAGAATCAACACATTTACAGGACCAGAAGACAAAGGCAAGCTTTTGAAACTGACCATCTTTCAGTTTATGAGAATCAGGATTTTCCACAATTGTAGCGAATATTTTTTTCTGTCCTTTAAAATTCAGTTTAAGTTTAAGGGTTCCTACCCATGCACAATACAGATAATTTGACAGGGTGGGTGAGAATACCGTAGTGGGAGTCATTTTGTCTCCCACACCAGCCTGAATCACTAATTTCATCTGCTCATTTTTGTGACCTTGGCTTTCAAATTTACCACACTTCATTTTACCCTGATCATTTCACGTGAGCTGGAAGAAACTTATCAGCAGCAGCATGAGACATTCAAAATCAGTCCCAAGTGTAAATGCTTGGGATGCTAGTAAAATGTAAGTCAGTGATAGGGAAAGAACCACATCACGGTCAACATGGAAGCTGCAGGCTGCCCTATTCAGACACACTGATGCATAGCTACGCCATGTGCTCTAGGGCTTCAGGACAGCATTGTCTCTACATGCGGTGTCTCCTCGCCTCCTCAGTACTCCTTTCATACATGCTTAAAGATTCCTAATCCTTAGGAGCTTCTCGTCAACTACTTTCTCCAGGAAAATTTGCACCAGGACCCTTAATCTTGAATTCTAAATCTTCAGTGTTAGTGATGCCTTTCAAGCACAAGACACACTGAAGGCGCCTTCTTTTAAAGCAGCTGGAGTCGCAAGATCTGATGAATAGACCTCAGCCGCCTTCATCTCAGCGAGCAGATGTTATTTTATAAATGTGAATCTGTGGGACTTAAGAGCTTGCAACACAGTATGAGGCCCTCCTGAAGTCCCCCCTATACAGAGGTTAGGATGAACACTTTAAGTGAAGTCCCAGCAGAAGGCAAAATGCCTTTTCTTTGCAAGGCAGAGTAGCAAACTCTCAAAGCAACCAGGGACTCTGTGTGGTCTCCCTGGGTGCTCACAAGCAATTGATAAAAGTGATTGGGGGTGAGGGGTATATCATTGTGTGGCATCATGGAATCCTGTAAAAACAGATTTAGAGCAGCCATGGCTGCTGGGACGGTCTCTGGAGGTCTAGGAAAGCCATCCTCCTACTGCTGGATTACCCTGGAGGAACACCCACTGTTGATAGGGAGGAACTGACTCCAGTCCTCCACAGAGATAAGGTGGTCAACTTCTCCCAATCCTTTGCTTATGAAAGGATATGGAGATGAGTTCTCCATAGCAGATAAGTAAGTCTATCAAAAGAAACAGCCTGGCCAGGAGCCCAGCCACAAAATCAGCTGGAATGGGCTTCCAGGTGAACAGAGCAATGAAAAAAGGATCAAAAATTCCAACTAGGTTTGCAATAACCAGAGCTAACCAATGGGGAAAAACCATCTTTCCCCAGACTTACCCAAATGCACAAATATACTAGACCCTGACAGCCATCTTCGGTGCCTGCCCTTCATGGAACTCCACCTCTGCAGTCCTTGAATTCTTTTCCAGCTCCTTGCCCCTCATGGATTCCACGCCTGGAGTGCATGAGTTCTCCGGGGCACTCTTGTCCCCCCTTATGACACTACACTTTTTTTCTTTCCTCTAATAAACTCTCCTTAGCTCTCTATTCATGCTCTGGTTTCAAGCTTTGACTCCAGAGCACAAGAACCTGGACACATAAAGACCCCAGGAGAGTGACCCTGCAACACTGTTTGTCAGTATCTCCAGCATCCATATCCTCCTTTCACACCACAGGTGCCTGTGAATGGCTTCGCACTTCAGGAATGGCAGCCCAGTCTGCTGCTCTGGGTCTTATACTATCAGAAAAAGTGACTTTTTTTTTCCCCCTTTGGCCTATTCAAATCTGTATACCACTCAGGTCCAATGTCTGTGTTAGTTTTTGGAAATATAAAGAAATACTCATAAAATAAAACTTTATGATCTAATCAGACACCATGTCTTAGATATTACTCACAGAGCCTCTACAGCGCTTTCAAGGATTGTAAATTGCACAGCACAGCACAGCAGCCAACTTGTTTACAATAAACCATTTTGACATAAGAGGCCTGCTGCTTTTCCCTAGAGGATTAATGCGCTCAGCAAAGGCAAGAGCTATCCCTGAAACAGCAGTACCTTCTTATTGAGCCCTCAGTTTCCCACCCAGGCGAGGGTGGTACTCTTTCTAGGCACTGTTTATTTGCTGAATAACCTAAAGTTAGACTATGGATCCAGTAAGTAAAGAGGGCAAGTAATCCATCTATGGGAGTCTGAGAATGTGGAGAACAGGCTGCCTGAATATCCCAGGCTCCTCCTGCAACTTCCTGGGCCTCCTGAGTGACACCCACCAGCTGGTCTCAGCTGCAAAGGCATCTCCGTCGACCTCTCCTGAGTCGCTGTCACCAGAAGTCACTGCTGCCACATTTATGAGAGCCATACCCTAACTTTCAGCCTTTTTTTTTAACAAAATGCTCCAACAATCTGATCTAATAAGTTACTACAAAGCATCCCATTCGAGTCTGAAAAATACAGCTGCCACCACCACAAATTGCTTGATTTATTTAGGCCAAACATCCAGCTATTTGCAAATCTCTCTTTTTGATTGAATTTTTATTCTCATCCAGATGTTTGGCATTTTTTTTTTGGAGACATGGTTTAAATGCCTGTATTAGCATTAAAAGACCCATATCAAAAGGAAAAGTGATGTCATAGCCCTGTAAATTTGGTCAAACCTGCAGGAATTGGTTTCTCTGGGAGCCCCATCAAAACCAACTTTCCTCACCTGTTTGCCACCTGGCAGCTGACATTAAGAGGGGAGGTGTCTTCAAAAGACAGTTTTTATCTGCTTGCTCATTGTTTATATCTAGGATAAGGAGGCCCAAACTAATACAAAACAACTCAACTGAGATCTCTCAGCAAACTGCTTCTGTTGGCAAACTTGCCTGCTGTCAACAACCAGGGCTTATCCTGGAGATGCTGTTATTTCCAAGGGAACCAACATTCCAGTGGAGAGGGGATGCAGAGCGAACTTTGATCCAAGGCATCTTCCTGTCTCTAGTGCCAGCAGCATTGGAGAATGAAGCTTGTCCCCATGGTAGCATCCTGGATGTCATTGGGTACAGTGATCTGCATCCTGAGGCTGGTGGCCCTATAGATATGTCCAGGAAGGTCAAGGTTGGAGACTTGCATGTGGAATGGTTCCTCATTCCAGATGGTGTCTTGATCATCATAAAAAAGATATGCATCAGCCTCTGAAACACCTGCTCTGAAAACCAGAGTGGCATCTTCTCAGCCTCCTCTCTGTTTTTCTTTTGCAGGAACACATGGGTTGGCAGAAGACAACAAATCCACTGCAGGTAGAGGCTTGGAGTTGCCCCCGGTAGATTTCTCCAGAGGGAGATGATGACAAAAGGGTATTGACAGATGTGTACAGAGACAGCCAATGACTTAGTAAATAAGAAGAAATTTCTGCAGTTAGTGGTTTATGCCAAATCTCTTCCTGAACCTTCTGGCTTTTGTGGATGTTGCAACCACCTCCTGGTGGAAACAGGGAAAACTGGAGTCTGTTTCCATGAAATGACCATCCTGGAGGTGAATGTAGGCAAATCATGTGTTTTCAGTGCTGTAATGCATATGGAATAAGCACTGCATTCAGAAGTGTTCAAAATAGTGCTCTTCACAAAATCTAAATCAATCACGCTATTTCTAAGGGTTATTCATTGTATACTGAGGCAACAGGAGGAAGAACTCTTGTTGTACATAGACAACATTACTAAGATTGCAGAGTCACTTAATGCTTCTGAGTTTTTGTTTAGTTTTTTTCTAAGTTTCTAAAGTGAAATTATAATAATGTGCACAAATATTATGGCTAGGAGAGACAACGAGAGCAGAGACTCTTTGAGATGTGTGAACTTTCAAGGGTTCAGAGATAAGTAATCACACATCAAAGGGGACATAAGCAGAACGTGTGGGAGCTCTAGGAAGGTTTTGTGTGTGAAGACTGTAATTGCTTTGCATTTTAAAATGTCATTCTTGTTGGCATATAGAGAATTGGATTTAGGAGGCATAGTAAAAACAGGTAAATTTCTAAGCGTCTATTAAGATGTTTTCCCTAAAAGACTACAGCATTTGAGTTATGGTCATACTGACGGACATAGTGAGAAGTGTTCATTTAAAGCACAATTAGGTCAGGCAGTCAAAAGCGATTTGTAGGACTTAGGTCTAAGCAGCAGTGCTCATCATGTGTACTGGGAAAGGAAGGAAAGGAACAAGTATGGAAGCAAAAAGTAAAAAGTCCAAGATTCAGTTTGGTGTATGATGAACGCAACAGCTGCAGACCCATAGAGAGGCTGCGAGTAGGTGGAAATTTGGCCTGTATGCCAAGGTAGTGGCTTAGTGGGGTTCAGCTTATGAATGGACTATACAAGGTGAGCCATCCAGAAAGGTAGCCCACTGGGAGACTGGGTACTCATCAGGATGAAGATTTGGAAGCACACAGTGGTTAGTCAAATGTGAGCTTTCCTGGACTGCCATCCTTTCCATCCTTCCCAGATATTTGTTCTTATTGCCCTTTATTCTATGCTCCCTGAGCCCTGGTTTGTGAGGGTGACTTGGACAGGACACAGTTTGTAATTCACAGAGTGTACCATCCAGTGTAAAAGGTGTGCTATGGAGACAAACACACTCATTTAGGATAGAGGTCTACCTGACTGTGTCTGGGAAGAATGGAATGGATGGGAGAGTTAATGCTGTAACTGGGTGAAGGGAAGTTACTTTCCTCAGTGGTTACCAATGAATATCTGCACCACTAATATATGATCCTTTCTTCAGAAAACGCCCAGACACATGCCATCAATAGCAGCCTAGACAAAACTCAGTGAGCCACATGTACAAAAGGACATAGAGGGGAAGAAGGTTTGCAGTGGGGGAAAGAAGGAGATAGAGATTGTGTGATAAGGGGTGAAAATGACCCCTTGTCATGTATAAAGACTACAAGGATAAGTATTGTTTTAGGTCCTGAAGGTGACCCAAGCAAATAGCAGACATTGAAACTACTATTGGTAAAAGGCAGGAAGAAAATTGAGACCTCAAACATTGCATTTGTGGTTTATATTTTGGCCCATTTGATAGGTAGCTAGAGTTAGTAACAGTTTAAAATCCATAAAAAAATAAAGTTTGAATAAATGATCTTTCTATTACTAATACATGACCAGTGCTGTATCTAATAGGAGATAGCTTGCTCACAATTGAGAAAAAATATACAAAGAGAAGACAAAAGTCCTAGCCACCTTTTCTCCTTCTCTTTCCAACCCTTCCCTTCCCTCCCTTTCTGATCTCCTGTTCTTTGCAGTTTTGTGAAGTTTTGCTTCATGTCAAAAGATAAAGAGGTTGCCAAAAAAAGTTTCAAAGAATGAAAACAACTGATTCCAAAATTTCACATTTTTGACTTATTTCTCCTTTATTAATAAAAAAACTCACAATTGCAGTTATCTCCATTCTCACTTCCAGTCTTACCATATTTATTTATTTATCTATTTATTTATTTATTCATTCATTCATTCATTCATTCATTCTCCCACATTTTATTTTTTCCTAATAATACCTCAATAGGTACCTCTGTACTCACCCTCCCTCTTCCCTACTCCATAATCTCCCATTCCACTTTCCCCCCTTGCTCCCTTCCCTCCCTCCCTCGCCCTCTCCCAGTGGCTCCCCCTTCCTCCCTCCCATCCCCTGGAGTAGCCCTTTATGTGGGCAATGAACCTCCCTCTGAGTCCTCCACCCTAGTGAGGGTTCAGGACTCAGTGGCATAGCCCAGAGCCCCTTCTTGGGCTCCCCATTAGCATGAGAACTCTATTATGACTGTTTAATCCCTTGCCTCTAAGGACCCTACTGCCTGAAGCCTTCTCTCCTGCGATCCCTGCTAGACTTTGGAGGGTCTTTGTCTTGTCAGCCATTGTGCAGATCAGGCAAAGTCCAGTCCTGGCTGCTGCAGCCTTAATTTATGAAGAGTATCTTGCATATCTTTGATCCTCCCCATCTTTAGGCTCTTATAATCTTGCTGCCCCTTCTTCCTCGAGGTTCTCTGAGCTTTAGAATGGGGAGAGATTTAGTTGGTCTGGTTGCAAGTGAATAACGTAAGGTCTTTGGTGTTCTGGATTAGGGTTCGTTGTTGTTTTCAGTTTTACTGTTCTTACACCGCCCTTGGCTCCATCCTGATTGATATTGAAGGTGGCTCCATCCTGATTGATATTGAAGGTCACCTCCTATCCAAAGATAAAAGATGGTTTAAATGAAGATCTTAATATAAGAGGAGACTCAAAAGTAGATGGAAGATGAGGAGTAGGACACAGCATTGAGGGGGGCGGGTAGTGTCCTACCATTATTTTCTTGCTGCTGCAATACCAGGGCACCCTCTGCCAGGTCTCCAAGTCTGTCAGGGGATACATATCCTCATGCTCATGCATATTCATCAGCTGCCCCTCCTTCCTCTCTGCTGATTTATTTCTTGTATCTGGCATCTCCTTATTGGATTTATTTATAAGAAGACAAGTGATAAATCATCCTCCTTGTCAATTCCCTTTCTTCTCACTTTGCAAATTCATGGTCACGTATACATTTTTATTAATCTATCACCTGGAACTGATAGATTTACTACTCAACTTTATATTTCTAATTAAATAAAAACAAAGTGTTAAGTTTGTTACCGCCTGTCAGGGCCCGAGGTTTCTTGTTGCTGCTCTGTGGCATCCTGCATCTCTGTGGCCCAGAATTATTAGCCTCAGTTTTCTTCTTTAGTAAAATGGGGATAAAGCCTGCAATTTTTCATTTCGAAAAGGCTGCCATAAATATTTCCAATGTAAGGTTCATTTCCTTTGATTTAGGAGGTTGAGGAAGTCATTCTCTCACAGGTCAGAGGGAGGGTCTGCCAGAATCACTGTGCATTTATTGTAGAAGCAAACCGCATCCTAGTCCAGAAGTTTCCACAGCGACTGACCACTGTGTTCAGAATATCTGTGTTTGCAGATGACATCTGTGGAGACAAAGAACTCAGTAAAATTGAGGAGTGATTAGCTGGATATTAATGAGAATAACATCTGTAGTTATGCCGTGGAGGATGATATGACCAGAACGTGCGATCTGTTTCCTTTAGGCAGTACATTAAGCACTAACAGCACCTCCCCTGCTCAGATTTCATCAATGGTCCAGCAAAAAAAGACTGGTTGTCCACAGCGGAAACTTCTAGCCTAGGTCTTTGTTGCAAACACTGACTTGTGAACAAACACATTCTCTGTTATTTCAGGCCCGGTGATTTTTAAGGAAACTGTGAACCCTTACAACCCAGGAGTACAGTGAAGCACCCAGCAGCCATGACGGATTGAAGAGAAAACTGTCACTGATTTCAATGTAAACTAAGGCAATGACTCTGAAGAACCTGCCCCCGATTGACTGCTATCTGGATGGATGGGTTTGAAATTAGGATAAAAATAATTTTAAAAACTGAAATTAAATTAAAGGAATAGATGCCTAGCCCTACTACCAATGTTTCTAAGAGTCAGGCATTTTTTCCGCTGGGGGACAATGGTGCAGTGGGTAATGTGTCTGCCTATGGATCAGGAGATTCAAGAGTGAAGCTGTTCTGAAAGTACTTAACCCCTTTCTGTCTGTTTGTTTCGTTCCCATCCTTCAAACTTTAAAAGCAAAAGAAAAGTATTCAGCAATTTAGATTCCCAGAGTAACAAAAATTCAAGGCTAGGTAAATGTCAGAAGGAAAGGTGAAAAGAAGTGGAGTACAGACTCACGTTCCAGGTATACCAGGAAATTTGTTAAGAAATAAACAAAGCAGAACAAAACTCAGTAGAGGGTGGACGTCCTGGGAAGAAAGGAAGTGATGGCAGAAAATATATGGGGGAACTACTTCACTTTCTTTGAAGCATGAAAGAAATCTTCAATTATTTCCACAGAGCACATTAAAGAGTAAGAAATGGTGGGCTGCGATGCAAACAAATAGCACATTCGTGGATGACATCACAGAAAAGCAGAGATAAGAACCAGGCTTCAAGTTCTTTTGTATGTACCTGGGTAGAGGTTGGAGGGAGCATTTCAAGAACCAGTTCTCACCTTTCTACCTTGATGAGGCAGGCTTTCTCTTGTTCCCTGCCTCACACTCAGGGCTGGCTGGCCCTAAGCTTCCAGGAGATTCTACCTTGCCCACTTCTCATCTTGTCACGTGCTAGAACTACAGGTGTGCATCATTGCATTCAACTTTTTTTTATTTTTAAAAGGGTCATAGGTCAAAGGCAGGTTGCCCAACATCTTCCCAGCATGGATCAGGCCCTCTAAGAAAATGAAGAGTAGGGCATGAGAGACAGTTCAGCAACCCGAGTTTGCTCCCCAGAAGCCCATTTGCTGGAAGGAGAGAACTGACTTCCAAAAGTTGTCTTCTGAGCCCCACCCATATCCCAAGGCATGCATGTGCTTCTCTCTCTCTCTCTCTCATAAATAATACGCTCGAAAAAGAAACCAAAGAGTGATTTCTTGAAGAATTCTGAAGACACTTTCCTTTGGGTTTGTTTTCCATTTGCTTGCTACTGACAACTTCACTCCTGGCCCCTCAGTCCAAAGGGTTCAGAAAGTACTCCATGAATAATGATTACATGTCTGCAGAGTTAAACTAATAAATGACATAAGCATTAAAAAAAAAGTGTCCCAAGCAATGAGAAGATCTGGACTAAATAAGTGGACTATTTACCTGGAGCTGGACAAATTTTAAACTCTCACATTGCTGATTTAAATAAGAAGTTCATCTTAGTTGAAATGCCAAGATTTTCCAGTTTTTCTGCTATACTTTTCTGGATAATTCAGGGGTCATACATTTGCACATTAGTTGAATTTCTATAGCTCTTCTTTTAGAACCTGACATGGACAGTTTTATTGAAAGCTGTTTTAAAAATTTGTTTGCAAACGATATAATTAGGCATGTCAATTTCATCTAAGCACAATGTAGATGTTTATATGATGTAACTCATAGCTACTAATAAAACACAACTTAGTACCAAGAAAGATGAACAAGTTTGTACGTCTTGCATAGTTCTTGCAGGTTTCATAATGAAATATTTTCTGTCTTGAGCAATGGATTAGTTGTCAGCAGTCTGATAGGCTCAGAACACAGAAAAAAACTCTCAGATTTTTGACAGGTGGATTTTCTCTGAAAGATTAGTCATAACTTGTTCTTATGATAACACACAAGAAAGGAAGAAAATACATTCTTCCATCTCTGAGCTAGGAAGCAAGTTTTGAATGTAAAGATTAATTACCTCATTGTCTTGCTAATATGCTATATTAGCTGAGCTGCTCAGTTCAAATTACTAACGGGGGAGGGTCCTGCTGTAGATTGGAGCTGTGTCTCCTCAGAAGAATGTTCATTTCTCAACTTGTGGTAAGACACCAATCTCATGATGCTACTGCTACTGCATAATCTCTCCTGGGATAGGAATCACTGATTCCTACCAGGGACACCAGAGGAGCTGCCTGAGAAGTCTATGGCAGTTCATGCTGAGAATTAGTAGATACACTCACAAAATGAAGACACCCTCATGACTAACAAAAAGGGTTCTATTTCAGAAGCAAGGAAACACTGCAAAAATGAATATGCCTTTCTTTGAAGGTAACAACATCTAAAAACAATTGATTCTTCATCAAGTTGCTTTAAGTGGATCTAATCTCTCAGTCTCTTTTTCTTCATGTGTGTGTGTGCGTGCGTGCGTGCGTGTGTGTGTGTGTGTGTGTGTGTGTGTGTGTCAGAGGGCATTGTGTGTGCCTGTAGAGGCCAAAGGATGACTTCAGGAATCACTCTGGATTATTTCTACCTCCTATTTTGTTTGATCTGGAGTTTCCCAAGCTCTGTCTTTCAAGGCTAGAAGTACAGGCTACTGCTATTTCTGCCTGGTATTTTTACATGGGATATGGGATCTGAACCCAGAACCTTCTACTTGCAAGGGTTAATCCCTGAGTCATCTTTCTGGACCTAATCTCTTGATATTTCACCATAAACTTACATTACAGTGGGTGTATTTATCTTCTGTGCATGAATTCATATTTTAAAATGCCATTCACACAGCATTCCAACAAGCACACTAAAGCAGTTCTGCCTTTAGTGATAAAAGAGCCATTATAAATTAAACACAAAATCCCCTCTTTGGTAAAGCAGAATCCAGCAGCAAGAGTGTTGGTTCATATATGTATATCAGCATTAAACCAAAGAATTAAATGAAGTTGATTAAACCAGCCAAGAAAGGAAGAATCTTTGCTATAAAATCAGGAAAGAGCTTGAGAAATCCTTACTATGAGGCTCCACACTGGTGAACAAGGAAACCTAAGGTAAATTGATGTACTAGAACAATTTTGTAACTGTGTTCATTAGGCCTTGTGAAGTATTGTGGGTCAAATTTTGAATTCCACAAAGCTACAAAACATTCCTTTTATCTGTATAGGAACATCAAGACATGAGAAATAATGGAATCAAAGAAGTGTGTGTGGGCATGTGTGTGTGTGTGTGTGTGTGTGTGTTTATACATACATGGGCACACCTATGGATGCACCCTTGTGTACCTGCTATAGAGACCCAATATTAATGTGGGAAATCATCCTCGATTGCTCTTCACCTCACCTTATTTTCTGAGGCGGGGTCTCTAGTCCAGAATGAGTCTGGCTAGTCAGCTTGCTCTGGGATATCTACCTTCAAAATTGGACTTACAAGTGGATTTCCCTGGCCACCAAGTATTTTATATGTGTTCTGAGGTCCTGAACTCTGGTCTTCCTGTTAACTTGGTAAGTACATTAACCACTAAGCCATTTTCCCAGAATTCTTATTTATTTTTAATGCATTTGTGGTGTGTGTGTGTGTGTGTGTGTGTGTGTGTGTGTGTGTGTGTGTGTTTGCCTAGAATTGAACCCAGGCTTGGCACAGGCTAGGCCTGTGCTATATGACTTAGACACATCCCCAGCTCATCAATGTGACTTCTATCTCTAGGCATGTTCAATTTCCACCGAAAGGCAGGGGAGTTCATTTAAATAACTTCTGAGTGAAATGTCCCAGGCTCCTGTAGATTTACAACATTTACAAACATTCTTTTTGAAGTCTCACCTGAAGTCTCGGTAGGCTCAGGTGGTTGGCTGTCTGCCGGGCGGTGCTGCTTATACATTACTCAGATCCTGCCTAGACTGTGTCTCTGCCAGCCCTGGGGGTCTGTCAGGTTCTTCTGGCGTTAGTGTGGTTTAGGGAGGCACAGAGAAGCATGGAGGTGTTCCCACATGCTGCAGGGTCAAAATGCTCCCTGGTAGTTCATGGGTAGCAGTCAGAACTCTGTGCCACCAGGTTCCAGGGCTCTGGCTGTGATGTTGCAGTTTTCATGGGGTCCATTCACTCCATCACCTCTTGATCCATTTCTAAAATTAAAACCTTCCACAATTTTATTTCCATCTACAGGATATTGGGCGTGTAGTGTTCTAAGAAAAATACTTCACTCCAACAAAATAGGGAAAACTGACGTAAACAAATTCTCTCAGTCTCTGATTTTCACGACCTTTGGATTCCAAATACTTTCAGACCCATACTTAAAAAAGAAATAGAAACTTACATTGCTATTATTATATAGATTCATACACAGCTTCAAGAATTAATGGAGAGAGGTTTTAGATACTTTTACTCATTTACTTCAAATGGTGGCATCTAACAAAACTATATTACAGCATCACAGCAAGGAAACTCTCAATGATGTGGACAAAATGCAGAGCATTGCCAGACCACGCTCTCCTTATCCACACCCACTCCTTAACCCTCACTGCCGCTGGCATGATGCACGCCTCAATTGTTTTTATTCCAAAAACAATGAAAATGAAAATGTATATATGTACATACATTTCTACATAATATATAATATATATACATATATGATTATGCATAATAGGTAGACTTTTGTCCCTGACTCTTCAACTCAACATGCTGCTCTCTCCACTCTTGCAGACTGTATGGATAAGATTCATTCCTCTTACTACTGAGAAGTTCTCATGGTATTCATGCCCCATAGATTGTTCAATGATGCATACTCTGAGGCCATCAGGTTAGCACCAGAGTTGGTCTTTTGTGAACACAACTGCCATAAATATTTTTGGATGTGGAAATTCATGTAAACACAAATTTTTGTTATCATAGCATAATTGCTCCTAGTTACGCCATTCATCAAGGATATGACTACCTGATTCATAGTCCCCTCTATTTAATCTTTTCATACTGAGTATGGTGATTTTTATGCCACTAATGTCAGGATTTGAGAGGATGGAAAGATGAGAAGCTTGGGTTATGGTTGAGAATGTATAAAAAAAAAAAAGTTTTCCCGAGTCCCCCTGAGCATCTTGTCGCATTTCCTTTCTTCACTGCAGCCAAAGCTCAGGTGAGTTCTAACCATTACATAATGATCACATTTGATTTCACCCTCTAGCCAGGCTGGTCTCTTCCTCCGATTTCTCTCCATCATCTACTTTGCATTTTCAACCCTGACGTCCACATCTTAATGACTGTTTGCCACTGTCTTCTCCTGTGTTCCTGTGATAGCCACCTCTTTCCCTAAACACACAGTACTTTCAGAGCATATTCCAAGTCTTCTTGTCCATCGCTTTCTCTTCCATATATTTGATCTGCTTGGCAGTAGCTCTGCCCTGTCCACATTTGGTCCCAATCAGACCAACTTGAAACAGAGTCACTTGGCCATTGATCAAGTGTGGTACTTCCAGGCCTCGCTTCCTCCTGCTCTGTCTTTAAGGAAGAATCCTTCCTTTGGACACCTTTGAATCTCCCACTTCGTCTATGAAAACCCCAGCAGCTTCCTCACTCTAAGTTAACCATCAAGTCAGATTTCCTTCTGTGCTTTTTTGCTTAACTTCAATGTGGAAGAGATGATTCTCATTTTTTTTTCCCTAAGCACAACTATTCCACACTCTTGTGCTTTTCAGAACCCCATTCTGCTGGATTTTGCCTGCATCAGTATGTCTTATATTTCTGCCAAACTAAAAATAAAACAAAACAAAAACAAAAAAAGAACTAACCTTTTTTTGACCCAGAAGCCCCTTTCCTTTCAACCATTATACTCTCTCTGACCTTGCCCTCACAGGTAAACCAACGGGATGGATCTCTCTCTCTCTCTCTCTCTCTCTCTCTCTCTCTCTCTCTCTCTCTCTCTCTCTCTCTTTCTCAATTGTCCTGTTGACTACTCAGTCAGCACTTTTGCTTCTGGTTCCAATTCCTCAGTAAGGCAGCAACCTCAGGTTACTGCAGATGTTTATTTTTCCTGAACTCTTAGGAACATTTCTTCCATTGCATGATCTGTGCAGACAGTCCTTCTTTACAGAAACATCTCTTGGGCTCTGGGGCACTATCCTCTCTCCATCATCTTCCCAAAGTGATGATAATGGTTCTATGTCACCTTGCAGATTCTCTTCCCTTGCCCAATATCAATTACACACTGGTACTCCATGTTTTACACATTAATGGTTCTTCTATTCTTCCTTGCATCAGAGTTTACCTTCTTTCCCAAATAGATGTGGCGTGTCAGCATTGTTGTCAGTCTCTGCACCCAAGGCTCTTAGAGCCCGTGATCTGTGCACTCTCTCTTCCATGCAAGCTCCTCATGCCTGATTAGCGATCTGCCTCTGCCACTTTGAAATTCAACCTTTTTAATCAAAAGGTCCATCACATTTTCATTTTTGCACTGAGTTCTGGCAATTATTATATTTTTTGTGGTTTCCTACTTTTATTACATCTACCCTTGAATGTGCTCTTATAACAAGACTCCAGTTTAACAGCTTTTTTGTCTCTGACCAGGGGGTGACATACAGTGCCTATCACAATGGAGTGAAGGGCATTGCAGGAGCAGCAAAACTGCAAAAGAAAATCAACAAACCACAATCCAGAACTTCAGAGACTCTATATCAACCACCTAGAACTAGGCCAGACTAATCTCTCCCCATCCTGAAACTCAGGGAAATTTGCGGAAGAGGGGACTGTAAGATTGTAAGAGCAAAAGGATGGGAAGAGCAATGATTTGCAAGATACTCCACACAAATTAGGGCTGAAGCAATCATAATTGAACTTTGCATGCCCTGCGCAATGTCCAACACACTATTGACCCCACAAAGTCTAGCATCTGCTAAAGGCACCAAGATCCTTGGAGACAAGGGATTGACAGCCACAGTAGTGTTCCTATGCTTAAGGGGAACACAGGAAAGAGTTCAGGGAAATGCCACTGGGTCCTTGTATGTCATCGAAGAGGAGGGCCCAGAGGAGAGTCTGGCATGCACATTAAAGGACTCTCTGGGGGTTGGGGGGGGAGGCACTGGGGGATGGGGAGAGAAGGGTGAGGGGAGGGGGAGCAGGGAGTTCTGGGGAAGGAGAAGGGAGGGAGGGAACTGGTGTACCTATTAAGTTTGTATGAGCGGAAATAATAATAAAAAATATTATTAAAAAACTTTTAAAAAAAATTTTTTATATTATTTATTCAATTGTGTGTGTTCGCACGCGCGTGTGTAGAACCACAGGTGAATTCGGGAACCACCATGGAAGCCTCCACCTCCTCCTTGTTTACTCTGCCCCGGGATTCACAGACTCCGCCCTACCAGGACCAGAAACGCAGGCCACCCCCGCTTCCGCCTGGCGTCTATACGTGGGGTCTAGAATCCGAACTCAGGACCTTCTGCCTCCAAGGCAGAGGCTTAACCCCTGAGCCACCTCTCCAGCCCCGAGTTTTGGCAATTATGTAGCTGAATTCTCATGTACTCTAAGGCATTCAAAGTCTTGCTGACTTATTCTCAAAGTACCTCACTTTCCTCTACCACTGCCTCTCACCTTGACCAATGTCATTCTTTGCCCAAAACTGTTATAGGGGTGTTTTACTTTGTCTAATCAGTTGTACACTAAGAAATAAAATAGCAGCATAAAATTGCGAAGCATGTGTGAAGTAAGTGCATAAACAAGCCACAGGCTTTTCGTATGGTTTTTAGCTAGACCAGACAATCCACTCTGACTTTCTTACAATCAATGTAAAACAGCACCTCTATTTCCCACATTATATCTAGACATAACAACATGGTATATGAACCTACTATGATAGAGTTTCATAATGATGGGAACTGAGTGACTTTACAATATTTGCTAATGTAGATAAGGTTATAACAGATCTCTCTGTAGCTAGTTTTCTTACTATGTCTGTGCATATAAGAGTTTCTTCAAGTGAATTGCTCAGGAAGGGGCTCAAACAATTTCACCATTATTTCAGAGTGAAATTGCTTTCACAGCACTTGGAGCAATTTCTAGTCCTACCAGCAATGTATTAGAAAGGAGAGTGGCTCATTTCTTTGCCAAGCATGGTATTGTCACAGTCAATCTGGTGGGTGCACATGATCTACCATTTTGCTCACTTTTCATTTCTCTAGTTATTACTTACGATGATCAACTCATGTATTTATGAACATGTTAGGGTTTCTGTCCTTATATTTCTTTTCCTGCTATTTCATACTTGTGGATTTACATTGGTTCCAGACAGTCCTTTTAAATTACGTGTATATAATATTATGCAGGTCTATTTCCCTAATCTAAAGTCCCCAATTCTGAAATTCTTTGGGGGCTTCTAAAGATGCTACAAGTGGAAAGCTTCGGTCAAAATGTCGGTATACTCGAACAATTATAAAATTACCTTCAGACTATGAGTTCATGGTGTGCATGAAATACAAATGAATTTTGTGTTAAGACTCCTGATCTGTTTTTCTTTGGTAGTGGTTGAAGTCTGTCCCCCAGAGTTCCATGCATTAGAAGACTATGCATTAGTGTATCAGCATGGAGAGGTGGTGGAATCCTTGATGGTGGATCCCAATGCAGAAAGACTGGGTTATTAAGGTCCTGGTCTTAGAAAAAATTAGCCATAATCACTGTCTAGTAAGCTTCTATGTGAGTGGCAGGTTATGAAGTAACAAGTCTGATCCATCTCTACTCTAGTTCTAGCCTTGCCAAACTATCTCTAATTTTCCCAGGCGTTCCATTCACTATGACATCATCTGGGCCATGAGATCGTCACCAAAGCAGAGTTTTTCATGCTTTTGAACCTCTGAACTTAGGAGCACAGCACCTCTTTTCATGACAGGTTGCTTTGGCTTCAGTGAGTTGTTTTTTTTTTTTTTTTTTTAATGTGGGACCTGGGATCCAAACTCAGAACCTTCTGCTTGTGAGACAGAGTCACAACCCCTGAGCCATCTCTCCAGGCCCACAGTGAGTTGTTAACAGCAAGGGAAAACAGACTCATATCATACCCATTAGTGATTATGTCTGCTCATGCATTCTAAAATAAAAACCAAATTCAGAATCAAGAAGAAGTGTAGCCCAAAAAATTATGGGATAATGATATTGACCATGTGGCATAATTCTATGTGTGACTAGCATTCTATTACAGATGTCTGTCATCAAACTTTGCTAGTAGTATCTTTGGTTGAACACAGCTTTGAAAGTTTACTCTTAAAAATTATTGTTATATTCTTAAAGTTTTAATTTTATCTTATTTAAATGAAATCTAAGTGATAAAATAATCTCCCCAATTCAAGGTCATAGAGACTTCCTTCTGTTTTTCTTTCATGTGTGTGTGTTTTTTTTAAATATTAAATATTTATTAAAATTTAAAGGAATAATTTTTCTATGTGAACAAAAAATTAGCCTGTATACATTTCCTTGATAAGTTTTATGCCAACATATTCATTTGAGTTTATATACATAGTTATTCCTGTTTTCCAACTTATATCAGAACATGAATAAAAATAGAAAAGAGTATATTGAAAAGTGACCAATGAGAGGTTTTGCATAGGATGCACTTTATATACACTTCTTCCTTAAGAGAACATGAACAATAAAATAAATCATATATCAGTTTCACATATGATAACTGATGCCATAATGTTTCGTTCATCTAGTTTTTAAGTGAAACCTGGAAATTTTGTTAGATTTAAACTTAGCTGTGTCTCCCTCAGATTCATCAGTGTTGCCATATGCCATGTTTCTGATCACAGTTCCCATAATCTGTGAAGTGGTTACAGATGTTTGCTTTTAAATAAAAACAAAGATCAGTTTTCCTAAAGAATGGACATGGACCATGTTCCTAATTTAAAACTGGAAATTTTGCTCCACTTTTTCACGTGTGTGTGTTTGAACATAGACAGGTGTGTGTACACCTGTGGGAGTGATATTGGGAATCATCTTTAGTTTCTCTTCTGCCTTATTGTGAGCCTGGGTCTCTAATTAAGCCCAAAGTATTCCATTAGCCCTAGTCTGGCGAGCCAGCTTCCTCTGGGGGTTCTCAGGTTCTCCTTTCTAAAGTTAGATTTACAGGCCACAGGTAGGTCACCACACCCAGCCTGGCTTTGGCGATCTGAACTTAGATTATTTTGCTTGCATATTACCCATTCCTCCATTGATGTACATGTAGACTGATTCCATTTTCTCCTGCTATCATAGATAGAGCTGCAATGAGCATGGATGTATAAGTGTCTCTGTAAAGATGTAGAGTCCTTTGGGAATATCCCCAGGAGTGGCATATCTCAGTCATATGGCAGTTCCATTTTCAGTTTTCTGAGGAACCTCAAGACTGATTTATAAAGTGTCTGTACCAGTTTACATTCCCATCAGCAATGAATAAGTGTTCCCATTTCTTCACACGCTCACCAGTTGTATTAGTTACTCTTTTCTGTTGCTGTGCAAGAACACCCAAAGTCAAGCAACTTGAGGGAAGAGAGGGAGATTTATTCATCTTAGCATTCCAGAGGGGAGATATATGGTGGAAAAGGCATGGATGGCTGCAGAACTGGATACAGGCAAAGTCATATCTATCCAGGAGGCTGAGAACTGTAAGACTGCCAGCCATTATGGCAGACCTCTCCTGGAAGTAGGGTGGGAAAAATTCACCTCAAAGCCTACCCCCTATGCCTGCCTTTCTTCAGCAAGCTCCACCCTCTAAAGGTGTCATGAAATTCCCATACACATGAGTCTATTGGGGACACATTTCAAACCATGATACCAACATGCATTCTTATTTGTGTATATGATCTTAGTCAATCTAACTGGGATAAGATGGTATCTCAGGACAGTTTTAATTTGTATTTCACTGGTGATTAGAGAAGCTGAGCATTTAAAAAATATTTTTTGACATTTGAATTTCTTTTTGTGATAATATCCTTTGTTAGTTCCAAGGACCATTTTCTCAATTGAGTTGCTTCTCTCTTGGTGTCCAACTTTTTGAGTTCTTTGTATACTCTGGAGATCAACCTTTGTCCCATTCATAGCTAGCAAAGATTTTCTCCCATTCTGTTGGTTGTCTTTTGTGCAACTGAGAGGGTTTTTTTTTCTTTTAATTTCATGAAGTCTCTCTTACTGATTACTGGTCTTAGTTTCCTAGGCATTTGGAGTCCTTGTCAGAAAATCTTTACCGAGGCTTATCAACTCAAGTGTGTCCCACACTCTTTCTTCTAAAAGTTTTGAAGTTTTAAGGCTAACACTGAGGTTCCTGATATACTTGAAGTTAATTTTTGTGCCAGTTGAAAGGCCTTGATCAACTTTAATTTTTCTAAAGGTAAGTATTGTATATTTTCACCTAAATATTTCCAGTTGTGCCTTTTGTGCTTGAACTTTCACTAGGAATTAGGTTTATAAGGTCCTAAAGATAGATCATGTTTACTCAGGAGCACTTTAGCCCCTTGCTGTTGAACAACTCTATCATCTTCACACATCGTTCTCATATATTGACATAGTTTTTAGATCGATTCTCATTGGTTTTTTATCCCTATAAAATCCCATTTTAATTACACAGTGCTTCAGTCTTTCAAAATTTACTTTAAATCTTGTAAAATTACTCCTTATCTTTCTTTTCCTCTTTCTTTATTCTCCTTTCCCTCTTTTAATTTTCTGTTGTATAATTTTTACTTTTCTGAGTGAACTAAGGCTTAGCTCCTCTAATTGCATTTTAAAAGTGCCAATTTTTAAATTTGATTATATTGTTATTGAATTTTTACAGTTGCCTGGATAGGATTAGCATTTTTACATATTATGTTCTATTCACTTAGCAAAGTGATGCTCATTCAAATTTATTCTGTATTGCAATATTCAGCAAGATTTTTTTATAATCTTTTCCCTATAAAGTTTTAAATGGTCTTTAATAAATGTATTTCTGATAACAAGTGACAAAATTTTATGCATATATGCAATACATAATACCCTTCTATTTTCAAATGTTTTAACCTGGGTTAGAACTTCTACTGAAATATTAGGTAATAAGGATAAGAATGAATGAGAAATTTTATCTGAAAAAGGCTATACATAATAGCTTTTATTCAAAAGTTAAAAATTTCTTAGCTTTAAATATAGGAGAAAAATGCTTAGCTTTGTCAAAGATTATTAATGTGAATGCAAATCACAGCTTGACTGCTTTCTTTGCACTTACTATGCTGAATCTATGACTTGTATGAATGAGTAAAGCCCCAATAAGTTTTCTATTGTTATAACAATATTGCATTTCTGTTATACATGCTGCTTATTCATGCTGTGTTTCTTTTAAACACCTCCACATTTGCTATTCGGCCTTTTCAGTGAGATTTTTAAAGACATGTGTTCACAAAAAAATTGCTGTCTATTTCAATATTCACTATCTAAACTTGTTATGAGGGTTACATTCACCTCATAAAACAGAGTACATAAATATCTTTTGCTATGTTCTTTGAAGAATTTTCATAGACACTTTGTTAGGGGTCACCCCTAAAAATTTCCAAGCTTGTCATTTGAAAGAGTCAGAGAGAGAGTAGAATACAAACTCATTTTCTTCAAAAGTTATTGGGTTCAGTTTTCAAAAAGTCATTTTTCTGGAGTTAAATCTGGGACTTTATTTATTAGGTTTCTAAGCACTCATCTATATTTTCAAAACTTTTGTGTAATATCTCATACATTTCCTCATTTTGAAACAGTTCTCCTGAGTCACCCTTATTTCCTAAATCTTAGTATTATTTGTGCACATACTGATTGCAATGTCCTTGCTCATTAGGTTCCTATGATAACTTAATTGCTGGACCTTTCTGATAAAAATTTGAATATATATTAGTTATTTATTTTTCTAGCAAAATGAGAGCATATTCAGTATCTCTAATCTTCTCCCACAACCCAAGGAACTTAGCATATTTTAACTTTTCTTCTTTATCTTCCCAGGTCACCTTATTTTCATATAAAGTTTAAGTATTTTTATGACCAATTCATTAGTCTATAAGATTTCTGAAAATATTTTTCTACTCCCACTAGTCTCTGGAATTTCACATTAATCCCTCCTGTGCATTTTTCTTTGTTTCTTGTGTGAATGATCATTTGTTAGATTCTTTGTTTCTGTGTGCATGCATTGTGACATATGTGTGTGTTTTCATGAGAATGGGTGTACATGTGTAGGGCAGAGTGTGCACATGAGGTTAATGTCAGAAATTTATTGTTGATTGCTTTTCCTCCTTTCTGTTTTCAATCAGAGTCTCTAATGAATCTAGAGATTGCCCTTAGGGCTTCTCTGGTTAGCTAGAGCCCTCTGGGAATTTCCCAGCTCAGCTTTCCAGGAACTTCTGGCATTTTTTTAAACAGATCTAAGGATCTGAACTTTAATATTTGGCTTGTGCCAAGTGCTTTAACCACTGACCATCTCCCTAGTTCCGTGGTTAGTGAGTTCTAATAGTTTTGCATGTCTAAAACTATCTTTATTTTAGGTTCCTTGTTGAATGATGATTTATCTGTGGGCAGAAGGGAGGTTGAAAGTTTCTGCTTTTCACTTTTGAAAACTATTACTCCACTTTTCTGTGGCTAATATTGCCGAATAGTTGCCCTTCATGGCTAGCTGATTCACATTATTCGGTATTTAACTATTTACTCTTCTGTTCAGAAGTGAATATGTTTTCACATCTTGTAGGGATTCCAAATGGGTCCTGAATCTCATAACTTCAAGCCTCTTTCATCCTGAAAACTATTCTCTAAAGCAATTCTTCAAACAATTCTTTCATTCTGCTCTGCTTCTTCTATCCACTCCTTCCTTTCTTTCTTATTCTTTCTCTTCATCTTAGTCTTCTTCTTGCTCCTCTACTTCTTCTTCTCGCTTTTCTCCATCCTTCTTACTATTTTCTCTTTCTTCCCTTTTCTTCTTTCTCCTCTGGCCTCTGTTTCTTTTTTCTCTTCTACTTTCTTCTCTTCCTCTGCTTCTCTTCCCTCCTCTTTTTCTCTTCTTCCCTTTCCTATTTCCTCCTTTTCTCATTCTCCTGTTCTCCCTTTTGCTGCTTCCTCCTTTGCTTCTCTTTGTCCTTTTCCTGTTCTTTATCCTCCTCACTATCATTATCCTGGATCCTGTTCTTATTCTTATATTCCTAACTTCAGTTTGATCTTTACTGGAGTTTCATACCCAGAGCCAATCACAATTCCAAAAGATATAGTCACAAATAACATAATTCCAAAATCTTGGCATCTCAAAAGATAAAAATCTTCAAACCTAACCTTCAGAAATCACAATCGGAAAACATTAACATTCCAAATGTTGAAATCCTAAAAGTTGAAATCCTGAAGATAACATTTTCCAGTTTTTAAGGTAATTTAGTCACATGAATGGTTTGGGGTGGAATTTAGTCCTGGAGAGGCAGATATAAGAGAGTCAGGAGTTCAAGAACAGCCTGAGCTACCTGAGACCTTATTTTTAACAAAATTGAAAAAATAAAATAATAGCACAGTATAATATTAGGCTATCTAGAAAACCAGTATAAGAGCAAGAGATTGTTTCAGAAGTAGGACAAAAGCAAGAACTTGTTCAAAAATGTGGCATTTATTTCCACTGGCATTTCTTCAGGCTAGTGAATTTATAGGAGTTTTTACATTTGCTGATGAAGACCATGAAATTACTGACTGGTAAGAAAGACCATCATAAGCAAGACAGAAGAAGACACACAAACCACAGTTAAATGACAGTGCAAAAACCACAATAGAACCAAAATAGATTGTGCAGCCAAAGCTGTTGAACCAAATCTTTGATATATCTATAAGTATGGCCTACAGAGTGGAGTAACAGCAGGAAATGTTCAATGTCAGAGGAGAAAGTGAGACTATGGCAGACAATTCCTAACAGAGCAGCTCACATAAAGTGAATGTGAATGACTTTCTAAGCTGACCCTGGCCTGAAAAGGAAAACAAAGCAGACTGGTTGAATGACAAGACATCAAAATTAAGTTAATGGTCATGAAAACCTGTTAGTTCTTACATATCAACTGTCTGTAAATGCCCAGACCAACTCTGTAATCCACTATCATACGTGAAATTCACTCTTAGCGTTTTTTATTTTCATTATTTTAAATGACTGGATTTTTACTGTTTTCGTCAGTAGGCTGATGTCATGATTAGATTTTGCCTGAACCCAGGTGTCCATAGACGCATACAGATGGAAGGATGAGTGGGAGTGGTAGGGAACGGTGAAGGGAGAGTTTGGGAGAGAGAGGTGAGGGAGGAAAGCTGGATGAATACTCAATAGAATGAAATCTGACTTCATTATATCAGGTCTAGATAAATGTCCTCCAAGTCACAACATACTATTGGGCAGTCTTTTCATTAGAAATCCTGGCTTACTTCTCAGGCAAGAATTAAATACTGTTTTTAATAATACCACGAGAGCTTATCATCATTCTTACATTATGAGTTTATCTTTTTCAAATATCTTCATTTTGGTTGTTTAGCTTGATCAGTTGCAAAACAATTGTAATAGTAATATCCACATCAAGGTTATGGTGATGATTAAAAGATTACACATTTAAAAAGCATGCACAATAATGTCTGTCTAATAATAAATGCTTTAAAATCATTACTTAGAGAACACAGGTGAACATAATCATTTTGATGCTAGTATGAACAAATTCCTGACAAGAAGTAGCTTTTATTAGATTTAGAGAAAAAAATTTTTTAACTTTATCACTTCAAAGGAAAACTTAAAAATAAGAGTACACTTCACAACATTGTATAAGAATTAAATTCCCAAATCATAAACAGCAATTCAAGATTACAGAACATCCCACAACACACAAAGATAGAAATAAAGACATCCTACACCATTTAAAAACCCAAATAAATCCATAATTCCCAGCTATGAGGACCACAGTACCACATAAATCTCCCACCAGTAGACAACACTCGTCAGCTAAGTATGTGTGATACAGAAACAATTTAAGGGAAGAAAGATTATTTGACACATGGTTTGAAGAATGCAGCCCATAACTGGGGAAGAAAAGAAGGTGGCTGGCTTCATAGTGGCCGGAGCATGGGACTGGCTGCTTGCGCACATTTCAGTGGACAGGAGGCAAGAGAGAAGTAGAGAGGCAGGGATGGGTTTATAAACCTAAAGTCACAGGGTGAGTGACCCATTTTTCACCAGTTAGGCCCCAGCACTTGAAGGTTCTATAATTTCTCAAAATGATGCTCCCAGCTGGGAACCAAATGTTGATGTACATGAACATGTAGTGGGACACTTTGTATTCAAACCATAACAAATAGCAATAATAATTATAAATAAAACACTGTTACTATTTCATTATCTCAACTTCCTTTCTCAGCAATTTTCCAGCCCAACCCTTGTCTTGCTAAGTTCCTTCTTTTGCCTGTGTCTTTAGTCTTACACATCATCAGATCTGAAAAGTTTTACCAGAAACCTTAAGTCCATCCCAGCTGAAATGTTGACTCTTAAACAACCAACTCCTTTAAAGTCACAGCCATGCTTCTCAGAATCAGCCTTCTTATGTGGACATGTGTGTTTGCAAGTGCTTGTACACACTGCTGTGTGGAATCATAGGCATGCTTGAACTTAACACCAACCTTATTTCACAAAAAAGTAGAATGGCAGAATTATATTGAGACATTGTCTTTACCTGTGAATATAAAGTACCAAGAATCAAACAGCAGAATGCAACCAACTTAGGAAAAGAGCCAATCCCTGCAGCTTTGGTTCAATGCAGGCATGGGGATCTAAGTATAAGATCTAAGGCTGACTTCACACACTCTATTTTGGGATTAAACAAAGTATTCACTTAAAAGATTAAATAAAGAGCCTGAAGACTGCTGGTTTTTCATGGATATATGAACAGATGACCACTTGAAAACACTAGACTGCGTTTTTACCTGAAGAACAGTTCTGTGCATGTCTGAAGCCTGTTTGGTATGTGTATGTTGTAAAAATTAAATGTCAGTAGGTTTTACATATAGATCATTGAGGAATAAGTGAGCATATTATTGAACAATTCCAGACTGCCATCTAATCACTATCTCATGTGAATGTTGAACAATAATAAGAGGATAGATTAAAGTAAAGAAATATCTGTATTTCTTCTCTTTTCTATTTTATTACAAGATATTATATTAAGTAAACACAAAATATTTTCCGTAAAGTGTTAGAAGGAACACAGAACGCATGGATGACTGCAACAAGCGTGACCAACACAAGATGACAGTTACTATATTCTGCAGCCAAGTTCAACTTCATTATTCTCAACATGTGAGCTTTGTGGAAGAAAATGTCCCTGGATTCATATGAAGGACAAAAAATAGTGCTTCAAATGGCTTCCAGAACAATGGCCAGAGGTAATTTATTATCTTTAATTTTGATCACTTGCACATGATCTATTTCATCAGTAGCATCCTTAACTGGATTAACCTACCTTTCAGTATCTAATGTCCTTAGAGCTTCTATTTAATCAGTTAAGGTGTCAGGTATCTCTAAGTCTTATGATGAACAATGACACGCAATATGTTCAGTGCAGCGTTAAAGTCTTTTTGAAAGCTATGACGAGGTGCTGCACACTGACACAATGAACTTGACACCACATAAAATAAATGTTATGATCTGTATTTTCTGTTCTGTTGTATGCAAATCTGCAGGTTCTGTCCCAAGAGAAGATGTCATGGTGGTTAACTGAGACGTCAAAACAGGTAACACTTCCTTCCTTTGCACTCACAGTAGGCAGATGTCGTGATTAGTCCTGAACTCCAATGGGAAAAGCCAAAGGACACAGAGTCAGTGAGGTGGAAATAGAGACAGACCCAAAGGAAGATGTGAAGAGGCAGTGCCTGTGTGGGATGAGTTGGACTAGCTCCAAAGACTACTGGCAGGACGTGAGTCCAAAGAAGTCTGGCTGTGTTCTGTCTCCTGTGTCTGGATTCCTATTATTTGGAAAGAAGACATAAATGGTGGAGTTTACACTACTATAGTAATAGTTAAGTGTCCTAACTATTTTGTTTTAATGAAAATCATCAGCATTACTTAATTGGGAGTATAAGATCTGGGTCATGAGGTCTTTAGAAGGAAGATAGTTAAACTTAAAGTTCTATATTATGTTTTCATTTGACTCTTAATGAAAAACCTATATCTCCTAATGAAACATAGATGCATTACCTGTATATGTATGGGAATGTATGTATAGTCAACATATATATGTATATATGCATTGAATAGGAGAGAAAGATGACCCAGCAAAGTTGAAGATGGGCATTTTCTAAATTGAAGTATTTTCAGAATTAGAATACATTAAGCCTCAAAACTTATCAAATTTTAAAAAATTATGTTATATAAGGTATGATACAAAGTGTAATTTGAATTTTGTAAAAAAGAAATTACTGTATTGTTAGAACTTTATTTAACTCCATAATAAATATATCATGAAATTATATGTATGTTATCTGTTGTCACTAATTATTTAAAAAGAGGTGTATTTAAATTTATGTAATAAGGGAAAATGCAAAAATTAAAGGTTATACACTTGATCGTTAGGCACAATACTCAGTCATTCATTTCAGTAAAAAACACAGTGCACAATAATTTCAGGTGAGTATTTATTTATCATAATGTTTTTGTTTTGAGACAGCACCTTCCTGTGTAGTCCAGCTGGGCTATACTTTCTTGCCTCAAACTCATGAGTGTTGGGATTATTTGTCTGTACCACCACCATAATGATTTTTTTAAGAATACTAAAACAGTGAAAGATTCAATCATTAGGAACAGAATTTTCAAAAACCCAAGAAAGTAGAAAAGATTTAGATAGACCATCAATTTCCTATCAGTTTGCTTGTCTCTAACTTGTATTTTTCACTTGCACATGTGAAGAACTTCTTCATGACAAATATCTACATGCCATGAAATAGATTGTTTCAATCTAACTTGAAGTTACCTTGGACCCCTTCATACACTTAAAATTGTGAATGCTACACACACGTCATTTCTACATGATTATACACAACATCGGCACTGATCACTCAGACATCACAGAATCCCCAACTATGAGAGTCCCTAACCATTGCATCAACCATCATACAGTCAGTACCACAGTATCTCCAACTGTCACAGAGCCATCTAAACATATTAAAAATATTCTAAAGTAAGAGAGTACATGTACAGATGACTTCTTGATACTATTTTCTAAATAATGCCCTGACTATTCACATCACAGTTGTATCATATGGAGTTTAGTGTGACTTTTCCTGAGGCAACATCAATACAGGTCTATTGAACCCATATAGGACATTGACAACAAACCAAAGAAACAATTTTATCCAAGTCTAGCCTGGTGGACCAGTGAGTTTATTAGGGTATCTTACAGAAGTGTGGGTGAGGGGTTACAAGAGCATGGGTTGCTCAAAAGCAGATGAGTCACCAAAAATCACACCCCAGGATGAGTGAAAGTTGAGTCCCTGAGGCTTCCTAACCAACTTTTGTGACCTCTGCAGTCTCTTCTCCCAAGGAATTGTTATTTCTTTATAAATCTGAGGAGAAGATTTGCAAATGAGCTTCCTGTGCCTGGTAAGATTTCATAAACTTCCTGAAAGCTGTAAGTTTCTTGAGTTTCCTGAGTCTTAAAAGCCTCCCTGCAGGAAAAAAAAAATACTCCTAACAATACTTCTAACAAAGTAGATGTACAACAGAAGTTGTAAGTAAGTTAAGATGAAAAGATATAGTCAATGTTCTGCGTCATTTTAGGAACTTGGGCATTCGTGCAATTCAGTATTGGCAAGGTATCTGGAAATGATTCTTCATAGATACTAAAGGCTAAGAAATCCCCAAAGCCAATATTCCACATGGCCTGAAGAGAAGGCATTGCTGAGAAGTAATTTCCCTGAGTGAAATTAAGATTGTCCACATATTTTGAGAGTATTAGAACTGCTTATATAGCACTGCCTGTAAGTCTAAACCATCCAGAGCAAAATAATCTTTCTCAATGAAACTCCAATCCACATGATAATATTTTTAAGAGAAAAAAGTATGTCAATAATATAAGAAATTGTCTAATCATTGGTTATCAATTGTACTTAGAAAATTACAAGCTGAGGGCTGGAGAGGTGGCTCAGGGGTTGAGCCTCCGCCTTGCAGGCGGAAGGTCCCGAGTTCGGATCCCAGATCCCACGTATAGACGCCAGGCAGAAGCGGGGGCAGCCTGCGCTTCTGGTCCTGGTAGGGCGGAGCCTGTGAATCCCAGGGCAGAAGGAGGTGGAGGCGTCCATGGTGGTTCGCGAATTCGTCCGTGGTTCTACACATACACAGACACAAACACACAGACACACACACGCGCGCGCACACATACACACGGTTGAATAAATAATAATAATAATAATAAAAAAATTTAAAAAAAAAAAGAAAATTACAAGCTGAAAATATTTAACATGCATGCACTTTTTCTTTTTTTATTTTAAGAGTTCTCATTTTATGCAATCAAATGATTGCATAATGGTCATCCTGGTCTCCTCTCTGCTCTCTCTCAATCTTCCTTTCTTCTACTTCACTCCTCCTTTCCTCTCCCTACTTCCCCTCCTTTCAACAATCCATTTCTCTCCTTCCCATCCTCATGCCTGTCTGCTTGTGTGGGTGAGAGTTGTCTGCTTTAGTAAGGGCTCAGCTTCTCTGGAAGTTTTAGTGGCCCTTCCTTGGGTAGACCCCCCAGTAGGGATGCCCGCTTTTACCTGTCTAGCCCTTCCTTGCCGCTAAGTTTCCCATTGTGCATAGTTATTAATCCTGAGTTCCTCACTGGTCCCTGGGAAGAATGTTGATACGTCTGCCATTGTGTGGGTCTAGTGAGAGTAGGTCTCATTGCAGTAAGATCCTGTGTGTGTCTGGCATGAACTGGCTGGCAGTGAAAGTCTTCACCTTCAGGCTCTTACAATCTTACTGCCCTCTCTTCAGCAAAATTCTCTGAGCTTTAGGATGGGAGGGGATTTGGTTGAACTGATATGGGTTGAACGTTTTACAGTCATTGACACCCTGCACTCTGGCTCATTGTTGCCTATTTCATTGCGTTTCCACTGCAATATGTTGTGTCTTGTGTGGTGGTTGAGATCTTTTCTCATCTAAAGATATAGTAAGAGGTGTTTAGATGGTAGTTTTCTATCAGGTGTTTTTGGTTAGTATTGAGTGTAAGCACTTTTTCTTAATTGAAGTATAATGTTTGTATATAAAGGTAATTTTTAAAAATCATTTCAAATGAGTGGTACAAGTATAAAGACAAATAAAACCAGCCTCTTCTGTCACTACTATCTTCCCTGACAGCTCTACTTGAGAGGTAAAAGGAATGATATTAATTTAGATGGTTCAGGTTGCCTCGGGCACTTAAATTAATGCATCCATCCCCTTTGTACATTTGTTTATCTTATATCTAAGACCACTCTGTTTAAAGAGAAAATGGCCACAATCGGTTTCCTTTTATCTTGTAAGGCAGAAAAAAAGATGACATGTAAAACCCTAGCCTGGAAACGCACCAGAGTGAAGCAAGGATTGCTGCCTTCCTGGTCGGCATGGAGAAGCATGCAGATAGTGAGGTGCAAGCTGACACTCCCCTCAACACTGCAAATTCTTCAGCAAGTGCACTCTTAATCATTTCGTGACAGAAATTTTCAAAAAGTTTTTTTTCAGAAAAGATGTGAGCAAATCCGTGTGAATGATGTGCTGATGAAAAGGTGAATTTATGCCTTCTTTCCATCTCTGTCTCCCATCAATTGCACTTCTACAAACAAAACTACCTGTGAGTAGGCACCTTAACAATAGCAGAAAGGAACAGTTTAGGCTTACGTGTAGTAATCTGACACTGGAGAACCTTCTCACCCTGTAAGAGACAAATAATGACTGTGACTGACATTCTAATGCTATTCTGTACAGAAAATTTTTTTTCTAAAAGTGAGGAACTCTGAACAAACTGTGAACTTTAGTTTTTGGTGATGGATAGGTATCATGACACATTGTTAATAACAGAGGAAGCTAAATGTGGGGAAAATGGGAATTCTATACCCTCCACAGTCTTCCTGAATCATTTCTAAGATGTATATTAAAAGTGTTTTCTCTCACTAACTGCATTATTTCAACCAAGATAAAATATTTTAGTATGTTGGAATTAATCTGAAGCTTTTAATGTCATCTCATGAATTATGTAATAAAGCCACACTCGGTACAAAATATCTTGCGTAGTTGACATATAAAGTAACATATTCTCCTATACTTATTTTCTTAGAACTAAAGAAACATCTAGATAAGTGTTAATTAATGTAATTAACCAAAACTACAAAACACTATGAGGTGTTAACATAATGGGTGTTTGGAATTTTATGAGATACTTTCTCTAAGAGGCTCAGTGGAAAAAAGCCATTCAGAATAATATTCCACTGTGTCTAATCATTGCCAAAGAGGGTGGAAAGTCATCTCATTAAGGTAAAGGAGACCCCATGTCTGTGAAAGCACACTGGCTTTTGTGACCATGCTTTGCAGGTCTCTACCTCCTACTGACCAAACGATCACAGGAATCCAAAGTGACAGAGCATTTACCAGTCTCTCGTCTGTGACTCATTTACAATATGAGTCATTTCCCAGACCTTTCTCTAAGTAGATTAATTAGTATCTACAACTACAGCTATGGATAAGGAAGAGATAAATAGAAATCATGGTAGGGAAATGTCCCACTCTAAAAGTCAGCGAAAATAAAATAACTGCAATTTTCTTCTTTTTCTAAAGAGAAAATGTTTTCTGTGTAATCTGATGGTGTGGCATGTGCTTGTGTCTTGCATGCATGCATGTCTGTATGTTAAAAGCAGAATACAGCATGGAAAAGTCAAATTTGTTGAGAAAGCTATTACTGAAATGGATAAATGAAGGGACCTAACAATTTAGGTTCTTACCCTGAGAGTCTATCTTTCCTTGTGGATGCTTTCATTTCTTAGAGCTTTCAGTAGGGGCCAGTATTGTTCTATATCTTCCTTGTGCTTAGACTTGTAAAAAGTGGCTTTAAAGAATTCTTCAGAAAGCCAAATTTGTACTTATTACACACACCATTAACATGAAAGGGCTCTTTGTCCCTTAAGGTCAGGTCTGTGATATAAGTGTGGACTCATGTTGACATTCTTCTACGTACCGCACACCTGGGAGAGATTTACCCTCAGGCTTCCTGGGCAGTGGAAAGGGCTGCTTTGAAAATCCTAGCTCGGATGCCACAGATGAGTGCAGCCCATCCTCATCTTTTCCACCTGTTTGCCTGGGAGCGAATGCGAGACAACCCTCTACACTCAGTGATTTCTAGGGTACAGACTGATTACAATGTTTGTGGAAGATTGTGAAAGCTGAAATGTACCATGTTGGGTTTCCCGACTGAAAGAAGGAGTCAGAATGTCAAGATCCTCCAGGGGTGTGAGGAGAAGCTTCAAACACCAAGGAGGGACTCGTTCGGTGAAACACCTGGAGAAACCGGCCCAAGATTCTACCTGTCATAAATAGCTATCAAGCAGTTCCAAATGACACAGAGAAGCCCCTTTGAGAAGAGTGCTTTTCCCCAGTCTTCGGTTGTGCAAAGGAGAATTTGTCACGAATGACCAATGAGAAGATCTGTTTCTCCAAAGCAGAGACTGTCTTCAAGTGACCACCCACTGGGTCTCTCTCCACCTATCACTGTGACCATAGGTGGTATTGGAAAGACCAGAACATCAAGCAGTTTTTGAAGGGGAGGAAAGGAAAGAAACAAATGATCTCCAATCAGGTAGAATTGCCTGGAATGTTCTTGCCCCAACCATACTTCTCAGGTGGGGCAGAGTGGGGGAGGAAGTAGAAAGGTACAGAGCTTGGATGACCGCTAGGTTCCAAACCTTATACAGCCTCTCTCAGTGGCTTCTTGACAAGCCTATGTTTCTGTCACTATGAGGTACAAGCAGATACCCCAAGTCTCTGCCTGCACCAAAGACCTCGCTTTTTCCTGCCACCCTCTGACTTGTTTCTATCTTGGGTGGTCACAGACAGTTCTACAGGGTCAGAGGGGGATTCTACATGCTAGGTTGGAACATTTAAGTCATCACTCCACACAGTGAGGATTTCACAACATGCAGCTGTCCCTTGAGAAAGTACAGACCCCACACGATACCCTTATTAAGACAGTCATTGATGAGGATATGTTGTGCCGCACTGGGGTGGGGGCATCTGGGATGACCTTCACTGCAAGGTCCACAGCCGTATTGGCTCCTTCAGAAGGATGAGTTGTGAAATAAACCTGACGCACAGCCTCCTTTAGCGTTTGGGGACATATTTTGTTTGAAGTTGTTGGCAGGTATATGTTCTCTTATGTAAGGTTGTTATACAGTAATACATACTGGTGAATCTTGGCTCTTAGTACATGCTTCAGATCTTGATGAGGGAAAGAAAACAGGAGGGGGAGAAAAAGAGAAAATAAGAAGAGGAAGGAGGAATAGGATGAAGAAGGAGGAGGAAAAGGAGGAGGAGGAGAAGAGATACGAAAGACAAAGGACAAAGGTGGGAAAAAGAAAAGAGGTGAGCAAGACAGAGGGAGACAAAGATGAGAGAGGAATAGAACAGAAAGGAAGGCAGAGGGAGAAAACAGAAGAATGAGACAGAAACAAAAATGAGAAAAACAGATGCAGTGATCACAGAGAGGGAGAAGGGGTGAGATAGATGAGACAGAATGAGGGAGAGAAAGGAGGGGGAAGGGAAGTAGATGAAGAAAGAGAGATTAAAAAGAGAGAAAAAAGATGAGAGTTCCTGACATGATAGGGTGATTAAACATGTAAGATTTCATTTATTTCATGAGTAGATTTTGCTTCTTGGTAAAGACTATCCATAATGCTAACCCCAGAGATAAAGTCTTGTAGCTTCAAATGATTCTAAAGCAAGAAAGCTTCATTCCAGGGAGGCATTGGGTTTCAGAATCAGTACCTCAAGGGGTGATGATGGATTTCAGGTGCTGAAATGTTAATGTAAGATCACAAGAAATGAGTTGATAGCTCAGCCCAGGGAGTCCTGTAGCATTAATCTCCCCCATCTTTACTTTCCTAGCCTGTATAATGGAGATGGAAATGCCTTTCACCTTGGAGTGTTGTGTATGATCAATTAGAAATAAGTTTCATACCCTCTGGTGCCAAGTTTGCTGCTGTAAGTGTCCATGTCTCTCCCAGCATGGCATTTGCATGAAGGTTAATCTGTTTCAGGTATTTTACGTGACTGGGGATTGAAAAATGTCATTGTATAACTGCAGTAGCAAACATCTATCACATAAGGTAGACTAAAATAGCAATCCCTTTGAGAATTTCATTTCCTTTTATTTATGCTTGAGATTAATTTCCTTTTTCCATTCTTCACGTTCAATGAGAATGTCAGCTTTTGAATTCCATAAAATGCTGTTGGACAATTCCTCATTTCCAATCTCGGTGTGATTACTTGTGGCAATATTCAAATACTTTCTGACTCATTATGTAATTCCAGTTACCAGAGAGAATAATGCTTCATTTGGTAAGTCCAGTTGAATGTTCGTGCTTGCTGTTCTAGTAGACACTGAAGGAAGAGGTAATAGACACCCATCCATCCATCCCTGGCTGGAGGCCTCAGATTATACAACTGTTCAGGTGTGTTTACTTCCCACCCCCAAGTCCCTTTTCCAGGCTCTTCTGTCAAGTTTCTGCGCTTTCAGCTTTTTTTTTTTTTGCTCAGCTCTACAGCTGGGTTCATATAGAACTATGCTGAGCCCAGCTCAGCTTACGTGGTTACTACTATCATTAAAAGCTCAGAACCCTTCTCTGGTGGGTTTTCCACCAAATAACAAGAGAACACAGAGCCTGCAGTTAGGACGGTGCACCAACCTCGACTCCTGTCAGCCCACTACCACCTTGGCCTGGCTACTGTATTCATTCCTCTTGAATTCAGCTGCTCAGGAACAAAGTAGGATATTCCCACCACCTTCACTCCTCACTCCTTGGCCTGACCTCTCTATGCTCTCTGGTAATATCCATGTAGAGATGTGTCAGATTTTTAACCACTGGGAGAAGGGTCCTGAGCCTCCAATAATAACCAGGTTCACTCTCTGAAATAGTCTTTCTATTTTCGTCTAATACATTTTCTGTCACTTCTCAATAAATCTAAACTCATACGCTCTTCCACGTCTAGCTTTGTCATTTCAATCTTGCTTTTCTAAAGAGCCAGCCAATTTTCTGACTGCTGGACTTTACATATTATTTAAAAGTCAGTGGTAAGCAGCACAAACAATAACAATGGTATGCATTTTGAATTAGCATTTCTAGGTACAATGCCAACCTTAGCACTTATGATCACATGGCCATGTGTACATCATTTTATCTTAGAAAAATATTAGTACAAAGGACTTTATTCCTCAATGGGTTGTTGAATATCACACATCTGCCAGTTGCAAAAGGTTTCAAACACATTTTAATTTTTGTGCTACTTTATGCAATTTATTTATTTATGCATTTGAATTTTGATCATGGTCTAGTTTCTTGCCTTCAACTAAATCAGAAAATTTTAAAAGAAAAGGCCATGGTTTATGTACTGGACTCCTCAATGGCTTTAACAGCATGTATTTGTTTCGTGCAATGCTTAACTCTGAAACTTAATGTAAAGATAAATATTTGGCAGTTTTGGTCTTATAAATATGAATAGAGGCATATTATGGGTCTATTTTAACTCAAACTCAAATCAAATTATTTAGGCATCCTGGAATAGACAAATTCTATCTGCCTAGAACTGGCCCAAAGAACTTTCAATTCACTTCCTTTTGAAGATGGAATGAAAAGGAATGACAATTGTGTTCTAAAAATAACTGTCCAGTGTGTCCTTATAAACATGGGAAAAATTTATCAACTATAATTCAGTTCAAAAATGATGAATATACTTTACTCATCCTTCATCTGTCACTGACCATGTGAAGCAGATAAAATCTTTGTGCAGAATAAGGAGATAGTTTGACCTTCAGGAGATAAACATGTAAAATGAGATATTCAGGAGATCTGAAAACACTCAGACTAATAAAAGTCTTAGTCCAGTTCTCTTTGAACTTCAGTTGCTTTCTTGTCTTACATTCTGTTGGATATCCACTGTTCTTACAATAATTTTCAATATTGCCTGTAGGTAATTTGAGTTCAGTAGAAATAAGCTTTGATGCCTAATAGTTCCATGTCCCACCCATGAAGAAAATATTTGTGAATCACTACCTATCTCAAGGAGAGAAAGAAAATAATAGATCAGTGGAAAAAGGATGAAAGCAGGAAGGGAAATTTGTATCAGTTGAGAACGGAGGCTGCTGGAAGATACGATGCTGAACAGATAGATGCTCCATGCTCTGCAAAGTGGGGCTCTGCACTGGCAGAGACACTGACTGAACTCAAGTTCCCAACCTCCACTCCCAAGTTTGACCAAATCCCAGAAGCACTGCTGTCATGGTTTGAAATGTGTCCCCCAAAGTCTCACGTGTTTGGCAAAGTCATGGTACCTTGAGAGGTGGAGCCTTGCTGGAGGAAGGCAGTCACAAGGGATGGGCCTTGAAGTGGATTAGTCCCACCGTACCTCCAGGGGAAGTCTGCCTTTGCTGCAAACAGTCTGCAGCTCTCAGCTTCCAAGATATCTGTGGTGACTTAGCCTTTTCCAGCTTTGGCCAGCCAGCCATGCCACTTCTGCCATGAGAAACTACCTCCCCTCTGGAACTGTAAGCTGAATAAATCTCCCTTTCTCCCTTAAGTTTCTTGACTTTGGGTATTCTCTCACAGCAATAGTTAAGAGTAACTGTTACAACCGCATAGCAGCTGCATGACCATTTACCACTCTCATGTCCTCTCTGACCTTCGGCTTCCTCTTGGTAAAATGCAAACGGCAGAGATTTTGTGATAATCATATGCTGGGGTGACTTTGGGCTTTTTTTAAATAAATTTATCAAATTTACATTTTTTATATTCATGCTCCTTGCTTCCCTCATTCCTCCTCCCTTCTTTCCTTCCTTCCCTCCTGTTCCCACTCCATCCCTATGTGGGCCCAGTCTACTCACTTATATTCTCCTGTCCTTTGGTTCTATGGGTCTGTTCTCATGGGGTTCACGTCTCTGTGTCAGACAGAGGGGCCCTTCCGTGGGCGGCCCACTGATATGGGTACTCCCCTACCTCTGTCTGACCCCTTGCCCCTAAGGATCCTACTGCCTGAATCTATTTCTCCTGAGATCCATGCCAGTCCATGGGGGCATGCTGACATGTTCACCACTGTGTTGGTCTGATGAGTTCAAGTCTCATTACCGTGAGCTTGGGTCTTTACAGCATTCAGGCTAACACTGAGCCAGTGTAGAGCTCAGTGGTATTAGGTTGCCTAGCATGCTCAAAGTCTTGAGTTTTAATCTGGCACCAGAAAACATTAACAACTAGAATTAAGGTCAAGAGTCTGTTCATGAAGGCAGAATAACATGTAATTAAGATAATTTCAGTCCAGTCAGGGCACTCCTGTGTCAGGTCAGCTCAGTTTGAACTTCTTGGTTTTGGTGATCAGCCTTTTCCACACACCCCTGACACTTAGCATGGCATAGATCTTGCATTGGAACCTGCTGAAATTACTTTTCCTGTTGCTAATATGACAGGGCCAAAACAATGTAGGGGAACAAAGTGTTTCTTCTTTCTTTCAGTTGTCGGTTGTACTTCATCAGCACAGCAGGAGAGCTCATAGCAACATCAGGAGCTGAGTGTTCTGGTCATACCATATCCACAGAAAGAGCTGACACAGGGACTTGCTTGCTCGCTCACATGCCTGTATGCAAAACCACCAAACCAACTCACTCTGTCTTATCCACTGTCCAGAGAATGGTCTCACCCGCCATGAGCTGGTTCTTCTGACGTCAATTATATAGTTGCCTACAGGCTTGTTCAGGCCTTGCCTAAAATACTAATTATTCACAGATATACCCAAAGGCTCAGCCTGCAACTGTCCAATTGGCCTCTACACTAACTGCCAAAGAACCTGTTTCATCAATAGCATCACTTGAATCTCAGTGCAACTCTACGATTGTCAGCCTGATGCAACCTCAGTCCCATAAACTGAGCATTGGCATCCAGGGGTCAAGTGCTATGCTATACACACCAACCACGAGAGGTAAAATCTTACTCTTAAAACTTAGACATAAACAAGCACAAACAGGCATGCATCAGAAAGACATTTGTCTAAGTAAAATAAAAGAGGAAAATTTTCATATTCATTTATGACCCCAAATTCAATTAATTTATTTACACCCATCATGGACAAAGCCTAGGAATTGATCTCATGGTTTAGATCTTTGTATCTATCTATCAGTCTGTCTCTTTTAATCTTATTTGCCTTCTTCTGTCTGGCTGGCTGGTTGGTTTTTGAGGCAGTAGCTTACATAGTCTAGCTACCTTCAAATTCAGTATGTAGCACAGAAGCTGTCCTTGAACTCCAGTAACTCTCCACTTAACTCTCGACTCCATCTCCCAAGTGTTGGGACCACAGGTGTGTGTCATATGACCAACTTTCTACTTGCCAGTTCTGATGGTCTCTCTCCAATTATCTTTATGCACTGTCAATCATATGTATCAGTGAATCTCCAATTTCTCATCAATTAAATGAAAGTTGTTTCCACTCCTTATAGAATGAAAACTCAATTTAATCATTGCATTTCACTAGCCATTACAGTCTCTAGCAAAAGATGGAAGTGTGGCAGAACACAAAAGGGGAGTTAAAGTATAATTAGACTTCATTCAATTACATTACAGTTTTTGTCCTGAACACAGGAAATTAGATATTGATTCCATAGCTAAATCACAAGACTGACTCTATAAATAAAAGAACTTCTAAAATTCTAATCTGATATACTGGTTAAAAGATGCTAAAAATGGTGGGCTGGATAGATGGCTCATGGGTTAAGACTGTGTCTCACAAGCAGAAGTTCCTGAGTTTGGATCCCAGATCCCATGTAAAAGTGCCAGGAGCAAAAGGCTGCAGACTGCACTTCCTGCCCTGGTGGGCAGAGCTGGGAAATCCCAGCACAAAGAAGCAATCCAGGATGATTCCCTTGGTCCTCCACAGGGACATATGTGCCCTCTGATACACACACACACACACACACACACACACACACACACACACACACTAATTGAATAAATAAATGAAGTTTAAAAGTGCTAAAAGTAAAATGAAACCTAGGCTCATTCAGGGAAAATAATAAAGCATCCCCCAGCCAGCAAAAGTGCTATTTAAAATAACATTTCATTTACAGATTTATATTTTATTTTTGAAAAGAATATCTCTGCTAAGTAAACAGTTAGTGCAATATTTTTTAAAAGCACTTTCATTATCAAGGGGGCTTGTACCTTATTTTCTGTTTATTAATGCTGCATAGTCACTGAGAAGCCTCACTCTGACCATTATTTCCAGCTTAATCTTCAACACACCAAGGAAATAACCCCTAAAGAAATGAGCATAAGTTATGGTTTGAAAATAAAATGGTAATATTTTAACTTGGGCTTTTTATTTTATTTGTTATTTTATGTCTCTTTAACTTACATTGCCTCCCAGAAACTATTTTTTCCTGCAAATTGGATAATTAGAACATGAATTCATCTTCATCTTTGCACACACATAGGACTATCCATTACTAAGAAGAGAAAAATATTTTTCTCCTTTGTCTCAGTTCAGTGTCCTCTACTGTGATACAAAATTTCACTGCAATAACCTCGTTGGGTCTGGGAATGTGACTTAGTGGTAGAGCATTTGACTTGCATCTGAGGCCTAGAGCCCCATACCTATCCCTGGAAAAATAAAAGTAATGGAGACTCATTCTGAAAGCAATGAAAGAACCATTAGAGGATGGTAAGACAATGACTCTAATTTCCTCACAGACGTTTGTATGATGACTCTAATTTCTTGACAGTTATATAGAATTCAGTCAGAATGTTTACTCTGCCAGTTTGAGAGTTCTTTGTGATAGAAAGCAAACAGATTCTGCTCTGGGTCCTAGAAAACTGAGCAAAGTAAACTCAGTAGGTAAGCTTCCTTTTTCATCAGACTGTTTTTCTGAGACTCAACCCTGTACCTTCCATAAAAATCCACTGTCATCACTAACGCTGTGAGTAGCCAGCCAGTCCTTGGTCTGTGAGACCTTCAGAGATATTAACCATGCTACTGAGTAAGTAAAAGGGAAGAGTAGAATGAAGGTAACATTCTAACTTAACATGTTGTAAATAAATTAACATGCATCTTTCCTTTCTCAATCTACTAGGCCACTGATACATATTTAAAAGTCTTTTGATAATTCTAAAAGCAATGGATTTACAATATTTAATATGATTTCTTCCCACTTTCCCACGGTGGCTTTAAAGTCCCAGGGGTGTTCTTTCTATACAGGATTGAAAACATATGCCATGCCTTGTATGTGGAATGTTTCTCTCCTTGGCTTTATGCTTGAATGCCTGATCCCTACCTGATGGCATTGTTTGGGGAGTCTTTGAAAAGAGACTCTTGCTATTGGAAACACTTTATTGGGGGTGGGCCTTAAGGTTGTTCTAGCATGGCCTTATTTCTTGTCCTCCGTCTCTGCTTCCCTAGGGCAGATGCACTGTGACCTCCAGCCTGCTGCTCCTGCCACATGCTTTTCCTTCCTCATCATGATGGACTATGCCTTTTGGAGCTGCAAACCAAAACAAACTCTCTCTCCCTTCAGTTGCTTTGTCAGAGTTTTCTCTTTTATCATAACAATAAGAAAGAGAAATTAACAATGTATGATTGATAGTGTTTTTAATATTTACAGTACTTAACATCTTTTCTAACATGGAAAGCAGTATTTGAAAATATGTTATGTGCATAAAGTTATACTGGTATTCTTAAAACATTTGTTATTTTCTTTTAAAAAGCAGAAAAAAACTGAGGTTTATTCAATGGGACCATAGACGAGATCCACCGGCATCTTCCCCTATAATCCATCTTCCTGATCTTTTAAATGTTTTAAGCTAATCTTTAAATTATATACACAAGCATGAAGACTGTACATATTTATGGGTATCAGGATGATGTTTCATTGCATGTACTGTGTAATGTTCAAATCAGAGTAAATATGGTTAACTCCTCAAATGTTTTTTGCTTATTTATAGTAAAATCTTTTCCCCTAACTTTTTAAAATATATAGTACATGACTGTGATGTATAGTTACTCTGATGTTCAGTAACATTCTGGAACTACTTTCCTCTGTTAGTTGTAATTGGTATTCATTAATCAAGTTCTCTCCTTCCTACCTAGCACTAATAATAATATTTAGCTACCTTTTTATCATTTGATATTAGATACATGCCTAGCTACCTTGGTAACTAATGAGGGTTTCCTGGGAAGGTGAAATCAGAGTAGCATATTCCTCAAATGACGTGATTGTATCAAAAGCAAGAGTATAATATTTACGCGGTACACGCCGAGTCATGAGTGCTGACAGCCTAGAGACTTCTGATCACGTCCTGAGAGCAACTTCACCAGATGGCTCTTCTTGGTTCAACTCTTCAGTCACCCATCACCACCCTGATGAAATATCACGACTTTGCTGTCAAAGTATAACCCTGCTGTGTCAACTTCAAATGTGAAGCTTTTGTTGACTCCACAGCACGTGGGAGCAAGGATCACCCTCAGATGAACAAGCATTGATTCCTTTATGTAATGTCAGTGTTGATCTATTGAATTTTAAAAGAAACGGTGAATCAAGACTGAGGAAGAAAGTGTCTCTTCATGAAGCACAATAAGTCAAGAGTCATTGCATTTGCAAATAGAGCAGCAGGCAGTTATATGTGTACTGTAACTGTCCTTATATCTTGTAATCTTGTATTACAAGTATCTTGTAAGATACTTCAGCAAACATACACTTAATAATTTTTTAAAGTTTCCTTGTATTTCATTACTTCCACTCATACAAAGTTGATAAGTACACCATTCCCCTCCCTCCCTCCACCCTGGATCCCCTTTTCTCTTTCCCCTTTTCCCCTTCCTTTCCCCCCCTTACTCCCTTTCTCCCAGTGCCCCTTCCCCTCCCTCCCTGGAGCATCCTTTAGTGTGCATGTTAAATTTCCCTCTGGGTCCTCCTCTCTGATGAGGTGTAAGGACTCAGTAGGATCGTCTAGAGCAATTTTTTTGTGTTCTCCTTTAGTATAGGAACACTATTGAGGCTGTTAATCCCTTGCCTCTAAGAATCCTAGTGCCTTTGACCCATGCTAGACTTTGAGGGGTCAATGATATGTTGGTCATTTATCAGGTCATGCAAACTCCTATTATGATTACTTCAGCCCTAACTTGTATGGAGTATCTTGCATATCGTTGCTTCTCTCCATCTTTAGGCTCTTACAATCTTAATGCCCCCCTTCTGCAAATTTCCCTGAACTTTAGGATGGGGAGAGATTAAGCTGGCCTGGTGCCAGGTGGTTGATGTAGAGTCTCTGATTTTCTGAATTATGGTTTGTTGATTTTTTTTCAGTTTTGCTGCTCCTCATCACCCTTAACTCCATCCTGATGGGTACTGGATGTCACTCCCTGGCCAGAAATAAAAAGCTGTTAAAATAGAGTCTTATTATAAGAGTACATTCAAAGGTAGATGGAATAAGAGTAGGAGACTATGGGGAAGGGGGGTCAGTCTTCTATTTTCAAGAAGGTTACCTTCTATGTGCCAGACTATATGCCCTCTCTTTCTGGTGAGATCATATCCCATCAGTTGCAAGTGACCAGGAAGGAAAGTCTGTGAGTTTAACCAGATGTCTCATTATTTACTTGCATTCCTTGATGGTGACTTATTTTTCTCTGCTGTACCATGATCCCCTCTCTCCTTGTTGCTGGCAGAGCCCTCCTTCCTCTTCCCTTCTGTTTATAATCTTTGCAAGGTATTACAGAGATTTATCTTTGAGTGTGTCTCTAAGTGGGTTTGGTACTAGGATCCACCTATTAGGGAGTACATACGGCACTTAATTTTCTGTGTATGCGATAATTCACTCAATATAATTTTTTCTAATTCCATTCATTTCCCAGAATATTTCATTTAATTCATCATTTTTGATGGCTGAGTAGCATTCCATTGTATAAATGTATCACATTTTCCTTATCCACTCGTCAATTGTTGGACATTTGGGATTCCATGACTTTGCTAATGTAAACTGTGCTGCTATGAACATGGTTGTGCTTGTGCTATCGAGGGGGATTTGCTGTATGGGGGATTATTCCCAAAAGTGGAATAGCAGGGTCATATGGCATTTCAATCCTTAATTTTTTAGGAATCTCCAGACGGTGCACCAGAGTAGTTCTATGAGCCTGCATTCCCACCAGCAATGTAGGCGAGTTCCCCTCTCCACATCCTCTCCAGCATTTGGTGTTGTTTGTATTGTGGATTTTTGCCATCCTGACCGGGGTGAGATGATGTCTCAGGAAGGTTTTGATCTGCATTTCCCTGATGGCTAAGGATGTGGAGCATTTTTTAAGTATTTGTTAGACAATTCAATTTCCTCCCTGATAAAGTTTCTTTTAAGTTCCAAGGCCCATTTTTTAATGGGCCATTTGTTTCCTTGGTGTTCAGTTTTCTAAGATCTTTGTGCACTCTGGATAATAGAGTTCTATCAGATATGTGGTTAGTGAAGATTTTCTCCCATTCTGTGGGTGCCTTTGTGCTGGAGTTACAATCTCTTTATCTGAACAGAAGCTCTTTAATTTCATAAGATCCCATCTGTTGAGTGTTGGTTGTAGTGACTGTGCTATTGAATGTCCGTTTAGGAACTGTTGGCCTAGCCCAATCAGCTCGAGGGAGTTCCCTATCCTTTCAACTATGGTTTTTATAGTCTCTGGCCTGATATCAAGGTCCTTGATCCATTTGGAATTAAGTCTTGTACATGGTGACAAGTATGGGTCCAGTTTTAATATTCTGCATGTGGATATCCCCTTTTGCCAGCACCATTTGTTGAAGATGCTGTTCTTTTTCCATTGGATTTTTTGGGGCCCTTTGTCAAAGATCAAATGGCTGTAATTGTGTGAGCTTATATCTGGGTCTTCAACCCTTATCCATTGATCTGTGTGTCTATTTTGGATCCAGTACCAGGCTGTCTTTATAACTATGGATTTGTAGTATAGACTTAGGTTTGGTAGGGTAATACCTCCAGCAGTGTTTTTGTTACTCAGGATTGCTTTTGCTATCCTGAGTCTTTTGTGCCTCCATATGAATTTTGAGATTGTTTGGTCAACTTCTTTAAAGAATTGCTTTGGGATTTTAATTGGTATAGCATTGAATCTGTATATTGCCTTTGGTAGGATGGTCATTTTTATGATATTGATTCTGCCAATCCAGGAACATGGGAGGTCTTTCCACCTTCTGGTGTCTTCTGCAATTTCTTTCTTTAGGGTTTTAAAATTTTCATTGTAAAGGTCTCTTACTTCCTTGGTTAGGTTTTATACTAAGGTATTTCATTTTTTTACGGGCTATAGTAAATGGGATTGTTTCTCTCGGGGCTTTTTCCCTTCTTTCATTCTGGGCATATTGGAAGGCCACTTATTTTTGTACATTTTTTTTGTATCCTGCCACCTGCTGATTAGTTCCAGGAGTTTCCTGGTGTTTTTAGGATCACTAAGATATACGATCATGTCATCTACAAATAGAGATAACTTGACTTCTTCCTTGCCTATTTGAATCCTTTTTATTTCCCTTTCTTGTGTTATGGCTTCAGCTAAGACTTCAAGTACAATATTGAATAGAAGTGGTGAGAGTGGACAGCCTTGTCTAGTTCCTGATCAAAGCGGGAATGCTTAAAGTTTTTCTCCATTGAGTATAATCCTTACTGTTAGCTTGGTGTATACAGCTTTTATTATATTGACAAAGGATCTTTCCATTCCAATGGTCTCTAGGGTTTTGATCATAAAAGGCTGTTTGTTGGATCTTGTTAAAAGCTTTTCCTGCATCTGTTGAGAGTATCATGTGGTCTTGAATTTTGGACTGGTCTATATGGTGAATTACGTGTATTGATTTGCATATGTTGAACCAACCTTGTGTGCCTGGATGGAATAAAGCCTACTTGATCCCCATGAATGATCTTTTTGATATGTTTTTTAATCCGATTTGCTAAGCCTCTGTTGAGAATCTTTCCATCTGTGTTCATCAAAGAGATTGGCCTATAGTTTTCTTTTTTAAGTGTATCTTTATTAGGTTTTGGGATTAAGACGATATTAGCTTCATAGAAAGAAGTTGGAAGTGTTCCTTCCTTTGCTATTTGATGGAACAGTTTAAGGAGTATCAGTGTTATTTGTTCCTTAAATATCTGGTAGAACTCTGTGCTGAATCAATCTGGTCCAGGACATATTTTGGTGGGAAAATTTGAGATTACTTCATCAATTTCCTCATATGTTATAGGACTATTCAAATAATTCAAAACCTCCTGATTCAATTTCAGTAAGTTGTGCTTACTTAGGAATTCATCCATTTCTTTGTGTTGTCAAATTTCACTGATCATAAGTTTTTGAAATATGAAATTATAATATTCTGAATTTCTTGGATATCTGTAGTGGTAATTCCATTTTCATTTCTAATTTTCTTAATTTGTGTTTTCTCTCTCTTGCTTTTGGTTAATTTAGCTAGGGGTGTATCAATCTTCTTGATTTTTTTCAAAGAACCAGCTTTTTGACTGGTTGATTTTCTCTATCATTTTCCTAATCTCGATTTCAGATATTTCTCCCCTTATTTTGCTAATCTCCTTTCTTCCTCTGCTTTTGGGATCAGATTGTTCTAGTGTCTCTAAAGCTTTAATCTGCATTGTTAAGTTATTTATTTGTTATGTTTCCATTTTTTGATGTAGGAATTAAGAGCTATGAACTTACCTCTTAGGATAGCTTTAATAGTGTCCCAAAGATTTTGATATGTTGTATTTTCATTATTATTCGCTTCCAGGAAATCTTGAATTTCCTTCGTAATTTCTTCCTGAATCCAATTCTCATTGGGCATCATAGTGTTTAGTTTCCAGTTAGTGTATTTTCTGTTGTTTGTTGTGTTGCAGATGTCAAGCTTTAGACCATGGTGGTCTGATAGGGTACAGGCTAAAATTTCAACTTTCCCGTATATGTGGAGATTCGTTTTGTGGCCCAATATGTGATCTATTTTGGAGAAAGTTCCGTGTGCTGCTGAGAAAAATGTATATTCTTTGGTGCGTGGATGAAAAGTTCTATAGAAATCTGTAAGGTCCATTTCTTTAAGGGCTTGATTAAGTTCCAAAGTGTCACTGTTAAGCTTTTGACCTGTTGATCTATCTATCTATTTTGGCTATATCTGTTTGGGGTACAGATTGCCTATTGTATTTGGATGGGCCTCTCATTCTTTAGATGAGGGAAGTTTTCATTAATGATAATTTGAAAATTTTCCTCAGGTGTGGTATTTTGGGATTCTTGCTCTGGTATTCCATGAATGCGCATGTTAGGCTTCTTCAGGGTGTCCCATATCTCTTGAATGTTCCTCTCAAGTATCTTTTTGGCTTTAACATCCTCTTCCATTAAGCCGGTTAATACTTCCACTTTGTCTTCAAGATCTGAAATTCTATTTTCTGCTTTGTTAGTTCTCCTGATAAGACTCTGTTGAGTTCTGGGTTGAAGGTAACTTGTCTTTTAGTTCAGTTTTAAACTCTGCCTGAGACTGTTTTAACTCCTCTATGCCTATTTTTGTTTCTTGAACTGTTTTTCTCAATTCCTCTAAGTGTCTGCTGTGTTCCTGTTCAAAGTGGTTGATGCGGTTATTTAACTCCTCCCAGATTTCCTCTTTCATAGTATTGATCATGGTAATGATCATGTTTTGAAAGTCGTTATCTCAGGCCTGGCTTTCTTGGCTATTTTCTGTGAATTTGTTCTTGTTGGAATCTATCATTATGGGATTAATTTTTTCTGTGGGAGTTTTGTCTTCTTGGGTGTTGTTTCTCATGGATCTGCACTTTGACTTGAGCATTGTTGTATTGTCTCTTAAGACCTTTCAATTTCTGTGTGTTTTTGACTGAACTGATTTAGTTGGTATTACTACTTTCAGGCAGTTACTGCTAGTGTTTGCCTTGGAGTTGGGTATGTTTGTCTGTTGTTATTGTTATTTCCTAGATGATGCTATTAGACTATAAGTACATCAATTAAGTCAGGCTTAGTAGACAGGGGGTGAATATTAGTATAGTGGTGCACTTTTATGATTTAGTACCTTGGTGATAAGTGAGGGTGAGTGGTATAATCCCTTAAGTTATGTATGTTTTGGAGGTGGCTATATGGAAAAGTTAATCTACATTGATGAATAATTGAAAGGAGCAGGATGGTAAAAAAAGGGGTTTACTTATCTTTGGGCTGGATGTGAAGAATCTCTCCCATGTGATTGGATGATTTTAGAGGACTTCAGATGTGTGGCCTTTGTCTCCTAGAGATTTGCTTGAGTTTGTTTTGGCTCTGTTGAATTCTGAGTAGCAGTGTGTCTTCTCTGGACCACAAGTGAGGGTCCCTGGTGGCAGGAGGGGCAGAGGGGCAGAGGGGCTGATGGCGATGGCAGAGCTCTTCATCTGGAACCTAGGACGTGGCCTAGTGGCTCACCCAAACCCGGGGCAGCTTGAATTTTGCCCAGGCTGGCTGGTGGGAGGAGCTGGGATGAGCGAGTGACCTAGGGGCTGGTCGATCTTACTTGTGAAGGAGGATCAGGAGCGAGCATCCTATCCCGGGCTGGTGAGAGGGACAGAGGGTGTGATGGCAATGGGGGGGGGCTTCACCTGGAGACCTGGGACGTGGCCACCCCAAGCTTGAGGCAGCCTGGGTGTTGCTCAGGCTGGCTGGTGGGAGGAGCTGCACAAGCGGGTGACCTGGGAGCTGGTGAAACTTACCTGGGAAGGACACTTACAATTTTTTACATTTTATTTATTCATTCATTTAGTGTGTGTGTATGTGTGTGGGGGGGTACATGTGTCCCTGTGGAGGGCCAAGGGTGACTTTGGGAATCATTCTGGATTGCTTCTACCTCCTTCTTGCTTTTCACTGGGATTTCCCAGGCTCTGCCCACTAGGGCTGAAAGTGCAGACCACAGTGTTTTCACCTGATGTTTTTACATGGGCCCTGGGATCCAAACTCAGGACTTTCTGCTTTCAAGACAGAGTCTTGACCCCTGAGTCATCTCTCCAGCCCAGAATTTTTAAAGAAAATCTCATAATGCATCACAACACATTGCCAGAGAAATTAGTTCAATAATGTGAGGACTCTAAAAGTCTGAATAATCACGAAACTAACTCTCTAAGGACAAGCAAGACAGACTCAGAGCACCAGGTTTCGGTTTCCAGACAGTGAATCAGTGCAGCTTTCTAAAGTAGTAAACAAGATCTCTGGTTTGATGGAGCATTATGTTCACACAATGAAGTGGCAGCCACTTAGCCTCATGTTTGATCATGCTCTTCAGGGGTATCATGAAGAAGTGCCACAGAGAACCACATTTACACTGACACTGAGTTGGGCAAAGTGGTTCTTTTCTCTCATGATATGATACGTACCAGAAGGAAGGATTGAAGAACACATCAAGAGAAGAGTGGGTGTTCAAAGATTTTTATCAGAGACCAAAAGTAAAGCTGTTTCCTGAGAAGGACCTAGGCGACATGTGAAAGGGGATTTATGCAAGAATTCTGGTCCCTTTCCCAGATGTTTCCCATGTCTAGACGATGAGAGAATAGAGGCAAATGTCTTTACTCTTTCTTACTTAATGTACCAAAAATCTCCCCTTTCTATGTTGTCTGGCTAGACTTCCAGAGAAGTCCGGAGAAGGTGTGAGTGACATAGACCTGAGAGCCAAAGTAACAAAAGTATGAGCAACTTCAAACATATAGGAATGACTTGAATAACAGAGAGCAAATGCATTGATATCATTTTTGGGTTTTTTTTTTTTGTGGCATCGAGACGTTTTTATTTTTTTAAAAGGTTAACTAATTTTAATGGAATAAATGATAATACAATAAAACTATAACATTCATAAACAAAAGCACCTTGCAACCTTTTAAGGGATTATAGAAACTGAAGACTCATGTGGAAATAGTTGGAACTGGAGATTGACATTTTGGTCTTTTCACTTCAACCCATCAGCTTCCATCTTCTTCCTCTCCTCAATGATCACACTTCCACTGGCCATCAAGCTCCGCCTTATCATTGGTTTCCTTAAAGTATCTGGTTTTCCATCCTTCAGACATCTTGATGCCATACTGGAATGCAGCTTTGAGCAAAGCCTCCTTGTTGTTCATATGTTCCCTGTATTCCTCCTGTGTATCAAAGTCCCAGTGACCTAAGAGGCCCTTCTTATTACCCTGGTCCATTTTGCTGTAATCATTTTTAAGATACACATACACATACATACACACACTTGATCTAGTTCTATAGCCTGACCAACTCTGTCTTGCTTCTAACCCAGTTTCTTTGGAAGTTCCTGTGATAACAGATGCATCTCATTTCTTAAGTGTGAATTGTCTTGCTGTAGTGGAGTTGAACACTAGTGTGGAAAGATTTGGAGATCTTATTAGGCCAAACTTCACTTGAAAAAGCTCATATGGAGCCCCTGATGTCTTGATTTTAATAGACTGATGTTTTGTTCTTTTCTCAGTTTAAATTTGTTTTAGCTGGAATATTGAAAGCTTAAAAATTCACGTATATTAACACATAATATATATTAATACAAATTAGCATATATTGATAAGATAGCATGGTTTTAATTTAACATGCACTGCAAAATCAGAGTGAACACCTCTCTCTCTTCACCATTGTTCATTTAAGATGCAGCTGCTTTCTGCATGTTTTCCTGGAGCTTTAGGAAATGTGGAATTTGTGATTGTGAGAAATCACCTTGCTTTGCTCGACAGAACCTCCTATTCTGAGATGACCATGGCATTATACTCAAAGATCAGCCTTTTACTCATTGAACAGTTTCAGTGAGCAAATAACTTCATTATAAAGCCTTTTACACACACACACACACACACACACACACACACAAATATATATATAGTTATTTGAAAACAAGAATGTCACATCCTAGTCACCAAGTGACAGTGCAGGTGCAGAAAGACAGATTCATCACTAGGATGAGAAAATCAGTGCCACAAATCCAAGGGCTGGAACACTTCCATGACTCTGAAGGCTGTCAAGGTTACGTGAGCTCTACCAGAGGACTCTAGGCTTCTTACTATTCCAGAATGGCTTAGCAGTACTCTAAGAGCCCTTTTATGAACTGCTCAACACACAGAGTTCATTGGAGCTTATTGCAGAAACAAAGCAAATCCTGTGGGGATTTCCTTATCTCTGCATTCTGGAAATACCGAGATTTGCTCAAGGTTAAAAAAAACCTATGAAAGACTTTCCTAGAATATCCTCCCAAGAACTCAGAGGTAGAAGGAAGACAGTTATCAGTTCATTCCCAGTTTTCTGAGAATGGAGACAGCATTCTACCCCTGAGCTCCTGCATCAGAGAATAGCCGTCAGCCTGTTCCCCGTGTGAGAACAGGGACAAGCGTTCTTTCTTTTTTGATCCCTGCAACAGCAAAGATTAAAGAAGTTTGTTAAAGCCTTATTATTCAAGGGGTTGAGGTTTACACACCTCTTTTTAGTCAGTCAGAGCCTCCAGCCACAAGATGGTGCCAATAACATTAAGTGTTGGTTTTCCTTCCTCAGTTAAAACTATCTGAAAATCTTTGCAATTTTACATCAGGAGAAATGTATCTCCTAGGTAACCCTAGTTGTCCATGTCCAGTTAAGGTGACCGTGACAATTTACTATTACAAGAACCTCTTGTAATTCAGTTGAACTGATTGTGGCCTCAATCCCAAGGGGGAACTGAAGCTGTACACCGCTAACCGATAAGAAGTCTGTGCATTGTCAGGACAGCTGTGATTCCTACTGAAAGAAATTCTGGCTGAGTCTTCAGCATAGATTTTAAAATATTGAAGTCCCTAAGTCTTGCTTATTATAATTTTGTCATTATTATTGTTTTAGTGGACACATAACAATTATACACAGGTAAAACATCATCTTGTGATTAAGCATAGTTTGGGAATGAGGCTGTAGATCTGTTCATGAGGTTACAGTATATATCACGTAAGAGTCTGTTTAGGTTACTCAGTATTTTTTTGAATGACCCTGTGAAGTCATTGGGGACATCAGATTTTTGAGCAATGAATTTTCCTAACAGACGGCAGTGGTGATGCTATTAGATGTCGCTCTGAGGACATGAGGCTGCAGTACCACAAATGAAATTAGACAGTGATAGGTTTAGGATTAAAGTATGCCATTTACCCCACCATTACCTATGTTTTCTCATCTTTGGATGAAATACAGGAAAATGGTGAAATTACAGAAAGGCAAATGCTGATGTTTCCTCCCCTCCTTCCCTCTTCCCTCCCCTCCCTTCCCTTCCCCTCCCCTCCCCTCCCTTCCCTTTCGCTCCCCTCCCTTCCCTTCCCCTCCCCTCCCCTCCCTTTCCTTCCCTTCCCCTCCCATCATTCCCCTCCCCTCTTTTCCCTCCCCTCCCCTTTCCTCCCCTCCCCTCCCCTCCCCTCCCCTCTTTTCCCCTCCCCTCCTTTCCTCTTCCCTTCCCTTCCCCTTTCCTCTCCTCCCCTCCCCTCCCCTCCCCTCCCTTCTCCTTCCCTTCCCCTGCCTTTCGCTTCCCCTTCCCTTCCCTTCCAGTTTGGACTCTGTTCCATTCTGTCATACTTTCTCTCTGGCACTATTTTCATTTCAGTGAAGACATTTTCCAGACTTCCCTAAGAAATGACACTAGTTTGTCTTTATTATCCTCATTTTTGATTTGTGGTTGGCTTGCTATGAAATTATAAATTCCCCAGATTTCACTCTGTTGTCTCTTCACTGTCTTCACAGTCCTGCTGAGAACTTAATGCAGATGTCCACTGTCCTCTTTTCTCTTTCTAGCTATCCTATTTGATTTTTGGCTTTTGTTTGTTTTTACTTGTGGATTCACTTGTGGATTCTGTAATTTTTCAGCTCATTCCCCAAAGCCCCATCTCCATTCACATATAAACTAACCAAAACAGAAACAGAAAAGGGAATTCCTGTGCCAGGATGAGATTGCCCCTGGAGAGACTAAAAAGATCCACCCTTGTAACCTTAAGATATAGAGATCTCAGGAATGTTTGCACCCACGTCCTCCATCACCACTCTGGCCAGGAGGGAACCTCAGGCTGAGAAGAGACTGAGGGACTTCAAAGAATTCTGAAAATATGCCAGATCTGATGACAGCTAGAGGAGGAGATGTCACACAGCTCTGACAATCTATCAGACCACCCTACTAAAGAGTGGAAGCCAAGGAATGATGATGAAATAGTAGGTGGAACCACAACCTAACTGCATTAGCCCCTACCCCTATAAAATCCAGATCCCAGAGTAAAATCTTGAAGAGAGGATGTCACAATTTGCCTGCTTATTGCTGATAAATTCATGGCCAAACAACTTATGGAAATGAGTAAGCTTTATTTTGATTTATGATTGTCCAGTTACAGTTCTTAATCCAGCTTGGCAGGAGAGTTCATACTAATACCAGGAACCAGTGGCACTGTCCATATTCATTGCTAAGAGAAGGGCAAACCTTACTTGCCAGACAGCAGGTTTGTCTAAGTATGCCAACTTAATGAACCAGCTAAAGAAGTTTGGCAGTTGACTCCTGCCCATGGAACTTACTGGTCTTAAACACCCGACCGCCAATCTTATCCACTTACCCAGGGAATAATCCCACTGTGGGCTGGGTCTTCCCCATCAATTAGATAATATCCTGCAAGTTTGTTTATGGCTTGTCTAACTATCAATTCTTCACAGTTTTAACCCAAAGCTCAGCCTACAATTGTTAAATTGACACCTGTATCTTACTATCACAGAGGGACTTTTGACATAATTGGATTTAATTTTTTCTAATATGGCTGTATTGAATAAAATCCCTTTTTCTTCTTTTTTACCTTAATCTAATTTCTAATGATGTATAGTGTGTGGATGGCCAAACTGAGGCCCGCACCACTTCACAGGTCTGGTAGCATTATCATTTCCTTAGTCTCAGGAATTAGAGGACTTTATAATAAACAGGATGATGTTTTATCTTGACTTATTTTTACAAGTAATTCCACATGTCTCCGAATAATTTTTCTTCATTGTAGAATACAAAAAAGGGAAAATTGACACAGAATCTTGTAAATTGACAATCTTGTTCTGTAAAGGGCCAGAGAGAAAGCATTTCCTTCAATATCGTATATGCAGTCTCTTTTGCAAATATTCTGATCTGCTATTGAGGTGTAGACATATCTCTAAATGATGCAGATTTAAAAGAAGAGGGCCATATTCTTTTTTTTCATTTCTATTTATTTTTTCTACTTTTACAAGCATATTGAGTATTCATCTCAGCTTCCCTCCCTCCACTTTTCCTCCCATCCACTCCCTTTCCTTCCCTTCCCTTCCCCTTCCCTTTCCATTCTGTCACACACTTCCAAAGAGGGCCATAGTTTTTTTTTTTTTATTCAATTGTTTGTGTATGTGCGCATGTGTGCGTGTGCGTGTATGTGTAGAACTATGGGTGAATTCGGGAACCACCATGGACCGCCTCCACCTCCTCCTGGTTTACTCTGTCCCGGGATTCACAGGCTCCGCCCTACCAGGACCAGAAACTTAGGCTGCCCCAGATTCCGCCTAGTGTCTATACATGGGGTCTAGGATCTGAACTCAGGACCTTCCACCTGCAAGGCAGAGGCTTAAACCCTGAGCCACTTCTCCAGCCCCCAAAGAGGGCCATATTCTAACTGAAGTTTTTAATCAAATGGGCAAGAAGTCCAGTTTTGTGCCTGGGATGAAGTTCATCAATCTTTGTTTCAGAGATGGGAACTGTGTCTCAACTGTGTGCTTTGGACCTCATTATCATAACTATTGAAAAGGAATTAATTCTTTTGACTAAAGTTTTCTTCCTTTCACTGAACTCTTTTTTTAGACCCAGTTCAAATACCTTCTCTTCCATATAGTCTTCCTTTATTGATACATTCAAATTTGTAACAAGAACTAGGTACTTAACAGCTATCCTTAATCAGAATTTGCTACATATTCTTCTATTTCCACATAACATGAATTAATGAAAAGTTCTCAGTGTTATATTATAACTGTGCTTTACCTTACTCTTTGCATCTCTCGACTTACAACTTACTCTCAAAGCCTTAATATACACTGAAGTAACTGACATTTTATTTCAATATTATCTTACACTCAGTAGTTGCGATGTAATGACCTATGTGTTCTGGAAATTGTTTTTCAACCATAAAAGTAAGCCCTAGTGCTTTTACTACATGTCTTTTACCCAAAGTTACCCCCTCTATTTATGAATCCATTACTCTTCTAGTCAATGACATCTACTGCCCTCCCTCTTCAGAGACTAAGTACTCCTAACTATGTGTGGTTACAGGAATAAAGGGCAGGCAGATGAACATGAATTTAAAGTTTAGCTCTACTGCTTGACTGAGTATAGAATTTAGGGTACATTATTATTCTAGCAAGGACTTCATACAAAGATTTTATGATCTTAAAATAAATGTGCTTTAATTCACAGGTGACACTACAGATGCATTCATATTCTAGCAATTCTCCATCACACTGGATATCATGAGCTCAACAAACTTTAATAACACTCAATTTCTCTTTAACTTTTATCACTTGTGATCAAGTTGTCTGATAATGCCCTTCTTAGTGCATGAGATGCCTGGGCAAGTCTGTGACAGACAATTCGCTTTGGAGACATATATTCTCTATATAATTTCCAATACAATGTATTGATATCAATTTTTTAATCTGGAGTCAAATTATTTTATAATTAAATGATGAACATCTCATTGAATATACTAATAGGTTTCATTTATAGGATAGAAGTAGTCCTTGGCATACACTTTTAAAATATTACATAAAACAAATTAAAGTATATTGTGTAAACATGACCCATTGTCTCCTAAATATGTCTAAGCCTTTTGTATAGTTTTTGATTTATGATAAAATGATCAGTGATGCTATCAATGAACAACTTTTAAAGAAGCTGAGGAGATGGCTCAGTGGGTAAAAATATTTGCTAAACAACCAAAGAAGACTTGAGTTCAGATTCCCAGCGCCCACATTTTTTTAAAAATCCAGATATGATGTGAATGCACCTTGGAGTTTGAGAGTGAGAATGGGGAAGTGGTGGGCAGAGGTACACTCCCTGGCCATCACCCTAGCTGACACAGCAAATTCCAGGTTCAGTGGGAGACCATTTCTAAAAAAATAAATGGAAACACGAAAAAGAAAGACTGTCTACATCAACCTCTGGTCTCCACCAATGCACTTGCAGGAATGTGTATCTGCACATGCATACACCATATCACACAACACACATGCACATACACAGACACAATTCCACCTATACATGCATATACCACACACATACATAAACACAAGTGCAATTACACATACATGTACCACACAAACAGGTGTATCTGCACATGCACACACACACACACACACACCAGTGCACTTGCACATGCATATAACACACACATATATACGCAAGTGCACTTGCACATGCATACATAACACACACATACACACACAAGTACACCTGTATGTGCATGCACACACATAAAGCACACCCACACATGCATACACCACACACACAAGCACACTTGTACATGCATACATCTCACACATACACACACCCAAATACACCTGAATATGCACACACCATATACATATACGCATAAGTGTACCTGTACATACATACAAATATGCATACAACACACACACACACACACATGCATTTGCATGTGCATATACCACACACAAAATTTTCCTTAAATGGCAGGATTTTAATATTTATTTAATTAGATATTAGAAGTTTTCAGGTAGCTACTAAACCAGTGATTATGACATTTCAGTCATTCTCCACAACAGAAACTTCTATGTGCAACAACACTGTTCAACTTTCATGTAGTTAGATCCTCAGTTATCCTATGACTGCTCTTCAATTCTGATCTCTAATAATGTTTTTATTGATTCTTATACACTTGAGAAATCTTCACTAGGTCATATAGTATATATAAAACATAAAAGAAACTTTATTCATATAATTCTCACACTGCCTGTTCTAGTAATGCCTACAACAGACATGCTTTATGCTTTCTTTATTACTGAATGTAGTATTATGTAAACTGCTGTAAAGATGAGGTAGTCTTTCTAAGCCCTGTCTCAAATATTCTTGAATCAAAATCATAAACATGCTAGTTTTAGAATAACATTGCTTATTTTCTTGAGAGAAAAAAAATCAGTGAGCAAAACAAATGTATGTCTTGAAGTCTCTAAGTGTCCACCATATTATATATAATATATATTATATATAATATACACACACATATATTTAGAATATATATATATATAGAGAGAGAGAGACACACATTTGTATTCAGGTATAGCACATGATAATATTATTATATCTTACTTACTTCTTTTAAATAAACTATATAGAAATTAAAGCTACATAGGGTACCATGCACTGTGACTTGCTTTTTATTTATTTATTTATTAAATTGTGCATGTATGAGTGTGCATGTGTGTATATGTCTCTGTGTGTGTGTGGCGTGTGTGTGTGTGTGTGTGTGGGTAGAACCACAGGCAACTTTGGGAACCACCATGGACCACCTCCACCTCCTTGTTTACTTTCCCAGGGAATCACAGGCTCCGCCCTACCAGGACCAGAAACTTAGGCCGCCCCGCCTTCTTCTGCCTGGTGTCTATACGTGGAGTCTAGGATCCGAACTCAGGACCTTCCACCTGCAAGGCAGAGACTTAACCCCTGAGCCACCTCTCCAGCCCCTGACTTGCTTTTTTTGAGAGTTTTTTTTTTTAATCTAGTCTCAGAAAGTCATTATATCTACTATTTATTTTGCAACTCTTAAGAGCTAAGCTACTAGGATACAGAACAAGAGTCCTCAGTAGAAATATAAAATAGTAATAAGTTCCATAGGAAATTTATCAGACTTAGAAAGTTAATATGTGTTGTAAAAAACACAATTTCATACATAGCAACCACCAAAACAATGAAAATTGTGAATCAATCTTTGTCCACTAGCTCCACCATTTGGAGAACTATGAGAATTTACAAGCCATTCTCAAGGGAAAAGATTTCTAACCACTACTTTAAAATACTTCATGCCCACTCAATATTTTATAGCAAATATTTATTTAAAGGAATAAAAAACACTTAATATTTCATGAACAATGAGTGAACATACTTTCATTTTATTCTAAGTTTAACTGTTTCTAATAACATTGTGTATTTTTATAGTACATGTATTAAGGTAGACCAACCTTGATTTTAATTCTATGAGTGTACAGAATTCTTTGCAATATTATTTTGCACCTTACAACATTGAAACTGAGACCATCATTTGCTTTACTTTAGCTACAAATATCTCAATTGTCCTTTATACATTTTACTTATTTGGGTCTCTTATCTCTCCTTCCTACAAAATCATTCTTTTTCTGTTTCTTTGTTACACAAATGAAGAAGCTAGAATGTAAGATAATGGAACCACTAGCTGCTTCTCCAAGATATTAGGCCACACCTACCCATATAGTCTTTCATTAACACCTGTAAGCAAATCCAGCTCCCTCCCATTGTCCAGGACTGAGATAACTTTAAATTGTAATCAATCTTTATGAACATCTTCCTGATTCTTACCAATGGAATGACACCCGGCTAAGCTATGTTGTGTGATGGAAAAGCTTTAGAAGGTAGAAGCCCCACTATGTCCTTTGAGTTCTGTGGTTTTTAAGACTTTAGAAAAACTTTTCTGAAGGTTTGAGGTCCATCCTCTCCCACACACTGTCTATAGTAGGTGTCTCTTCTAGTTTCCTTATCTAAGCAGTTATTCCTCTTCTAATGGTCTTCAAATTTAAGGCCAAATTATGGTTCTTTTAGTCACAGAACCCTCTATAAATGTTGTTCTATAAATGTTGATATTACTATGGATTAAAAAAAAAGAAAAAAAGAAGCAGTCATTTCCGGTGTTTGTAAGATGGTCAGGAATTAAAGGGACTTGCTGCTAAGATATGTTAGCATATCTTAAGTATGTGTCAAGGGCAATTTCTCAATGACAAAGTCATTATGCCTACTTTTATTAAACATTTATTTCATGTCAGTCCTTGCATTTACACATTTATGGTTTACAACAACCCCATGAAATAGACACTATCATGTTTACCCCTTCATTCAGATTGAAAAACTAAGACACTGAAAAATTTGAGCAACATACACAAGATCATACAGATAGGAATGGTTGAAATAGCTAGGGAGTCTACACATTGAAAAACTTCTCCAAAAGAGTCTGTTCATTAAGTGAAGCTAAAAAAAGAAAAGAAAAAGAGAAGAGAAGACAAGAGAAAAAAAAAGAAAATAAACCATATAGTTCTAGCACAAATACAAAGAAAATTTTATTAAAAAAAAAAAAGACAGGATGCTTCCTTTCAAGTGATGTGGAGCCTCCACAGGGACAGACAACACGTACATGAAGCCACAGAGGAGCTCTTAATGTACTGGCTATCCTCCACAGTATCTTTCCTGGGCCACATCATGATGAAGCCAGAAAGCAATAATAATAGTAAAATTGGATAATTCATAAACACATGGAATTTAAATAACACTGCACAATATAGCCAGTGGATCCAAGAAGAAGGCAAGGGAAAGCAGCAAATACTCAGAGAAAAGTGAGCATGAAAATAGAATACAGAAAAGCCAAAAGAACACAGTGACCATGGAGTAAGGCAGAAATTTACAGCTCTAATGGCCATAAAAACAAAAACAAAGTGACCTCAAATCAGCCACCCAACTTTACAACTTGAAGACCTAGAAAAAGACAAACTGGACAAAGAGCCAGAAAACAAAAATAAGGAAAATACAAGAAAGGTAATAAATTAGAGAATAGGAATAACAGAGAAAATCAATGATATTGAAAATTGATTCTTTGAAAAAAAGCAAAAATTTATGAAGCGTTAGACTAAGAATGAAAGAAACCCTCAAATTACTAAAATAAGAAATGTGAGCTAGGCACAGTGCTACACATCTGTGCTCCCAGCACTTGGGAGGTAGAGACAAGAAGATGAAGAATTCAAGGCTATCTTCAGCTAGTGAAACTGAAGCCATTCTACACTGTATGAGGCCTTTTCACAATGCAAAATGAAACAAAAGCAAAACCATTAAGAAAATAAGAAAATGAGGATGCTGTTTGTATACATGAATCAAAGTATCATATCACCCTATAAGCATGGGCAATCACTATATATCATCTGAAAATGAAAATGTGTTTTAATCGCACAAGATCTTGAGAAGACATTTCCATACAGAGAATACATATGGCCTAGAAAAATCACTGTCAGTAAAGCCCTGCCACACAAGCATTAGAACTTGGGAATGTGATTTCCAGCACTGTAAAAACAAAGAAACAAACAAACAAAAAGACATAATGGTTCATGCCTGCAATCCTAGTGCTTGGGATCCCTGGACTCCCTGGCCACCTAACCTAATCAGAATCAGTGGTTCCAGGAATAGTAAGAGACCTTGTCTCTAAAAACAAGGTAGAAAGCAACAGGCAAAGACACCCAAGGGAAGCCTCTTGCCTTCACATGCTCATGCAGACATATATCCACACACATGACCCCTCTACTCATGCTTACCATGACTCATTTTGCTCACTCAAAGACATGGACCAACACATGAATGCAAAAATAAATTTAAATAAAACAAAAATTAAAAGAAAGTATATAAACCTTTAGCTAGCACATGAAAAGATTTTCAGCATGCCCAACCACAATTAATCACTAGAGAAAAGCAAATTGTACCTACCGTGAGCTAAGATCTCACACCATTAACCTGGCTATGATCAAAAAGACAAGAGACAGCAAGAAGTAGCAAGTAAAGATGAGGATGATGGAAGCATAGAATAATGTAGCTACTGTGCAAAAGGGAGTGGCAGTTCCTCAAATAGTTGCAAATAGAATTACCATATATTCCCATAATTTTATATCCCATTACAAGACTGATAGCAGCACTCAACAGTAACCTGCACACCCATGTGCACAGAAGCATTAATAACAATTGCTAGAATGTGCAAGTAGTTCCCTGCCTATAGATCATAGGAGAATGAAAATATAGAAGAAACTTAGGATGTAAAATTACCCAGTCTTACAAGGGAGCAGAGTTTCAGGCATATGCTAAAGCATGAATTAATCTTGAAGACACGATGCTGAGTAAAGACACAGAAGGACAAACATTGTCCATTCTGTGAAGTCCACAAATAAGTCTAAACTGTAGAGACAATTAGTTGGACACTGGTTGCCAGGAGCTGTGGAGGAGAATGCTGAGTTACCAGTTGATAGGTACACAATTTAAGTTTTACAAGATGCAAAGAGTGAATGAGAAGAATGGTGGTGATGACTGAGCAAAATTACAAATGAACTCCATGGGTCACCATGTGTATTATATTTTAAAACAGTTTTTTACAACATGAAAATATACAAAAAATTTTTTAAAAATCATTTAAAGTAAGTACTGGGATAAAGTATGCTTTCCCCAAACTTACTTAAATAGTGGTGTAAAGATTCAACTGGAACATAATTCAAATAGAAGGCATGTCTCCTACATACCAACTCTATTCAGAGTCAAGTACTAGATAGATGAAAAGAAGTATTCCTCAGCTTGAGAATACCAGTCCCCTAACCAACCAAGGACAGTGACCACAGAACCCAGCCCAAGTATTGTAGAAAGACAGAGTTTAATTATGACACAGGCCATTGACTTGCTAATAATATTAGCAATCCTATATGAAGTATCTCCAATTGCTTTTCCTACATTTGTTTATGGGCCCTTTTCTACAATAGCATCAGACAATAGCGCTGATACTACTTACTGTTCACAGTTGAGCCTGGGACTACAGGAATGCAGGTTGCAAGTCCCAGACTCCAAGAATAGTCATAGCAATATAACTTTCAGACACAGATTTTATATTTGGTTTTGTTTTGGGTTTGGTTTCACTTCTAAGGTCTGTGTTTTCTCATTACAGCAAATGACAATCATAGAAAAATAATCATTTAGTCTCTTGTCCTTAAATGAAGATACACAGTGAACTTCTGATTACTGCCTTATGACAGTGAGAGAAACATTCCTAGAGAAGTCACTGTCACTGTGTATTTGAGACACCAGGAATGACTCAGCCTGATATTTCTGGTGGACAGTAGTCTCATCACCAGGTCACAGCACAAAGATACTCTTTGCTCTGCCAGCACATAGTGGCACAGCTGTAGCTGTGCTCAGCAGAATTATCAAGCTGTCTTCTAACATTTCCTTCCACACCTACCCAGTCAAAGAATAAGCAAGAATAACAGCCCCAGCAATTCACTTTGGTTGCAAGAAACAATAACAATTGTCTCCTTAAATGAATGAGAACTGTCTAGGTGTGTGCACATGCATGTAAAGATTCCATGGGAATACAGGACTTCCAGTGTGATGAATATGTATACATAGATATGTATTTCTGTGTATCTTCTTTATGAAAGCATTCTGGGTGCTCCATAGCAGGACTCCACATTACGAAGAACCAAAGCAATGCTTGAGTCTCATCGAGGTTAATGGGAGGTTCAAGTCCTTAAGGACTGTTCATTATCCACTGTCCCAAGTTGCCAATGATTTACATAGTATAGAAATAGTATTTTCATTCATATCTTTGTTCTGTTATCATCATTTAATTATCAATTCTCCAAAACTGTAGTTTAAATTTTATATTTCAAAAAACTCACCTCATTGAATTTATTCTAGCTATAAATTAAACTATTGTTTGGCCTCATATTTCCATTTCTCCCAAGTATTTACTTTCTTCTTAATATTGTGTTGAAACATCGCTCCTTGAAATGAATTTTAAAATGTTACTTTACTTATTCTATTTAGAAATTCTAGAACTGGGAAGACCCTGATATCCTTGGCTTCCCATTTTATGAAATAATAAAAAGTCTTTAGCAGAAAATATGAAATGGAAATGAGGGGGCAATCTAGAACTACTCTTCCCAGGCAGCAACACTGACCTCTATCTAGAATCATTATAAATGTTTTGAAGTCGTCATCCCTGCCATGATGCATTTCTTCCTGATGCTACTTTGAGTTCAAGGTTTTATTGAAAAGAGCACAGAATTCTCAGGATCATGGAGCCTTAGGTATAAAAGCAGCATTCCCCTCCTTTGGGCCAACCAAGTAGAAATTATCTAAGCCTCGTACTCAGCAAAGAAGTGTACTAAGTGACCTAGAACTTAAAATGCGTATATGACAGAAAGGATTATGATCTTCTATTTACCTTTCAGTTTTATTAATATTTGGTCAGAAAGGAGTAGATGGCAGACTCTACAGCTGTCAGTTTACCTTCTATTTTTGCTTTGTGCCAGTTCCCGGCCTCTCTTATTGGCTTTAGCCATGATTAGCCACAGGCAGCTTGTGAACCTTTATCACTTACTGAAGGCCAGTCCTCTTGCATAAATAATATGTAAGTTTTATGTGAGGAATGTGACAGGCGTGGGAAAGGGTGGAGCCCTTTCTTTTGTTGTAAATTTACTTTCCATATGTTCAGGTTAAAAAAAAGGAGAGAGAGACTTAAAAGATAGTTAAGTGAAATAGAAAAAAAGCAATATATTTTATTGTAATTCTCTACCTATGTTTTTACCCAACTTTAATCACAATATGGCATATTCCTTGAGGATCAGACTGTATGTAGAGGGGATCGTATGGTTTACCTTTGGAAAACACTTGAGAAATGTCGTTAAATACACACATACACCTCTGATTAATCTGAAATGAACTTTCTTTACAAGAAGCAATAGGGTGCGATTTGCAAAAACAATAACCTAGCATTAAAAACTTCCTGAGATGGAACGTCCACTTCTTTGAATGGCTACAGAGTTCACTGCAAAGCCACGCCTTGTGTAGGAAACTCGGGTGAGGTTGTAAAAAAACATCTAACATTTTTAAACGATGAGGCTTGCTTGCTGTGAAGATGAGAGGAGCGTCATATATGTTAGCAGAGTCTCTGTTACATTAATATAAATTAAGTTAATGCTCATTTGCGTTCCCAAAGTATTGGTAAGTGATACCAAGACTTCAGTGAAAAACATGCTTGGATTTATGCTTCTTGGTGAATCAGTTTATGGAAGGAAGCTGGAGATGAAGCTGAGCATTGTACTATAGCAAACACAATTCAAGTCAAGACTAAGAACAACAGATATGAGTATAAATGTGACTAACAGGCACTGAGGTTCAGAAATAAGCACGAATGCTCCAGATCTGTAGAAATCTTGTTCTGGACTGAACCAAACCTCAAACTTGGTTTACCTCTTTGTGTGCCTTTACCAAAGCCAGAGCTTCTCTAAGACCCACGTAGATAGTTAAGGTCACAGTTGGAAGGAAACAAGAGAGAAATAAAGAATCAGAGTAGGCCTTCAATCTTTCAGACCAAGATTTCTCCCACCGTGTTGAGTTTTCAGTCTCAAAAGCTTAACCACTACATTCATTGCACCTCCAGGCTGGCCCCTCCTACTTCAGAGCAGTTGAATGCTTCAAAAAGAGTGCTGTTCATAAAGAAAACACACTTCTGCTGTGCAAATTCTTTTAAAGACATTCATTCCTTAAAGATGTCTCCTATCAGTTGCAACTCAAGTGTTGATTACAAGGAGGAACAATCTTCCATTCAAGGCTGCTCTAAATCCGGTTTCATTTAATATATTCATTTAATCTATGTTAATTCTCCAAAGGTCTTCCTCAGAGTATGTGGGCCTCTCCTATGTTCACCCCCAACCCAAATTCTGAAAGGCATATATAGGATAGTGGACAATACACAATGGAACAAAGGGAGGGACAGAAACAAGTGGCTGTTGTGATGTGAAAGTCGAGAGTTGCCTGATCAAGTCTAAGGGTCAGCAAGGCTACCAAGCAGTGAGGGCAACAAGAGACCCTTGTCCCCTCAGAAAACCGTGCTTTGTGCATGGAGAGAGAGAGAGTCAAAAGCATTTTAGAAAGTGCTCTCATTCCCCGTAACGCAAATATAAAACCAAGAACAGCGGAGCTGAACAGCAGCTGATTCAACAAGGAAGTCCAGATTGCTGAAGTCTCTTCGTGGCTGGCAGTTAATTAAGTGCAACACACAATCTTTATCAAGCTGGTACTTTGACTTTCTGACATTCATATTCCGCACACCAGTTGGAGGGTTTCTGCTTGGCCTTCTGTTTAGCTGAGAGCCATGTGAAGTGGGGAACAGTCTGATCAATGTTAGCAAAGACTGCGAGGGAAATTATCAGTGAGGATCTCTTCTCTCCAGGGGTGGTGGGCAGCCTTTCTAAGTAGAGACTGAGAGTGATGAAGAACAAACTCCTCCATTTCCACTAATGTATGGGAAAGGGAGGATCTGGAGAAGGCAAGTAGAAGATAAAAAACTCAAATGTTCCTGTAGAAAAGGATCACACAGTTCTTCTGCCTCCTTAACTTCAATACTTTTTCTTTGGGAACTAAATGAGGATATGAAGCTCTTTTGAGAGTGTCACAAAGAAACATCTGTTCTGTTATAAAGGTAAAAAATGTTTGTATAAAGACTAAATATGGAAATATACATGCAAGCATATGATTACATACATTTTACCATGCCCAGAAAGCAAACAGATATTTTAGGTCAGATAGGTCTGAATGTGTGTGTGTGTGTGTGTGTGTGTGTGTGTGTGCACGTGTGTGTGTGTGTGTGTGTGTATAATACCTATTCATGGTATATATTAATGGGTTCAGTATGATATTTTCACATACAATGTGCAAAAACATATAAAACTACTTTCCCTACCTGCCCATGAACATACATATTTCTTCATCTATAGTAATTGTTCTCCTGTCTTTACATTAATGTTTTCACATGTGAAGGAAATAAATATGATCTTTATAAAAATCCCTGAAAATAACTTAATTATCATGATGACAGCTCATTTCCTTCTCAGAGTATCTATGAGAACAGACAATGGTGCCCACTCTGAATCATAAGTAAGTACAAAGTGAGTCAAAAACATCTCCAAGATACAAGTATTTCAGTGTGAAACTACAACTATACTACATATTACCAACTCTCATTTTTTAATGCTGAGTCCCATAGAATTTTTTTTGGAGAATCTAATAATTGAGTTCATGAATACTTCACATTGATTATGGTTAAATGCTGAATAGGAGACATGGACTTTGTAATCCTTAGGCAATTATGGAAGAACTTGGTAGTTTCCATCAAGAGGAAATGTGGACTTGCTAACCACCCCTACAGACCTTTTAATGTTGCTATTGTTTGCATATTATTAATAAGAGCAATTGCATTATGTTGAAGTTAGCCTTCATGGTTGCTGATAAAAATCACCATCAAATGGATTAAGGGAACAAGGGGTTTATTCTCTTATGACAGTCTGGTTACAGTTTTTAGTCCAGCTTAACAGGAGAGTTCACACTAACACCAGGCCAAGAGAACTGGCTACACCATCTTCATTTGATGGCTGAGAGAAGGACAATCCTTACTTGCCAGACCAGCATGTCTGACCAAGTATACATAAAGGAGGTCTAATTTCTCAAATAGTTCCTTCCATTTCATTCACCTGCCCAAGGACTAGTCCCATCTATCATGGACTGGGTTTTCCCCATCCACTAAACAATCTCCTGAAGGATTGATCTGGGTTTAACTCAACTACCAATTCTCTCAAACCCTCAACTGTCAAGTTGATATTTGTGTCTAACTGTGACACATGTAATGCAAACCCAGTTAATATATATATTTAAAAGCTCCTTTTCTTCTCCACCAAACAAAACCCAAACAAAAGCAAACCAATTTGCCTTACCACTTCCACACTTTACAAATCATTCTCTTTGTGAATCTGCATGTCTCTCAGCTTGGATTAATTTAACAGATGCCAGGACTTCAAGTGTATTCAAGGAACTATATACTGAATAATACTGTAGGTGCATGTACTTCTGCTTCTGGGGTGACTGCAGTGAGTGAAACAGATATTCCTATCCAATTCAACTCCAAGAAGAGGGAAGCAGACAATCAAATCATCTGATAAGTACCAAAACAACAACAACAAATCAAGCAAGTGAGTACAAGTAGAAAAAAATGAATTAACGTGTTAGAGAATATGTAGTAGAGGCAGCTGGCATTTCAAGGGCAACCTCTTCACCAGGTTACATTGAGTAAAGATCCAAGAGAACTGAAGGTCATGCAGATTGAGCCTTCAGAGATGGGAAGATTCTCAGGAGAATTGAGTGGGTATATGAAGATGGCAGAGGAAGCACAAGGCTCCTTGTTTTTTCCTCTGAGTGACATGGCAAGACGGGAGAGTTCAGAACAAAGAAATGATATAATCTTCCACATTTCTTGGATCACTGTGGAAACTAAGAGGTTCTTGCATGTATTCAGGTGAGAGCTGAGACCACTGAGCAAGTTACCCAGTGATGAAAAATAAACACTTAATTAATTAATTAATTTTTAATTTGTGTATATGTATGTGTGTGTATGATACATCAGTATATGCCTGTTTGCTTTTAGTATGTGTGTGTTTGTGGGTGTGTGTGCTTGTGTTTGTGCATGTGTATGTGTGTAAGTATGTACATGAAGAGGTAGAGAATAACTTTTCTGGTGTTGTTCCTCACCTTCCTGCCTTTGAGATAGAATTTCATCACTAATACTACATAATCCAGACTAGTTGATCAACGAACTTTTGGAGATTTTCAAGTTTCCACCTGCATTCTTCACAGGAGTTCAGGATTCCAGATGATTATGCCTTTGCCTCCGTCATTAATGTGGATCCAAATTTGGGTCCTCAGGCTTTTGTGGCAAGGGCTTTACCTGCTTTCTTTTCATCCCTAGAAGCCCATTTTAAAGCATAATGCTAATGCTAGTGGTTTATCTCATGACAGAACAAGAATCATGTGGGAAATGTGGTAGGTCTTTAAGCAGTTTGAGAGCAGTCATGCTGGGAGTGTCTCTGAAGATCTTCAAAGGTCATCTCCAGGGCTGGGATTACCCTGAAGGAGGACACTCTTCACCAACTTCCCCCAACCCTCCATTCATGAAAGATGAGTTTTCCATTGTAGCTAACCCTACCACGAGGTTGGGCACAAGATCAACTGGGTAGGGTCCCAATAGGAACAGACCAATGAGAAGTAGAAGACCAAAATATCCAATCAGATTTGCAGAAACTGAACCTCACCAATAAAGGAAAGCTATCTACCTCCTTTTCTCCTTTTCCCAGCCCTAGGCCTATAAATAATCCTGACCTGGCAAACTTCTTTGGCTCCTTTTCCCCTCATGGTACTCCATGTCTGGAGTCCATGAGCTCCTATCTGGCTTCTATGCTGGACTCCATGAGATTTCCAGGGCTTTCTTGCCTCTCATGGATTCACATCTCAGAGTTCCATTCTTTTCTCTCATGTAATGAATTCTGCCTTAATCCTCTACACAAGTTCTTGTTTGAGTCTTGAACTCCCCAACACAAAACCCCGGACACATACAGACCCAGAGGGACCCCACATCAGTCTCAGTAAGTAGCGGTCTCAGGTGCCATTTACAAAGACAAAAAAGGTAGAGGAGGACTCAAGTCGGTACCTCACAGAAATACACACACATATGAACACAATCTCTCTCTTTTTTTTCCAAGTGTGGGGTTAAAAAGGAACTCAGGGTTGAAGATGTAAATCTAAGAATGGCTACTTTGAAAGAGAATTGAAGTTATAAACTAAAATGAAATCTCTAGGAAGATGCTACAGATAAAGCAGTGAAGAAGCAACAGACTCACATCCTACATTGTGGTAAAGTTCTGAAACCATCTAAGGAGCTGAGAAGATCTGGCAATAAGAAAGAAAAAATATGACAAGAATGAGACCAGCAATGACAATTGCACAAAATGTTAAAATGAAGGGTAGTGGCTATCTTTCCCAAGTGTCACTAACAAGGAAAACAAAGACAGAATGGAAAGCTGGGTTGAGAAATATAAGCCATTGAATTAAACAAGAAATCTATGAGTATTCCTATTTCCCTATAATTCTGGAAAAGTAAAATATTGACTTACCAAGTGGAAAAACAATCTCAAAGAAACTTGGTGTAGTAAACCAGCCACCTACTACATCCCACGTGCCATAGTAAAGAAATACAAATTCAATAGATTAGCTTCCTTTATCAGAAGTGACACCTCCTGCTTGAGGATCAACTTGGCACTTTGCTAAGCCATTAATTTCCCATGATTCTCTGATTAGCCTTTGACCTAGAAACACACCCAGAACAGAACTACCTCCACTGTCTCTTGAAACATTGGCATGCTGCGCTCCAGGTTTTGTACTTTTATGTATGCTTTCCCCCTTGTTATGAATTTTTTTTAGGATTTTCCCATAACTCCTGACGTTGGTATGAATTCTTCCATAACGAACTATAATTGTGAACTAAATAATAATCCCTTGTTCTCCTAAGCTGTTTGGGTCAGGTACTTATTTCAGCAATAGAATTATGAAAGTCAAACATGAAACAGACTTAAGTGTCCATCAATGGACATGTCACTTCAAATAAAATGACGATGCTGCTGTCATACAGAAAACAAAGTATGTTAAAGTTCTTTTCCAGTGTATTTAATTGAATCAGATAGGAAGCTGACATAAAAATAGGAAATATCTATAATAAATGGGTCTTTGTGCCACAATAGAAATAGATTCAATGCTTATTTGTTAAGTGGATGAATAAATCCATTGTGGTCACTGTTAAATCTTAAACTTGTTATCTCCTTTGCAAATTTCTTTTGAAATTTCTATATGAAGTCCTGGTGTGGAACAACAACAACAAAAAAGAGCTCACTTAAACTAAAGGATGGCAGGACTCTAAACCTGGATTAGGGAGCTCAAAAAATTTAAATTCAGAATGAGTACTAGAGAATGATGCAAAGGGTTGTTGTAAATTTTTTCAATGGGAAAAATACCAACAAATTTGGGTTTCATTTAGATGCTCAAGTATTCGAATTTTTTTTTAAACTAATCCAGCAAAAGAGGAAGAGGAAAGGAAACAATGAGTTGATTAAAATCTTGTTGCTTGTTGAATCTTGGTGATAAATTTATACTGACCTTTTCTTCACCTTATCTTTTATTATAAAAAGAAAACAGGTGGGGCTGGAGAGGTGGCTCGGGGTTAAGGCTCTGCCTTGCAGGCAGAAGGTCCTGAGTTTAGATCCTAGACCCCACGTATAGAGACTGGGCAGAAGCAGGGGCGGCCTGGATTTCAGGTCCTGGAAGGGCAGAGCCTGTGAATCCTCCGGCAGAGTAAACGAGGAGGTGGAGGTGTCCATGGTGGTTCTCAAATTCATCTGTGGTTCTACACACACACACATACATACATACACACACATACATACACACACACGCATACACGCACAATTGAATAAATAATAAATAAAAAATTTAAAAGAAAACTTAAAAAAAAAGAAAACAGCTAATAAGTTTAAAATAAAAAAATTAAAGATACTTGAGGCAATGGAATGATGCAGCAGGAAGCCTTGCGATGACTCCCTTCCTAACACTGGTTAAACCAACAGCAGACACTGCACAGGTTATTGTGGCTTACAATAGAGAGCTTTGAAATCAATTCCATTTCCTTTTATGTCATTATGAGCACAGTACAGAATTCATATGTAAGTACCTTGATACAGGTAAAAGATGGCATGCATTTTCAAGATTTTAAGAGCTAACTATAACATGAATTCTGAGGATGAACTCTATATCTGTCTTTTAAATACCATGGTGCTCAAAAATGGTTTACCAGTAACTCTAGATATCAGACTCTTCAAAAATACAATTGAGTTTTTTACAAATATACAATAATATTTTTGAAAGGAGCAAGTAGGCAAACCTGCGTATATGGAACAGACTCCTTCAATACAGTAAAATAAAGAAAATTAATAGATACAGAAACATTTGTATGTTATGAGGTTTTTCTTTTGCATGTGCATGTGTGTGTGTGTGTGTGTGTGTGTGTGTGTGTGTGTCAGAAGGTACTGTGTGTGCCTCTGGAGACCCAAGGCTGCTCTGCCTCCTTTTTGCTTTGTTCTAGGGTTTTTGCTTTGCTCTGGGGTTTTCTAGGTTCCCACTTCCAGGGTCAGAAGTATAGGTGGACACATTTCCCTCTGGCATTTTTATGTCAGATCTGGAATCCAGACTTAGTCCCTTCTGCTTGAAAGGCAGAGGTTTAACCTCTGAGTAATCTGTCCAACTTTGTAATGGGATTTTTGGTGACTCACATATGATAGATCAGATAGATAGATAGATAGATTAGAAGTGATCAAAACAGAAAGAAATTTGAGCACATGTTTAGTCAATTAAAATCATGTCCTGCTTGTCATTAGATATTGGAAACTGGAGTAACATAGGAAAAATGTTGCTAAACATGACTCCCTACTAAAATTATAGTTTAAGCTTGTGATGCAGCCTAGAGATAGAAAATGGACCACGCATGTGTAGGTCCCTAGGTTTAATCCTCAACACCAGAAAAAAAAATAATATGTATACATATATTTTAAAAAGATGTACTTGAGAGCTGGGAAATGGCTCAGCAACTAAAAAGGTTGCTGCTCAAGTGAAAGAACTGGAACTCAGAACTGTGTTAAAAGTATTCTGTACGTGTGGCAGCCCATTTGTAAGCCCGATGCAGGAAGATAAAACTGAGAATCCCCAGCACAAACTGGCTGACTAGACCAGCCCCAATAATGTGCTCTCAGTTAAGTTTCTCAGCTTAGAGGCTTAGTCTCAAAGCACTAAGGTGCAAAACAGTAGATGATTCCCAATATTATACCACTTGCCCTGGAATCCACATGCATGTACACACACACACACACACACACACACACACACACACACACATATACACCTTGCATGTATCCACATCCAAAACAATACTAAGAAATGAACATGTATATTCATGCATCCCATATACACATACATATGAAATGAAAAAAAGGTATACTTTGAATATAAGTAAGAATGTGCTTCATTTCATGTTATCTTTAGTAATATATAGTATCCATAAGTGAAACTTATTACCTTCAATAGTAATGAAAACTGTAGCAACCAACAAGCTTGACTGTAATTTTACATGGACAAAATTTGGTAAATAACCAGGCAGGCCTATATTCTTAGCTACATAGAAGGCTAGAGCAGGAGAATCACAAGCTTAAGATAACTTGAAAAGATATTATCTCAAAATGAAATCAGAAGTACAGGTTGATTGTGCAGTGCTTCCTTAACATGAGCAAGAACCAGGGTTCAATCACGAGTCACACACACACACACACACACACGCACACGCACACACACACACACGCACAGACACACATACTTAATTGCATTTTGTTGCAAAAATCACCAACTAATCCAGCAAGCTAAGTTTCTTTCCAAATTTCAATTTTGGAGTTAAAGTTCATACAGTGCAGTGATATGAAGTTTTTCTTTCCTAAATTCCATTATTTGCCACCCACTTGATAAGTTTTTATGTCTCTTCACTTGGAATTCTGTCATAAGCATCAGAACAGCATCAATAGTTTTGACTGACGCTTATAGAAGACCTGTGGTTGCTTAGTGATTTAATCTTCAAAACAAAGGACTAAATCAGAACTATTAATCAATGCACTTCCCTCTTTAATTACTTTAAAACTTAAATAGAGTTCATGGAAACATAGTTTTTGATAAACAGTCACTAAAAAAGAAGTCTTCCCTCCTGGTCTCTCTGAATAAAGAAATTTGAAACAAAATAAAGTTTGAACTCCAGCTAGGAGATGTGGTTTCCCCAGAAATACAATGAGAACATCTCTGCTGTCTGCAGGGCCTCTGATACTAGGGATCTCTAAGCATCACAACCGTCTATTTAAACTTAATGCCTTGAGTTTTTCTTTACTGCAGATCATAAACCCAGGTGTGGAATCTGAGGAAGACGCGGCAGGACCCCACATATTTGAGATTTCTCAGTAAGGTGGAACAAAGCAGGTGTTTCTCTCACTGTGTGCACTCTTTCCTCTTTTCCCTCCAGTGCCTCTCTATCTTTCTCCATCCTCTCTCGCCTCTCCCTCAGTGATTCGAGTTTCTCTATCGCTACACTTGTAACATATTCCTTACCCAGGCTTCAAAGTGATATTCTCATTTGAAGATAAGCTTCAGGCCCTGTCCCAGGGGAGGACTGCCAACCGTAAGCTGGACAGGGAGGACGAGAGCACGTGAGAGATAGCCAAACACACTAAAAACCTCTTTTCCAGTGGAGGCCACCGTGCCATAAGTAGACCTTTGTTACTCTATCTGTGAACTCAAGGATCCGTCCTCCCAGGGAGAGCCCCCATCTGCAGACAGGCTACTCCAAATCGCAGAGCCACTGACAGAACAAAGACCCTGTCCAGGTCTTGACCTCTGCTCAGCACGGGCCAAGTTCAGCTCGGCCATCTATCAAAGTTCTGGAATGTGCAGCTAGTCAATACCCACTTTGTGTGGAGAGAGAAAAACTGCTCCTTGGTTGCACTGGGTCGGCAAAGTCTCCCACATCAAAAGGGCTTCGGTAGCCTCCCAGCAGGTCAAGGCTGGACAATGGAAAGATGTTCGGCAAGTGTACAAAAGACAAATGATGCTTTTATCTTGCATGTTCCCCCTCCTGCTTACAGGAAGAGTTTATGTTGAAGTCACTTAGCTCTCTGGATCACAGGCTTCGGGATTACCTGTTGTTACAAATCAAGTACATTTTGCCATTCTGTGATGGCAGAGAGAAGAGAAAGAGAGTTGTGCATAAGTAGATTTGCTTTGCAAACAACTTCAACTCATTTGAAGCCCTCATAAAGGCTACAAGACATACTGGTCCCCATGAAAAGAAAGGATTAAAAAAGAACGGTGCCTCAAGTCAAGAAGATCACCTTGTATTTTCTGTAATGTCGAATAGCATAATTAAAGTAAAATTTAGCCTTATTACATTGCAAGTTTAAGATTCAAGAATGGGGGAAAATGTATAGTGCGCATTCTGAAAAAACCTATCTCTAAGGCAGTTTTCACCAAGCTTTGGAGTCAAGTGTCCAGTGGAATTTTAGGAAACCTTCAAGAGGTAAAGTGAAGCCACTCTCTTCTGAACTGGAGTTGGAAAGGCCTCCCCCCAAAAAATCACTTCTTTTTTTAATCAATTTATTTATATAAAAAAAAAAACTGGTTCACTTCTTGACTGCAGTTATCTTGAAGACAAGAATCTGAAATGTTAACCAAGTTGGGCCAAAACAAACACCTTGAAGACATTACATCACCTACCTTGCACAAGGTTAAAGTTCTTGTTGTCCCTAAAACATACATTGATTCCAAGGGGAAATCACCTACTACTATGAATGAGCTATTGGCTTCAGTGTGCAGTTTGCTTTATTTGTCTCTAAAGTTCTCAGTTAAAGGTGGAGGATGGACTGGGATGGAAAAGGCTAAAAATCAGAGAAATTCATTTCCAGTCTCAATCCACAACCCAACTCCAAGAGATTTCCTAAGTCTTCCTATTGTGCCTTAAGATCAAAAGTTGATGTCAACACCTCTATTCCTGCCACATAGGTTTCTTATTTCAAATAGATCAATGTATATAAAATTGGTTTGGAAAAGAAGCCTGAACAACATGGTTAAAATGCATCTCACTGATATGGAATGTATTTTTCTCTATTTGTTTGTTACCTGTTCCACTTGCAGTTTGATTTCTTTAGCAAAGAATTCATTGCACAATAGAAAATTTGAGTTCCACAGGACGTTTTTCCTTGAATGCCAAACATATGATAAAGAAAAACTTAATTTGAAACAAAATCCCATATTTGGTCAGGTCAGTAGATATTAAAAATGCTTATTTAAAGTCATCTCAATTTCAGGTAGACAAATACCCATGGTCTATTAACTTAAAGAATAACTAGATATTTTGAGGGTGATTAAATCCTAAATTCAAGTAAAATGACTATGTGTTTTCATGTTTGTGTATGTATACATGTATATAATAAGCTTGAAATCAGCATTTAGATTTCATCCTCTCTATGGTTGACCAAACTGATTGGTCATCAAGTTCCAGAGATCCAACTGTCTCTGGCAAACCCCAAGCATGGACTTTATGTTATATATGTACCATAGTGCCTGCCATACAGGTTCTGGGGATTGGAACTAAGGTCCTCATACTTACACAGTAAACACTCTACTAACCGAGCCATTTACCCAGCCCCCAAACTGGCTATCCAAAAACATAGCTTTAGAAAAGAAAAATTAAAGTATGTTTATTCATATTTCTTAAAGTTTAACCACTTTAATTAAGGTTGGCAGCTTTGGTCACAAAATGTATAGCACTACTGAGATACAATTTAGTCCTCATACAGTTTACTTATTTAAATGCACACTTTTAATGAATTTTGGTATATTTATAAAGTTGGCAATCATAGCTGTTACTGTATAACATTTGCATTGTCCCCTAACCAAGTACACCAGTCAGCAGTAACTCTGCATTGTCTCTCACTCATCCCTAAATAACAACTAAGTTTTTTTGTTTCTAAAAAATATCTATTTTTGGACTTTTAGAAATTTACATGGGTATATATGTGGTATGTGGTATGTGTGTGTGTGTGTGTGTGTGTGTGTGTGTGTGTGTGTGTGTATGCATGTAGAGACTAGAAGCTGAAACTGATCATCTTCCTTGATCACGCTCCACTGTATTTACTAAGACAGGATCCTTTGCTGAAACCAAAGCTCCCCAACTCAGCTTTGTTCAGCTAGCAAGCTTGCCCCAGGAATCCACTCTTTCTCCTTTCTGAAGTCTGGGGTTATAGGCATGTTGCCACACCTACTTGGCATTCTTGGATGTACTGGGGATTCAGACTCTTGTCCTTTGGGCTTGTAAGTCTTTATCTATTGAGACATCATCCAAGTCTTGTATTCCTAGACATTCTATGTATGGTTTCATTAATTCCTGGTCTGTTTTGACTGTCCTCCTTCACTTATGTCTTTTAGTTTCATTCGTCACTTTTAGTTTCATTCATCACTGATCAGAGCTCATTCCTCTCATTGCCAACTAATAATACTCAATGGAATAGATACCCTACATTTTATTTACCCACTCATTGATTGATGGAGATCTTAATCATTATCAATCAACAAATTAAAACTGTAATAAACTCTTTGACTAAAAAGACAAACAAAGCAAGTATTGAGAAAGTATAGAAAACTGGAATGCTTAATTTTTCCACCAGGAATACATAAAAACTGTGCAGCTACTTGGTGAAAGTTTGGTGTATATTCAAGCTGTTAAATATTGTGATAACCTATGGTCCCAGCCCCAAACTCTATGGAAGGTATATGCTCTAGCAGTTTTTTCTCTTCATTTTGTTGTTGTGTGTGCTTGATTGCTTTGACTTTAAATATCATCTAAGAAGCATTGTGAAACAGAAGTTCTATTGTCTGGAAGAGTTCTCTTTATCATTCTTAAGTAAAATTACTGAGTGATATTTTAAAGTATTCATTTATTTACGTATTTGCTTTTTGTTTATTTGAAGGAGTGGAAGGGGGTGGAGGAAGGCATGCCATGGCACCCAGAGAGAGATCAGAGGACAACTTTCAGAAGCCAGTTCTCCCTTCTACCATATGGGTTTCTGGGGTTTGACCTCTAATCGCAAACAAACAGGCATCTTAGCTACTGAACTATCTCACTGGCTCCCAAAATGAATGATTTTCTTAAATACACCAATAGAAGTAAGTACTTATTATTTTGGAGAGAGAGACAGAGAGAGAGAGAGAGAGAGACAGAGAGAGCACTTCTGACTTTTTGTGTATAATCAAAGCCCTCATCTTCAAAAATTACCTCCCTTCATTTTGGTAAGCAACCAGCCAGCACTGTGTGAAGACATCTCAATTTCCTTCAAGGTGTTTCTTGACTGCGTTTATTTTCACTGAGTTCTTTCTTTCATGTAGATCCTCCACCTGTTTTTAAGCCAGCTCTAGGTTACTAACCAACATAATTAGAAGTTGTATAAATATCATTGTGTCCTATTTATTATTCAGTAAATGATGGCAAAAATGTCTTATATGGTCAGTGAGAAAGTTTGTAAAAAAAAGCTTTCTCAGTCTATTTTGTTGTTGTTGTTGAATCTGTATATGTGGAATTCACAGACACAGAGAGCTGGATATATGTAGGAAAGCAGATCAGTCACACAGTGGTTTCTCAGTACATATTTTTATAGCAAACATAACTGGAAGAGAGCAGGAGCTAGTGAAGGGAACACTGTCATGGTTTGAATGTGAGTTGTCCCCCATAGGCTCAGGTGCTTGAATCCTTAGCTGTTGTCAGTTTGGAAAGGAGGTGGAGCCTTGCCTGAGGGGATAAGCCTGAGGGAGACTGGTTAGCCCCACCCTGGTTCCACTAGTAGTCTGCTCTAGCAGCCTTCAATTTGCTCTCTCAGCCTCCTTGTCTACAGTGACCTAATCCTCCTCCAGCTTCTGCCACCCACTAAGCCTTTCCTATGAGATTGGACTATATTTCACCTCTGGAATCTTAAGCCAAATCAGTCTCCTTTTTCTCCCGTTACGTTGCTTGAGTCCAAGTGTTTTCTCATAGCAGAAAGAGTAGCTGACAAATACATTCTACAAGGTGTGGGACTTATGCAGGGAAGGCATGAGATCAGATGCATTTCAGAATGAATGTCCTGGCTATAGAAAGTGTTTTGGGGAAGAACATGTAGACAGGATGTAGGCCTTGAACTTACCCCTAAGGATGAACATAAAAAGGTAGTAAGGAGCAGTAATGTTTGACTCTATGAAGCTTAGGGATTGAAGGAGTGAAGAGAGGACAGTGGAGGTGTTGTAAGGCTCACGTTAGCTGTGACTTCACAGGAACACTGTTGCCTGGGCAGGAACTTCCTCAAGTGAGGGTGGAGAGGAAAAAATGTAGGGAAAAAGAACTGGTAGAGATGGAAGCAACCATAATATATTATGTACAAGTATCAGTTGTCAATAAGCAAAATTTGGCAGTAAGTAAAAAAATTCATGTGAACACACACACACACACACACACACACACACACACACACATACACACAGAGGAGTGTGTGGTACATTATGTGAGGGTTCAACTCTTGATGCCACCAGTCAAGGAACCAAGGAATTATGGAAAGCAGGAGAGAGGCCTGGAAAACACCCTCTCCTGGTACCTATAAGGAAGCATAGCCCTGCTCACACCTTGACATTGGACTTCTACCTCCATATCAAGACAATAAGCCTGTGCTATAGAAGCCACTCAACCAGCAGTACTTTGTTATGGTAGCCCAGGAAACTGATGGCACTCCAGAGGACTCCCAGCTAATGCAGCCAGTGCCCCCTTGTGTTTTTTCCATCCAGCAGTGGGGAAATTTGTTCTTATCTTTGCTCTCTTATTCTCAGAGGCTGTTGGGTGGGTAAGTAACCTCCTGTGCGATCAGTCCCAACCCCCAGCCCTCAGGGCCGAGGAGCCTCAGCACAGCTCAGTTTCCGTGAAGAACCTAGTATCACGCCATGTGACACTGAACAAGTGTTCAGCCCTGCTTGAAATAAGTCAGGTAGTGTTATTGTCCCCAGTTTGTGCATGTGTGTGAACAAATGAGAGGGAAAGAAGAGATCTTAAAGGAGAAGAGAGTGATGTGTAATGTGTTTCAACCTGTGTTATGACAGCAAACTATTTGGGGAGAAAGAAAGGAAGGAGGAAGAGCAGGGTGGAGATTGAAAGACTTGGGGGGGGGCAGGGGAGACAAATCAGAACATGTATAATGATACATATATGTAAAAATATCATAAGACCCCCATGACATCGTATACTAACCTAAATTAGTAATACAAAAATCAACAAGGAGTAAGGCTATTTCCAACGGATTTCCAAGTCAAGTGCAAACAATTCTCAGAAGGGTGAAGAGGATTCCTGTTCCCCTCCTTCCTCCTCATTAAATCTCTTACTTCTGTCCCATCAGCAATCCAGCGGGTTTCTCTTGTTCCCCTTAATCATAAGATTACTACTATGGCTGTCAATCCCTTGCCTCCAGGGGTCTCGGTGCCCTTAACAGATGCTAGACTTTATGAGGGCAACAGTGCGCTGGACATTGCGCAGGGCATGCAAAGTTCCATTATGATTGCTTTGGCCCCAACTATTGTTGAGAATCTTGCAAATCGTTGCTCCTCCCATCCTTTTGCTCTTACAATCTTACCGCCCCCTCTTCCGCAAATGTCCCTGAGCTCCAGGATGGGGAGAGATTAGGCTGTCCTAGTTCTATGTGATTGATATAGAGTCTCTGAAGTTCTGGATTGTGGTTTGTTGATTTTCTTTTGCAGTTTTTCTGCTCCTGCAATTCCCTTCACTCCATTCTGCTGGGCACTGTATGTCACCCCCTGGCCAGAGACAAAAAGCTGTTAAACTGGAGTCTTGTTGTAATAGCACATTCAAGGGTAGATGTAATAAGAGTAGGAAACCTCACTGAGGGCGGGGGGCTTTGATATGAGGAAGAATACCCCTTGAGCCATTTGCAGGTGAGACCTCACCCTGCGCCTTTGTATTGCTGAGCCTTCCTTGTTGGCCACTTAATTTTGTAAGTCTCATAACAGAAACATGTATTGCACACAGTGATATTTCTACTGTGGTCCTAAATGTGTCTCTGTTCAAAATTTCAAACTATACTACAGCATGAGGCTAACCATGTCTAAAAATATCACACTTGTTAAGACAACAATTGAACTGATCTTGGATTTTATCCCTTTCACCATAGCATAAATTGCTTTATTAAAAACTCAGCCACAAAGTCTACCGGAGCCTTATCTTACATGATGCTCTCTTTTTCTGCTATTGAGATTGATTATTCGGGTTGGGATTGCAGTTCAGTGTTACAGTGATTGTTAAGCATGCAAGGGCCCCATTTCTCCCATACTTCTGGGAAGCAAATGGAAAGATTCATTAAGGATACTGTTATAATCTCCTAAACTTATTATTCTTTTCTAAAGTATCATTGCAAGTCCAATTTCTTTTAGGACCAATCAACCATGAAACAAACAAGGAAGGAAACACCACTATTCCATTCTAGGCTTGGAATCCACAGCTCTCCCCGGTAAGACCGCCCCAGACCATGATATTATCAGTATGTTTTAAGTAGTTGTCCAAATGTTACTGAAACTATCACATGCCAACTTGGGAAAAATGCTGTGCATGCTTCTGAGATAAAAACACCATCATTAGCTTCATGCAAGGAGTGTATCTGGAAGTAATCTTTCTCACTGTCTTTTTTTTCCCCTTCTTATCAATATTATTGCAATTAAACTGAAAATTCATAGGGAGCGCAATGACATACCTTAAAGTCAAAGAATAACACTCTGCCATCACACAGTTACTAGTAATTGAATATGGTAATGTATTTCTAAAATGTTCTTCCAGTTTTGACCCCAGTAAGAATTTTCAATGTTTTATTTTAAAAGCAAAATGTCATGGTTAGGCACAGGTGTCAACTTGATAGTTGAGAATTTGAGCTGTTGGACACATTTGTAGAGAATTAATTATTGAGTTAAGCCCAGAGCAAACCTGCAGAAGACTATCTAGCTGATGGGGAAGACACAGCTAGACATGAGAAGGTAGGTGGGACTAGGTCTTGGAATAAATAGACAGCTGATTCATAAAGTTGCATCCTTGTGTACACTTGGCCAGACATGTTGGTCTGACAAGTAAGGATTGTCCCTTCCTCAGCCATTGTAGAGATGGTGTGGTCAGTTTCCTTGGCCCTGATGCTGGTGTGAGCTCTCCTGTCAAGCTGGATTGAGAACTATAACTGGACAATCATAAGAAAAAAATAAACCTCTTGTTCCCTTAAGCCTTTTGATCCTGATTTATCAGCAACCATGCACAAAACAAACAGTATCTTTCTGTTTAATAACAAGCAGAATCCAAGTTTATCTTCTGACATTATTTTGGTTGATAGACAGTGGTCATACACCTTTGTGAAACATGTGAGGTCATTCAATACATCTATGCATTGCATGCCTATTAACTCAGGACATACTGAGTCTCCATAGGCTAAAAATTTTATCTGTTCTTGGTGATGAATGCATCATGGCCTGGGGGTGTAGCTCAGAGGCAGAGCACTTGCCCAGCATGCAGGTGAGCCTCTACTCCATCTCTAGTAACACAATATAGAAAAGAAGAAAAAAAGGAAAGGAGGGAAAGAGGGAAGGAAGGAAGGAAGGAACGAACGAACGAACGAAGGAACGAACGAACGAACGAAGGAACGAACGAACGAAGGAACGAAGGAATGAAGGAAAGAAAGAAGGAGGGAGGAAGGAAAGGAAGAAGGAAGGGAGGGAGGGAGGGAGGGAGGGAAGGAGGGAGGGAGGGAGGGTTTCAAAAATCTCAATCTCTTCTAGATATTTTTTAATTAAACAATACAAAATTGCTGACTATAAGTATAACCAGATAGTAAAATAAAAAGTTGGGAAATGACACCTGACCTTCCCCTACTATTGTGTCTGTTGGGTTCAAAGGAATGGACCCTGAGATTTGTAACTTTCAGAAGACTCTCACACTGAGAGTAGTGGAGAACTCATTACCAGTGAGGGAAGGAATGTATATCCCCACACCTCTGACATCTTTGCAGAATAGTGAGTGTAGCCACACCTGGAGCAGAATTGCTAGTCATGTGCATTTCTTGTTTGTCCTGTTGTTTGACACCTCGACACTTCTGCTCAGAGGAAGCAATAGAACTTGACTAAGCCTCTTCCCAATATGGCCACATTGAATAAACTTCCTTCTTCACTTTTGCCATCAGTTTGAATTCTTATTAATTTAATGAAGGTGGGTGTTTGAACCAGAGGCAAAAACCTGGCTCTCATAGTCCAGTGACATAATTATTTCTGTGCATCTGAATGCCAGAACTCATTTCCCTTTGTCCCTGCGAACCAACTTTCTTTTCCCAGCTCCCCCCACCCCCACCCTCAGCCTGTGACTGCTGCACTTCTCTGTGCACTCAGGCTGCACCTGTCGGCGAGGTCAAGTCAACTGTCTCTCAGTTAACATTCTGGATACTAGGTCGATTCAGATTACTGAAATATCAGGGTATCATCCTTTCTATGGTTGAATGGTACTACTGTGTGTGTGTGTGTGTGTGTGTGTGTGTGTGTGTGTGTTTGTGCACACCTGTGACCTTTATGCATTTTTATGTATTCATTCATCTGATGATTGGAAATATGACTCATTTCATATCTTTGCTAATATGAACATTGCTGGTATGGGGATATAGTTGTGTCTCCCATATGTTTGATTTCACTTCCTTTGGGTGTAAACATGCTGAAGACTTATGGAACATATGATAGCTCTATTTTTCATTTCTTCAGGAATATATACACTGCTTTCTAGAAAGGTTGTGTTAATTGGCATTCCCAGTAAGGGTGTAAAAGAAGAGTCCTGATTCTTCCTAGTATTTATATTATTCATAATTGCTTAGTATTGGTTTTTGTTTCAGTTTTTAAATGAAGATTTGATTATTTTGTCTTGGGGCCGTGGGTTTTTGTTTGTTCATTGCCTGGCTGGTTGGTTGGTTGAATTTTCCTAATGGCAGTTCTAAGTGGTATGAGGTAACATTTCACTGTGGTTTTAGTAATCTCCCTGCTTCTTAGCAACATGGACTATTTATTCATGTACTTTTTGATCATTTGTAGGTCTTCTGGAAAGTGATTCATTTGGCTCTTTTGCCCATGTTATAAACGTTTCTTTTGGCTGTTTTTTAGTTTGTTTGTTTGTTTGTTTGTTTTTACTGTTGGGTTGTGTAAATTCCTCGCAAGTACTGTATGTGAATCCTGTGTAGTTGATGAAGGTCATCTCTCATTTCCAGGCTTTCCCTTTCTCATTGATTTTTTTTTCCTTTGCTATACAGAAAGATTTGAAATTGAGCTAAACCATTTGACTATTTGGTTTGTTCATGGTGTTTTTGTAGTTGTTGCTTTAAAAAAAATTGCCTACAGCTTTGGTGGTACATACCTATAATCCCTGCACTTGGGAGGCAGGAAGATTGTGAGTTCAGCCTTGATCAGATAAGACTTGCCTCAAAAAAACAAACACAATTCTGACTTGAATGAAACAGCAGAGCCTTTCCCTTTTGTTTCTTCTAGTAGTTTTATAGTTCCAGATTTCACATCTAAGTGTCAATGCATTTTTAGCTGAGTTTTGTATACAGTGACATTCTATGTGTGGATATTTTGTTTCTCCAGCACATGTATTAAAAAGAGTTTACTTACCTAAAGGCACTTCATTGGTGAAGTCATTTTTTGAAAATTAAAAATGGAACTGCCATATGGCCCAGCTATACCACTCCTGGGAATATTCCCCAAAGTATCCACATTTTATTACAAAGACACTTGTTCATCTATGTTCACTGCAGCCCTATTCACAATAGCAAGAAAATGGAATCAGCCAACATCAACAGAGGAATGTGTAATGAAAATGTAGTAATACTATTCAGCCATCATAAAGGATGAAATTATGGAATTTTCTAGTAAATGGATGGATCTGAAAATTTTAATATTGAGTGAAGTATCTCAGACACAGAAAGATAAGCACCACATGTTCTTTCTTATATGCACATGCTAATATTGACATCTTTGGTAAAGCATTTGTTTTAGAATTATTGTAAAAGCCAGAAAATTCTAAAAGGACCAATAAATGGGAAGGTGGGAAGGAATGGTTAGGGTGAAACATTTTAAAAGTGGAGATTTAGAACACCACAGGAAGTAGGGTGAGGAAGGAATAATTGGGAAAATTACCTAGGGTGGCATGAGGGGATGGGATATAGGAGGGACAGAAGGACTTACAGAAAAATGCTAAGATTGTGGGAGGTAACCACAGAAACTTCATATGCTAATAATATATCAAAAATGTCTTATAAAGAAAGGACCAAGAATGGGCAGCTCCTATGCAGAGGAGCAGAGTAAAACAAACAAATGACAAAAAAAAAAAAAAAAAGATACAAAAACTAAAGCCCAGAGCTGATCCATTTAGTACCCAGTGACAATTAGAGACATACTAGAAGTAACAGTAATGTGGCACTTCCTGATAAGGTGCTGTTCAGAAAGATCTCGAAGATCCCCAAACGATATAGGCTTTTGTCATTGCTCTTGGTTGCTCTCCAAAAAAAAAAAAAAAAAAAAAAATCAGTAAGACTCTATTACTGAAGAGGCAACACATTTTTTTTAAAATTTTAGTTTTATTTTATTTATTCAATTGTGCGTGTGTGTGTATGTAGAACCACGGACGAATTCGGGAACCACCATGGACGCCTCCACCTCCTCCTTGTTTACTCTCCCCCCCCCCCGAATTCACAGGCTCCGCCCTACAGGACCGAAAACGCAGGCTGTTCCCCCCCCCGCAGCCCCACCCTCTCCTCCCCCCGCCGCCCCCCCCCCCGCCGCCCTGCTGCCCCGCCTCCCCGCCCCGCCAGTCTCAAAAAATAGAGTGGAGAGTATAGATGAAGGCGCCTAACATCAAGTTCTGGCTTCCACATATGCATACATGGATGCATGCACTCACTCACACACACATGTCCATACACACTTATAATCACACATACAGAGAAAGAGAGAGAGAGAGAGAGAAACAGAGCAAGACAGAGAGAGAGAGAGAGAAAGAGAGAGAGAGAGAAAGAATTCTTTGTCTAGATTCCTATTGGATTGGAAAGGTGCTTCTCAAGATATAGAAAAGTCTACCTGAAAAGGGAAGTTGTAACAATTATTTCCACATTAATTAAATCCTTTTCAGTAAAAAGGTAACAGGGAATTCATCTCAAAGAAAACAAGAGTATTTTTGAGATGAATTTCTTATTTATTTTCAATTTTTTAGTGGAATCTTTAGACTGTTCTGTATAAATGAACATGTTTTAAAAAGTTTTTTGTTTTCTTGCCTTTTTCTTAGCATAGGAATTGGTTGATTTATCCCAAAGCCAGAGAATGATTAATTTGTGGTTATGGATACCATAGTTAACATTTTATTGTTTCTGCTATTCAAAAAAGAAGCTTTCAGTCATCCATCTATAATAATGCAAGCGATAACTTATTTTTCCAAATAACGTAAGTGGAGGTTTATTAAGTTATAGGTTAATAAATTTTAATATTTCTGAAATTCTTTTTAACAATAATCAATGAGATTCTGAAGTTTCAGAAAGAGAGCTTTCTAAAGAAAAATGTCTGTGTATCTGTCTCATATACACGCTTGCATACATGAGAAATTTGTCCCTTAACCTTGAGAGAATTGTAGGTTTTCTGCTGTATTTTATAGAAATTGATGAAAGACCACCCTTCTGTCCCGTCACTATGAGTGTATTATTGGGCTTCTAGTGCCATCACGTGGTAATATTGAGAATCTAATATTAAATCTTCCTTTTTGTACATCTTCCACTTACCCAAAAATATAAAATTACATATCTAAGATTTTATTTTAAAAGTTATTCACTTCCTACATGTTTGAAAAAATTGATATGTTTTAATAAAAATCACACAAAAGTATTTCTCTTCTACAGTGCAGAAAACATTCTAACTTCAAATTCATGTGAACTAGTTTTCAGCCATGGGGATTCTCCTGGGGCATTTAAGATTTATCTGAGACTTAGGAAAATTATAACTTTCTTCTGGTTCATCACATGTAATGTAAACCATTTGTCCTCATCCATTCTCATTGTAACAACAACAAAAAAAGTCCTTCAGACACAGCCATGGACAAATTAGTGTGCCCATTGAGGGCCACAATGACCCCTAAGACACAGAGTCCACTGGGGCATGGAAAGATGAGAAAAGGTGGGGTACTCTCCCGGTTGAGAACAGTCACCCACTTAGTCTGTGCAAAATTGTTCTCAACTTAATTGTTCATATATTTTCCTTCATTTAAAAATGTCCCATTTATTTTCAATTATCATTGCATTGCCAAATGGAGCTGGGAAATTGCTTAAATTTACGCTTGTAATCCCACTGCTTTTTTTTTTTTTGACTATTTGTTTTTAAGAACAGTGTCCCACACTGTGACTTCTCATCCACAGACAGTTTTTTCCTCATAAATAAAACATTTCTCTTCTTTTCTTCCCCTAAGTTCTCTCTTAATCTTGTTGCCAGGATCATGGATCACACACACACGTTTGATTTACCTCCACACAAAAAGAAATCAACTTGAAATCCAGGTCTGCTCTGCTCCCGAGTCAAGCACACTTCCTGAAGGTGGATCATTTTCTGAGCCTGTCTGAGCTCTTCACTTCAGCAGGGCTGCAAGGGGCAACCACCAGGCCAGCGTTCCATTGGGCTCTGCCTACTTCTTTGATCCCATCTTTTTCACTCTGCTCATCCTCAATATCCCACACAGACCCTCTTCCCTTTGGTGTTTGAGGGCACCAAACCCACCCTTCCCACATCTGTAGCCTTGGACAAAGCCTTGGTCACTCTGAGCAGTTAAGGCCAGTCTGCTTTACTCCTCCTCACCCTGGATACACCTCAGCATTACATTTTCAGGGAGGTTTGTTCCTCTCAGTTCTTCCCTCACCTCCCATCTCGACTACTGTTAGTGAATCATGGTTTTGTTTTCTGAACAATATCTGCCTGAAGTTATATGTTTCTGTATTTTTCTTGCTCCCTCCAGTAAAAAGGAAAAGAAAAGAAAAGCTCCATGCTAGCAGGTCTTTTCTAGCTGTACAGCAGCTCTGACATCTGGACAGTGCCTGATCCATAGTGCACCGTCCACTTACGTCTATTGAATCAGTGAAAAAACACCTGTTTGGCTGTCTCTAGACCACCGTCTTTATGATACAAGTCAGAGGAACATTAGCTTTAGGTAAACCCTAAAGACTAACACTTAAAATGACTGTCTTCCGTAACAGTCAAATTATGGCATGTTACATAAAATATGCCTCAGGGTCTATATGCAAAATTGTCGCCTGCAGGCTCAAGGGTTTGAAAGGCAGTCCCCAGATGGCGGCACCACTTGTGGAACCTTTGGCAAATGAGAACTAGACGATAACTGTGCGTCACTAGAGGGTGGACCTTGAAGTTTATAGCCCAGCTTCCCCTCCGGTCCTACTTCTGTCCAGATATTAGCCAACAGTCTCCTCTTGCTGCTGCTGCTGCTGCTATTGTTAAGAGCTCCTGTCTCCATAGCTTCCCCATCTTAAGAGACCACAGCAAAACACCAAGCCCAAATATACCCTTCCCCCCTTAAGTACTTTGTCACAAAGAGAAAAGTAATTAATTATCAATTTTACAGCATTTCTTTTTGTAGAGTCCAATGTCTCAAAATTCAGATTGCTTCTTGTATTCAAACTCATACCACAGTTTATTCAGATATGTTTTTCTTAATGAATGTACAATAATATTCATCTTATAAATTGTATAATCTCAGGTAAACAAGATTGTTAAGTAACACAGCATTGCAATCTTGTTTACCTGAGATTATACAATTGAGTATCATGAGATACTTGAGCTAATAAATATTTTAAGTCTTATTATATGAATGTTTAGGTTCAGCCTAGGCATAATTGGCAATTATTGAAGTATCTGTCTTCAAGCAATGTTTTTTAATTCAAGAATCACTACTTTATTGAATAGACACATGCATCACTCCTCCTCAACTATTAAGAAACTGAATAAATAATGGCTTACTAAGGTAACTTGCAACTCTCACACCTTCTTACTTTATTCTACCATCTAACAGAGAACAGTGCTTCCATGATATAAACTTGAACAGTACTTGCCACAAATCAAGTCGCCTGTGGAATTACTCCCTCTTTCATGCCCTGGTAATGTTTCAGAATGAAGCGTGTGTGATTAGCCAGGGCCAGAGAAAGTTCCGTTCCAATGCCAGGATCTGAAGCTGGCATTGGGGATGCAGTTTGTTTCCTTGGGATGAATGCCATGACCTTTGGTGCAGATCAGCTTTGCGTTAGGGAAATCACAGGAGGCCATGTTGGTCACCCAGATGGAAGACATCTCTGCCCTGGTCATGAGCCCATGGATGGGCTAAAAGGACAGAACAAAAAGTTACAAATTGGAGCCCAGGAATCATCTTCTGTAAATGGTGGTTCCGAATCACAACAGAAGGATCAGAACACCAGCGAAGAAGCAGTGCCGTGGATGCCTGGGGACTTTCCAAGTTGTCTCAGGACAATCTTTTGTGTTGGTGAAGGGAGAACTTAGGGAAAATTAACTACCTCAACAGAGAGATAAATGTACAGTTATTAAATCAAACATTCAGGAGAATGTGACTTTACTCAAAGCCTTAACCAAAGTATGCACGTATATGAACAACGCTTAGAAAGAAAAGACTTAGTAAATATACAAAATTTTCATACATTCCATGTATGTTCACAGTATGAACAGTGAAATACACTAGAGACAGTTTTTAATTTCTTTTATTATTATTATTATTATTATTTATTCAACTGTGCGCATGTGCGTGTGTTCGCACACGCTCGTGTGTGTGTGAGTGTGTGTGTGTGTGCGTAGAACCACGGACGAATTCGCGAACCACCATGGACGCCTCCACCTCCTTCTGCCCCGGGATTCACAGGCTCCACCCTACCAGGACCAGAAGCGCAGCTGCCCCCGCTTCCGCCTGGCGTCTATACGTGGGATCTGGGATCCGAACTCAGGACCTTCCGTCTGCAAGGCAGAGGCTTAACCCCTGAGCCACCTCTCCAGCCCAGTTTTTAATTTCTTAATACATACTCAACATCCCATTCTCTGAAATGGCCACAACACATTATTGTGCTTACTAAACTTTTTAGCAGGCATTGGCCAAATTAGGTTTTCTTAAGTCTAAAAAGAAAACACTACAAGCTAAGAGGCCAATCTAAAATAGCAAATAGAATGGTAGTTATCATAACTTCAGAAAGTGGCTGTGGAGAAAGAGAGAGAGAGAGAGGGGAAGAGAGGAAGAGAGAGAGAGGGCGAGAGAGAGATTTCAAGCAGAAAAGTTCTGATCTTGGAGCACAGAAGTTTAACTACGGTTATCAGTAACTAATTGAATATTCCCAAATAATGAATAAAAGCCAGCTTTATCAATACAGGTAAATAATAAATGTTTAAGCTGATAAATATGACAGTTGCAGATTTGGTCATTATAGGTTGTTATATACATATATTTAAATGCCACACTGGACTTCACAAATAATGTACAAAACATATATGTCAATTAAAAATACATTAACTTATAGGATTTTTAAAATAAAAATTCACCCTGAAATTCAAGAGAAACATATTTTTATTTAGGTACAACATACTTCTTAAGGTACACAAAATAGCTAATCTCTTATTTTGAAAATGGTATTTGCAAATAAAAATTCTTGGTAAAAGATCCCTTATTCATGTCTTCTAGAGAAGAGACTGAAAAATGTTATGTACTCTCTGGAATCAGAAGCCAAGTAAGTCTCCCTTTTTTTCCAAATAATCTGCTGACACTTTCTTTACCAAAGTCCTTGAAATTTACAAACTCTTCTGCATCTGGTTTTGCTTTGGGAAGCAGAAAGCAAATTACAGGAACCCAAGAAAATATAGATCTGCTACATTATATGACAGAAGAGAAACCGTTTCCAGTAGACAGTAATCTCCATTCACCAAGCACCTCTCCCAATAGTCCAAAGTGGAATAGTGCTGTTCAGTTGGAATTTATACTTTAAGAAGGTTTAACATGGGTTTAAAATGAGATCTCCTTATTAACACACATAAGCCTCAGTTTACTAATTGGGAATGGGAGTGGAGAGTCCTTTCCTGATATATTTTTTGTGGGTGGAGAGGTGAAACATGTTAGCCTTATAACTGAGGATGACCTTGAAATGTGAATCCTCCTCCTGCCTCTGTATCTAAAATGCAGGAATTGCAGCCATGTGCCGCCACAGTGACCATCTGATGCATTTGAAATTTTGTTCTATAAACTATGTTCTTCATAGCAGTACTCCCAATGAAGATAAATAGGGTCTCTACAGAAAACAAAGGACACAATTCTGTTACAGATATGCTTGGAAAGGATTGCATTACTATCTCCTTCCTAGGGACTCCTCCTGAGAATTATTTATTCAAGGATACAAAGGCATTCTGGACTGTTAGATGTCTGTTAGAGTTTTGCAATACAGTCTTTCAAACCTAGATCCTCACAATACCAAGCATATTAAATATCAAGTGCTGCATAGGTCACACAAGGATGCAATGAAATAATCATCACTCAATTCCACCAATAAACATAGGAAGGGTTTTCCTTAAACTTTTCATGACTGCTAAATGTCCACCTGTGCTGCCAATGATTCTCACTTGCATTTGTGTAAACACAATAAACTTACTTATGATATTTGTGATAAATCCCATTATTACCTTCCTAATGTAAGGAACAGTTCCTGAAGGGTTTTTGAGAACTCCTCAATTGAAAGCTAAGCTGGACTTAAAATAAATACAAGTGTGAAATGGAAACCCATATGCTGTCAAGTGATCTTTGATAAATTATGATAGATTCTTGAATTGCATAAATATGAAATGATATAAGGCACATAATT